>FR997815.1:9441437-10066437 GCA_905475355.2 Clostera curtula | reverse complement strand
ATGCTTTACAATATCTCATCTTATTTTGGAAAGGTGAAGATGGATATCATTTTTCAATGAAGATGAGAACTCCAGTTACAGTTTCCGAAACTAACAAAAAATAACAACGGGTTGCACTCCGGGAGTGCCGGCAGAAGTGAAAACTTGAACCTTTGTAGTTTATAGTTAGGACAGGACAACGTATGTCGGGTCAGCTAGTTCATAATAAAAAAATAAACATTAAGTAGGTATTTGTGACGATATTGTTAAATAGACCAAAAAAACGGGTAATTAAAAAAAACAGTTCGGGTTGCAGTTTACAAATATGTAATTCACGAACACAAATTACACCCAGACTCAGAGCAAGTGCTTCTGGTTTACACAAAGACACTTGCCCGACCCCGGAATCGAACCCGGGACCCGTTGATCCAAAGGCGGCACATGTAACCCCTAGACCAGTGAGGCAGTCAAGTTACCTTTTTCTTGGATCCATTTAAGTAGTCCTTGTACATTTCTGAGCGTAAGTATCTGGAATAGCTGTCTGACTTCATCAGATGGTAGACGTGGGCCTGCAGAACAAACAACCTTAACTATTCGATACACTAGGTCACTCATACTGTCTTGAGGGTGTCGTAAGAGGCGACTGAAGGCACTCAAAAGGCCACCTAGCCGCAAGAGAAAGAAAACTTGATACTACGACTACTCAGCCCATAAATGACCCCCTACTGAGTCAGGCCTTCTCCCACCACAGACAGGGAAATCAGCCAATTTGTCATCTCCTACATTGTTATGATACCCTGGTACCGACACTCAAGCTGTCAAGAGAAATTAGCCTACTGTGCCACGCTGGCTAGACGAGTTGGCACAGGGTGTTGTATCAAAATTTCCTTTTTAACCCCCGACGCAAAAAGAGGGGTTTTATAAGTTTCACGAGTTCGACGACTTTCACGAGTTTCATGAAGCGATTTCAATAAAGTTTGTATGAAAGGTGAGTTACGGGCGAGTGTTCTTAGACATGTTTGATGAAAATCGGGTGAGCCGTTTAAAAGTTATGAGGGGTGAAAGTGGTGAAGAATAACCGAATGTCTGCAAATATAATCGAGTGGGGTCCCAAATGAAAGAGCATCACGTGCAATTTAACAAAATCTACATTATAATAAGTATGTACCTATAAAAAGTATAAAATAAAAATTAAATTAAAAATTTAAATAAACCCCCGACACAATAACCTACAAAAAATAAAAAATAAAAATAAATACTTCGCGTTGGGGGACCAGGGGTCAGGTACTAAATAAGTAGGAGTGGTCCCCCAACGCGAAGTATTTATTTTTATTTTTTACTTTTTAAAGGTTATTGTGTCGGGGGTTTATTTAAATTTTTAATTTAATTTTTGTTTGGCTAAGTTTTCCGCCTTGTCGTTTCCTGTCGTCTTACGACACCCTCAGGATGGTATGGGGTGGTGACACTATGACTACTATATACTTGATACAAACTATGCCAACCCGTCTGGCCAGCGTGGCACAGTAGGCTAATTTCTCTTGACAGCTTGAGTGTCGGTACCAGGGTCTCATAACAATGTAGGAGATGACAAGTCCCTAGTCTTGCAGACAACATAACCGCAAGAGAAGGTGTGGTACGAAACCCTGTGCCTACCGGTCTGGTCAGCATGGCACATTAAGCTAATTTATTTTTAAAGCTTCATTGAAAGTACCAGGGTCGCATAACTATGTAGGAGATGACAAGTCCCTGGTCTTGCAGACAACATAGCCGCAAGAGAAGGTGTGATACGAAACCCTGTGCCTACCGGTCTGGCCAGCATGGCACATTAAGCTAATTTATTTTTAAAGCTTCATTGAAAGTACCAGGGTTGCATAACTATGTAGGAGATGACGCTTCCGTATTCGAGCAGACAACATAGCCGCAAGAGAAGGTGTGATACCAAACCCTGTGCCTACCGGTCTGGCCAGCATGGCACATTTAGCTAATTTATTTTTAAAGCTTCATTGAAAGTACCAGGGTCGCATAACTATGTAGGAGATGACGCTCCGTATTCGAACAGACATCATAGCCGCAAGAGAAGGTAAACTAGATACAAACTGTGCCAACCCGTCTGGCCAGATTGGCACAGTAGGCTAATTTCTCTTGGAAGCTTGTGTGTCAGTACCAGGGTCGCATAACAATGTAGAAGATAACGCTTCCCTACGACGAAGATGTAGGAGATGACGAGCAGACAACATGGCCGCAAGAAAAAGTTTGATACGTACCCTGTGCCTACCCGTCTGGCGTGGCACAGTACTTAAAATAGGCGACGGATTTAGAATACATAGTTTCGCCACCCCAATCCATTTTGAGGGTGTCGTGAGAGGTGAAATGGAAATGACAAAGCCTGACGCAAGAGAAGGATAACTTGATGCAAAATTCTATGCCAACCCGTCTGGCCAGCGTGACACAGTAGGTTCATTACGCTCAATGCAACTGGACACAGCAGTGGGTCATTTCATCATCATCATCATTTCGGCCAAAAGACGTCCACTGCTGGACATAGGCCTCGCCCAAGCATCCATCGTTTTCCGGTGACCTTAACCAGGTCGTCGGTCCGCCGTGTAAATTATAGCCATATTATGTGTGTTATTCTCATGTATCACTACATAGTATAAAACAAAGTCGCTGTCGTCTGTCCGTCCCTATGTATGCTTAAATCTTTAAAACTACGCAACGGATTTTGAAGCGGTTTTTGTTAATAGATAGTGTTTGAAGAGGAAGGTTTATACGTATAATACATGCATAATTGCACGCGTGCGACGCCGGGGCGGGTCGCTAGTAAGATATTATTGTAGTCTCATCAAAATCCATTCTGTACTTTTTGCGTGAAAGAGCAACAAACATAGACTCATTAGACTAAGGAAGTTTTAGTTTACTTTAATAAAGTTGTATTGTTTTAATATTCACGTTCCAGTTGACGCTTTTCAGATCCAATAGACCAGTTTGTATATGGAATTTGTTGGGCAATATAACTATATATATTAAATTCTAAATAGGACCGCAAAGTAATAAAAAAGAAAAGAATGACAAGCCCTCTGAGTTTCTTGCCAGTTCTTCTCAGCAGTGGTCGCGTTCCGAACTGGTGGTAGACTATATTACTTTGCTTTGTATAAATTTTATTAATATGTTGACAATTTGTAAGTGGCCATTGTGTCCTATGCAAAATAAATGATTTGACTTTGACATAAATCCATACATTCTCACAATCTTCCACGTTCATAAAATAAGTAGGATGTGAAAACGTTCAGACGCCCTTGCATCATTGACTTACCTGAGCTTGGTCAAAGCAGTATCTATCTGGAGTCCCGGATTCCACTTTCACGCGGGTCAATTCTCTGCAAAGAAACCGAAGCTATTACAACACAATGTCACCAACTCACACAGAGCCACGGCTCAATAGCAGGTCATTATATGGGCTGCAACGATGATGATGAAGTCTGACGAAATATAAAAATACATTCTATGATCATTATCACAATTTAAATCATCATCATAAGCCTCCCCCAAGGATCTTCACACAGGCCGGTCCTGGTCCACCCGCATCCATCGCTTTCCGGCGACCTTAACCAGGTCCACCGTGTGGGAGGCCTACCAGCACTGCGCTTTCCGGAACGCGGTCGCCACTCGAGGACTCGTCTGCCCCATCCATGAATTTGGAGGAGGCCCGACTCAGTAGTGGGGCATAGATAGACTGAACTGATTACATTTCTAAACGATCTATGTAGAATTATTTAATAATCAAATGCGCGTAAGCAAAACATTGCGATCGACTGTCAGTATGCTAACTATTTTAAAATTCCTCGGAGCTCGCGCACGTACTGTAGATGGACAGACGAACCTATAGATGTCACCTGGCAGTCTGTGAGTGCGGAAGATGATGTGGAGTTCAGCAGTAGACGTATGTGGCTGTCAGATAGGAACGCAAGTCCGCTCACCTGCTGGCCGCGTCGATATTAATGGGGGAGGCAGCATCCGCCGCCAGGTACTCCTTCCAGATGTCCATGGCGCGGGAGGCCACGCGTCTGATTGGCAACGCCTTCAACTCCTGCACCGCTAGCCAGAACCTACAAAAGACAACGTTTCACTGGCTTGTTGGGCTATTGGTTGGCTGTGCCCCCTCGACCCTGCTGCCACCTTGTGGTGAGGGGGCTTGCGTGCCTTTAGGATCCGTTGGGGCCATACCGGCTCAGGGTGACCCATGCCAGGCGGGCCTTCTACCCTCGCCTTAGGGGCCGACGAAAGCCTCACTGACTGAGGACGTCCCAGTTGCCCGGGGCGATCCTATAGACACTTGACATGTCGAGACATCACAGTGAAATGCGTTTGCGAACCTGTGGCGCCCCAAGCGTGTCGTATGCGGGTACACCGCTTGGGTTTTAGTGGGTAGACGAGTCGTTTTCGGTTAGTGTGAGTGAGCTATGTTCGTATTGGTTATGAAATGTACGATGCACAAGATTATAAAAATTGGCGCAGACTGTACCTAAGATTTTCCCCGCTGAACTCCTTAGAGAGAAACTTGGCGAAATGCTCCCTCCCGGCGCTGTCCTGCAGCAGTTCACGAAGACCGAAAGACCAGCGACGGACCCGACGCAGCGGCAACGGCTCCTTACTGTAAACAGGCCCCATTTCAATCTATCCATCTGCCACAGACGGCCACCGTTGAACAGTCCTCGCTATTAGTATTAGAAAGAGAGTGCGTCATAGATTTGGATATTTGTCCACTCAAAAATGATGATTGATAAAAAGATGATCGCATCTTTATATTACTGATAAAAAGATGCGATCAATTGTGAATTGTAAGCAATGTTAAAAAAAAACAATATGATTTCACTGAAAATCAATTTCTACCCTATCAAATCATTTCCATCCACCAAATCACATCAATTCATTGCTCTATTACGAACCGTCAATGTGGCGACGGATTTAGGCTACATAGTGTCGCCACCCCATTTCATCCTAAGTGTCCTAAGTGCCGATATAAGGAAATCACAAGGCCAAAAACCTAGCCGTCATCATTTCAGCCAAAATCATCCACTGCTTTCCGGCGACCTTAACCAGGTCGTCGGTCCACCGTGTGGGAGGTACACTGCCCTTCCAGAACGCGGTTCTGCGAGCTATGTGCCCTGCCCACTGCCACTTAAGTTTGGCAATCTTGTGGGCTATGTCGGTGACCCTGATTTTCCTACGTATCTCCTCATTTCTGACTCGATCTCGCAGGGAAACTCCGAGCATAGCCCTCTCCATTGCCCTTTGGGTGACTTCTGATGGAGCCCATAGTGAGCTTCCACGTCTCTTTTCCATATGTCATCACCGGCAACACACATTGGTTGAAGACTTTTGTCTTCAGACACTGGGGTATTGTGGACGAGAAGATCTTTCGCAAAACCTAACCGTAAGAAAAGAAAAACTTGATACGAAACCCGTTTGGCCAATATTGCACAGTAGGCTAATTATTATCCTCCATGTAACTGGAGGAGGCCCGACTCAACAGTAGGTGATTTATGGAGTAGCACTAGTAGACCGGATGTAGCCCATAAATGTCCCATTACTGAATCCTCCTCCAAATTAAATAAATAAATATCCTTGGACATTTCACACAACGCCATCTCGTCCCAAGCTAAGCGACTTAATGCTTGTGTTATGGTAACGAGATGGATGATAAACTACATTTATACCTTTTTTTTGTAAATACATACATATTATAGATAGAAATGACACCCAGACTCCGAGCCAATGCCTCTGGTTTAGACAAAGACACTTGCCCGACCCCGGAATCGAACCCGGGACCCGATGATCCAAAGGCGGCATATCTAACCACTAGAGCAACGAGGCAAATTCATGGAGGGTTATTCGCCTACTGTGCCACGCTGGCCAGACTTCTTGGCACAGGGTCTGTATCGAGGTTTCCTTCTGCTGCGTTCCTTTAGTCAGATCCTACAACACCCATACGACAGTGTGGGTAGTTGACATTCTGTATTCTAAACCACCACACGACCTAGTCATGAGTAGCGTTCTGTGAGTGTTACCAGTGCTTCTCCTGGTCCCACATCTCGGTGGTGTCGCTGATCCAGGGGTTCGGCCACTCGGGGGGTGTCAGAAACGCGTCGTACTCCGCGTACTGTTCGCAATACGCTATGAACCTGAAACGATACGCAATACGTTAAAGCTTTAAGACAAATGCCAACCCCAAATTAGGCACTTACTCAGCTCATAGATGACCCAAGGCCTCCTCCAGTTACATGGAGGATAATTAGCCTATTGTGACCGACGACCTGGTTAAGGTCGCCGGAGCGAATGCGCGCGGCTCAGGACCGGCCTTCGTGGAAATCCTTGGGGGAGGCCTATATCCAGCAATGGACGTCTTTTGGATGAAATTATGATGATTATGTTCTTTCTCAGGCTCTACTCTGGACTACCTGAGGGTGTCGTGAGAGCCGGCAAAAGGAAATGATACTGCCGAAAACCTAGCCGATCGAGAAAATCGATACTAAACCCTGTGCCGACGTGGCACAGTAGGCTAATTATCCTCCATTTAATGGGAGGAGACCCGACTCAACAGTGGGTCGTTATGGGTTGAACAGAAGTAGTAGTTGCCTATCGTTGTACCGAATTTCATCTAAATCGGTTCAGCAGTGCAGGCGTGAAAGCGCGACTGACAGAATTTCTTGCGCATTTATAATATTAGTAATTCACTATTTAGTTCCTATTACCCTCCACGCAACTGGAGGAGGCCCGATTCTGTAGTGGGTCATTTATGGGCTGAAACGAACGACTCACATGTCGGCTACTTTGCTGACTCGCACGTTCCTCCGCTCGATGCGGGCCTTGAGCATGGCCACAGTCCGACGGGCTCGCTCGATCTGCTGCTCGATGCTCAGCGAGGGCTTCACTTCCGGCGAGCACGAGACGCTCACTTCCGGCTGGGAGGGCTCTCCTGAAAGGTGACTCTCATGAAGAGGTTTTCCCCGTGTGGGGACGGGGCAGCATATAAAACTTCCCCACCGCACGCTGGGAAATCACGCGTGTTGTAAAAGTCAACAAAACCCAGCACACTTGGTGGTAGGATCTAATGGTTTACCACCCTCACATTTAAGTCCGGCAAGCAGTTTTACTGTGTTCCGTCGTGTGTATGTGAGAGCCGGTGCCCGACAGGGCATTTCCTTGAATTGCCTGCTCCATCTTAGAACCGTAGCTCAAACATGTAGGTTTTGCTCACTGAAAACTGAGCAAAATGCGATTTTGCTCACTGAGTGAGACAAAGTAACTTTTAATTATAATTCGAAACATTGACACTCTGTCTCTTTCCCGCCAAAAGAAAAGAGAGAGACAAAGCCCCAGGACCAACAGCTCCGATTTTGAATTCGACCTCAAAGACAAACACGTTCGGAATTTCGTAATAACTAAATAAATTTAGCAAAAATGATAATTATGTCTTTTAATGTAATTTATTGAATACTAAAATATATTATTTAAAGGAGTCCCGTTAGGCAAGATTCCGAAGATACTGGCAGCGTTCCCCCTTTGAATCGCTAGACAGATTCTTTGTCCGAGGTAGCTACCAGCTCTTCGGTCTCCTGTGATGTCGACTAACCTTTTTGCTATTTCCTTAAAAAGGCTTATAGCGCTAGGACCCCACGGACCAAGGGTCTCCATACCGACCAAGGGTCTCGCTAGAATCAGTCTAGCGATTCAAAGGGGGAACGCTGCCAGTATCTTCGGAACCTTGCCTAAAGGGACTCCTTTAAATAATATATTTTAGTATTTAAGTTTTAGGTTAATTGGTATTTTAGTCTTGTTTTATTACTTAAGTTAGTGTTTATGTAAGTACAATAAATATAGTATAATCTATACAAATAAATTTATTGATTTTTTTACCTAATGTTGTACTTAAACGAAAATAAGTATTTACTGCTTATAAAACTGATATTTAACCTATAAATATATAATTTTAGTTTCAAAAATGTTACGTAATATATTTCATCTCTTAAAGTATTCTCGCTGCTGAAGTGAAAAGTTATGTGCGTCACACGAGAGCAAATTTTTTTACATCTCGTGCCTTTGAATCTCTCTCAACACTCAGGAATCAACTTTAGAATCACTCGCTACGCTCGTGAATCGTTGATTCATTGATTCCTTCGCTTGCTCGGGATTCAATATCAGCACTCGCAGCAAAAAACAACTTTGCTCTCTTGTTGCACAAATAACTATTTCTCTCTTACCGTTCTCCTTCACAACGTTCTCCGCGTTCTTCTTCTGAATCTCTTCCTCGCTCTCTTGCGGGTTGGTGATGGTCACGATCGGGTTGTTCTGTAAGAGATAAAAGAGATTTTACGGTGAAGAGTGCTTTAATGACTAAGCTGGGCTCAAGATGCTCGTCGGTCTAACATGGAGCAGGCAATTCAAGGAAATGCCCTGTCGGGCACCAGCTCACACCAAACACGACGGAACACAGTAAAACTGCTTGGCGCCGGACTTAGATGTGAGGGTGGTAGCTAGGCGGGTGGGCCATTGGGTCCTACCACCAAGCATGCTGGATTTGTTGACTTTTATAACATGCGTTATTTCCCAGCGTGCGGTGGGGAAGTATTCTGCCCCGTCCCCAAACGGTGAAAAACTCCTGGTATTTCGTAAGATGGAGGTCTTTCCCGCGGTTGGTAATCCTCTCCCTCCTCCCACTTACCTTCAAGTTGTGCTGCAGTATCAGTTCCTGGCACTGACGTAAGCGTTTGGCCTTCAACGCGTTGATACGCGACAGTTTCTTGGGGTCCATCTCAGTTGTATTCACGCAGCCAGGCTGAGAAAATACAATAAAAGAACGTCATTACCTAGCGCGTGGCACAGTAGGCTAATTTAATGGAAGAAGACTTGACTCAGCAGTGGGTCATTTATGGGCTGAGTAGTCGTTGTGATAGGCGCCGTCCTATTGCCATCGCTCGCGCGATGATACGTCCGTCCGCTCGCGCGATGATACAAAAATGATCGTGTGACCGTGCGATCAAACATACTGATTTCTACTGAATGTCCTATTGAAGGTCGTGCGATCATGCGATGCGACCAAATTGTTTAAACGCATCGTATTGATCGGACGACCGTGTGTTCAAATATTCTGATATAAATGTCATATGGTTCGATTCCATGGATTCGTAAGATGATACGCTTATTTTGTCAAAACTAAATTATATGGATGTAGTGTACGAGTATGGTCAAGTATAAAGCACCTAGATATTTGTTTGGAAAGTTATACTGGAAGTCCAAACGTGGGTGTCAAGGATCGCGACAGTGTGCACCACAGCTTTTGACACAACGGCACAGTTCTGCTACATTTAGGGGGAGTTTCCGATACGCTGCTACTAGGTGTTGGAATAATATTCCACCACCCATAAGGAACTCTCAATCTGTAATTACGTTTCGGACTAAGCTTAAAATATTTTTATTACAACATCAACTACAGCAGGAAACACAAGTACATGATACTAGTGCCATTTAATTTATTGTTCTTTCTTAAACCCAGCATCCGTGTTCTGATTTGCATGAGAACCTCTCTAACGGACGTGAGGAAAGCTTATAGCCGATATTTTATTTCATGTTAGGTATGTCATTGTTAACACTATAATTGTTGCCTAAATCTGTATATTGTTTTATTTTTGCTTTGTTAGTTTAACGTTATTTTTACTTTATCTTTATTTCTATTGTTTGCTGGTTTACTAAGTAAATACTTGTGCTCTAGTTACCGGCGCGTGATGTTACCAAACGGTTCCAACGGAAGACCAGCGTTGGCTGTATGGCTAACATTATGCTGATTTGTGACATAATACAGTTATGTACATGTAATTGCTAGATTGTAATTTTTCTTTCTTTCTTTTATACTGTTTGTATCTATATGTCATGAGTGTATTTGTTACAAATAAAACTTTTTTCTATTCTTCTATTCTATTCTATATTTGAAGAGAACATAATTAATAAAATACGTGCTCATTGTTTTGCATAAATGGAGTGAAGACTATAAAAACAGGCTTAAAAATGACAAAGAGTGGGCTATTATTGCAATGAATTTGAATAAAATAAGAAGATTAAGTGAAAATCTATACTAATATATAAAGCTGCAGAGTTTGTTTGTTTGTTTGTTTGTTTGTTTGAACGCGCTAATCTCAGGAACTACTGGTCTGATTTCAAAAATTCTTTCAGTGTTAGATAGATCCATTTATCGAGGAAGGTTATAGGCTATATTTTATTTTCAAAAGAATTAGGGATCCGTATGAAAATTGCGATTTTGTAACCCAAGGTGTAAAATCGAAAACCTATTTATGCGTGCGCTGCAAAAACGATTGACAATAGAACAAAATGAAGTACTACGAGTTTGTAGGTCTTATTAAAATCTACAAAAAAGTCCGCGAGAGCACATATCTAACTATCATAGTTTAGTCACAATAACCACTTTTATATTCATAAAAAAAATGCATAGAGATAAGCACGGGTTCGAAGTCCACGCGAGCGAAGCCGCGCCCAAAAGCTAGTATTTTAATAAAACTTACATTATTATTATTGATTGATAAAACTTACAATATTATTATTAATCATCGTACGACCGTAATAGGACAAATGTTTTCTCATCGCGCAATAGGACGGCGCCTTAGAAGTGCAAACTATATTATTGTAAAGTTTTATCAAAATCCAGTCGGTAGTTTTTGCGTGACAGATTAACAAATATACATTCTTACAAACCCCGAACCACTGCGCCAACCGTGTCGGATATTTTAAAAAATCGGGTTGTCTAACATACCATAGGTCGATGAACATCCCAGAAGGCTCTCTCTTGGCTGTCCAGGACCTTCCTCTCCAACTTGTCACGTTTCTTGTCCACCTATAAAAAATATTGAATAAATAAGTAAGGTTCCATTCCATCCTGAGGGTGTCGTAAGTGCCGACAAAAGGGAATGACAAGGCCGCAAGAGAAGGAAAACTTGACACGAAACCCTGTGCCAACACATCTGTACGCTGATGACCCTCCTTGTGATGCAAGGAGGGCCGGCTGATGGTTTGTGAGTTGTCATGCTCACTAAAATACTCTTAGCAGCGGTAGCGACGTGTGACGGGTCGGTCACTTCCCTTTAGTATGGTTGAGGAGACCGATGGCTGTCACATGCGTTATACTTGCGAACAGGTGCTGCT
The DNA here is from genome assembly GCA_905475355.2 of Clostera curtula. Lineage (NCBI taxonomy): Eukaryota > Metazoa > Arthropoda > Insecta > Lepidoptera > Notodontidae > Clostera > Clostera curtula. The sequence goes on along the minus strand of FR997815.1, from coordinate 10,055,247 downwards.
GTTTGGGATTGGTCGGCTCACTAGACCAAGGAAGTTTTATTTTATTTTATTAAAGTTTATTTTGTATTGTTTTAATATTCACGTTTCAGTTGACGCCTTCCAGATCCAATAGAACAGTTTGTTATATGGAATACTAGGGGCCCGCCCCGGCTTCGCCCGTGCAAAGCGGGGTTATATATGTCGTGGATAACGATATCGTTTTATTAAGTTTCTCAATTGATTGTTGACACAGTAGTGCGGCAAACGCGGTGACGTCAGTTGTTTTGCAATGGCGGCACGTGGACAGAGTCGTAATGGAAAGTGAGGTTGGCTCGATCAGTCAGTCGACGTTGGGACACGGACCGAGACACTTCTCCGTTGCGAACCTGTCGGTTTGTCTATCTAAGTGTGTTAACTGAACATTGTTATTGATACTGTGGTTAATATTGTTAATTATAAAGTTACAAGTAATAAACCTCGTACCAAGTCGGGATGATGACGACTCTGTCGCTCAGCCGTCGTTATCTCCGACATCAGAAGTGGGATGTAACTCATTCAGCCCACGTGGAGAAAACAGTGTAGTGGTAATGTGTGTGCTTCTGTACGCGATGGAAATAACCGATAATGGCGATTCATTGTCACTATAAAGGAGACATTAAGCTACATGAAGATTGTTCTAAACTGAAGATCACAAGCTGCAGTCATAGTGCGGCGATTAACTAAGTGGGGATCACTTGCTTTCATTGTGATGGACAAGGACACTATGGGTCTAACTGCCCTGAGCGGAGCAGCAGGAAGGCGAGCAACAGTACTGCGGTCAGCCAGGTCAAAGAATAGTGAGTGGATCTGTAGTAAGCGCACCAGCTGCAATTTTACGTCACTCCGGTGAGCAGTTTCCATTTTATTACTCGGGTATATTGTATGGTATACGACTTTACGATAGTGTGGCTTTGACCGGTGTAAGAAAATATTATTTGAAATTCTTTTACATGTTTACCTGTTAATTACTTGCGATACGAAGTTTAGATTGCTGTGCTTGTTTAGCTTGACAGTTCATCGGTCTAGCGTCATATTTTCGGCAGGTTATATCAGTTTTCCAAGATTATGGCACCATTATATGCCTTGATTTGCATCGGTGAGGTAGATTGAGAGCATAAACATAAGGCGATAGGACAGCAGATCCAGACTTCAGGCGATCGAAGTTTCAGTCGGCAACGGTGAAATTTCACAACTGCGGTAAAATAGGTCACCGACCGTCCGATTGCCGTTCCAAAGGCGAGGTGAAAGGCAAGGCAGCCAGTGCTGTCACTTCGGCGTCAAGCTCTGCGGGACCGAGGCCGCGGTCGGACTTAATCTGTTTCAGGTGCGGCACCACCGGACATTTGGCAACGAAGTGTCCACGTGGCAACAGCGGAGGAGCTGGCGCGGCAGTAGGCGCAAGCAGTTCGGAGCAGCGCCTGCAGCAGCGGCGAGTAACGAGAGGCATGTGGAAGTTTGCTAAGTTCACCGTTGCAATGCATTGGAAGCTCCGCGCTTCGTGTAACGCTGTTATAGTGCATTGGAAGCTCCGCGCTTCGTGTAACGCTGTTATAGTGCATTGGAAGCTCCGCGCTTCGTGTAACGCTGTTATAATGCATTGGAAGCTCCGCGCTTCGTGTAACGCTGTTATAGTGCATTGGAAGCTCCGCGCTTCGTGTAACGCTGTTATAGTGCATTGGAAGCTCCGCGCTTCGTGTAACGCTGTTATAGTGCATTGGAAGCTCCGCGCTTCGTGTAACGCTGTTATAATGCATTGGAAGCTCCGCGCTTCGTGTAACGCTGTTATAGTGCATTGGAAGCTCCGCGCTTCGTGTAACGCTGTTATAGTGCATTGGAAGCTCCGCGCTTCGTGTAACGCTGTTATAGTGCATTGGAAGCTCCGCGCTTCGTGTAACGCTGTTATAATGCATTGGAAGCTCCGCGCTTCGTGTAACGCTGTTATAGTGCATTGGAAGCTCCGCGCTTCGTGTAACGCTGTTATAGTGCATTGGAAGCTCCGCGCTTCGTGTAACGCTGTTATAATGCATTGGAAGCTCCGCGCTTCGTGTAACGCTGTTATAGTGCATTGGAAGCTCCGCGCTTCGTGTAACGCTGTTAAAGTGCATTGGAAGCTCCGCGCTTCGTGTAACACTGCTATAGTGTATTGGAAGCTCCGCGCTTCACGTAGCTCCGTTGCTGTACGTCGGAACTCCGTGTTTTGTGTAGCCCGTACTGTTACGTCGGGAGCTACGCGCTTCGCGTACAGTTGACCATTGAAAGCTTGGCGCTTTGTGACTCGGGGCACCCCGATAACCGTACGAGTTTTTCCTTTTATTACGTTTCACACACAACGACAATGAAAGACGCGCGAGAACGCGCTGACTGTCAGGATGGTCGTGTGGCGTATTGAGTTAACGTTTTAGTACTACTAGCGCCATCTATGCCGCCTCCGTGGCATTACTCGCGGATGGCGCTGCGCATAGATTTTGAAGAGCTGTGACGTATCGAACGAAGGAACGAGTAAATGGATGGTTTCGCTCGCGAATGAAGTGAGTCAGTGGTTCGGTCATCGCAGGAGTGGATGAATGTTCTATTCATTCCTGCCCTGGAACACCGACAGCACCGCACGTGTGCATCTTAGGTGGGCCTTGGTGCAGGCCTTTGATTTTCAAATCAGTTATCGTGAGGGACGTCGTATGGCTCGAGCTCGTAAGATCATCTGTTACCACTCGACATTTCCAACATGCGCTCAGGTGTCCTACATCGCAAGGTACAGAGAAATAATCGGACCCGGTGTCTTCCAATTGTTCCCCGGGCCTTCCGCTGGTCAGTAATTAACCACGTGCACGAATCACGTATGCACCTTGAATTTAAGAAGACTCTTGAAAGGGTTGATCACTATTGGTTCGAGCACATGGCTAAGTGCGTTCGGGACTTCATCCAATTCCTAACATAAGTATCCCGTGGCATACTGTGCACGTTGACTTAATTGGCAAATTAAGTGGAAAAAGCGATTGCAAGGAGTACGTCATAGTTTTAATTGATGCGGTCACAAAATTTGTTCCCTTATATCATACCCTGAGAATAGATTTGGCTAGAACAATTAAATCCCTTAAATCAAGCGTCTTTAGTTGGAGCTCCAGTTAGTTATTGCAGATCTGGGACGATGCTTTGCCAACAAAGAATTCAAAGTTTTTTTGTCAGTTTCACGGTGTTTCTTTACGTTTGATAGCTAGTCAAGTCGCGCTAATTGCCCAGTAGAAAGAACAATGAGCGCGTTAAAAAGTATGCTGACCGCGGTAGAAGCGTCTGATAGGTCCCGGCATGAAGCGTTAGAAGACGTGCAATTAGTTTTGAATTCCTCTGTCCACCGTGTAATACAAGCGAGTCCACTCGAGTTTCTGATAGGACGTTTAGCTAGACCATTTAACCTATTAACTTTGAATGATTCCGGACCGGCAGTAGACATTAGTAAGACAAGAGAGCAAGCGGCCACGTACATAGAAAAGAGTGCCAGTTACGAAAAAGTAAAATTTGATAAAACTACAAGTTAAAGTGGTAAAGTTTGATGTTGGTAATTTAGTTTAAATTCAGAACGAAGAGAAACCAAACTAAATTAGACGCGAAGTACAAGGGACCTTTAAAAAAATGTGGAGTTACTTGATGGTGATCGTTATTTGCTGAAATCTTTGACCGGTAATAGAACATAAAAATACGCTCACGACTGTATAAGGAGGATTCCTCTAAGCAGTGTGTCCGTTGAGTTAAATTTGTCTGATGAAGATGGTGAGGAGGATGCCTCCAACAGTAAATAAGAACACATACCTTGGCTAGGTCGCACTACACGCACTAGTCTGTAGTCGTAACTCCAACTCTCAGAGTTATACAGAGCGCGATGGGCAGCTAGTGGTGTGGCGGGGACCCGGGTTTCGAGAGAGACTATTTTTATGGTCCTGTGTGGCCTGGGAGTCGTGGACTCCAGTTAAAGTGTTGGTCGTATCGCTTGGAGCGATGTCGATATGGGTGACACGTGAATTGTCACTAGCTGCTGGGACAGCTGGGCCATGTGTTGTGTACTTATTGTCTTAAACTTACTGTTTTAAAGTATCAGTATTGAGATTTAAAGATTATGGGCTTAGAGGAACCTTTCGTGTTAAAGTTGTTGAAATTATTTGTATGCTAACGTGATCTCTGTTAACTTTATTCGTAAGATACGATTACGGACCATTACCATCAGGTTGGCCGAACGTGAAAATGTGCCTCAGTTGGTTATTTTGTTACAAGTACACACGAGGACGTGTGCTTCGTCAGAATGGCCGTGTCGTGGATAACGATATCGTTTTATTAAGTTTCTCAATTGATTGTTGACACAGTAGTGCGGCAAACGCGGTGACGTCAGTTGTTTTGCAATGGCGGCACGTGGACAGAGTCGTAATGGAAAGTGAGGTTGGCTCGATCAGTCAGTCGACGTTGGGACACGGACCGAGACACTTCTCCGTTGCGAACCTGTCGGTTTGTCTATCTAAGTGTGTTAACTGAACATTGTTATTGATACTGTGGTTAATATTGTTAATTATAAAGTTACAAGTAATAAACCTCGTACCAAGTCGGGATGATGACGACTCTGTCGCTCAGCCGTCGCTATCTCCGACATATATATAAACCTTCCCCTTGAATCACTCTATCCATTAAAAAAAACCGCTTCAAAATCCGTTGCGTAGTTTTAAAGATTTATGCATACATAGGGACGCACAGAAGAATGCGACTTTGTTTTATACTATGTAGTGATGTTTGGTAAATATATATTAAAATAGGACCGCAAAGTAAACAAAAAAAAGAATGACATGCCCTCCGAGTTTCTTGCCAGTTCTTCTCAGCAGTGGTCGCGTTCCGAACTGGTGGTAAACTAAACTATATTACTTTGCTTTGTATACATTTTATTAATATGTTGACAATTTATAAGTGTCCATTGTGTCTTATGCAAAATAAATGATTTGACTTTACTACATAGTATAAAATAGTCGCTGTTGTCTGTCCGTCCCTAAATATGCTTAAATCTTCAAAACTAAGCAACGGATTTTGAAGCGGTTATTTTAATAGATAGAGTGCATCAAGAGGAAGATTTATATCCATAATATATGCATAATATTGTAGAGAAACACTGATAAATTTAGATTTTCCTCATTGCACCCGTGCTAAGCCGGTGCGGGTCGCTAGTTGCCCATACAAAAAAAATACAGTGCGTCTATGGGCTGAGTAATACTAGCCTTGCTCTGGGCTTCCGCCTGCATGAAGATGAACTCCCACTTCCGGCTGAACATCTTCTGAAGTCTCGCCAACGACTCCGCTTCGTAATCCGCCAGTTCAAGTCTCGCTTTGTTCTGCATTGTCCTCTTACATAGATATACAGCTAAAAAAAACATTTTTTTAGTCATCCTACTAACTATACATATATAAAGGACTAGCTGACCCGGCGAACTTTGTTCCGCATTATATATAGTCCGGGGTCCCCCGTACATTGATTTCACTTGATTACTATCAAGCTAATTTTTCGGGAGTAGCTTCATTTTCATGAGACGCCCAACATTTTCTTGTCGACAACTCTTGATTGTGGTAGCTAACAGAGGTAGCAAGGGTGAAATATGTTGATTTTATGATTCAAAAAAATTTATTACTAACCGGGTGCTTTGGTATAACTGATGATAATTATCTAAATTATTCGAAAATGTATTTGTCCTACAAAATGTATGGTTTGATCAAAGAGTCCTCCACCTCCAATATGTATCGATAACGAGGTCATCAAAAATGATTACTAACCAGCTGGTTTTTTTTTATTTACTTTATAAATATGTATATTATTTAACCGTCATATTGTCCTACAAGTTGCGTGGTTCGTTATCCCGGTCCTACACTCAAAAGTTGTTCTACAGATCATAGAAAAAAAATTATTACTATCAAGCTGAATCTTTGTGAATAGCTTTGTTTTGATGAGACGCCCAACATTTTGTTGTCGACATCTCTTGATTGTGGTAGCTAACAGAGGTAGCAAAGGTTAAATATGTCGATTTAATGATTCTAAAAAAATTATTACTAACCGGGTGATTTTTGGTATATCTGATGAGAATTATCTAAATTATTCGAAAATGTATTTGTCCTACAAAATGTATGGTTTGATCAAAGAGTCCTCCACTTCCAATATGTATCGATAACGAGGTCATCAAAAATTATTACTAACCAGCTGGTTTTTTTTTTATTTACTTAGTAAATATTTATATTATTTAACCGTCATATTGTTCTACAAGTTGCGTGGTACGTTATCCCGGTCCTACACTCAGAAATTGGCAATACCACAAGACCCATTTTGTCATCACTAACTGTAGGACACCAATTTTACATGATAGGTTAGTATTCTCTGCCCAAATGATACAATGTCCTACAAAAAAACAGGTATGTATCATGAGTCCGACAGAAATTGTCATTTTTCGTTTTCCTACTTATAACTTATGATACAGTGAAAACATCTTTTTTATTATCTTAAATAACTTTTTTTTACTAAAGTAAGTAGTACAAAAAAATAATTATTTACTTAAAAAAAAATGTATATTCATCAGATTCATCTGATAAATTTTCAGTATCATCACTATCATTTTCATCTATTTCATTTTCCTCGTCTTCTGACTCTGTAATAACGTAAAAAATTAAGTATTTTTAACATAAAATGAATCCACTTCGTTTTATCGGATATATACGGATCCCGCTATACAACGACCACCGATATGTTTAATGGATGAAAATTATTTTATTAGAAATTTAGGACTTTTTCAGGCAATCCATTTTTTAAAATTACTTTTAACGTACTAAATTTCTAATAAAATAATTTACATCCATTAAACATAACGGTGAATGTCGTTGTATAGCGGAATCCGTATAATGTACTATATAAAAAGTTTTGCACACTATAAAACGAAGTGGATTCATTTTATGTTAAATAATACTTAATTTTTTACGTCATTACAGAGACAGAAGACGAGGAAAATGAAATAGATGAAAATGACAGTGATGATACTGAAAATTTATCAGATGAGTCTGATGAATATTATTTTTTTTATATGTAAATAATAATTTTTTTGTACTACTTAAGAAAAATAATTTATTTAAATAAAAAAAAAGACGTTTTCACTGTATCATCATCACTACATAGTATAAAACAAAGTCGCTGTCGTATGTCCGTCCCTATGTATGCTTAAAACTTGAAAACTACGCAACGGATTTTGAAGCGGTTTTCTTTAATAGGTAGAGTGATTCAAGATGAAGGTTTATATGTATAATACATGCACCCGTGCGAAGCCGTTTCGGGTCGCTAGTAAGTTATAAGTAGGAAAACGAAAAAATTACAATTTTTGTCGGACTCGTGTTACATACCTGTTTTCTTGTAGGACATTGTATCATTTGGGCAGAGAATACACTAACCTATCATGGAAAATTATTGTCCTACAGTTAGTGATGACAAAATGGGTCTTGTGGTTTTAACAACTTTTGAGCGTAGGACCGGGATAACGTACCACGCAACTTGTAGGACAATATGACGGTTAAATAATATAAATATTTACTAAGTAAATAAAAAAAAACCAGCTGGTTAGTAATAATTTTTTATGACCTCGTTATCCATACATATTGGAGGTGGAGGACTCTTTGATCAAACCATACATTTTGTAGGACAAATACATTTTCGAATAATTTAGATAATTATCATCAGATATACCAAAAAGCACCCGGTTAGTAATAAATTTTTTTGAATCATAAATACAACATATTTCACCCTTGCTACCTCTGTTAGCTACCACAATCAAGAGTTGTCGACAAGAAAATGTTGGGCGTCTCATGAAAATGAAGCTACTCACGAAAAATTAGCTTGATAGTAATCAAGTGAAAACAATGTACCGGGGATCCCGGACTAATATATTTAAAACAAAAAGAAATTTGGACATAGGATACCTGAGATTTTTAACCCGTCCGTATAAAACCTACTTTAACAAAACGCAACTGACAGCGAAACGTTATGTTGTCTATAGTTTAATATAGCCGAAAATTTGACAATTAGAAATTTTGAATTCGACTTGTTTATATTGTTGTAATTCACATAATATCTTTATAACTTGTAGCCTATGTGTTATTCTGATGTATAAGCTATATTATTGTAAAGTTTCATTAAAATCCATTCAGTAGTTTTTACGTGAAAGAGTAACAAACATCCATCCATCCATCCATCCATACTTACAAACTTACACGTTTATAATACTAGTAAGATTTAGAATACACAATGTCACCAACCCACACCATCCTGAGCGTATCTATCGTATTAGGCGACTAAAGGAACACAGACCACCTAGCCACAAGAGAAGGAAAACTTGATGAACATTAAACTGGAGGAGGAGGCCCGACCCAGTAGTGGGTCATTTAAGGGGTGAAACGAAAACAAGGAGACGTACCATAGTCTGTGTTCTCGGGCTCCCACTGGTTCGACGGCCAAAAATATGGTGTTTGGAACCTGTCAACAATTAAGCATATATTAAATATAATACATGGTGAATATTTGTGTAGCGCAAACCGGAGACACCTCGTTTAAATTTCATTTTTTTTTCAAATTTAAATCATTTATTTTGCTTGGGTCACGATGGACACTTACAAAAAGTCAACACAATATTCATAATGAGTATATAATACAAATGGTCTACCATCTACCACCAGTTCGGAACGCTCAGTTCGTAATAGACACAATAAGATAATGCGCATTGTAACATCTTCCGTGTGGTGACGGATTTAGAAAACGCAGTGTCACCAAAGAACGCAAGAGAAGGAAAACTTGATACAAACCGTGTGCCAACCCGTCTTGCCGGCGTGGCACAATAGGCTTGTATCCTTCCATGAATTTGGAGGAGGCCCGACCCAGTAGTGGGTCATTCATGGGCTGAAACAACGATATTGTTACATTGGTAACTGATAATCCAGACGACCAACCACGAACATCGGCACCTGTTCACAAGCATAAGGCAACTATCGATGTCCTCAACCATATAAAAGGGAAGTGTTCGACCCGCCCCACGCCTTCACTGCTGTACGTATTTTAGTAAGCATGACAACTCACGACATTGGCACTCAAGCAAAAAAAAGTTTAATCTTGCTTAAGCATTTTGAACACTCTTACCGTCTAAAATCCGACCAGTTTTCAGACTGAAATTAAACACTTTTTTTAACGGATTTATGGCGTGTATGTAACATTATTTTATTTCCGACGTTTCGAATGCTTTGCAGCAGTCATGGTCGCGGAAGAGACTAGGCAACAGTTGTCTTGAAAAGTAAAAACAAACAGTTAATATCTACCGCCTTTAATGACACCGTGAGCGATTTCTGCGTGCACAGGGAACGTTATCAATAAAACAAAATTATAGGCGGTAGATTTATGTTTCTTTGTAGTTTTAAAGACAACTGTCACATTGTCTCTCCCGCGACCACGACTGCTGCAAAGCATTCGAAACGTCGCAAATTAAATAATGTGACATACACACCATTAATCCGTTAAAAAGGTGTTTAATTTCAATGTGTAATAATGGCGAAAACCTAAGAAATCATTATAAATAAATATCCTTGGACATTTCACACAACGCCATCTCGTCCCAAGTTAAGCAACTTAATGCTTGTGCTATGGTAACGAGATGGATGATAAACTACTTATATACATTTTTTTTTGTAAATACATACATATTATAGATAGAAATGACACCCAGACTCCGAGCCAGTGCCTCTGGTTTAGACAAAGACACTTGCCCGACCCCGGAATCGAACCCGGGACCCGTTGATCCAAAGGCAGCACATCTAACCACTAGACCAACGAGGCATTATGCTTTCAGATTTTCACTACACAATCAATCATGATGTATATAACGTAAAATTAGAAATAATATCACCTGTAATAAGTGTTATCATTCTTGACAGTGAGGCAGTGATCGTCTATGGGGAACAGGTAGCCGTGAGCAGCCAACAGGTGCGCCAGGTGCAGAGCCTCCCAGGTCTCTTCTAGGTGTAGATGGCGCATCAACCACGCTACCAGGTCTGATCCGGTGAAGACCTGCATCATTTTAATGAAGGCCTTAAATTAATAACACGCTCCGCTGGAGTGGGGGTACTGAACCCACTGCTGAGGCGGGTCTCCTCCCAGTGGAATGCCGCGGTAAGGGCCACAGCTGACTAACGGCAAAATCCCTTGCTATGCCGTCCCGGTCTGCGTAGGCCTTTATGATGATAATGATAGCTGGACTCCTACATGGTGCAACCAAACCCCTAAAGCCATCCGAACTCGTCGTATTCTAGTACTACTTCTCATTCATCCCATGTGCAACCCACTACTGAGTCGGGCCTCCTCCCATCACAGGGAGGGTTAGCCTACCAATTAATTAATTTTAGATATAGTTTGTTCTTAGTTATATTAGTACTACCTACTGTTCCACATTATCTAATCAAGTTTTCCTATGCTTGCGGCTTCGGCCTTGTCATTTCCTTTCGTCGGCTCTTACGACACCCTCAGGCTAGAACGAGGTGGTGACTGAATTCCAAATCCGTCGCCACACGTCCTACTCCAAGAGTTCCATTGCCGAGTACGAAGCGCCACTATCAGCGCGAAGTAGTTCATAGACGCTCGCCTAGATGGCGCTGTCGTCGAATTGAACGGCGATATGGTTATGTTCACGCCGTTGCTTAGATGCTGTATTGAGATTGGAAAAGTTATCATCAGCCTAAAAAAAGATCCACTGCTAAAAGGGATAGGCCTCCCTTAATAGATTATTTTTTTCAGCATTAACGCACGTAAGTGCAGAATGCTTATTACAGTCAAATAAAAAGAATAATGATAAATTTAAATTTTGCAATGCCAATACAAAATTAGTAATTACATTCTTTCTTGGTTTCGGTTAGCGATGAGAGATACTTGCAAAATTGAATACCAGGGCTTCCAAGTAAGAGTACAGAAAAATACCAGGGTCCAAAACCAGGTTTCAAAAATACTTGAAAGTATTTGTTAGTGTCAACTGTCAAACAAAGATTTTTAAGTATCAATTTAAATACTCGTATATGAATAACTACAACTAGTTCGAGTCAGGCCACAATTCAGGACGTTTTTTTAATTTTTTGTTCATGAAATGAAATTTTTCCTTCTTATTTATATGGGGGAGTGTCTTCAGTTACCGCGAAATTCAAATTTTACAAATCGGAGCTCTGCGTTCGGTAGAAAGTTGATCAAAATCGCAATTGAATAGTGCTGATTTAAAGTATATTTTTTATTAATTTATTGACCCGTGAGCACTAAATACGTGTCATTATATCTCGACGTCCTAATATCGGTAGTTACGCTCAGCAACCAACGCGTCAACTGCGTCAAGGCGCCGAGCCCTGTACGCGTCCATACTGCTTGAGACGCCGCGGTGTTCAAATTCGAAAATACTTGCATAGGAATTCAACCCGTATTCCTTGACCAGTAAGGAGCAAAATCGTATAAATAAAAAAATACTTTGAAGTTCAAAGTATTTTTTTTATTCACAAATCCGATTGTGTTTCTTATTGCTTAGAAGATATGAATCATTTTCCTATGCAGTATTTTCATGTGAGTGTTCAAGTTTTTTCTCGTACCAGGGCGCCGTACATATACGCCGCGGTGTTCAAATTTGAAAATACTTGCATAGGAATTTAACCCGTATTCCTTGCGAGATAAGGAGCAAAATGGTATAAACAAAAAAATACTTTGAGGTTCAAAGTATTTTTTATTCACATATCCGATTGTGTTTATTATTCCTAATAAGATATGAATCATTTTCCTATGCATTATTTTCATGTAAGTGTTCAAGGTTTTTGAGCATCCGAGTTCAGAACACATACTTTCATACTTGCAAGTATTTTTTGCTCGTACCAGGGCGCCGTACTTCGAAGTGAAAACCTGGTTTTAAAACCTGGTTGCGTAAATACGCCTCATCTTTAGTTTCGGTTTCAGAGATGCAAGCAAGCATGTAAACGATTAAGATTATTATTTAATCAATCCTTTAACCTTACCTTTGATTAATTAGCTAATTTGGAGTGATCAGGAGTGTCAATGATTTTTGTTCAACAATTAGTTTCCCTACCTTTATGAAATGTAAAAACCGCTACATCGACACTGGATTAACTTGATAATGGCAATGTAATAATTGTGAACGCCACAGAAAAAAAAAACCTTACCTTTACAATGTTAGGTTAAAGGATTGATTAAATAATAACCTTAATCGATGTTTATTATATTAAAAAAATAATCAATTTTAGTAAAAACTAGCTTTTGGGCGCGGCTTCGCCCGCGTGGGCTTCGAACCCGTGCATATTTTTTATGAACATAAAATCTGTTATTGTGTCTAAACTATGATAGTTAGATATGTGCTCTCGCGGACTTTTTTGTAGATCTTTATAAGACCTACAAACCCGTAGTACATCATTTTGTTCTATTGTCAATAGTTTTTGCGGCGCACGCATAAATAGGTTTTCGATTTTACACCTTGGTTTACAAAATCGCAATTTTCATACGGATCCCTAATTCTTTTGAAAATAAAATGTAGCCTATAACCTTCCTCGATAAATGGACTATCTAACACTGAAAGATTTTTTGAAATCGGACCAGTAGTTCCTGAGATTAGCGCGTTCAAACAAACAAACAAACAAACTCTGCAGCTTTATATATTAGTATAGAGTATAGATAAATTCTGTCTACTGAATTTTGCTCTTGAAATATTCGTGGAAGTCCAGGGAAGATTTAAAAGGTTAGATAAAAATTAATGTAAAAAAAAACCCCGACACAATAACATATTTCCCTTTAAAAAGTAAAAAACAATACCGTTTTATTTTATACTTTTTATAGGTACGCACTTATTATAATGTAGATTTTGTTAAGTTGTTAATACATAGATTCTTGTCGCATACTAATTTTCTCCCCACCACATTATATTTGTAGATATTATAACACGGGTTGGCACAGAGTTTCGTACCAGCAGCGAGAATGTATAGAAGTTTCCAGCGCGGCATATGGCATGGCTACGTGGTGGGTTCTAGTGGGCATTAATTTACCCCCAGAGTTTTTTCAGGGCTTAACCGATTTTCATGGAACATATTATTTTGTAATGTGCACGTGATGCGCTTTCATTTGAGACCCCACTCGATTATATTTGCAGACATACATTCTTCCCCACTTTCACCCCCCATAACTTTTAAACGGCTCAACCGATTTTCATCTAACATGTCTAAGAACACTCGCCCGTAACTTACCTTTCATACAAAAAAGCGTAGCTCGCTTCATCCGTTCGCGAGCTGCGTTTTGCGTTTTGCCGTCGTTTTGCGTCGGGGGTTAAAAATATGGAAATGATCGAAAATAAATAAAAACAAAAAAAAACCTTTGACGTTACGCTTGACGATTCCTTTTAAGTGTATGTTATACAAAAGTTAAGGTCTTTTATTTATCAAATGAGGCAGTACAAGGTGAGCTAGTCGGTATCACTATCAGTACATAGTTTAAAACAAAGTCGCTGTCGTCTGTCCGTCCCTATGTATACTTAAATCTTTAAAACTACGCAACGGATTTTAAAGCGATTTTTTTTAATAGATAGATTGTTTCCAGAGGATGGTTTATATGTATAATACATGCATAATTGCACCCGGGCGAAGCCGGGCCGGGTCACTAGTTAAAAATAAAACTTACCGACGGTATTTTGGTCATGAAACTCTTGACAGTTCTCACTGGGACTCCCGTACTCTCATCTTGCATCTTCTCAATTATGGCTTCCATCTGTAAACGCGTTAATAATTGTCAGAATACACAGTACCACCACCCCATTTCATCCTAAGAGCGTCGCAAGAGGCGGCAATAGGAAATGACAAAGTCGAAAATCTAGCCGCAAGAGAAGGAAAACTTGATACTAAACCCTTATTTTTTTTTTGTTCGCCCGGGTTAAAATCCTTTATGGACTATCCCCGTCCGAGGGGGGGCGTGTGGGACTCTCCCCCAGAGTGGAGCCTACCCACTAAACATCCCCGGTGTGCTCCAACTCGCGTCCTGTTGCGGCATTGTGGGATCTGGTGCAGAACCACGCCGCCGCAGACTGATACTAAACCCTGTGCCAACCCGTCTGGCCAGCGTGGCACAATAGAATAATTACCCTACATGTAGTTGGAGGAGGCCTGACTCAGCAGTGGGTAATTTATGGGCTGATAAATAGAAGAGAAGTACATAGTGTCACCAACACTCGACTGCATCGTTGGTCTAGCTAGAGCAGTGATGGGCAAAGTTCGGCCCGCGGGCCGCGAAAGTATTTAATGCGGCCCGCCCCGAGGGTCTATCAAAATCAAAATGGTAATTTCTATAATTTTGACCTTCCTCTACAATTTCATAACTTTGTGGTCCCCTGTTAGAAAAGTTTGCCCACCACTGGTCTAGAGGTTGGATGTGCCGCCTTTGGATCAACGGGTCCCGGTTTCGATTCCGGGGTCGAATAGAATAGAATAGAAATTATTTATTGTTATCACAGGTGCATAAAAAGCAAGCGTGTTTGTCTAAACCAGAGGCACTTGCTCTGAGTCTGGGTGTCATTTGTGTTCGTGAATCACATGTTTTTTTATTTTTATTTATTGATTCGTAGCAAATACATAGATTGGTTACATTGAGTGGAATAGCGCAACATAAACTCATTCGAGCTTTTCTGTGCGCTAGTATCGTCGTTTAAAACTAGATCTTCTCACAAAGTAATCACGCAATAGTTTTCTTACAATATGAAGGTACTTAAAAACTAAACAGAATTACAAAATATTATATTAATGGTGGGTAGTATATTCGATAAAAGTCTTGCGAATTTGTGTGTAATAAAAAGAATACAGGTTGCTCCCAAATGTGGACATCTTTTGCATGTTATGCTGATTAATTATGAAGTACGATTTTTTTGTAAATAATATTTCTTTAAAGTATTTTTAATGTTTGTTTGTGTAATTTTGTCTTTTAATGAAGTTGGTAATTGATTAATGAGCCAGGGTATGAGATATATCAGTGTTCTTTTTCCATATAAATTTCTGTATTTTGGTAGAATTAAACCGCCCCTGCGATACATGTTATAACGAATGCAGGGGTTACGTTTTTAATAAACAAAAAAAGCCTATTCCAACCTTAGGGTGTCATAAGAGCCGACAAAAGGACATGACAAGACCGATCCGACAAGAGAAGGAAAACCTGATACGAAACCCCGTGCCAACCCGTCTGTACAGGAGGGTAATTACTCTCCTTAAAACTGGAGGAGGCCTGACTCAGTAGTGGTTCATTTGTGGTCTCAAAAGTAGTTAACATACCCCGCGACACAGGTTATATATACAAAGTGCAGGGGTTTCGACTAATAAAGGAAATGAAGACGTATAGAGGCACCTTTAAAAAAACAACTGGCGTGCCGGCAGAAGCGAAAACTAAAAAACGCGGCAAGTAAAAAAAACTATATCGATCCAAAATAAAACCGTGACAGGGTGCGATGTGAGTATATAATAATAATGATATTGACTCTACGTTTTATTTAGAAAACGTTTGTATGAGAAAAAGGCGGTTTTTAGGGGTTTTCCGGCAATTATTCTATATTTCGCCGTAAAACCCATCCTTGAACTTCAACGAACATTTAAAAAATCTATTTTTATGTACATGCTTATACAGGGTGGTCAAAAAGTCGTGGATCAAACGAAACCAGCGGTTAGATGGGGCCATCAGCAGCAAAAAATTGTTCTACGGGAGGTCCTTAGGGTCAACCCCTGCAGAGTTACAATAGATTTTGTGTTTTTATGAGAAATTGTCTTTTTTTTACTAAAACTTGTTAAATTCGAAAAAATCGACACCCAGTATCTTTTTTTATAATTTTCACTAGATTGGTACTGATGAGTCCTTTCGTTAGACATGCTATTTAAGGTAGTTTATTGGGTGTGTTGAAGATAATATTAAGTTTTACGAAAGCAATAATTCTTAAATCAAAACTTGTTACTCACTTCGGACCCCACTGTGAAAAAAAAAAACTCTACAGAAAAGTGCCCCTGTATCACAATTTTTGGCGCATTTAATAGGGATTCTAAAAAGGTATTACACATGGCTATGCGTGGCGTCGATATCTTTCAAGGACGATCTTTCGTAGCAAGGCCAGAGTTAATTCATACATAAAACTCGGTTAGGCCTACTAACCTAACCTTACCTAAGCGTGATCGTTTTCCGGACTACAGGGTCTTTATCGTCGGGTCTTCAATATGGTATGGGTTGGTGACATTGTTTATTATTTATCGTCATCGTTTCCGCCCATAAATGACACACTACTGTGTCGGGCCTACTCACAATTCATGGAAGGACATTAGCCTACTGTGCCATGCTGGCAAAACGGGTTGGCACAGGGTTTGCTGACCCGGTAAGACTACCTCCATGTACTAATTATGTACGCACATAAAGAATACAATTCTAATAAATTTTCCGTGTGGTGTCACCAGCCCATGCCATATTGAGGGTGTCGTAAGAAGCGACTAAAAGAACGCATTAGGCAGATCACCTAGCCGCAACAGAAGGAAAACTTGAAGCAAACCCTGTGTCAACCCGTCTTGGCTGCATGGCACAGTAGGCTAATCTCCCAACATGAACTTAGAGGAGGCTCGACTCAGTAGTGGGTCATTTATGGGCTGAAACGACGATAAAGACCCTGTAGTCCGGAAAACGATCACGCTTAGGTAAGGTTAGGTTAGTAGGCCTAACCGAGTTTTATGTATGAATTAACTCTGACCTTGCTATGAAAGATCGTCCTTGAAAGATATCGAAGCCACGCATAGCCATGTGTAATACCTTTTTAGAATCCCTATTAAATGCGCCAAAAATTGTGATACAGTGGCACTTTTTTGTAGGGTATTTTTTTTTCACAGTGGGGTCAGAAATAAGTAAAAAGTTTTGATTTAAGAATTATGTCTTTCGGAAAACTTAATGTTATCTTTAACACACCCAATAAACTACCATAAGTAGCATGTCTAACGAAAGGGCTCATCAGTACCAATCTATTGACAATTTTTAAAAAGATACAGGGTGTAGATTTTGTGGAATTTTATCAAGTTTTAGTAAAAAAAAGGACAATTTCACATAAAAACACAAAATCAATTATAACTCTGCAGGGGTTGACCTTAGGGACCTCCCGTAGAACAATTTTTTGCTGCTGATAACCCCATCTAACCGCTGGTTGCGTTTGATCCACGACTTTTTGACCACCCTCTATATGTAGACACTAAGCTGCATCGTAACGGTGTCGCGAGTTGAATATTTTACACTCTTCCCATGAAAAGTGGTCAACGCCGCTATATAAGCTTTCACTTCAAAAAAAACGGGAAGATCAAATACCTTCTTATAGACCAGGTAGTTTGGTGACTCCTCGGGCGAGGGTATGGTGGACATGAGAGCTTGAACACTAGGCGGCAGAGTCTGGGCGTCTTTTTTATCTTTCTCCTTTTCTTTCTCCTCCTTTATGCATTTTGAACTGTCTCTGTAATAAACGGGTATTTAGAATAGGATTAATAATACATTGTGTCACCGCCCCATTCTTTCCTGAGGGTATCATAAGTGGAATTGACAAAGCCATTAACCTAGCCACAAGAGAAGGAAAACTTGATACGAAACCTTGTGCCAACCCGTCTGGCCAGCGTGGCACAGTAATTGGAGGATGTAATTGGAGGAGGCCCGACCCAGCAGTGGGTCATGTATGGGCTGAGTAGTAGTAGTAGTCAGAATATAATATTCCTCCTCATCATCATCACCATTTCAGCCAAAAGACGTCCACTACTGGACATAGGCCATGAAAACCGGTCCTGAGCCACCCGCATCCATTGCTCTCCGGCGACCTTAACCAGGTCGTCGGTCCGCCGTGTGGGACGCCTCCCAGCACTGCGCTTGCCACTCGAGGACTTTTCTGCCCCATCGGGCGTCAGTCTCGCCAGCTATGTGCCCTGCCCATTGCCACTTAAGTTTGGCAATCCTGTCTTATTAATATTCTTTCTATTATCATTACATATATTGTCAGTTCGGTGACGGATTTAGAATACATAGTGTCATCACCCCATTCCATCCTGAGTGTGTCGTAAGAGCCGACAAAAGGAAATAAGGCCAATAAACAAGCCGCAATAGAAGGAAATGTTGATAGGTGCCTTGTGGCCACCCGTCTGGCCAGCATGGCACAGTAGGATAACCTAAACCCTCCATATATTATTGGAGGAGGCCCGACTCAGTAGTGGATGCATTTACTGTAAATGACTATTAGGGCTTCCTATCAAGATATCCTTCTCTTGCGGCTAGGTTTTCGGCCATGTCATTTCCTTTTGCCGGTTCTTACGACACACTCAGAATTAAATGGGGTGATGACTTGTTGCAATATTAATAACTAGCTGAACACTGCGCGCGCGTTGCTACCCCACTAACTAAAATAAAATTGAAGGAAAGACATTACACAAATATCCATTTTTTTCACACAATTCTTTGCTGAAGATCATAACATGAACAAATGCATAGTTTACGATTCTATAAAGGACACACAGACAAACATTCATTTTACATGTAAGAAGAAGAAGAAGAAGAAAGAAGATTTATTCACAAATACCTGGCAAAATATATTCTGAAACACTTAATCATTGCTAAGCACACACGGTACTGGCATTACAAGGAAAATATTTCAATGTTATTATTAGAATTTCTGTATTTATACACATACTAGCTGTGCCCGTGACTTCGTCCGCTACCGAAGTCGTCCAAAATCAAACCTCATTAAATCAAGTTTGCTCATTAGACAAGATTAGACCACTTTTGACAAGTTGAACAATCAAATAAAATATACCATAAATATAGAAAATGTATTTAATTTGAAAATTTGTATCCCTTTTTCGCATAAAAAAATGACTTTTCTCGGGTTCTAGACCAGTGTTTCCCAACGTGAGGCGCACGCCCCATAGGGGAACAATTTAATAGTAGTGCGACGGGTCGTTCTCTTCCCTGCAATATGGTTGAGGAGAGTGATGGCTGCCGCATGCGTCATGCTTGTGAACAGGTGCCGTTGCTGGGGGTCGGTTGGCTCGGGCGTTAGAAGGTTAGTATTGTTGATTAGATCTGGCTGATGTTTGGCCCTTTGCGACTATTGCGCGCGTTTGCTCTCACAAACTGTCTTATCACGGCCTTGTACCTAAAAATGGCGATCTAAAAAGAGCAACTACAGAGTTTCTTGCCGGCTCTTCTCTGTAGAACTGCATTCCGAACCGGTGGTAGATGGTAAATTTTAAATTAAATATTATTTTGTTGTTTGACTTGTCAAAAGAGCTCTAATGAGCCAACTTGATTAAATGAGTTTTGAATTTGAATTTGTTATGGGTACAAACTCAAAAATTGAATATTAAAAAAAAAAGTTAAAAAATAAGTTTGGCAGCATAATTTTTTTTTGGGTATGTTAAGGTGGGGCATAGCCTAAATCCTAAAAAGGTCGGAAATAACTGCTCTGGGCTATCTGTGTTCCAAATTTCATTTGCATCTGTTCTGTAGTTTTAGCGTGAAAGCGCGACAGACAGCAGACAGACAGTTGCTAATACTTAAGGACTAGCGGCCCGCCCCGGCTTCTCAGGGGTACTTAAAAATATCCTCAATGTACATTATTGGAGCCATTCGTGTAAACGAGCGAGACCGAGTGCGCCACGATTAGTGTACAGAATTGAGATAGCAAATGAGCTATTAGCGCAGGAACGAGACAGTTCGACTCAAGTACTGTACAGACATGAGATAGCACGATGACTGCATCCAGTAGAATGAGAGATACGATAATGTTGACCGCAGTAAATGACAGCGATGACTGATTATAGCTTGTAGTACTATTGTACTACCATGTGTACCTTTATAAATAAATAATCTATCTTCTATCTATCTATACTTATAATAAATCTGTAGAGAGGTCAATTCTGTACATGAAATATTTTTCCAAAATAACTATCAGCGTGTGATTAGTGATCGATACTGACGCAAAAAATGCAATCAGTAAAATTTTTGTCTGTCTGTCTGTCTGTCTGTCTGTCTGTCTGTCTGTCTGTCTGTCTGTCTGTCTGTATGTTCGTTATAGAAACAAAAACCACTCGACGGATTTCAACAAAACTTGGTACAATTGTTCTTCATACTCCTGGGCAGGTTATAGTATACTTTTCATCACGCTACGATCAATAGGAGCAGAGCAGTGAAGGGAAATGTTGGGAAAACAGGAGAACTTACTCCATTTTTTAAGCTTCCGTCGCGTGGGCAGCCTTAATAGTTAAAGCTACACAGAAATCATGTATGACGGAAATGTTCTCCTTAAAATTATATAAAAAATATTCTACGACAGCAAATGTCTATCTTTTATGGTTGACTCACAATAACACGTGTAACTCCCGATAGCTTAGCAGTTCAGAGCTTTCTTATTATATTTGTCTACTCTTACGTTTATAACACTCTCAATCATCCCTAATTAATAAATGTTAACATTATTACCTATTTCATAAAAAAAGAATCATAGAAATCGGTACAGAAACACCAAAGTTATTCATGAAATACGCTAATAAACCATCGCGCGTGATTACTGAATCATGCTATAAGGATTATTTTTGTGTAACCGTCGCATCGGGTCGCGCGGGAGGTTTAAAAGGGCGGGCGATCCAAACGCGAACTTCATACAATATTTGGATTTGGCTGATGATGCGAGTAGACGTTCCGAGCCCTTATTGACAGGCAATATTGTTTATCAGCGCGACTTTTAGTCTTTACAATAATTTAGTTTATTTAATTTTCTTTTGTTGTTATTTCATAAAATAGGTATTAGTTATTTTGGTGGCGTGTTATATTCGTTCAAATTACAAATTATTAATATTTAACATTTTATTTCTTTTTAGGTGAAGTAGTAATAGGTTAGTAGTAGTTAGTTAGTAGTAGGTAAGTTTTGGTTAATTTATGTTCAGTTTTTTTAATAATAATAATAAGTAAGTAAAAGCGTAGGTAGTTTTAATAATGAAAGGTATATGTATTATTAATTATGTTATAGGTATTTAGTTTTAAGTGAAGTAGGATAGTTTACCCGGAAGCTTTGCGCTGAAGTATTTTCGTTGTATAGGTACTTAAGCCTCATGTGAACGTGATCTAAACAATATTACCAATACATTAACTTAATAATACACAAGGAATTACACACTGACGGAGTTGCGGGCACAGCTATCTATATATATAAAACTCTTCCGTTACTGAGTGACTGACAGACAACGCACAGCCGAAACTAATGGCAGTAGAGAGCTGAAATTTGGCCTGTGTGTTTGTTGGGAGGAGTAGGCTACCACCAAGAGAGGATTATTGGAAATTCCCTCCCAACGGGATAAATTGTTTTTTCCGGAAGTCATTATTCGACGCGGACGAAGTCGCGGGCAAAAGCTAGTAAATAAATAAATATCCTTGGACATTTCACACAACGCCATCTCGTCCCAAGCTAAGCAACTTAATGCTTGTGTTATGGTAACGAGATGGATGATAAACTACTTACATACATTTTTTTTGTAAATACATACATATTATAAATAGAAAACACCCAGACCCGGAACAAATACTTGTAGGTCGTACAAATATTTCTTCCGTGCCAGAATCGAACCCGCGACATGCTGCGCAGCAGTCGATCGCTCAACCACTGCCAACCTATCTGTGTAGTGACGGATTTAGAATACATAGTCACCACTCCATACCATCCCGAGTTTGACGTAAGAGCCGACAAAAGGACCCGCAGAAGGAAATCTTGAAACGAAACCCTGCCCCAACCAGACCAGACCCCAACCAGACTGGTCAGCGTGGCACAGTAGGCTAATTACCTTCCTTGTGATGGGGCGAGGCCCGGCTCCGCAATGGCTCATTTATGGGCTGACAAGGAAGACAAGATATTGCATACTATACTATTTTTTAACCCCCGAAGCAAAAAGAGGGGTGTTATAAGTTTCACGTGTCTGTCTGTGTGTCGGTCTGTCTGTCTGTCTGTCTGTCTGTGGCACGCGAACGGATGAAGCGATTTCAATAAAGTTTTTTTTGTATGAAAGGTGAGTTACGGGCGAATGTTCTTAGACATGTTTGATGAAAATCGGGTGAGCCGTTTAAAAGTTATGAGGGGTGAAAGTGGGGAAGAATAACCGAATGTCTGCAAATATAAGCGAGTGGGGTCTCAAATGAAAGCGCATCACGTGCTATTTAACAAAACCTACATTATAATAAGTATGTACCTATAAAAAGTATAAAATCACTACATAGTATAAAATAAAGTCGCATTCTTCTGTCCGTCCCTATGTATGCATAAAACTTTAAAACTACGCAACGGATTTTGAAGCGGTTTTTTTTAATAGATAGAGTGATTCAAGGGGAAGGTTTATATGTATAACCCACCCCCGCTTTGCACGGGCGAAGCCGGGGCGGGCCACTAGTAAAAATTAAATTAAAAATTTAAATAAACCCCCGACACAATAACCTTTAAAAAGTAAAAAATAAAAATAAATACTTCGCGTTGGGGGACCAGGGGTCAGGTAATAAATAAGTAGGAGTGGTCCCCCAACGCGAAGTATTTATTTTTATTTTTTACTTTTTAAAGGTTATTGTGTCGGGGGTTTATTTAAATTTTTAATTTAATTTTTTTACATTAGAATCCTACTAATATTATCATCATGAAAGTTTGTAACTATGTATATTAGTTACTCTTTCATGCAGAAACTACTGAATGTATTTTGATGAAACTATACAATAATATAGCTTACACATCAGAATAATACCACATAACAAATCCAAAATAAAGCAACTTGACAGTTGCAAAAAAATTACCATCTGTGAGCTATTCTGACGTGTACCACAAAAACTATTGGAGATGGAAGCAATACCTAAAATAGTATCCGCAACAGACTTTTATGTGTAAGCCATTATCGCCAAAATAATAATAATAATAAGCCTTTTTATTTCTTACTAGCGACCCGCCCCGGCTTCGCACGGGTGCAATAATATTATACCTATAAACCTTCCTCTTGACTTACTCTATCTATTAAAAAAAACCGCTTCAAAATCCGTTGCGCAGTTTTAAAGATTTATGCATACATAGGGACGGACAGAAGAATGCGACTTTGTTTTATACTATGTAGTGATCTCACAATATTTAGAATTTTACAATAAGTACTAATTGTGTGTTAGTGTTTGTCTTAATTAAGTTAGTAGTGCTATTTGTTTAGGTATCTTTCAGAGATATAGTCCCATATTGGGTAAAGGCCTCCTCCATCGCCAAAATAGTGAACCATAAATATAATGTTATAAATGTAATAAAAAGTTGTTACTTTATTTCTAACATGGATTTAGAATATGCAGTGTCACCAACCCATACCAGCCAGAGGGTGTCATAACAGGCGACAAAGGGAACATAAGAGGCAAATCACCTAGCCCAAGAGAAGGAAAACTTGATACAAACCTTGGGCCAACCCATCTGGCCAGCGTGGCTCAGTAGGCTCCATGATTTTGATTTCCCTCCATGAATTAGGAGAATGCCCGACTCAGTAGTCAGTCATTCATGAGCTGTACCAACTTTATTTCTAACACACATTTGGTAGTAACAAATTTATTCATGAATTAAAATAAATAGGTTTGTCGCATACGTAGATAAACTTTGTCAAGAATAGATAAACTTTGTCAAAATAATTATTTCCTTACTTTCTATCATTATTAACACAATTATCCAATACCACGGGTGAAACTGCAAGGCACAGCTAGTATAATATATTTTTTCCTATTTCTATGGCGATCTGCCAGTCTTTATAACTATGGTACCTACATGCTTTTCAAGATTATTTAGCCACTGTATTGTACCACAATTAAAAAAACAACTGTCACATAAGCCAGTCCATTTACCTGCAATCTTAATTTATTGAAGAATAATTCAATAGGTTCAGTTCTCTATTAATTACTAAAATAAATAAAACTAAATTATTTACCTGGATGGCCCTTGCTGACAGGCCTTTTGAGTAGCCTTTTCCGAAGAATTCATTGTAACCATTTTAATTTAATAATATCGAGATTCAAAATCGAAAAATGGGCACTATTTGGAATGGCGCCGAAATGGAATCAGACAAACTTTCTTCTTTGGCTCTTGGCGTATTTGTATTTTTAAAACACAATTATCAATTATAATTATTGAATTTAATGAATATAATAGGGAGGCATCTACACATAGATTATTTAATTTTTTTAATAAATTTTATTTACAGTTATCATTAAAATTTCACCTAGATCTAACACGAAAGTGTATCCTATTTATTTATTGAGTACTAACACCACCAATACACAATAAAACTTAAGAACTGAGTATTAATGAATAGAGAAATGTATTTATTCGACAATTATAAACTTTTAGCGCTTATTTCTAAATATATTTGCGTTTATTTTGAGAAAATTGTATTCTTCTCGACTAGGTGTTCCCTTATATGTTAACCATGTTAATTTTTATCCAACACGACACAAATAGTCACTAGATCATTACTGACCAAAATATTCATCTTGTTTTATTTAGAAAACGTAAATAATAACAATTGATAACACAATCCTTGCATTTTGTTAACACGAAACGTCAAGAAAATTCGCCATTTATCATGTTCCCAAAACTACGAGAGAATTTAGAAAAGGAGAGAAAGCGATACGTTACACCTTTGCTAGAAAAGGAGCGTAAATGTGCGTAGAGTTAATACGCCTACGATTAGAAGTCATCATTTTCTCGTTCCGAATGAGAGAGAAAAGTACAATTTAATTTTACCGACGAGCCGATGAATAGATGGCGCATGTGTTTACAAATGTATTGAACGGCTATGAGAGCTATTTTTAGATCGAATGCAATTTGTTAATTATTAATTAAAGTTAATCGTAACGATTACTTATTATCAGTTAACTAAATCAAAAATAATACTTCATTCATAGTATAAAATAAAGACTGTTGTATAAAAGGAATAATATTATTTTCCAATACTCCGCAAGAGATGGCAGCACAGTACAAAATAATAGAGAAAGTTATTGAAGTTTTAGCACAGGGTTTTAGTACTACAACTAATACATAGTCAATTTTAAGAGGTTTTGTGGGCATACAACGTACATATATTATAAAAAGTAAAAACAAGAATTTGAACTAAATAACTCGTGATGATGTAATATAAAATTAAAATAGGCTCGAAAAGTAAAAAAAAAAGTCAAGTCTCAGAAACGCAGAGGAACAGATATAATCATACTAAAGGCAGAGGTTTCTGGCCAGTTCTTCTCGGCAGTAGTCGCGTTCAGAGTTAGTGGTCAACTATGTAGTATATTACTTTGCGTTCAACAATTTTTATCAATATATTGACAATTTGTAAGTTTTCTATGTTTAAACGAAATAAATTATTTCACCAATATGTTAATAATTAACAATCCCAATTATTGGGAATCGGACTGTTATGGTGTCTGTGGTTTAGAAAACCCTGGGGCTGCCATCCGTCCGGAATTTCCCGGATTTATCCTAGTTTGAAGGACGTCCGGGGGCCGTCCGGCAGGGGTTTTGAAAAGTGTCCATATTTTGCCCAAATGTCCGGGATTTTCGGCGTTTGTTCAATTTAGGTGTTGGCAGCCCTAAGAATACCCAATATCACCAACACATTCCACTCCGCGCGTGTCGTAGGAGGCGGAAATTCAAGCCTCATGAGAAGGACAACTCGATGCAAACCCTGTGCCAAGCCCTTTAGCCAGACTGACACAGTAATTTCTCTCCATAAACTCAACGTAGGCTATTTAAAGTTCTTATTTTCATTTAGTGGCGTTTGGAGTCTGGAGTCCTACACCTGACAGCCATGTACATAATAGCCGGGTATCTAACTATAGGATCTGCGGCACCCAGGGTCGCGAAGCACACTTCTCAGTCAGGGAGTGATACCAGGGGTCGTGGAACATGGCATTTGATAAACGGCGTGTGATTTGGTGGGTAGGTTGGGGTTCAACCATCTCCTAGCGCCCCGGAGTCACAGATAACCCCGCAAGCACCCAACGACCGGATATCCATGAGGATTTCCTACAAGTAGGGGCAACCATAGAAGGGAGTCCCCTCTTAAAAAAAGGAGCCGGCCATAGCCAATGATATCTGTGATAGTATAACATTACAAGTATTGTACATAGATAACAGAAAAGTAATAGATAAGGCTATGCTTGTATAGGTATTTTGCAATCAACTGCAGTCTGCATTCACTTAACCTTGCATACTCAACACCGGTATCATAGACTAGATATATGAAGAAAAAAGTTGAGCTAAAAGTGCAGAATACAAAATTGGTTAGAAAGAAATAAAAAAATAAAACTTAAACAGGTCGTAGGTCCACTGTGTGGGAGGCCTACCAGCACTGCGCCTTCCGGAACGCGGTCGCCACCAAGGACTTTTCTGCCCCATCGGGCGTCGGTCCTGCGCGCTATTTGCCCTGCCCACTGCCACTTAAGTTTGGTAATCCTGTGGGCTATGTCGGTGACCATGGTTTGCCTGCGTATCTCCTCATTCGATCTCGCAGGAAAACTCCGAGCAATTAAACTCTGCGAAGTGAACAATAAGGGTAGGCGCGCACGGGTGACTTTTGTCAGTTTGACATTATAAGTTGTTGATGAAAAATTGAAGATGTCACGTCGTAACGTGCGCGCATCTTCATACTTAGCCACGGACTTGATACAAGTGACGAAACAGTCACGGTGACAAAAGTCACCCGTGCGCGCCTACCCTAACTTTATTGTTAAACTAGCTTTTGCGCGCGGCTTCGCCCGCGTGGGCTTCGAACCCGTGCATATTTTTTATAAACATAAAATCGGTTATTTTGACTAAACTATGATAGTTAGATATTAAGTGCTCTCGCGGACTTTTTTGTAGATCTTTATAAGACCTACAAACCCGTAGTACATCATTTTGTTCAATTGTCAATAGTTTTTGCAGCGCACGCATAAATAGGTTTTTGATTTTACACCTTGGTTTACAAAATCGCAATTTTCATACGGATCCCTAATTCTTTTGGTAATAAAATATAGCCTATAACCTTCCTCGATAAATGACTAAGATTTTTTCTGATTCTAACACTGAAAGATTTTTTGAAATCGGACCAGTAGTTCCTGAGATTAGCGCGTTCAAACAAACAAACAAACAAACAAACTCTGCAGCTTTTTATATTAGTATAGATTAGTATAGATATCACGCGGACGAAGTCGCGTGTGCCAACTACTCTCAAATAACACAAAATTGCGATCTTGTTACATTGCAAGCTGAGGCCATTTACTTTCGAGTTTCGAGGTCGATTGCCTCGAGTCCTTTCCGTATTATGTATGGGTAACAATGTGGTGACGAATTTAGAATACACAGTGTCACCACCCCATTCTATCCTGAGGGTGTATTATGAGCCGACAGAAGTAAATGACAAGGCCTATAAGCTGCAAGAGAAGGAAAACTTGATACGAGACCCTGTGCCAACCCGTCTGGCCAGCATGGAGGAGGCCCGACTCAGCATTGGGTCGTTTATGGGCTGAATAGCCTATGTGGTGTGGGATTTAGAATACAAAATGTCACCCCCTAATTCCATCCTGAGGATGTCGTAAGAGCCGACTAAAGGATATAAAACCTAGCCGCAAGAGAAGGAAATCTTGATACTGTAGCGACCAGCATGCTACATACTTTACATAAAAGGTATTTGTTACTACTATAATATTGGCTCGTTGGTCTAGTGGTCAGATGTGCCGCCTTTGGATCAACGGGTCCCGGGTTCGATTCCGTGGTCGGGCAAGTGTCTTTGTCTAAACCTGAAGCACTGGCTCCGAGTCTGGGTGTCATTTCTATCTATAATATGTATGTAATTACAAAAAAAAATTATATAAGTAGTTTATCATCCATCTCGTTACCATAACACAAGCATTAAGTTCCTTAGCTTGGGACTAGATGGCGTTGTGTGAAATGTCCAAGGATATTTATTTATTTATTTATTACTACTACTATTACCTATTACTACTCTGCTGCCTATTACTATCAGTGGGTCTTTCAGCCCTTATAAGACCCACTGCTGAGTCGGGCCTACAATCACACGGAGGGTTCAGCCTACTGTGCCACGCTGGCACGGGTTGGTGACATTATGTATTCTAAATCCGTCACCCCAAGTATATCACACGTCCACACCCCCGTTATTGGAATAAATAGTGCATATTAAATACTCTGCTATTGTTTTTTTTTTGCTATTAACAATTATTTTTTCTTATTTTTATTTTTGTGTGTCCAAAGCGCCAAAAATCGCCTAAAAACGTAGACTAAAGAGCAACACACACTTTTTTTTTAATTAGCATATAAATGATGTGCGGCCTTTCGGTTATCGCTGCATTGGGTGATTGCATAATTTCCGTTTCCTACGATAGCGATAAAAATGTAATCAAACGATTAATAATTATGATTTGTGTTTTCTCCATCAATGGATTGTTAGATGTATTTTAATTGTCAAAATGTACCTAAATACCTAGTAAACCCACTCCTGTTAACATTCTATTCTCGATGTTGTTGACCATACCCAGTATACATATAACTCACTAGCTTTTGTGCGCGGCTTCGCCCGCGTGGGCTTCGAACCCGTGCATATTTTTTATGAAACTAAAATCGGTTATTGTGTCTAAACTATGATACTTAGATATGTGCTCTCGCGGACTTTTTTTGTAGATCTTTATAAGACCTACAAACCCGTAGTACATCATTTTGTTCTATTGTCAATAGTTTTTGCAGCGCACGCATAAATAGGTGTTCGATTTTACACCTTGGTTTACAAAATCACAATTTTCATACGGATCCCTAATTCTTTTAAAAATAAAATATAGCCTATAACCTTCCTCGATAAATGGACTATCTAACACTGAAAGATTTTTTGAAATCGGACCAGTAGTTCCCGAGATTAGCGCGTTCAAACAAACAAACAAACAAACACACAAACAAACAACTCTGCAGCTTTATATATTAGTATAGATTAGTATAGATTTGGGCTCTTTCTCAAAATTGGACTTACGTAACAGTGTGGTCACGGATTTAGAATACATAGTGTCACCATCCGATTTCATCATGAGGAAATGATTAGGCCGAAAACCTAGCTGTAAAAGAGAAAAACTTTTTACGAAACCCAATGCTAACCCGTCCGGCCAACGTGGCACAGAGGCTGCAGTAATGTAGTAATAACTACCCTCCATGTAGTTGGAGGAGGCCTGATTCAGCAGTGGATCATTTATGGGCTGAGAAGTATGTTTGTATAATAATACGAGTAGTATACTGGAATCTGTCTCTTTCTAGTTATATACTGCATGCATGTAAGTACTTAGTCTACAGTATGTTCTCTTACTTCTATATAACCCAAAAATAATTCAAAAATAATATTAATCTAATAGCTTTGACGATACAATTAACATGTTACATATATTTCTAGTTCTAAGTTCTATCGGCAGTCCCCAAGGACTGCGTTAATACTAACACAATAGATGTATATCTGATTAATAATAAAATAATATATTTTTTTAACAATACCGGTATTTCTCCATTTCCAACGAAGATTAGTAATTCTCACCTTGAACTATTAGGTATGACCTATGCCATCATTTCGTGAAAAGTATATTTGGCGCGCTTTGAAATGTCAACGAAATCAAGATAGCCGCGCAAATGTCAAGGTTTTTCGAATACACGTACACGTATGGAATTTGTGTTGTTTAGGTTTTAAAATTTAAATTATTTATTAAGGCCGACCTACTTTGAAATCCGGAAAAACCCGTCACTAGAAGCTAAATAAATTTTAGGCGCAAAGGGATGATCATCCACCCAGTCGAGGTAGTATGTCTGGCTAGGGGTCGCAGCGCCTATCCCCCGATAGTTGAAGTCGGGGAATTCTTATATGTGTGAATTGCTCATGAAACTTCGCTATCGGGGTGTAGGGCATTTTTTAGTAATTTTCGAATTTGTAGGCTATATTTATTGATGTTATTAGTTCAGATTTTTTGGGGTAAATTGTGTAAAGTATGTGACATGCTGGTCGCTACAAAATCTATACACAAATAAATAAAATTGGAGTGTCTGTTTGTAATCACTATCACTATCACTACATAGTATAAAACAAAGTCGTTGTCGTCTGTCCGTCCATAAGTATGCTTAAATCTTTAAAACTACGCAACCGATTTCGAAGCGGTTTTTTTAACAGATTGAGTGATTCAAGAGGAAGGTTTTTATGTATATCGTTATTATAGTAGAGAAACACTGATAAATTTAGAAGTTCATCATTGCACCTGTGCGAAGCCGGGGCGGGTCGCTAGTACTTATTAAAATAACCAGTTTTTACTAAATGCGTAAGTATGTATACACAGTACATACTTGTATACCAAAATAAAAACTATTTAAATTTTCGACTGTCTGTCTGTTTGTTCCGGCTAATCTCTGGAACAGCTGGACGGGACTTTCACTGCTAAGTAGCTGATGATATATGGAGTAACTTATGTTTTTTTTTTCTGGCTTCGGTCCGCGCATTTCTCCGCGGTACGGCAATAACCGCGGGAAACATCGCGGCACTCAGCTAGCATTTAATAGAATATTTTAAAGCGCACGACACAGTATAGCACGTAGTAGCTTTTTAAGTTCACTGGCCCTATTCTAAGGCTGTGTATGATTCCAGTCACGTGTGCATACATTACAGTCCACTAAAGATACGAAATACATACAGTCACGCCTTTTTCCCGCAAGCGTAGGCAGAGATCACATCCTTCCACTTGCTACGATCCTGGCTCTCAACTTTCGCTTCTTCCACTTTCATCAATCTCTTCATGCATGCTCATCGGTTTAGTGCTTCTGACCTGATATTTGGTCATGAAATGTCTTTCTTGGCCTGTAAGTCTACTTTCACTTACGCTCTCGCATTTACCTTTTTTTTTTGTCATTACCATCATTAAAGCCCATAAATGACCCACTACTGATCCTCCAACTTCATGTAGAGAAATAAGCCACGCCCACTTTGCCATGCTGGCCAAGCGAGTTGGCACGGAAGCATGATTAATGGGAGATCAAAAGAGATGGATGGATAGATTGTGAGAGTGAGGAAATATGCATTTATTTTTACAGTTTCTTGCCAGCTCTTCGCTGTAGAGCAGCTTTCCGACCCGGTGGTAGTTTCAGCATGAATGAACGCAGGGATTGTGAGCGATTTAGGGCGATGGAGGGATAGCAGGAGTGAGGAATTGTTTAAGAAACGTGAATGTAGATAATTATGACGACCGATAGGAGTGGCTGGACCTAGCATGGAACAAGAGCTGATGATATTGCGAAATTCTATTTTTTTTGCAATTTGCAGGTCAGTGCTAGGTTGTATGTTGATTAAAATGTTATTCGCGGCTGTAAGACGTATGTTGTTATAAAATTATAATCATCAAAATCATCAATACAACCCTCCAAGCTCATAAAGGTGCAAGAAAAACTTTTTCAACGTCAAAGTCATTTTTAATGCCCTGCAAATTGCAAAAAACGTAACATTTGAATTTGGCGGGCTACCCTGGAGCATCCACCTTAAATGTAACGATTTTTAATAGTTTTGTGGTATAACTAACGCGACCTTTTTTTTTCTTGTTAAACCGGGACGCCTACGGGATTTTGTATATAAATAAATACATATATAGGGTACGTCGGTGTAAAATGTCATATTTAAGTGCAAAGGGTTTAAAGGTAACTATTCGGACAGCCTGAAAGCGGGACAATCCCGCCCAAAGCGGGATGTATGGTCACGTTAGCCGTATAACCCACGTAAATGGGACGGCCGCTCTACACAAAATAATAATTAAGTAAATGTATAATAATAACATTTCCTATCAGCATGTTTTTAATAATGTTACGTCATTTATCGCAAATACTGCGAAACTGTGTTACTATATCTTTGAAGGTCAATATCACGATATATTTTCTACCGCATTCTCGCGTCCCGACTTATAACCCGACTAGTCCATAAAGGAAGGTGACCCACGCGCATTTGACACGAAAAAAAATAGTCCGCTCGTAGTTACAGTCCTCGCTAAACTTTATGGCCGCTCCAAACCTAGCCGCTATACGCTGCACAGAACACAAAATCAGGTAGCAGCGGCACGTACGCGGGCACGCCCGAACTCGCCGTCTTCCACCAGCAAGCGTCCTCGCCTCCCGTGCGTTAGTGTGAGTGTGCTATGTTCGTATTGGTTAAGAAATGTACGATGCCCAAGTTTGTACCGACGACGCACGCGGCGACGGCGACAGCTACATTCAGAGCGGCCATAAAGATTGGCGAGGACTGTACATTGCCTCTCTGGCTGTTAAGTTTGGCTCGTTTTTTTTTTCTTATTTCGATTCCATGACTCCCATATTTTGTCATTGACAAACTTATTATTTGTGTATAGTACTTGAAGTATGAACTTGCACCCGAGGTTTTCGCCTCAAAGATCATATGATACCACATAATATAAATTGCTTATTTATTTGTTAATGTAAACTGTATTGTGTCCCTATATACCAAGCAATGCTTTGCAGCTGCTTTCTACATATCGCGCGGACGCAGGTGCATAAAAGTTCCCGCACTTATTAGATTATACACCGTGAAATTGAAATGGATGTTTTCCCGCAGGGAAATGATTTCCTCCCGGTAGTACAAACGATTTATAACAACAAATAATTTAATTATTAATAAATGTCGGATTTACAATTGTGAAAAACAAAACTCGAAAGCGACGTCCTACCTATAGTAAGGGCAGCGCGCGGCGGGGATCATTGCGCTATCAGCTGATGCTTAATACCTTCCGTAGTAAGCTGTAGCACGAGGGCTTGTGTTAACGAAACACAAAACATAATTACCTAAAAGTTTTGCAATTTTTCCTTCATACTTTAACGGGCTTAGGACCGTCATAAATACTTCATTACCACACAGTCTTTCACACGCTAATCAGCCGGTGAAATGTAAAAAAACATCATAAAAATAAACACCTACAATAGGTGTCGGCATTTTAACAGACGCTATTGTTACAACAACACAAAAGAAACTAACGTGGGAAACAAAAGCCTTTGTTTACTCCCCAGTACTTTCGGGAACCCTGAGCCATAGCTTTCGGTACGGAATGCGATTCTTGAATTCACTCATTAGCGGCGTAACAATACTTTTTACCTTCAACTAACTAAATACGAAACTACTAACAAGTTTAATACAATACAAAAAAATATTTGTATTATTGAAGTATTTAGGGCGTATTAAAAAAATTGGAATCAACATATTTACAATGATTTTAATTAACTAACCTACGTACTATGATTTTTTTGCTATTTACAAAGTAATTAATTACACTCACCGGTACCGAAGTAATTGTTCGAAGTGCAACCCATTTCGTTGAATGCACAATTGAGCACGTTTCATTTGATTGTCTTTCAATTTCACTAGAGTGTCTCTGTCACTTCTTACGATATTATTAAAAGCGTCCAGTATCGCAGTTATCAACGCGTCGCGCGTTTCGTGTTCTTCCCGATACACTAGTTGCTTAAGCTCTGACCTCAAATAAAAGTCACGTTACATAAAAGTTACGTTAAACCTAGCCGCAGCCATACGCGTACTCCGTCGAGGATCCCGTTCGAAGAATTCGATAATTTGTTCATCGAGCTCTGGCAAATAAACGGCCAATCGACCTCTGCCCTGTGCATGCGCTGGTGTCTCAAACTGTCCATGATCGAGTAGTCGATGTGTTGCCGCTACGATTGTCCGGGCCTGTGGGACTTGGGGGTTCAAAATCCCGCAAAGACGGAGCGACTCCAAGTGTTGCGGCTCCGCATAAAGCCGCTGGGCAGCGTGGGAGTCATAATCAGCCCGAGCGTACAGTTGCACCATAGCGACGTACTCTAATTTAGAATATTTGTAGTGCCGATTCATTTTTGCACTCAAACGCCACTACACGAAAACACAACGCGCGTGCGACGACAGTCGCCAGTTCGCCACTAACTGAGGCGGCGCGGTTATAGCGGGTATAGCGGGTATAGGGCACCCCCTCCCTCGCCACCGCGAGGGAGGGGAGGCTTTCACTGTGGTCGGCGGTGGTATCTCGTATGTAGATACCTAATTTAATATTATGTTTGATGAATTACTGTTGCTTCTCACGCTTTCGAGTTCATGTAATATTTTTTTTGATATTTGAAAAAAAAAACCTTTTATTTTTTTAATTTATCGCTATCAATCGATAGTACTACTAATAGCAAATCGATCTGCCGCGGGAAAACAATGGGAAAAAAATCACCGTGTATAGAGAAGGAGTGCAGAATGCTAATGTTTTTTTAAATTATGTATAAACAATACATACATATATCAATAAAAGGAACATTACACACACTACCATTTATTACACACACACTCACGCGCGCGCGCATAAATACTCTTTTGTTAATTGTCAAAGTCTGTGGTCAAATCTATACTAATATAATATAAGCTGCAGAGTTTGTTTGTTTGTTTGTTTGTTTGAACGCGCTAATCTCAGGAACTACTGGTCCGATTTCAATCTTTCAGTGTTAGATAGTCCATTTATCGAGGAAGGTTATAGGCTATATTTTATTTTCAAAAGAATTAGGGATCCGTATGAAAATTGCGATTTTGGAAACCAAGGTGTAAAATCGAAAACCTATTTATGCGTGCGCTGCAAAAACTATTGACAATAGAACAAAATGATGTACTACGGGTTTGTAGGTCTTATAAAGATCTACAAAAAAGTCTGATATGAAATGAAAATGAAATTTAATGAGATGAAATGAAATTAAATAAAACCTAACCTAACTCATTCAATCAAATCATTAAATCTGATATTGAAACAAATTAGTACCTAGTTTCTTTTTAGAAATATACGTATTTGCGTTAATCATAAAAACTTCTATGATTTTTTTTAGTAAAAGCTTCATGGTTGGTTTTTCCCTTTAATAGACATTATTTTGACAGTTGGGAAAGAGAACGCATTAGTGCGGGAATGGTAAAAAAAGCACGCGTGTGTAATAGCCCACTTCCCGAACGCTGCAATATATCACTTTTTGAGCAACTGTATTATAAAATAAATACACGTGATAACTTACTGTAGCCCTCCCCCCTTGTGACATTTCGTGATTTTTGCCGGACCCCTCCCCCCCTTTCGTACCGCACGTGATTAATGGACAGTCCATAAGACAGCCAACAAAAATGTCAGAGGTACAATAAATGTGAACGGTTTTAAACCATTTTAAAGAACACTAGACTAACTTGTCTTTGAACTAGACATAACCACTCTTATTACAAAAAGCGGTTTAATTAAAAACCCAGGTTTAAACTTCTATAAACCGTGGTTTACACAAAAATGTTATTACAAATAGTGGTTTAGCGATAAACCATAGACTATATCATGGTCTAACGCTAAACCTCGGCTGCCCCTAGTTTAACAATGGTCTAAATCGTATCTGTCAAACTTTCTTCTCTAAGATAAAGCATCTTTTTCGTTGTTGTGTTGTGTTTAACCGAAAATGGTTATTAACATGGTCGATTTAATTGATATTGAGGATATTGAAGACGTTGAAATGTTGGAAATGCCACGCCGGCATAACCGAAATCGTGTTCGCATCAATCCCTTTAGGGAATTATCCGATGAAGATTTCAGGCAAAAGTATAGGTTCAATAAACGTTTTTCACTGAGAATATTGGACTTATTAAGGGAAGATTTAGCAAGAGATCCTCGAGGATGCCCTGTGTCTCCCGAAATACAAGTGGTTTGCGCATTACGATGCTGGGCTCGACATGAAGTAAGTAGAATTAAAGATTTCAAGTTAATCGAAGTAATTTATGTTTACTTACTTTTTCCTCGGTACTCCAATTCTCAGATCGTTTTTTCTTTTGTTGGTCCATCACAATAAAATCTATTATTATTAACAAAGACGCAATTGTTATATTATACTTCGTTATCGTAAGAATTCCAAAGCTAAATTAACTTTGTTCAACTTGCGATGGTTTTGTTTAATGTTATGGTTTCATATAACGCGCCAGGTTTTTACGTTTCATTACACGTACGTTCATGTATTATTAGTAACTAGTGGCCCGCCCTGGCTTCGCCCGTGCAAAGCGGGGGTGGGTTACACATATAAACCTTCCCCTTGAATCACTCTATCTATTAAAAAAAACCGCTTCAAAATCCGTTGCGTAGTTTTAAAGATTTATGCATACATAGGGACGGACAGAAGAATGCGACTTTGTTTTATACTATGTAGTGATAGTGATTAATACGACATTAAAAAATGTGCTTAAACCTAGATAAAACTGCAACTAATGAAATAACTAATGTTTAAATTCGTGCAAAATAATATTCTGAATATTTTTAACACTCCTAAACATCATTTAATCCCTATCGTACAATCGAAACGTTTTCTTTTCTGGGCATAAGGAACGTTGCAATGGAATGATATAATGGTGAATGAATGAGATTTGTATTAATCTGTGGTTGATCTAAAGACCATGGTTCAAATGACGGTACTAAGAAGTCCATGGTTTATTTATGTTTTGTAATACGGACAAAATTTAGACCATGGTTCTGCAGATAAGCCAGGACTTGATAGTACAGGTTTAAACTAAGGTTTATTTAGTTTTTTGTAATGAGACTGTATGTGTTTTTTGAGCATTTTTTTTTTAAACGTACTAGCTACTACTAGCGTTAGATTCTTTTCCAACCAACTTCTTTTTTTAATTTTGAAGTACTTTTGAGATTCTCAATTCGGTTAGCTTTTTACACAACACACAACAAGTACAGTCCTCGCCAATCTTTATGGTCGCTCTCGCTCTGAATGTAGCCGTCGATACGAAATAAATTCCGAAACAATAATACTACTTTTTATAACTTTTTTTATTTAGGTACAAGAAATGCAAGCATTCTTATTTTTATTAAAACCAAAGCCTTGGATATATTCTTTGGTGTAAGTGATAAGATACCCTAAGCGCGGCATTCTAAATTTAAATGACCTTTGGGCGGGATCCTTTCACTTTTGCGTCGCCCGCCATATTGCTTATAACTATGTAATATTATTGTTTTATCATACATTGTTAACAAGTGACGAATCGCGCGGGACTATAGGCTTTTGTCTTTTTATGTTGAGTCAAACTTTTTTTTTTGGCCACTACGTATAACCTGTGTCGCGGGGGCAGTTTACAAACATATAATTCACGAACACCAATGGCACTCAGACTCAGAACAAGTGCCTCTTGTGCAAGACAAAGACACTTGCCCGACCCCGCAATCGAACCCGGGACCCGCTGATCCAAAGGCGGCACATCCAACCCCTAGCTAGACTAACCAGGCAGTCCTTAATTTAAGCTCTACCGTATAAACCAGTTATGGCGTTCACAATCGTCAACGGATATATCAGGAAGACGCTGGCTACAGAGGGTACGTGGAATTTTTCAGCTGCCATAGAGCTCTGTCCCCCTTACTGAAGGCCAGCATTAGAGTAATTTCCCAAGACGAACGCTGCCCTAGAGGGCAGCGTGATGGGTATTTTTCTTTTTGATTATGAACACTTTTTTAAAATAGACCGTATTGGTTATGTAATCTTATTCGATCTACGCAGTCTTAGCATTTATTTATTACAAAATATGCGGCCATGTTGCAAACCGGGCGCCTGCGGTTATTACGAAAACTATGTCGCAGCGTAATTTTAAAAAGCGAAATTATTGTGTGCCAACATTGCAAATTCAATTTGGCGCTAAACACATATGCTTACTGAAAAAAATAACGTACTCAATTCGGGTAATGTTGTAATTATTATTCTACAACCTAGCCGTTTACATCGTACCGCCTCAGTCAGAATCAATCAATAAAAAACCTGAATGATAATTTCTTTATGTGCAAACCTTATAACTGGAACAAAAATAACGGGTATTAAAAATTAGTTTTCTTATTTTCTCACCTTTTAAACCTTCCCTGGACTTCCACGAATATTTAAGGACCAAAATTAGCCAAATCGGTCCAGCCGTTCTCGAGTTGTATCGACACTAACGAACAGCAATTCATTTTTATCTAAATAGAAGATAGATAGACACTTTCCGGAACGCCACTCAAGGACTGATGAGTCCTGCGAGCCATTTCCCCTGCCCAGCGCCACTTAAGTTTGGCAATCCTGTGGGCTATGACTGCGTATCTCCTCATTCCTGATTCGATCTGGCAGGATGGGTAACTCCGAGCATAACCCTCTCCACTGCCCTTTGGGTGACTCAGCCTTTTCATGGAGCCCATGGTAAGTGAGCATATCTCTGTCATCACACACTTTTATTGTTTACTTATGCCAAAAATGGTTTATTTACCAGAAAACAAAACGAAACAAATCATAGGTGTATAAAGTGACTTTAATATAATTTTAATACGACATTCTAACGTACAAAAATCTCATTTCATTATAGACTAAAAATTAAGTACACTCCAATACAATATGTTTAAATTATTACGCCAGTTGATTAGTCTGAATTGATGATTTGAAATTAGCCTACTGTGCCAAACTGGAAAGACTAATTGGCACAGGCTTTTTATCAATGCTTCTGTCTTTGAGTTCTCTGAACAGAATTATCAGCTAACGTAATGATCTTGAATCTTAATCACTAGATATTTTTATTGCTGTTAATCTGGCCCATTTGTAGGAAGCAACACTAAATTTCTAATACATTGTATACAAACGTATTGCTTAATATAATCACGGTACGTTTAAAAAGATTCGACAACCGCACGGCCATTTTGAATATTAGCGCGAAAAGCAAAGATAGCCAAGACAATAAGAAAAATACTTTT
The DNA here is from genome assembly GCA_905475355.2 of Clostera curtula. NCBI lineage: Eukaryota > Metazoa > Arthropoda > Insecta > Lepidoptera > Notodontidae > Clostera > Clostera curtula. The sequence continues at coordinate 10,016,282 of FR997815.1, read as the reverse complement.
ACAGCATTATTAACAAATAACAACATAATAAATGAATGTAAGCTACTGCTATTACTCAGCCCGTAAATGACCCACTGCAGAGTCGGGCCTCCTCCAACTACATGGCGGGTAATTAGCCTACTGTGCAACGCTGGCGAGACGGGTCGGACCATATTTTTGCATCAAGTTTTCCTTTTCTTCGGGCACCAGGGCACCATACGGAAAGTTCTCGGAACAGATAGTTAGTAGCTGGCTGGCATTATTCCGAGAAAACACAGCAATACACAACAATATCTTATTTTATTTGTCACTAACAAAGTGTGGTGTATTTATTAGGCTAAAATGTTTTGGCCAGAATCCTGGTTCAGACCTTAAATTTCCCATTCAACAGAGATAGGGCTATCTACATATTTCAATATACATTTTTTATCAGCGACTTGAATGCCTTTGACCCTAGGCTTGCGTGATGGAAAGCAATGCTAGGGTCTAAGATGGAGCAGACAATTCAAGGAAATGCCCTGTCGGGCACGGGCCCTCATAATCACACGACGAAACACAGTAAAACTGCCTAGCGCCGGACTTGATGTGAGGGTGGTAGCTAGCCGGACGGGCCATTAGATCCTACTACCAAGCGTGCTTGGTTTTATTGACGTTATTTCCCAGCGAGTGGTGGGGAAGTTTTATACGCCCCGTCCCCACACTGGGAATATTGCCGATTTAAAACGATTACACAAACTTTAAGACGAATTTAAAATCATTACTATTCTCAAAATCAAAAAGTAACTACTTCATTATGTTTAAAATAATAAAAAAAACATACACGCAAAGCGCGCGTAAAACCGTAAGGCGACCGCCATTTTGTAAAAAAAAACTGACAATCGCGGTATTGTATAATTTATTGCCAATCTCTCTTGACAATATAATATTCATCAAGTAGACAAAATTATGTGATATATTATATTACATCATTCCTCACAATTACTACCTTAACTGGTCTAATTATTATTAATTAAAATCTAGCGTGCGTGTTTCCTAGCGAAGCTATGCATAAATTGTGATGATCGTGGTGAACACTTAAAACAAATTTAATATAGAGCCCCAGTTGGTCATCTTTTCAAGAATAAATAAATTCATATGTTACTTAAATAATTTACTAGCACACACGGCCACTTCAAAACTTGTATACTTTCGCAATCAAGACTGATAAATAAATCTTCGATATAATCAATTAATATTATCAATCGGTAACATAAGTTTTATCAATGCCATCAAGTAACGATTTTAACTAATAAAGATTAATATAAATCCTTCTACCTATATAAGTACACTTTAAGCGTGTACAAAAGACCAACTCAAAAATGATTTGATATAAAAAATATCGCAGCAAACATTAAAACGCAAAGAATAAGAACGGTTTCTTTTCATGAATTTATTTTCCGGTTTGACTGTCGAACGTCGTTATAACGAGTAGCTTAACATTTTTGTTTCCATGTTCTGTACTACTTACAGGCAGCAGGTCTCGTGTGGGAGGAAACCCCAAGGCCATCGAGCGGACAAACGAGAAACTCGCGATGATGGTCAAGAAATTCAGAGAGTCGAGATGAACCCCAAATGGGTCATTCAGAGACAGTTTCCACGCGAAATCGAAGCAGAAATGTGGAGATACGCGGGGGAACTAGAGTTTTCGATAAAGCCAACACTTGGATTGCAGTGGCAGGCATGTGGCAGGACACATGACTCGCAGGACTTTCATTACAGAGTTGCTATATGAAGGGGCATTCCGAACCGGTGGTAGTTTCGGCATGAACGTAGATATGGACATGCATGTGAATATGACGCCGACAGTAGTTTATGGAGGCTACCTAGCGTGAGACAAGGGCCGGAAGATGATGATGGTAGTGGTAGTTAATATGACGATTTAGAAGTTACCTGATGTAGTACATGAATAAAGTTTTTAGAATTGGATTAAGTAGGACTGCCGGCCCATGTGGCCGCGACTCGATCGGTAAAGGGCTGTCCATTAATCACGTGATTTTTTTAATATTTACCCCCCCCCCCCCCCCCCTCGAACCTCACGTGATTAATGGACAGCCCCTAAGCCGCCGGGTTCCATGTGACATGAGCATCTCAGATGGGGCCTTTACGGGAATCTTCGACGTATGCCTATGCCAGTGGAAATTATAAAATGAAGCCCTTAAATAGTAATGTCTTACATTCTGAAGCGAGTGTGTCGCCATAGCTACTTAACAATAATTTACACTTGATTCTCAAGGTCGCGAAAGTGGATCTGGCTACAACTGGTTAGTTGATTCGATGACCGGTTTCGCACAGTGGGGCGAAGGTATAATACAATACAAGCAACCACTTTTACGCATACGTCAGAGCTAAACCTTGACGTTCGTGCTAAACTGCTAAATTTATTTCCTTTTACTACATTGGCTATGCTCGGAGTTTGGGGGAGATACGCAGGCGAACCAGTTATCGACACAACCCACAGGATTGCCAAACTTAAGTGGCAGTGAGCAGGGCACATAGCTCGCAGGACTGACGGGTGGACTGATGGGGCAGAAAAGTCCTCGAGTGCCGACCGCGTTTTGGAAAACCAGCCTTCGTGGATATCCTTGGAGGCCTATGTCTAGCAGTGGACGTCTTTTGGCTAAAATGATGATTGCCTTGGGATCAGGTGCCCGTATAACCTTAAATTGTGGGGAATCCTCAAGGATAACCAGACGTTGGGGATAAGCCGGGTTACGTGGGGTCTACCCACTCAAGCCACTGCCCGTTTCAGTGCCATGGCTTACTTACGCCACCCATTCAGGGATCGTAGGGACTATGTCTGAATACCAGTATTTATCCAGAGCGACTGATAACAGGGCTTCGAGGCCTAACTAATGGAATTGTCAGTTATGATACAGGTATTGGAATGCATATGGCAATCGCTCCTTACCGAACGTAAGGGCGACAAATTCCGTTTCGAATCGAATTTACGCGAGTTTTCTCCAAATACTCATGTATTTTTGTACCAAAACAAAATTAATCAAAATTGGATCAATGGTTTAGATTGACACGTAGCAGACATAAAAACATTCATTCAGACTTAGTTTATTTTTTAATACAGATTATTTTGAGTAGGCAAAATTATACCGCCAATTGCCATTGCGTAATTTGAATATTTCTTAACGTTTTAGTAATTAATTAGTAATTAACCTAATGCTGGAAATTGTCTAGAGACTGTAATAGCTTTTATTGCTAATTAGAGTTTAAAACATTAAAGTGGAATTTTAAAATGAAATTTACGATGTAATATGTAAACTTCCGCAAAAGGCTAAGCTTGAAGAAGAGCGTTGCAATAAAAAGTTGATTCCAAGTAGGTAAATAAATACAAATTGACTGATTACGACTTTTGTAGAATATATTTGCGGCACCGAACGTTATTTACGGCGATTACGCGTTACATAAAAATATTAAAACGATTGGTCAATAAAACCAAGGAGATCCTGTGTTGATAAAGAAATTTACGAGCTCTGATGTACTGTGTTATTTAAATTTTAAATAATTACTATTAAGTTTAGGACAGTGGACTTGGAAACTGAAGAATTAGTGTACCTATTTAATAAGGAAACGAAGAGAATTCAATATAACTACTCCAACACAAACTAGTTTAGGATTATTTACATCTATGTTCTTTTTACAATTTTGCAACAAAAAGGGCTTTTCGAAACATCATTAAATGCGTTAGCAATACCAGACTTGTAGAGCAGGAATTAAATTTGAATAATTCTTGGTGTATGCAGATGATTCGTTTCAATTGGAAAATTGCATTTATTATGAACTATTATTATGCTAGTTTTTATTAAGTCCCTATACTTAATTTAGGATAACTCACAATACTTAATAAACAATAAGAATTTAGAAACGAATAATTTGGAATTAGTAAAATTTCGACCATAAAATTCAACAGATATTTACAAAACAATTTCATGCATACATATAAGTATAAGCAAATTCATAATAATTTATGAATACATATTTTGTTGTAATCTTATAAAAGTGTCTGTCTTGTCTATGCAAATCAATTTATAATACGCGCGCGAGTTCATGTCCATCCTGAGGAATGCTGTAATGCTGTTACCTAATTAGTTATGGTAATGTCGCTAAAAACTACCGGTTTAGTCAACAGCTGTCAATTTCGTTTAATGTAACCTAAGGTAATTTTGCAAATTATGAAATAAATTAAAATTGTGATAAGTAATTACTTATTTAGGCCCCGATGGACATGAACTCGCGCGCGTATAATATATACTATGCAACATTCTGTTAGTAATTTTTGACTAGTAATTTCTCCTATTTCATGTATATTTTGATACTGGCAGTAATGTCTGAAACAAATTGCCATAGAGAAGAACACCTGGGAATGGTGTAAATATACCCTCAGTCTTGAATAATAGAAGAAGAGGACTTTGCAGACATTATTTTCTTTACCAATTCTAATGTTTACCATTCACACCATTAGTAGCAGCTTCCTGCATGCTCTTCAAATGGAATGGAGTAATTGTAAATACTTCTCCCTTAACCAGATCCTCCAAATTTTCTCCACCGTAAGACAGTAGCGGAGAAATCTCGACATCAATGTTATCTTCAATAGATCCACCAGCTCCTCTAATATATTTCCTGTGAAGACGTAATAAGTCCTCCCGGGCAGTTGACGGACAGTCTTTTTTAGCAGAGTCAGCATTTTTCAATGCAGAAAACTCAACGTCTCTGGCAACTTCCAAACAAATAAAGTTCTCAGCAAACTCAAATACATCAAATATGAACTTTTCCATTTTGATTCCGTTCGGTTCTGTTGGCTTCTGACGAAGACCCTCATGGTCTACATAGGGGATCTTCTTCTTTGCAACATGTAGTTTTAACTTTGATTCAAATTCACAGATTTTCGATAAGAATGCAGATGAGAAATAGTGGTTGCATATGTTGCCAGCTGAAAAAGTAAGTCTACCGTCTGGGTTCTTCCTTTCCGCTGCTTCATCGGTCAGTTCTGAATACTCAACAACTTTGTAGTTACCGTTAACTCTGCAGACTACACCCACTGCTTCGCTTGGAGTTGACTTCTGGACCACCTTGGCTGCACAATCAGCATCTTTAATCTTACAATAGCCGATGAATACCGGATCAGCCACTTTAATAAGGATATTGTCCACAGAATGAGCATGAAGGTGTTTCACTCCTCGCCTTTCAATATCAGCAAGGACTCCTTGAGTTTTTAATGCACGGTAAAGTCCACCATTTCCATCCGGAGCCGAAGATATATGGTGCTTCTCATCCAAAAATATTTTACCTTCAAAATCAAAGCATGGCAGTGTACCTTGTTCAAAGTATACAATATCTTCCTCGTTTAGGCCAAAATATGAGTGACTCCGGAAGTAGTCAGCGGTTGGCCCCTTGGTGTGCTGCGAGGTCATTATATACCAAGTAATTTTGCCCTCTTTGCCATATTTTTCTGTAGCCATTTGCTGTACCCTAACGATTCTCTCCGCTTGTATTTGGAAAAGAGTTTTCTTTGAGGGCAAACCAACATCGTACATACCTTTAGGGTGACCGAAACCTAAACGCGTAGCTTGTCCACCGGCCAACAACAAAACCCCTACTCGCCCCTCGGATATTTCCTTTAAACCAACACTTTCATAATCCTCAATTTTTTCATTAGACAACCGAGGGACAGCCTCGTAATGCGTTTCCGGTATCGGTTTCAAATCCTCCAACTTTTCGAGAATAACTTTGTTAGTTTCATTTGCGCGCGTAAAAAGTTCGTTCACTTCCGCCAAGTCCAACTTTTTAATTTCACTACTCAACTGTTCCCGCTCATTTTCATTTAGTTCCGGCCAATATTTAATTAGGTGGTCCTGACCGTGAGCTTTTAATGTTTCGAGTAGGCTCTCGTAAGACATTGTTCACGCAATATTATGTCCGCACTACACGATTAGAAAGCGTACACTGATTCATGGTATCGTAGTCAAGATAACATTTTCACTAATTCTCCCACCACTGTGGAATTCTTTTACACGTCGGCTGGTTTTTGACGTACTGACATTTTTGTATACAAATCTTATTTACATTTTGTTACGGTACTACATGCACCGTAATTGGTACTGAACTTTTTTGTACAGGTTTCGGCTTTGTTATACATTGCTGGGTTTGTGTGGAACGTAAGAAGAATGTGGAGTCTAAAACGTCATTGAATAGTTTATTTACTGTTATCGATTATGGTTTGAGCAGTACGCAAGCACTAGATGCCAGATGTAGACCGGCTGTCTGCTATCTGTCAAAGTGTCATTGTCAAAATCAATAGACGTTCAGAAATGCCTGCCCTATAGCTGAACGCACATTAGAGGACGCGTCCGATCAGTTTACTCCGTTTCAGATAAGCTATCACCAAAATAAGCTATCCTACTGTGTGGCAGTTAAAAAGTGAGGTGGTGGATAATTCTTGATTTGAAAAAACTGATTGTTCCTCTCCCATGAAGACTTCGATAAACCGTAGAAAACACACACAGTAAACAGTAGTTGTAGTTTACGATATAAATAACTACGAGTCAGCGGACTTTATATTTTTTTAAGATATTTGAATATTTAATGGCTGATTATAACGATGTTATCCTAGCCAATATTAAAAATAAAACGGTCAAGAAATAAAGTAATCAATGTTTTAAAATAGTGCAGTTTTCCACACTTTCATTAAAGTGTTTCTAATCATGTTTTTGCTTTTGATTTTCATTAGATAATTTCCTCAACTATAGTGTGTATGTTTTGAGATATTTTATTTAATTTAAAAACACACCACAACCCCTGAGTAATAAAACAAAGTAAAAATGAAACATTATTTATAAAAAGTTAAAAAGTATAAACCTGAATTTTAGACCAGCAATTTTAGAAAGATCAAATTATTCCAATTTGTGTATCTGCAAGTCGTTTTTCTGACGATTTTTGCCACATTCATTTTAAAGAAGAAGTATAAACTTTTTAAAGAAGTTTTAATCTTCGGCAGCCATGTGGGCCAAGTGCCAACCTGTCAAAAAAAAATGTCAAATGGCTTCACTCAGAATGCCGTTTATTTACTCCTGATTACTATCGGAAATATACTGAACATCATCTTTAAAGTGTTAAATAGCATATGTTTTATCGTAAAGTTGTTTATTCTTCAAGTTTTTGGTGTAAATATGATCGAGCCCTCAAAAAAGCGCAAGAGAAACTCAAATGGTGAACCTAACCAAACGGCTACTTATCGTGGCCCTATTGATGCTAATTGGCGAACATTCCTGTCTAGCAACTTAATTATGGACGTTAAGAAGGAGAAACCAGCACAGGAAACAAGTCGAGACCAATATACAGGCACGTTTAGGAGGTCTAGAAAGAAAAAGGAGAAAACTCATCATACAGTACAAAATGGCATGAAGACTTTGAATTTGGAAGCCAATAAACAACCTGACGATATGAAAACAAAAATCAACACCATTGAGGCCAACAATGTAAATAAAGAGAGTCACGCGACCGCCAGCAAGAGTAGTGATGGGACATCGAAAAATCGATTAACTAAATTTTTATCGATGGACTGCGAAATGGTTGGTGTAGGTTACGACGGTAACGATCATATGCTGGCCCGAGTATCGATAGTGAATAAATTTGGCGATTGTGTGTATGACAAGTTTGTGAAAGCTCGGGAGGAGGTTAAAGATTACCGTACAGACATCAGTGGTGTTAGGAAAGAGGATTTACTGAATGGTGAAGATTTCACGACGGTTCAAAAAGAGATTTCGGAACTGATTAGAGGTCGTATTCTGGTTGGACATTCATTAAAAAATGATTTGGCTGTGTTATTTTTGTCACATCCAAAACGTAATATTAGAGATACTTCTAGGTTCAAGCCATTTAGAAAGGTAAGTACTAAAATAGTATTTAACTACTGACTTGGGCCTTCCCCATTTTCATACAGCCTACTGTGATATGCAAGAGGGGTTGGCACAGTGTTTCTATCAAGTTTTCCTTCTCTTGCGGGTAGGTGATCTGCCTCTTGCACTTGTTTAGTCACCATTCTGGGTATGTACACTTACTACATACCCAGAATGGTATGGGTTGATGGCATTTAAGTTACTACTACTTCTATGAACTAAATTGTTGAATTGCTAGAATTCATTGCAAAATTTTAGAAGCGCTAACTACTGAAACTTGTGCAAGGTAGAAAGCTCAATGGGACTGGAATAGTTGAAAGTCAACATCCTGAAAAAATAGAATACTTTTTGTTTTATTTATGGGATTGATGTGCGAATTGTTAAGCTCACTCAAAGACTAATGGCAGTAGTAAAAATATAAAAATAAAATATATATATAAATATCCTTGGACATTTCACACAACGCCATCTCGTCCCAAGCTAAGCAACTTAATGTTGCTTAATGGTAACAAGATGGATGATCAAACTCTTATAAAAAAAAGAAAATATCATACATATTATAGTAGTAGGGTCATGTGGTGGGTTCTTGCTTGCGATATTGCTGGCAATGGCTGTCACATGCATCAAGCTTGAGAACAGAATAGAATAGAATAGAAAAAGTTTTATTTGTAACAAATACACTCATGAGTCATGCATGACATACAGTTACAAAAACAGTAAAAAACTAAGGAGAGAAAAATAACAATCTAGCAATTACATGTACATAAGTGTATGTGTCACAAATCGGCCCCAACTCAGCATAATGTTAGCCATACAGCCAACGCTGGTCTTCCGTTGGAACCGGTTGGCTTAGGCATGCAGTTCTAAATACTGCTGATGTTCTCTTGCATGGACTTGTTTTCACAAATCTGTCTTACGTCTTTGTATACAAAATTGCCAGCTTGTCTCAGAGCAGCCTTCTGATTAAGTCACACATTGTTAATAGTAAATTTAAAGTGTAAATTGATGTGTCAAAAGAGCACAGTTGAGCCACCTTAAATAAATAGATTTTTAATTTGATTTGATATACACCGGTGTAGGTAGAATATAATACTCTTTATTGTACACCAATAATAGAAAAGGTTAACATGGCAACTTTATTCTTTATAACAATACATCAAAGAAATATACAATGGGCGGTCTCAGGTCATAGCTTTTACTCTTAACAGCTATAACAGTATTGTACTGGATATCATCTATGTATGTATTATGTATTCTGTGTGTTCACGGATTCAAAATACAGTGTCACCAAACCATACCATGCTGAGGGTGTTGTAAGAGCTGACAAAAGGGAATGACAAGGCCGAAAATCTAGCCATAACAGAAAGAAACCTTGAAACAAAACCTTGTGCCAACTCGTCTTGCCAGCATGGCACAGTAAAGGCTAATTATCGTCCCTGTGATTGGAGGACTTAGCAGTGGGTATAGGGTGAGTATAAGTAGTATAATACTTTGAAACCACAAACAGAAGGGTTTTATCAAGTAGCAAGCATGCTGGAGTGACACTTTATTATATGTTTTAAACCATGTTATGCTCTTTTACAGATAACAAAAGGTAGTACGCCATCTCTGAAAAGATTAGCAAAAGAAATCCTCGGAATTGACATTCAACACGGTGAACACAGTTCAGTGGAAGATGCCCGCGCTGCTATGCAGCTTTACTGCACTGTTGCAAAGCAATGGGAAGCCAGTTTAAGCCAAAAACGGAACCATACTAAGATTACTGACGATTAATAGATTCTTTCAAGATGTTCTCTAGACCAGTCATGCCAAATTCATTCGGTAGTGGGCTTAAAGCATGCAAATCAGCCCATTATACCTATCTATACACAGTTCAAGTTAGCGACCTAATATAGCGGTGTCTCTGTTGCAATTTTGTATCCAAATGAAAAGGACAAAACAAGGGCTGTGGGCGTGTTTGACACCCTTCTAATTATCTAGTATCTGGCCCTAATGAATGTACTTGCCCAAAAACCTATGTCTAGTGTAACTGCAGTTTAAAAATCTGAATTTATTTAATCAAGTTGGCTCATTGGAGCTCTTTTAACAAATCAAAAATAAAATAAACAATTTACCTATCACTTCTAATTTAAGGTTTAAAATTTACCACTGGTTGATTGAGAAGTGGGGTTCAAAATGTTGATACGAACGATTGAGCTGCAATTAATATGGCCCAAATACAACGATTCTTACCTTTCATCAAGAATTCACTGAATAGTGGATCAGAAGCAATACATTTTACACGCATTTTGTCTCTGATTGACTGAAAGTGTGTATTTGTTTTTTTATTTTTCGGTTCGTTATCAAGTGCTGATCGTATATTTAGTGTAATCTTTATAGAAGCGTGTTGTCGATAAATCTATTGTTTCGTTGGTACATCTCTAAAATACTTAGCAAATAAACTATTTTTGATACAGTTAAAATGCGTTTAATTAATGGTTCTTTTTCAGTTATTTTCACTAAGAAGGGCGTTTCTTCTCGTGTGTCGACGATGCGCAAGTTCGTACCCATGGTTACATTCAGACCGGCCATAAAGATTGGCGCGGACTGTACAACAATATCATGAGAAATTTTCTGTAAGATCGCATTTTTTTTAAAAACAGTTAACCACACATATTTTATAATATTCTTAAGTTAGAATTTTATCATGGTAACATATTAAGTACTTCTTATATTCTCCTCCGTGTGGTGAGTGTTTTTTTTTGTGCCAACTAGTGTTGCCACCTATACTGTTTTGAACAGTATTTTACTGTTTTTCACAAAATTATACTTTTTACTGTTGAACAAAAATAAAGTATACAAAATACTGTTTTCAGCACCAAAATGCAAATACATTACTAGGTGTTATACTTAGACGCTCACACATTTTTTCAGTAATGAATGCTAAGTGGCGGGAGGGTAGAAATAGAGCAGCTCCTCATTTATTTTAATTTCAGATATAAGTGTGGTGAGGAAAATAAAGTTTTTAAAAAAGATTATAAATTAGTAAGTTGTGCGAAAAGCTCTGAAAATATGTTTTTAAATCAATAAATAAATAAAATACTGTTCATTTTTCTTAAATAATGTTTAATATTCTTCATAGAGCTGAATACTTTATTTCTTGTAAAAAAAAGTTGGCAACCCTAGCCATGACACGTCGTTTAAAATGAAAATGAAAAAATAAACTCCAAAACGAACATTTTTATTGAGTTCATCACATTTTTTCGAGTTACAAACATTATTGTGTATTGTGCCACATTTAAAAAAAAGGTTATTTTTGACACGGTACTAACTAATAACTAGAACAATATATTAATTTATTTTTCGAGAACATTCGTTGCTTGTATTTGTGAAGAAGCCACGCGCCCTAAATTACATAATAATTGTTAACGGATTTGTGGTGACTGATTTAGAATACATAGTGTCACCACCACCTTCCACCCTGAGGGTGTCGCAAGAGCCGACCGAAGGAAAAACAAAGCTGATAACCTAGCCGCAAGAGAAGGAAAGCTTGCAGGCTAATTACCCTCCATGTAATTGGAGGAGGTCCGACTCAACAGTGGGTCTCTGATGACTGAAGATGGCAGACTGGGTAAGGACCGCCTTATCTGTTCCTGGGTAAGTAAGGTCAACATCTCTACCAAGTGATGGTGGTCCAAGCCTGGTAGAACTTTTCCTCCGCTGTCTACGTCATGCTTATACTACTGACAGAGTTAGGAACCCATGAGAGACACTTTCGGTGTTGGAATGTCCTTCATCATCATCATTTCAGCCAAAAGACGCCAACTGCTGGACATAGGCCTCCCCCAAGGATCCCCACAAAGGCCGGTCCTGTGCCACCCGCATCCACTGCTTTCCGGCGACCTTAACCAGGTCGTCGGTCCACCGTGTGGGAGGCCTACCAGCACTGCGCCTTCCGGAACGCGGTCGCCACTCGAGGACTTTTCTGCCCCATCGGGCGTCGGTCCTGCGAGCTATGTGCCCTGCCCACTGCCACTTAAGTTTGGCAATCTGGTGGGCTATGTCGGTGACCCTGGTTTTCCTGCGTATCTCCTCATTTCTGATTCGATCTCGCAGGGAAACGAATGTCCTTAGGAAACGATAATAGCTTACCATCAAGCCGTAAGGTCGAGCGCTAAGCTAGCGGTACAAATAGCCGGTTTTTTTTCAACCGAATAAAAAAAAAAATTAAGACAAAGTTCGATCCCACTTCTGAAACCAAAATGGATTGTAAGAATGAGGAATTGTGTATGAAAGGTGTGAATGTAGGTATGACGACTGATAGGCGGGGGCACAGGGAACACCCCCGCCCGTAGGAGAAGATAGTTCCTGAGGTGAACGGTCTCCGTACCGCAACAAAGATGCGACATGTCTCTACACATGGTCCGCATGAGACTGGGGATACGGGCTGGGACACCCTATCCCCCTCTGCCAAAGTCTTGGAGGGATAAAAGCGCTTCAGGCGCTTACAAAGGTTCAACAGCAAGGGTAGAGCTAAGCTCCCCTGTCAGTCACTGCCAAAACGGACAGTATACGTAATTACCCGTACGGTAGAAGACATGAGGTGACATTTTAGTGGTAGGTTTTAGTGGGTATACCGGTCGCAACTCACCATCTCCACGCGACCGGGGACTCCCACATACCCCGGCCCTGTCCCACCGGCTGGGGACCTATAAAAGGTTTCCCCCACTTAAAAAAAAAAAAAAAAAAAAAAAAAAAGGTATGACGACTGATAGCTGTGACTACCACCTAGCGTGGGACAGGGGCCGTAAGATGATAATGGTAATTTTAAATATGACGATTTATAAGAGTTTTGTGATAAAACCTACGTAAATAAAGTTCATTTTGTGTTTGAAATAATACATTGGCATACATCTAAATCAAATACTTAAATGTGAGCTATAATTATTAAAAAGTATTATTTTATATAAAAAAAATCACAACATTTTGTAATAACAACAAAGCGCCATTAACATGAATGTCTAGCCACAATAATATTGTACACCACTAACAGTTACCCGCCACTTATGCGCGTGGTATTTAACAACGTGGAAATCTCAGTAACAATGGGCTCCTGAAAAGCGGGGGGTGTCATAATAGTGGACAAACTACTCTGTGTTACATCAGCTATCTGCCAGTTAAAGTCCCGTCAAAATCGGTCCAGCCATTTCAAAGATTAGGGGCCATCCATAAATGACGTCACACGAATTTTAGGACTTTTGAACCCCTCCACCCCGTCTTTGTCACAGGTTGTCACATTTTTATACCTCCACTCCTGACGCGACGTCACAATAAAAAAATGTATGCATGAATTTAAAAGTAATCGGGAGGAAACAGCTATTATAATGTTTTACTTATTTTTATTAAATCACTACATTTTATAAAACAAAGTCGATGTCGTCTGTCCGTCCCTATGTATGCTTAAATCTTTAAAACTACGCAACGGATTTTGAAGCGGTTTTTTTAATAGATAAAGTGCTTTAAGAGGAATGTTTTTATGTATGTAATTCATAATATTGTAGAAAAACACTGATAAATTTAGAGGTTCATCATTGCGCCCGGGCGAAGGGGCGGGTTGCTAGTAATCTAATAAAATCAACATAAGTATTTTAAATTTTAACATATATAAATTTTCCCCCCTCTTGCAACTAGGTTCCCGGCCTTGTTTGTCGCTGCCTACTTTGACTATTACAACGGATTAAAAAAAATATTTTGCACTCATTTCCGTCCTGAGGGGGCCGTAAATGCCGAAAGGAAATGGAAATGGCCGAAAGGCTACCCGCAATATTGAAGCCAAGTACAACTGGCTTCGTATAATAGTCTGTCACATAAGATGTGTGTGATTCAAACTAGTGTTCAAACTATGTATAATAAATATGTCTGTACCTTAAGATGTGATATATATTTTTAACTAGCGACCCGCCCCGGCTTCGCAAGAGTGCAATGATGAACATCTACATTTATCAGTGTATCTCTACAATATTATGCATGTATTATACATATAAACTTTCCTCTTGTATGACTCTATCTACTAAAACAAACCGCTTCAAAATCTGTTGCGTAGTTTTAAAGATTTAAGCATACATAGGGACGGACAGACGACAGCGACTTTATGAAGCATGCATTATGTGCCTCTAGACAAGAAACATGTGAATGGCGCTTTAGATCTTAAAATAATACGCACCGCTTTTCAAAATACTATCTTCAACTGAATTAAAAACAAAATATAATAATATATGTCTAACAAACCCTATATATTTACAAATATATCAAAGTAAGTACATTTTGTAATACATCTTTTGAACAGTTGCCATGTTGCAGTCAAAGTTCGAAACCAGATAAAGTAATAATGTCCATTTAAAAAAAAAACAGACAAACCCTATAATGACTTGGAATTAAATTTAAACACTTTTTAACGGATTTATCGCGCATTATTTAGATCCCGACCTTTTGAATCCTTTGCAGCAGTAGCTTCACGAGAGAGACTATAATATTACCGCTGTCTTCAAAGTATAAAGAAAAAGTTAAATCTACTGCCTATATTTATAACTAGCTTTAGCGCGTGGCTTCGGCCGCGTGGGCTGTAAAGCCGTGCTTATCTCCGTCTCGCTTATAGCCTATGTCACTTAGATATAACATATGAAATAAATTGTGAATAAATTTTGAAAATAAAATAACATTTTATACCTTGGGTTACAAAATCGCAAATTTCTTACGAATCCCTAATTTTTTTGAAACTAAAATATAGCCTATAATCGTCCTCGATAAATGGACTATCCAACACTGACATAATTTTGGAAATCTGTCCAGTAGTTCCTGAGATTAGCGCGTTCAAACAACCAAACTCTGCAGCTTAAATTATGCAATACACGCGATAAGTCCGTCGAATGAGTGTTTGATTTCAATGTGTAATCATCGCGAAACCCTAAGATATGACTGGAAATCTTTGGTAAATAAATGGTTTCACACTTGTTAAAAAACCATCCTGTACTCAACTTTTGCTTCGCCTATTAATAATTTAATTATTGTCAAGTGTTGTCGATCAAATACACTTTTGTCTGGTTACAAGTTTGGACTGCAACATATATATTTAACAAAATATCACTGTATGTTTTGTGCAAACATTAATTCTTTGCATTGTGCTATTTACAAAGACTAAAATACTATTTACCGACGTCGGTTTCACCTGCGCTAAATACCATATTATATTAATTTTGATGGGCGCTTACATTTAGCGTAACCCTTAAACTTAAATTGTAACAACGTTAACGTATAACGATTGTCAAAGAACTTGAGCAATACGGGCAAACGTAACCCACGCAATTGGTTGACGAAATGCGCAAATTCGCAGTTTGTGTTCAAGTTATTTGGCAATAATTATAATTGTTTATTTAAAAAAGAAACTAATCCCCTGGGTACATCCTGTTTAGCGGGGAATGTTAACAAACATGTAATTCACGAACACAAATGACACCCAGTCTCGGAGCAAGTGCCTCTGGTTTACACAAAGACACTTGCCCGACGCCGGAATCGAAACGGGGCCCGTGATCCAGAGGCGGCGCATCCCGAGACCAACATTGATTGGCCGATTGGGAGGTTTTCACGTTAAAAACAAAACCTTGTTATATTTAGAATTAAGACACAATTTCGCCTGTTAGCTTATCGACAACAATCACCAAGTATATTATTAAGCATTCGATGTATTTGTTACTGTCAAACTCTTAATCTGTCAAAACTATTTTTGACTCACTTAAAAATTACTAATTTTACAAAATACTGTTGCTAATGTGAACCTGACCTGTATTAGCAAAAAAAGAAACCTAAATTGAACTGGATAACGTTTGACTAGCAATCAAAACCGCTTTTCACTTGCAGCCAAAATCACTTTTGACTAGCAGACAAATTCAGTTTTGACTACCAGCCAAAATCACTTTTGCCTAGCAGCCGAATTCACTTTTGACAAGCAGCCAAAATCACTTTTCCCTAGCAGCCGAACTCACTTTTGACTAGCAGTCAAAACGTTTTTTGACTGATTCTGAGTTTTAACTGCAACATACATAATATAATAATTTTGTATAGCATTACGCGTAGTAGTTGGGTGGGTCTCGTCCCCTCCTTGTCATATTCGCACAAAGCTCGTGATCCCTGAAAAAAAAAAACATTGTATTAGTATGTCCTACCTTGTTTTTTTTAATCAAATTGTTTTTTTAATGCGTATAGATTCTTGCGAATGCTTACACAAAGACGCTTGGCCGACCCCCGAATGGAACCGGGGACCTGTGATCTAAAGGTAGTCGATACTGACTTAATACTGCTGATGATTGGTCATTACGCGGGCTTTCTCTCATAAATCTGTCTTATCGGACTCGGTATAAAAACAGCGATTAAAAAAAAAACAACTACGGAGTTTCCTGCCGGCTCTTCTCCGTGAATCAGTAAATGGCAAAGTGTAAATGCGAAATGTATGTCAATGTCAAAAGATCTGAGATGAGCCAATCTGACCTGATATCGCCCCAGCCACCATTGCGCTTGGTCAACTTCTTATTCAATTTGGCACCGCCGGTCGTCACTGTGGTGGTCACCTGGAGCGGGTACAGATACGGATTCGCACCCTGAACCAGCTTCTGAACCTTACTGATCACAGTTGACACATTGCAATTCGCTTTTTTGTGGTGGAAACCGCTGGAATAGAATAATCACTTTTCAATAGCAGCTAGAGTCACTTTTGACCAGCATCCCAAAGCACTTTTGACCAATATACAAAATCACTTCTGCCTTGGAAACCGTTGGAATATAATTTAATGCTCATAATTGTATCACTTTCGACTAGCAGCCATAATCATTTTTCACCAGCATCTAAAATCACTTTTCACCAGCTGCCGAAATCACTTTTGACCAATTGCTAAAATCACCTTTGCTTTTGAAACCATTGGAATATAATAGATTGCTCTTAATTGTACACAAATATTAAAAGGCTATCGCGTGTGGTGACAATAAATCAAAATAACTTTTGACTAGCAGCCAAAATCACTTTTGCCTTGGAAACCGCTGGAATAGAATAATACTACTCAGCCCATACATGACCCACTGCTGAGAAGGGCCACCTCCAATTATATGGAGGGTAATTAGCCTACTGTGCCACGCTTGCCAGGCGGGTTGGCACAGGGTTTCATACCAAGTTCGGGGCGTCACAGTGGAATGCGTTAACGCGAACCTGTGGCGCCCCAAGCGTGTCTTGAGAGTGTGTACCGTTGGGGTTTTAGTGGGTACACGATTAGTTTCCGGAGTCCCACATATCGCCGACCCCAGCCCCGAGAGGCGGCGTATGCATAAAGCATTTCCAATCCAAGATATCCAAAATATCAAGAGTTCCCTCTCTTGTAGCTCTCGCGTTCCTTTAGTCGCCTCTTACGACACCCTCAGGCCAGTGTGGGTTGTTGACGTTTTGTATTCTTAATCAGTCACCAGGCAGACATAAGAGCATTCTATATCTTTATAACATGTTCATGTTAGCCCTCTCGTAGAATTATAAACTGAATGTATTTTTCTTTAATATCCCTTTTTTAAATATATGCTTATTGTATTCCATGTTAGTTAAGCTTAAGGCTAAGTTAAGTTAAGCTTTTAGATAATTTCATATAAATTAATTTGTGTCTCGCTAAAACGATATTACTTTAAATGTTATAGCATGCTTGTAATTTGTGTGATTACCCTTGTATGTTGCTTAAAAATACTGTTTTGTTTAAATTGATCTCGGTGATTATGCAGTTGGCGTGTGTTTTTTATTTAAATAAATAAATAAATAAAACTTACCATTCCCCTATATGGAACACCCTAGGTCCTTTGCACATGATAACTTTAAATTTCTCCCTGCCCGGCCTGTTCTGTGAGAGATGTAGGAGCGAATAATCCCAATTGTAGTCGTCGTAGGCGCAGAATAGGTGCTGGAATGAAAAAAAAAATTGGTCGACCATAGACGTAAACCATAAACACGAATCATGAATGCCAGATGCTGCGTTTCGGAACGTAATTGGGAAAGAGAGGGAGAGAGAGAGATAAGAAACCAACCTGGAGACTCATAATATTAGTCCAAACCGTCTTATTGAAGGCGAAGCCCATATTATGGACACTTGAATGCCAAGGAGTGATTTCCACCTGAAAAAAAAAAAGATATTTTTTATATAAGTTCAAGATAAGAAATAAAATATCGTGCAAGATGCTATATTTGGGATGCAATTTAAGAAAACTTAAATACAAGTCAAAAACGCTAATATTCATTCGAAAAATTTTTTAGCAAAAATGCAATACTTCAGATGCAGTTTAAGAAAATTCTGTATAAAAACTAAAGCTTATAGAATAAACAGTTCCTTTTTAATTTTAAACTAAAATAGCGTGGATTTAAGAAAAAGTTTGGATAAAACTCCAAGACATACAGTTTCCGTCAAAACATCTATTTATAACACAATACGCATTCGACTAAAAAATAACTAAAATGTAAGTTATACTAAAAAGACTTAGCTATAAAAATTATACACAAATATGTATCTATTAGATTTGGATTGGAGGGGTTCGGCAAAAATCACGATTAATTTTTTTAAAAAAAAACATCACGTGATTAATGGACAGCCCCTTACAGAAAGACACTTGCCCGACCCCGGATCGGAACCGGTCGCCCATGATCCAAAGGCAGCACAGCACATCCAAGCCCTAGGCCAACAAGGCAGTCATATTCGCAGGTAATTGGTTCCAGGGGCCTAAACCCACGACCCTGAAGCGGGCAGTTGAAGAACGCCGTTGGTTTCAGTGGGTAAGGCGAAGCGCTAATCGTTCGTGCCCCGGAGTATTTGGAACTCCGGGGCACGAAAACACAAATAATTTGACAAATATTTTTCAACCCACCACCCTCTAACTATAATGCCGTTAACCGACATAACGTCAATTTTATGGACGATATCTTAGTCTATAAAAAAGTATCAATAAATCAATTTCATATTTTCCTCCCATCCGTGTGGTGACGGAATAAGAATATCACCACCCCATCGCCTCCCGTGGTTGTCGTACAAGGCGACTAAGGGAAAAATTCAGACGTTGGGCAGCAGCAATGTCTGATACATTTATAATATTGTAGAGAAACACTGATAAATGTAGATGTTCATCATTGACCCCCCCACCCGCCCCCCTCACCCGAGCGAAGCCAGAGCGGGTCGCTAGTGAAATATAATTTCAGTTACGTATATTATGTTTTATTCATATTTTATTGTACACTATAAATTATACTAACAGTCATTTATGAGTTTTCTGACAGCAAACCTAATTGATACCGAGGACAATATACTGCACAATTCATTACTATTTTAATCGCAGTTGACATTAAAGCTTAAGGATCCGCGTGGTGAAGGATTTAGAAAACATAGGTCACCACCTCATTGCATCCTGAGGGTATCGTATGCGCCGATAAAAGATATGACAAGGCCTGGAAGAAGGAAAAGCTAATACGAAACCCTGCGCAACGCGTCTGGACAGCGCGGCGCAGTAGGTTAATTACCCCCTGTGTAACTGGAGGAGGGCCGATGCAGCAGTGGTTCATCTATGGACTGAGTCATTCATTTCATCATTTCAGCCAAAAGACGTCCACTGCTGGACATAGGCCTCCCCCAAGGATCTCCACAAAGGCCGGTCCTGGGCCGCCCGCATCCACTGCTTTCCGGCGACCTTAACCAGGTCGTCGGTCCACCGTGTGGGAGGCTTACCAGCACTGCGCCTTCCGGAACGCGGTCGCCACTCGAGGACCTTTCTGCCCCATCGGGCGTCGGTCCTGCGAGCTATGTGCCCTGCCCACTGCCACTTAAGTTTGGCAATCCGGTGGGCTATGTCGGTGACCATGGTTTTCCTGCGTATCTCCTCATTTCTGATTCGATCTCGCAGGGAAACTCCGAGCATAGCCCTCTCCATTGCCCTTTGGGTGACTTTGAGCCTTCTGATGGAGCCCATAGTGAGCGACCACGTCTCTGTTCCATATGTCATCACTGGCAACACACATTGGTTGAAGACTTTTGTCTTCAGACTTCATGGACTGAGTACTCAAAAACTACCACAAAAACATTGGATAACTATGCCGGCGGATAATGATGGCTCATTGCATTCTTAACGCGAACAAGGCTATAGTTAAAGCTTAACAACCAGAGCAATGCGCTATTCCTTAGTATTTGTGCCTCAATTATTAAGTTACATTTGTCTATTTCGCGTTGCACTAGATATCCTGTAGTATATTTCAAAATACTGTCTTAATGTTAGTATATGCTATACAAGGCATAAAGCCGTGTACAGATTTGCGAAATGTAGCATGCAACACATGCGGTAACACGCAATGTTACAACACGGAATGTCTTTCATTGCGTATTACCGTCCACATTGACGCAATGTATCATGCAATGTAACAGAATTCCTTTAGTGTGCTATACAGTGTCCTATATATGCTTGCGCGCACGAACCGTACTCACTACGCGCACGAATAGAGCATTTCAATTATGCGCATCGCGATCCGCCATCTGTCGGTTTTTGCGGCGAAACACAGGGGAGCGCAGCATCTGTTTCCGGCGTTGCGCAGTGTCTGTACTGCGCAACGCCGGAAACAGATGCGAGCACGTCCATGCTCGGTTCGTGCGCGCCCTGCAACCACACTTGTGAAATGCTCCTTTCATGTTACATTGCAAATCTGTACACGGCTTTGATCTTTATACATTTGATACACTCAACCGTAACCCTTACGATATCTAGATATGTAGCCAAGCTAATCTTTATCACCAGTTGAAAGTCATGTGAGAGACTAAAGTATTTGGAGTACATATAAGTAATCCTAGCATCGCAATTACAACTCAACGCCTAAACTCAATTCTACTACTTCTCAGCCAATAAATTGTCTACTGCCGAGTCGGGCCTCCTCCAACAACATGAAGGGTAGAAGGGTAGACGGGTTGGCACAGGGTTTCGTATCAAGTTTCCTTCTCTTGAGGTTATCAGTCTTGCCATTCCTGATGGAGGAGGCCCGACTCAGTAGTGAGTCAGATATTTTCACGCCTGAATTATATACCAATAAATGAAAACTCCACATTTTTTATTAATGAAGGTAAAAATATACAGTGTGATTCGTTGCAGCTATTCATATCTATACTCGGTTCACGTTAGCGAGCTAATACCAGAAATGTTAGAGAGCACTTAATTGGTTAGAGATAAGGCAAAATTTCAATCAACATCTGTGGTACGGTGCGGACGTGTCATGTTCTCTTTTCAACTGTTTTTGTTTTCTATACGGTGTCCCATTTTATTTGCAACTCTGCTTGTTTATTGGACTTAAATAATTTGAAAATGAAATTGTTCCTTTTTTACTACAATATTAAAAACGGCACCAAAAATCATTAAAGAATATTAAAATAAATATTATCTCTAATATCTCTAATATCTTTAGAGGGGCGCAAACACACCCACAGCCCTTTTCTGTCCTTTTCATTTGCATACAAAAGTGCAACAAAGACCGCTATATTAACTCGCTAACGTGAACCGAGTATAGGTATAGATTATTTATTTACTAATCGGACTCATATTTTTAAGAAAAGAAAACGATTATCTTTACATGTTATATGTAATTATTGTTTATCCCCAGCGCTAATTCTACGCATAATACTATCATCTTATATACTGACATTGAAACTACCAAAAAAACTATGGGCATTCGTTCAGGCTACCAGGCAATGAATAAGATAAAACGCCTTAACACCCAACCAGTACTTCTCACTGCAAAGTAGACCTTAGATTTTATGGCATAGGGCTCTTAAAGCAATAACGAGAGACCATCACCGCTACTATTTATACTCCAGCATATATACAGGGTAATTTTTGCAAATGGACACGGCCAAAACCGAAAAGATGAAAATATTTATTACTTTCTGGCTATTCTCAACCACTTGGAAATAAACCCTGAATATAATGGCGTAAAGCTTGAAGCCGTTTGGCGCTGCGCGAATGCTAAGGCGTTTAATCGTGTAATCTCACATGCACTACCAACCGGCTGATCTACACGTCACTTAAGAGTTCGGTTCATAAGGCTTATTCGTCAAGATATTTTATTTTATTTTATTATTGCACGCTTTAACATACCGTGTGGTGACGGATTTAGAATACATAGTGTCACCACCCTATCATGAGGGTGTCGTAAGACCTGACGTACGGAAATGACAAGGACGTTAACCTAGCCGTAAGGAAAACTTGAAACGATACCCTGTGCCGTCTGGCGAGCGTGGCACAGGAGGCTTATTACCCTCCATGTAACTGGAGGAGGCCCGACTCACTAGTGGGATATATATGAGCTAAGTTGGTGGACATCAGCTACCACTGGTGCCTACCACAGTTAAATTGGAGAAAAAAGCAAAGAAGACTTGCAATATGATTAATTTCTACGGATTTATAATTCGGTTGTAACACCTTCTTAACGTCCGTGTGGTGATGGATTGAGAATACACAATGTCACCAACCCATACCATCTTTAGGGTGTCGTAAGAGGCGACTAAAAGAACGCAAGAGGCAGATCACCTAGCCCCAAGAGAAGGAAAACTTGATGCAAACCCTGTGCCTACCCGTCTTGCCAGCGTGGCATAGTATGCTAATGTCCCTCCATGAATTTGTAGGAGGCTCGACCCAGTAGTGGGTAATTTATGGGCGGAAACGACGACCTTCTTAAATCCGTTCTAGCGAATGCTTACAAATAGTAAAAGCTAAAATAAAAAATGATGAGAGAGAGAAGAGCCGGCAAGAAACTCCATGGTTGATGTTTTAAATAAAAGGGTTACAATGATGGTGGTACAAACAAGTCTGACAGACTCTTTGACGAATAAGCCTATATGAATTCTCGAATCGATCAAGTGACCCTTAACACCTCTACATAAGGACTATATTACAACTGAACCTTTTGCGTGGCCGCATACAGATTGGGATACACTTGGAAGTTCCAAGACTGAAACTCTTGTCGTCTCTTTCTTCTTTCCTCGTTGGCTGCTTTCACTTGTTGGATGTAATTCAAGTTGAGATTTTTCTTCCTCTGTTAAACGTGTGCCAAAGGACTTAATAGCTAGTACAGTTTAAAAAAAGCAAACTCTCAGGGTCAAACTGTCTTTTTAACAAAAATAATATAGGACTGGCTACTAAATAGGCAGCAAAAAAATACAAATGAACTAGTATTTGAAGTAGGCATGAGGCATTTTATTACTTTGTAGTGGTGACGGTGATTTTATCCGTGTGGTGACGGATTTAGAATATATAGTATTCCATCAATCATCATTAGTCATCCCATCCTGAGGGTATAACCTAGCCACAAGAGAAGGAAAACTTGATAGGAAACCCTGTGCCAACCCGTCTGGCCAGCGTGGCACAGTAGACTATACCCTCCGTGTATGTATGGCACGGGTTTCGTCTACATCCTAGACGATCGTCTGGTCCGTAACTACTTTGTATAAATGTAACATAACAAAATAACCTATTTATTATACCTTAATTTAATGACGTATCAGTCACAAAAACTCGCATTAAATAAATAAAAAACATACTATGGTACGGGATGTGTCTACATCCTAGAAGTACTTCCGTAACTATAATTTGTATAAATATGACATAACGAAAATAAGATACCTTAATTTTATTTTCACATTTTATTGATAACTGTTACATAATGACATTCTTATTTTATTAAATCTGTGCTGATGCTTTTGTTAATTAGGTATATGAATTGTAAGTAAACTCAATATTAGGACAAAATGACATGAAATTACAATTATCGAAACTTGATCGTGTACACCCTAGTGGTAGATGATTTTGAGAACCTGATAAGATGTACGAACACCTATCATTAAGCCCAAAATTCACACGAATAAATGATTTTACAAGTACAAAACACACATGTTGAAAGTTTGTGTGCAAGTAAAAATCACGCTGTATATCGAACTACTAGCTGCTCCCCGCTGTGACACCAGCGTGGAGACAGAATATGTTTTTTCGAGAAAATAAAAATGCCTGTAACCTTCCTCGATCCGTGGGGTGACGGATTTAGAATACACTATGTCACCAACCTACACTATCCTGAGGGTGTAGTAAGATGCGACTAAAGGATCGTAAGAGGCAGATCACCTAGCCGTATGAGAAGGAATACTTGATACAAACCCTGTCCCAAGCCGTCTTACCAGCGTGGCACAGTAGGCTATTTTCCCTCCATGAATTTGGAGGAGGCCCGACTCAGTAGTGGATAATTTATGGGCTGAAAAGACGAACCTTCTTCGAGAAATGGACTATACAACAGTTAAATATTTTGATTTTGAAATCGGACCAGTAGCACATGAGATTAGCGCGTTCAAACAAACAAACTCTGCAGCTTTATAATATTAGTATAGATCTTTATTTATTGATTTATAGAGCTATCGTGGTAGTTACACTAACCTAATACGATATTCAAATGGTATTTCTTACTACCAACCTGCCTCATTGGGAAAATGGTCGTCGTCGACATTTCAAAGCTAAAGCGAAAGACAAATCATTTTGCCTAAGACACAATGTTCACTTTCAAAAAGTCAACAAGTTAATCATAAATATTAAAAAATGCAAAGTGTAGGACAGTTTACCACCAGTTCGGAACGCGACCACAGGTGAGAACTGGCAAGATAGTCAGAAGGCTTGTATTTTTTTACTTTCCGGTCCTATTTACCAACTCTCACTTTATGAATGATGACCGAATGAATGAAGGAGTGAATGGTCAAACGGCTGACCGAATGAGTGAATGATCTTAGAAAAGAAAGAGTGAACGTGGGATCGAATGAGTGAACATGCGATCGCAAAGTCGCAAACTCGGAAGACTTGTATTTTTGTCCTTTCTTTTCGCGGTTTTAGCAAATTTCACTGTGTTTGATGGAGTGAATGTGTGTACGAGTGAACTAGCTTAGAAAAGAACAAGCGAACATTTAATGAGTGAATTTGGAACGAATGAGAGAATGAAATATGTGTATTGATTATTAACATGTTGCAAAATATTCAAAATAAAACTCACCCTGTTGCTGTTTACATGATATTGATACGTTTTCAAATAAGTGCCCAGAGATAGAATCTCGCATTGCGGGCAAATTTTATCCGAAGTCTTCTTTAGGAGATTCAGCATATGTACAAAATCTTCCACCACGTAATGATCTTCCTCTAAGAAAAGAACCATGCCTGGAAAGGAGATGACGAAAGGTAACTAGCTGACCGGGCAGACTTTGCCCTGCATGATATTCGTTTACCGACTGCAGCGACATCTGTCGGGCTGATATGTGAATCAAAACTATCCTCGGTGCCATCCAAACGCTTACAAAAAAAAACATTCAAATCGGTTCAGCCGTTCTTGAGTTATAAAATTACAACGAAAAGTGGCATTGATTTTTACATAGACAAGATGACAGTAAATTAATAAATCCGTGGAGTGACGGATTAAACCACAAAGCGCCAACACCCGATTCCATCCTGAGGGTGTCGTAAGAGCCGACCGACTCGGGAAGTATCTCTACCACTCAGAAAAGCAGGCGAGCCACTTGAGCCAGTGAGATTCTTTTTCTTTTAAAAAAAATAATGTAGACAAGGTTGCGTTAAGTTAGTGTGTGGTGGATACGAGAGAGAGAAAGGACGGTAAGAATGATAATGGTGTTTGAAAAGAGAGCATTGAGGGAGGGAAAATGGAGTGTAGAAAGAGAGGAAGATGAGTGAAGAGACCGACTGAGAGGAAGCAGAGAGTTTGGTTAGGTGTTGCACTAAGAGAAAGATGTCACAACACTGGGAAGGGAGACGCTGAGAAGGAAGATAGAGAAAGAGTGAGAG
This sequence comes from Clostera curtula, assembly GCA_905475355.2. Classification (NCBI taxonomy): domain Eukaryota; kingdom Metazoa; phylum Arthropoda; class Insecta; order Lepidoptera; family Notodontidae; genus Clostera; species Clostera curtula. Next base: position 9,990,456 of record FR997815.1, on the reverse strand, counting down.
AGAGATCTTACCACTATGCCCAGTAGTACAATGCAGCTGGTTGAATATTCTGTTCGCTTTCCACCACCAGTGGTGTTTGGTCTGTGTGTACTTTGCCTCTCTATAGTGCCCGTGCAGGTCCGGGTGGCGTGCGTTATTGCAATTTAACTTCACCGCCCTGAAAATAAGGTTTATATTTAAACTTTCTGAACTGGATTCCCTGTCCGGATATTGATTAGAAAAGATTAAGGTAGACGCAAATTATTTAGTCCATGTGGTGACGGATTTAGAATACACAATGTCACCAACCCACACTATCCTGATGGTGTCGTAAGAATCGACTAAAGGATCGTAATCAGATCGGCGACACGGTTGGCGCAGTGGTTGAGTGATCGACTGCTGCGCAGCATGTCGCGGGTTCGATCCCCGCACGGAAGAAATATTTTTACGACCTACAAGTATTTGTTCCGGGTCTGGGTGTTTTCTATCTATAATATGTATGTATTTACAAAAAAAATGTATATATGTAATGATTTCTTAGGTTTTCGCGATTATTACACATTGAAATTAAACACTTTTTAACGGATTTATCGCGTGTATATTACATTATTTAATTCCCGAAGTTTCGAATGCTTTGCAGCAGTCGTGGTCGCGGGAGAGACTAGATGACAGTTGTCTTCAAAAGTACAAAGAAACAGTTAAAAAAGCATTCGAAACGTCGGGAATTAAATAATGTAATATACACGCGATAAATCCGTTTAAAAGTGTTTAATTTCAATGTATATATGTAGTTTATCATCCATCTCGTTACCATAAAACTAGTATTAAGTTGCTTAGCTTGGGACGAAATGGCGTTGAGTGAAATGACCAAGGATATTTACTTAAAAAAAAAAATCATAATACAGAAGGACCTTGGATCCGGGTTTACTTCACAAGCGCCTACCCACAACACAAGGGTATATTAAGAGCCGTCAAAAGGAAAGGCCGCACCACCAAGCCGCAAAAGAAGGAAAACTTGAAACGAAATCCTGTGCCAACCCGTTTGCCCAGCATGGCACAGTAGGCTAATGGCCGTCCCTGTAATGGGAGGAGGCCTGACTCAGCAGTGGGTCGTTTGTGGGCTGAGTAGTATTAGTAGTAGTGTTATTACGAAAATAGTGAACCATAGTAGGTACAATAAATGTTTATAATTCATTTCTAGCACACATTTGGTAGTAGCAAATTGATCCATAAATCAAAATAAATACTTGTATCGCATGTATCTCCATTATCACAATTTTCAATCACTACGCGCGTGAAACAGGTTACGCGGCTAGTATAAAAGAAAACAACTCACTGTTCAAGTTTCACGTCCCGCGGACAATCGTTGGGATCAATGCCCGGAAATTCATGTGGATGGGTTTGTATGGAGAACGGATAGAAGATTTGCAAGACCTGTGGAAGAGGAATGGTCTTTATTCCGTGTCTTGATGGACTTAACTCCGCGTTGGCAGCGAGAGTGTCGACCTTCCGGGTCCTTACGATGCCAATGCGATGCTTCTATGATCTGGAAACGTTGCTCAGAAACAAACCCGTGCGGGGACGGGATAGAATATAAAACTTCCCCACCGCACGCTGGGAAATAACACGTGTTGGAAAAGTCAACAAAACCCAGCATGCTTGGTGGTAGAATCTAATGGTCCTAGCTAGCTACCACCCTCACATTTAAGTCCGGTACCAAGCAGTTTTACTGTGTTCCGTCGTGTGTTTATGAGAGGCTAGTCTAGTGGTTAGACGTGCCGCCTTTGGATCAACGGGTCCCGGGTTCGATTCCGGGGTCGGGCCAGTGTCTTTATCTAAACCAGAGGCACTGGCTCGGAGTCTGGGTGTCATTTCTATCTATAATATGTATGTATTTACAAAAAAAAAAAATGTATATAAGTAGTTTATCATCCATCTCGTTACCATAACACAAGCATTAAGTTGCTTAGCTTGGGACGAGATGGCGTTGTGTGAAATGTCCAAGGATATTTATTTATTTATTTAGGCGTTGCCCGACAGGGTATTTCCTTGAATTGCCTGCTCCATCTTAGATCCTGGCGTTGCTTTCCATCACGCGATCCTAGGGTCAAAGGCATTCAAGTCACTGACAAAAAAACAACACCCAAAGGAGATGCTGATTTAGCTGCGATATCTCGTAAAGTTATCGTCGTAAGGTTCTTTTTCTCCAGCCAGGTATCTTGATGGCTCTTGATTGATTCACCCGGATAATGTGGGACCCGGGTATTTTCTTAGGGAAACACAGTGTCACCCATATCTTCTGATGGTATCATAAGAGCCGACAAAAGGAAATGATAAGGTCGAAAACCTAGCCACAAGAGATGGAGCATTTTAATCGAAACCCTGTCCCAACCCGTCTGGCCAGCGTAGACTATTTACCCTCCATGTAGTTGGAAGAGGCCTGAATCAGCAGTGTGGTGAGAAGTAAGAGAAGGACAGTTTGATACGAAACCATATGCCAACCCGTGTGGCCTTTCATGTAGTTGGACGACGCTCGACTCACCAGTGGGTCATTTTCATTTACTGAGAAGTAGATACCCACAAAAACCCACAGCGTATCCATAATTTCCCGGTTCAGAACCACGAGTTGAGCTCCCCAAACGGGGTTATATTCCGCGTCTGCTACTCCCACCTCTTCAGTCTTACCTTAGTAAAGTCAATACTGCGAACCAAAGCGTTAATTTCTTCATCGTAATAATCATGGGAGAAGACCAGAAGGACTTTGTCTATGTCCTGGGCTTGAGCAAGGCTGACTATGAGATGCCGTAGATACGTCAGCCTAGTGTGGACCTGGGGACAATCATGACGCTGATGATTTAGTGATCTGTCAAACGAGAGAATACTCAGTTTTTCCCCATTGTTCCCCTGCACTAGGTATACAATTGGGCACAATTTCTGCGTGCACAGGAAACGTTATCAATAAAACAAAATTATAGGCGGTAGATTTAACGCTTTGCACTTTTGAAGAAAACTGTCATCTAGGTTCTCCCGTGATCAAGACTACTGCAAAGCATTCGAAACGTTGGGAATCAAATGTGTAATGTACTACACACGCGATAAATCCGTTAAAAAGTGTTTAATTTCAATGTCTACCTTCCACAATATTCTCGAGGTTACGATCTTCACAGCAGTTTTTAATAGCTATTACCCGCAACTTGGAACTATAGGCTTCTGAGAGGCGGGGGGAGCGGTGTCAATAAAGTTAGCCTAAGTTACTCCTTGTTACATCACTGAAACTCTCGTCAAAACCAAACTAGCCATTTCAGAGAATTGCTATACTTGCACAATGCACTGCACGTGCAAAAGCGGTTATTTTAATATGACAAACAGACTCTCCAATTTCATTTATTTGTAACCTATGATGAATATCTAAATTTTTCAGTGTTTCTCTACAATATTATGCATGTATTCAACATATAAACCTTCCTCTTGAATCACTATATATTCAAAAAACGCTTCAATATCCGTTGCGTAGTTAGGGACGGACAGACGACAGCGGCTTTGTTTTATACTATGTAATTAATTATGATGATAATGAAGATAAAGTTAATGTATGAAATGGCAAAAGACCCATGCCTGAAAATTATATATACCCAAATAAAAATGACATTTCAACGGCCATGTTTATGTCATAGCCGCGCTAATTTTCTACGTGTTTGTGTTTAATTTTGTTACATAAAATTTTATTATAATTTTGTTGAACCATGGATGAAGAGGACAATGAAATACAAGGAACGGTAATTAGACTAAACTGTTTTCCAAAGAGCGAAAACTTATAATGGGTTTTAATAAACCATACTACTACTCGGCCCATAGATGACCCACTGCCGAGTCGGGCCTCCTCCAACTACATGAAGGGTCTTTAGCCTACTGCGCCACGCTGGCAGACGGGTTGGCTCAAGGTTTCCTTCTCTTGCGGCTAGGTTTTCGGCCTTATCATTGCCCTCAGGATTAAATGGGGTGATACTTCTTCTTAGATACTTCTCAGCCAATAAATTACCCACTGCTGTGGCGGGCCTCCTCCAACTACATGGAGGGTCATTAGCCTACTGTGCCACGCTGGCAGACGGGTTGGCTCAAGGTTTCCTTCTCTTGCGGCTAGGTTTTCGGCCTTATCATTGCCCTCAGGATTAAATGGGGTGATACTTCTTCTTAGATACTTCTCAGCCAATAAATTACCCACTGCTGTGGCGGGCCTCCTCCAACTACATGGAGGGTCATTAGCCTACTGTGCCACGCTGGCAGACGGGTTGGCTCAAGGTTTCCTTCTCTTGCGGCTAGGTTTTCGGCCTTATCATTGCCCTCAGGATTAAATGGGGTGATACTTCTTCTTAGATACTTCTCAGCCAATAAATTACCCACTGCTGTGGCGGGCCTCCTCCAACTACATGGAGGGTCATTAGCCTACTGTGCCACGCTGGCAGACGGGTTGGCTCAAGGTTTCCTTCTCTTGCGGCTAGGTTTTCGGCCTTATCATTGCCCTCAGGATTAAATGGGGTGATACTTCTTCTTCTTACATACTTCTCAGCCAATAAATTACCCACTGCTGTGGCGGGCCTCCTCCAACTATATTGAGGGTCTTTAGCCTACTGTGCCATGCTGGCCAGACGGGTTGGCACAGGGTTTCGTATCAAGTTTTCCTTCTCTTGCGGCTAGGTTTTTAGCCTTTGTCGCCTCTTACGATACCCTTGATATAGGTTGGTGACACTGCGCATTCTAAATCCGTCACCATGGTATAGTATATTGAATGGTAGACAGTAAATTATTTTTCTTCAGCAAGCGGCAGAACCAGAACCTCCGCGGAGAAGACCGAAAAAGATAGTCATACCAAAACGAGACCCATCCGTGGTCGTACCGGGAAGAAAAATCATATTCACTACCCCGGACAAAACGACCTGCGCCAAGTGCCCTTGCTTCACCAAAGAAGATCCCTACAGGAAACCCAAGTGCGACATACTGGCAATATAAACATACAAGCAGCGCATGTAGTGTCAAAACGATTTGTCCGTGTGGTGACGGATTTGGAATAAATGGTGTCACCATCTGATTCCATCCTGAGGGTGTCGTATGAGCTGACATAAGGAAATAAGAAGGCCGAATACATAGCTAACCTTGATACGTAACTCGTCTGGCCAGCGTGGCACAATAGGCTAATGACCCTCCATGTAGTTGTAGGTTTTGTTTTTTTACGAATTACATGAATCCTTTGACCCTAGGCTTGCGTGATGGAAACCAACGCCAGGGTCTAAGATGGGGCAGGGAATTCAAGGAAATGCCCTGTCGGGCACCGGCTCTCACATACACACGACGGAACACAGTAAAACTTGATGTGGGGTGGTAGCTAGCCGGGCGGACCTTTCGAACGAACCACCAAGCGTGCTGGGTTTTGTTGATTTTTACAAGACGCGTTGTTTCCCAGTGTGCGGTGGGGAAGTTTTATATTCTGACCCGTCCCCACACGAGTATAATTACGGCTAATTTCTCTTGAAAGCTTGTGTGTCGGTACCAGAGCCGTATTGTTGGAGAAGCGCGAATAAACAACGCGATTGGTTGACGGACCACGGCGCTGTGGGTTCAAGTTTTCAAGCTACTTTATTGTGGGATTTTAGTGGCAATTGGCAGTGGCTCATAGCTCCCAGGACTGACGCCCGATAGGACAGAAAAGTCCTTGAGTGGCGACCGCGTTCCGGAAAGCGCAGTTACGGAAGGACTCCCACATAGTGGTCAATCAGTCCACTGTCAAACCTGGTTAAGGTCGCTGGAAAGCGATGGATGTCGGCACCTCAGGACCGGTCTTCGTGGAAGTCCTTAGACCTATGTCCAGCAGTGGACGTCTTTTGGCTGAAATTATGATGATTGGGGGTATAAAAAATAGTTTGATTTATGATTACGCAGGAAACTCAACCCATGCCAAAAGTCCCCCATAACGCTGTACGAGTTAGCTGCAGTCGTTGTCGACCGGCTGCCCTTGCCAGCAGCCCTCTCCTGGGGCGAGGATGAGGTGGCAAATTGGATAGCCGAGACTTGCGGTCTTCCACAATACCAGGTAACCAGAGAGCCACGCAAAGTGACTTACGAATAGTAAGCTTTGGTAGAATGGAAAGACAGCTGTCAAACCTATACTTCGTTTCATCATTCATCATGACAGCTCGTCAATGGCCCAGAACTGAGTTCCTACGACTTCTAGAAGGTGTTGTTTTTACAATTTTTTTTTGCCTTTTTAATCTACAATCAGTCCTTTTTACAAATAATTGTAAAGTATTTACAAATAATTGTAAAGTATTTACAAATAATTGTAAAGTTTTATTAAAATCCATTCAGTATAATGATTTCTTAGGTTTTCGCGATTATTACACATTGAAATTAAACACTTTTTAACGGATTTATCGCGTGTATATTACATTATTTAATTCCCGACGTTTCGAATGCTTTGCAGCAGTCGTGGTCGCGGGAGAGACTAGATGACAGTTGTCTTCAAAAGTACAAAGAAACAGTTAAAATCTACCGCCTATAATTTTGTTTTATTGATAACGTTCCCTGTGCACGCAGAAATCGCTCACGGTGTCCAGAGGTCTTGCAGATGAGTGTTTTGCTTGAGATTTGATCAATTTAATGACTGGATCCCAAGCAGGTGGTACTTGCCAACCATCCTCTCTATTGAAATTTGGATGTTTTTTAATCTCAATAGCCTCGCGGATCATTCTTGGAATGTAATGATTTTCCTTGGCAAGGATTTGAGGTCTATCAAAGTGGATGTAGTGGTTGGTCTTGTTGAATGTGTGCTCACAAACTGCAGACTTGGTCGAGCGTCTGTTTTTCATGTCAGCTATGTGTTCTTTTATGCGGATACCGACACTTCTCTTTGTTTGCCCAATGTATGATAATCCACACTCACAGTCAAGTTTATACACACCAGCATCTTGTAGGGGGATGTTAGACTTCACTGGTCTTAAAAGTTGGCTGATCTTCCTGTGTGGCTTGAAGTAAGTTTTTATTGAAGCACGTTTCAGAATATTTCCAACTTTATCAGTGATACCCTTGATGTATGGTAAGACAGCAGGTAGTCGCTCAACTGTAGGTGCTTTGGGCCGGCTTCTGTGATGCATACGTGGGAGTTTAAGGCTGTTGCTCCGCAGGACAGATTTGACATACAGAAGCTCCTCCTCCAGGTGGTTGCTATCACAGATGCCGCGTGCTCTCTGTAACAAAGATTTGCCTACGGTAGCTAACTGACATGGATGGTGGTGTGAATTGCCATTGAGATATTTGTCTGTATGGGTAGGTTTCCTATACACAGTATGGCCTAATGAATTGTCAGGATTCCTTGTAATTAATATGTCAAGAAAAGCCAATGAGTTACTACTCTCTGGTTCCATAGTGAACTGAATCTTACTATCAATGGAATTTAGATGGTTAAGAAAGGCAGATAATTGGTTTTGGGAAAGAATGGCAAAAGTATCATCTACATACCGTTTGAATATCTTCGGCATGGCCAAAGCAGTGGAGAGGGCTCTCTCCTCAAAGTCCTCCATATATATGTCTGCGACTACAGGGGATACTGGGGAGCCCATGGCTACGCCGTCGATTTGCATATAGAATTTACTTTCCCAATATAGATAGCCAGATGTGAGGCAATGTTCCAATATATTGGAACATGCCTCACATCTGGCTATCTATATTGTATTGGAACAATGCCTCACATCTGGCTATCTATATTGGGAAAGTAAATTCTATATGCAAATCGACGGCGTAGCCATGGGCTCCCCAGTATCCCCTGTAGTCGCAGACATATATATGGAGGACTTTGAGGAGAGAGCCCTCTCCACTGCTTTGGCCATGCCGAAGATATTCAAACGGTATGTAGATGATACTTTTGCCATTCTTTCCCAAAACCAATTATCTGCCTTTCTTAACCATCTAAATTCCATTGATAGTAAGATTCAGTTCACTATGGAACCAGAGAGTAGTAACTCATTGGCTTTTCTTGACATATTAATTACAAGGAATCCTGACAATTCATTAGGCCATACTGTGTATAGGAAACCTACCCATACAGACAAATATCTCAATGGCAATTCACACCACCATCCATGTCAGTTAGCTACCGTAGGCAAATCTTTGTTACAGAGAGCACGCGGCATCTGTGATAGCAACCACCTGGAGGAGGAGCTTCTGTATGTCAAATCTGTCCTGCGGAGCAACAGCCTTAAACTCCCACGTATGCATCACAGAAGCCGGCCCAAAGCACCTACAGTTGAGCGACTACCTGCTGTCTTACCATACATCAAGGGTATCACTGATAAAGTTGGAAATATTCTGAAACGTGCTTCAATAAAAACTTACTTCAAGCCACACAGGAAGATCAGCCAACTTTTAAGACCAGTGAAGTCTAACATCCCCCTACAAGATGCTGGTGTGTATAAACTTGACTGTGAGTGTGGATTATCATACATTGGGCAAACAAAGAGAAGTGTCGGTATCCGCATAAAAGAACACATAGCTGACATGAAAAACAGACGCTCGACCAAGTCTGCAGTTTGTGAGCACACATTCAACAAGACCAACCACTACATCCACTTTGATAGACCTCAAATCCTTGCCAAGGAAAATCATTACATTCCAAGAATGATCCGCGAGGCTATTGAGATTAAAAAACATCCAAATTTCAATAGAGAGGATGGTTGGCAAGTACCACCTGCTTGGGATCCAGTCATTAAATTGATCAAATCTCAAGCAAAACACTCATCTGCAAGACCTCTGGACACCGTGAGCGATTTCTGCGTGCACAGGGAACGTTATCAATAAAACAAAATTATAGGCGGTAGATTTTAACTGTTTCTTTGTACTTTTGAAGACAACTGTCATCTAGTCTCTCCCGCGACCACGACTGCTGCAAAGCATTCGAAACGTCGGGAATTAAATAATGTAATATACACGCGATAAATCCGTTAAAAAGTGTTTAATCCATTCAGTAGTTTTTACGTGAAAGAGTAACAAAGACCCACTCATCCATCCATACTTAGAAACTTTCGCGTTTATATTATTTATTAGTAGGATTTGACCACAGACTTTACCAATAAACGGATGGACGGACGGATCTTCGTCTGGTCGTGGTGAACCCACTTGTCCAGTGGACTTCGGGCAGCACGTTTGTGATGATGCGTTTTAATTATTTTCAGGAATGCATCTTAGACAATCACGTCAACGGCATGAGGTTACTAATGTACGAAGATCCCTCACAGCTGCCGCATATCAATATACGTGAATTCCATCATATTTTGGTAAGCCACCATCACTACCAACCAGCCCATAGAAGACTTGCTGAGTGTCTTACCATCACAGGGAGGGTAAAACCCGTCTGCCAGGCTGGCCAAACGGGATATTTTTCTTTTTTAAACGAAAGCCCTGTACTATGTTTAAACTTCCTCGCAGGAGCAGTTTCGTAGTTAGTAGTTTCAGCCCATAAATGACCCACTACTGAGTCGGGCCTCCTCCAAATTCATGGAGGGAAATTAGCCTACTGTGGCACAGTAGGCTGGCAAGACGGGTTAACACAGGGTTTGCATATTTATTTTCAATAGTTATGTGACGTCACATGTTAAAATTTAAAATACTTATGTTGATTTTCTCAGATTATTTAATAAAAAATTGTAAAAAATTAAAATAGCTGTTTTCTCTCTATTATTTTTAAATCCGTGCTACATTTTGTTTTAAAATGTGACGTCGCTTTATACGCGGCGGTTATAAAAATGTGACAACCTGTGACAAGGACGGTGGGAGGAGTTCAAAAGTCCTAAAATTTATGTGACGTAATTTATGGATGGCCCCTAGTGGTATGAAGAAACACTTCAAGAATACCTCCATCCTTTCAGATAATCGTGAAAAACATAAGAGAACTGTATTCTCTTGAGTTCTTGAGGTTTGCAAGGAGCGTGGGCCTGCCCCCGCGGTACCCCCTAACGCACTGTACGGGGTTCAAGTCCCGTACCGGACCCACCTGGGGGATTAGGGTCAATTGGACTAAGTAAGCGATGTTTTTATTGTGGTTTTTATTTAGAACGAGCTGAAGCGGCAAACTTCGTACCGCCTTAGAATCGATAAATAAAAAACCTGAATGATAATACCAGAATGTTTCATCATCATCATCATCATTACAGCCAAAAGACGTCCACTGCTGGACATAGGCCTCCCCCAAGGATTTCCACAAAGGCCGGTCCTGGGCCGCCCGCATCCACTGCTTTCCGGCGATCTTAACCAGGTCGTCGGTCCACCGTGTGGGAGGCCTACACAGTTGACTTAAATGTTTAAAAATGAATGAATGAATAAATCCAGCATGTTTCAACTTTACTAAAATATGTGCAAACCTTAATTAGAACAAAAAAAGAGGCGTATTAAAAAAGTTTCTTTCGTATTGTCTTTCGTTCCCTGGACTTCCACGAATATTTCAAGACCAAAATTAAAAAATGGCCAAAGCGGTCCAGCCGTTCTCGAGTTTTAGCGAGACTAACGAACAGCAATTCATTTTTATGTATATAGAAGTTACATAGTTTTAGCGCCTGGTTCAGGTGTAATCAGGCGCTAAAACTATGTAACTTCTATGTCGTAAGAGCCGCCAAAAGGAAATGTCAAGGCCGATAACCTAGCCGCAAGAGAAGGAAAACTTGCGAAAGCCTGTGCCAACCCGTCTGGCCAGCGTGGTACAGTAAGCCAATTACCCTCCATGTAATTGGAAGCCCGACGCAGCAGTGGGTCATTTATAATAAATAATAAATATCCTTGGACATTTCACACAACGCCATCTCGTCCCAAGCTAAGCAACTTAATGCTTGTGTTATGGTAACGAGATGGATGATAAACTACTTATATACATTTTTTTTTTGTAAATACATGCATATTATAGATAGATGACACCCAGACTCCGAGCCAGTGCCTCTGGTTTAGACAAAGACACTTGCCCGACCCCGGAATCGAACCGGGACCCGTTGATCCAAGGCGGCACATCTAACCACTAGGTTGAGTAATAGGGGAGGTCTGTCTAACAGTGGACTGGAGTGTACAATTTTGTTTAAACGTAACCCCTGCACTAGGTATAAACCTGAATCACTGGGGCAGTTTACAAACATGAAATTTAGGGATACAAATTTCACCCAGACTCAGAGCAAGTGGACTCCGGTTTAGGCAAAGACACTTGCCCAAGCTTGGAATCGAACCCCGGACCCCTTGATCCAAAGGCGGCGTATCCAACCCTTAGACCAACAAGGCATCTAATACTACTTTAGGCGAATAGGGATGATCATCCGGCCAGACTAGGTGGTATCGCCCCGATAGTTGTAGTCGGGGAAATCTTAACTGTGCGAATTGCTCTTGAAATTTCGCTATTGCGGTGCAGGACTTTTTGGTAATTCTCGCATTTGTAGGCGATATTTCTTGATGCAATTACATAGTTCAGATTTTTCGGGTAACATGCATGTTGGTCGCTACACTACTACTCAGCCAACAAATGACCCACTTCTGAGTCAGGCCTCCCCCATTATATGGCCGTATCATGATGATGCTTAAATTCCAGATGTGACATTTTACGGTGGATGAAGATACTGGATCCGGAGCCAGTTTACCGTGATCATTGGGATTTAGTTTGGTAAGTTCTTCTTTTATTCAAACCCAAAATAAACTTTATTTACGTCCAGTGCTCGCCAAAGTTTATGGCCGCTTTGAATCTAGCCGCATTACGCTGCGCAGAACACAGAATCAGGTATCAGCGGGACGTACGTGCGGGGTGGAGGCAGGGCTCGCCCGCGCGCGCCGTCTTCCACCCGCTGTGCACTGTGCTACGTTCGTATTGGTTATGAAATGTACGATGCGCAAGTTCGGACCCACGGCTACATTCACAACGGCCATAAAGTTTGGCGAGGACTGTGGGTTTTATCACAAAACTCTTATAAATCGTCATATTTAAAATTACCAATATCATCTTACGGCCCTTGTCCCACGCTAGGTGGTAGTCTCCATACACACCTATCAGTCGTCATACCGACTTTCCTACTTACTTCCCAGCCCATAAATGACCTTCTGTTGAGTCGGGCCTCCCCCCAACTACATGGAGGGTAATTAGCCTCCTGTGCCACGCTGGCCAGGCGTGATGGCATAGAGTTTTGTGTCAAGTTTTCCTTCTCTTGCAGCCAGGTTATCGGCCTTGTCATTTCCTTATGGCGGGTCTTAAGACACCCTCAGGAAGGAATTCGCTTGGTGGTAGGATCGAATGGTCCACCCGGCTAGCTACCACCCTCACATCTAAGTCAAGCGCCAAGCAGTTTTACTGTGCTCCGTCGTGTGTATGTGAGAGCCGGATTCAAGGAAATGCTCTGTCGGACGACAGGGCATTTCCTTGAATTGCCTGCTCCATCTTAGACCCTGGCGTTGCTTTCCATCACGCAAGCCTAAGATCAAAGGCGTTCAGATCACTGATAAAAAAGGGGTGATAATTTTGGTTGGGACCCTCCCCCTTCAAATGGTTCATGTAATGAATGGCCCCCTTATGGTTAACAGGTATCAGAGGCCAGACTTCCCCAAGGTATTGTTTGGCTCCAAAGTTAGAAGGGGGAAGTGCCAGCCCATACCTCACTATAGACCACCAAGTCCAGAAGTTTGCAGAGAATATCTGGTGAGTTCAGCAGGACACGAAACTTGTGGGTCTAGGGGTTTGATGCCTTTGGGTCACGGGGCCCCAGGTTCGATTACGGGGCCGGACAAGGACCAGAGTTACTTGCTCCGAGTTTGAGTGTTTTGTCTTCGGGAATTCAATATTTGTAAAATGCCCCCGGTGCATTTTTTAAGAAAAATAACTATCCCTTTCATTCTGAGGGTGCCGTAAAAGAGTACAAAAGGAAATGCCGAAGGCGATAACCTTGCCGCAAGAGAAAGAAAACTTTCTAAACCCTGTACCTAAGGCCCAGTACGCACTAGCGGTTGAACCGCCTAGGCGGCTAGCCGCTTTTCTAATTTAATATGCAACCGCTTATGTCTGTACGCACTAGCGGTTGAAATTTTGTGGCGGTTTGGTAGGCCGGTTGATGCGTAGAGGCGCTTAGGTTTACGCGATTATTAAAAAGATCAAAATTTCAATAGAGAGGATGGTTGTCTCTATTGAAATTTTGGCAACTGCTTGGGATCCCGTTAAAATTGATCAAATCTCAAGCACAACGCTCATATGCAAGACCTCTGGTGCAATTTGCAATTTATTTTTCACTTCTACCAGCACTCCCGACACACTACGATTGCAACCCATTGTTTATTTTTACACCTTTTTTTGACGTTTCAGGCACCCAGAAAGTTCCGTTTGCTGACCTGCATACCGGAAGAGGCTCAGTTCATTTGGATGGAGCGCCAATCTGACGTACTCCTTAGGGAATCGCCCAAGAAAGAGAAGAAGAGAGTGAGGATTGTCCCGAAAGAGACCCACCTTCACCCTAAGAGAGTGAGCTTGACGGGACTCAAGGGAAAGGATCTCGTGTTGGCGCGACGGAAGATGGTCAAACCAAAGTTTCTGCCTTAAATGACTAAGATACATACATTTGTTATAATATTATCTTCTTGAAACGACTCTTTATTGCTTACTAGCTGCGCCCCGCGGGTTCTCCCGTGTGGTAAATTGTGATAATAGTGATAGAAAGTATTTCATTTTTTCGTCTGTTTTTTCTTTAGCTTATCTTTATCTCAATTTATAGCTGTAATAGTATTTGATTGCAAATTATTTGTCTACTAGCTGCGCCCCGCGGTTTCACGTTAACTTGACACGTATCGTTATATTCTGGATAATTCACAATACATCTATAAATTAATGTATACGCTTTTACAATAAACTGCCCATGAAGCTTAGAGAATTGCCTCGCAATGCCGTTAAAAATACGGTCAAGACTAAATTTACAAAAAAGCGTATTACCGCATTGCCGATTATGTAAACGTCCCAGCTGCTTGGGACTAGTGCTCAATGTTGATATTCTTTATTTATGTTATTGTACATTTATAACATAGGACCGCAAAGAAAAAAAATTACAAGCTCTCCGAGTTTCTTGCCAGTTCTTATCAGCAGTGGTCGCGTTCCGAAATGGTGATAGACGGTCGATTTTTTTTTATTGCATATTGATATGTTATGAATAATATGTTGACTATTTGTAAGTGTCCATCGTGACCAAAACAAAATAAATGATTCCAATTTGAACGTCAAACATCTGTCAATACATACCTGAATCGCGATGATGAGTGTGTCATTCTGTACGGGCCCAAACCTATCCTCGTTGTATATGTACTGGGCATCGTTTTCTCTTTCAATGGCCTTCCTTATCTCAGTAACGTTCTTAGACGCCGTTCTTTCAGTTGAATTTGCTGGAATAAACAATGTTCTACTTTATTCTTTTTTTTTAATCTCCTGCACTATGTATAACCTATATCGCGTGAGCAGTTTACAAACATGAAAGTCACGAATACAAATGACACTGGTGTCATCAGAGCAAGTTTACACAAAGACACTGCCCGGCCCCAGAATCGAACCAGGGAACCTTTGATCCAAAGGCGGCGCATCTAACCCCTAGACTAACAAGGCCTACTTACTTTTTAGTCCATAAACCACTGCTGAGTCGGACCTCCTCCAACTACATGGAGGGTAATTAGCCTACTGTGCCACGCTGGACGAACTAGATGTATAGTGTTCTTGCGGCTAGGTTTATGGGCTTGTCATTTCCTTTTGTCGGCTCTTACGACACACTCAATATGGATTGGGGTAGTGACAATGTATCCTAAATCCGTCACCACACGGACAGGCATTCTTATTGTATCATGCAAAATTATGTACGATTGTACATATTATAAGAGATAAAAGACAGATAGCGATGACAGGCTTAAAGTACAATACTTTTTTTATTAATTGAATGAAATACCTACAACTAGAGTTTTTGGAATGCACTGTTAAATACTTCCGCAACTCTGGAGGCACCAGTGCTAAAACTTGCTCCGACGTTTCATTCGCGTTCATTAGTTCCTCTGAAAAATAGAAACGGTACTTTAAATCAATCATCATTTCACTTAAAGTCCACCAGCTTAGGCGCTTAGCGTTCTATGGAGCGAGCTATGCTTGGAGTTTCTCTGAAAGATAGGCTCCGTAACGAGACTATCCGACAGAGAACCTAAGTCACCGTCATAGCTCAGGGACTGAAGTGGCTGTGGGCTGGTCATGTCTATAGAAGGACCGACAACCGCTGGGGTAGTCGAGTTCTTGAGTGGAGACCACGAATCAGCGAGCGTAGTATAGGACGGTTCTCTGCCGGATGGAGCAACGATCTGCGAAGGGTTGCGGTCTGCAGATGGATGCGTCAAGCTGGAGACAGGGCGCTCTTTAGGGATGACCTATGTCCAGCAGTGGACTAGAGTGGGCTGATGATGATGATGATTTCACTTTCACTCTATTAGAGCTCCGGATTATTTCGCGCTTAACTCGGCAATATTAGCGTCATTATTAGCGTTAATCCCAACTTATTACTTTACCAATCAGGCGTTCTTTGGCCTCTCAGCTGAAGACTAATTAGAGTGCTTTAACGCCGACCATGGCATCACCATACGCATAAAATGCATTCCATGTACGCAAAACGTATTTTTACAAAACTAAATTCAAAAGACAGTTTCGGAACTTATTGTGTCATATATAAAAAATACAAAATTTGCGTTCACAAAAATACATTAACGTTAAACTACAAGAACCACACATAAACATTAGCAATTCAACAATAACATGAAACAAGTAGACGTGTATTTACAAAATTAACCCATTACTGACCACAAAACATAACTATCAATACCAAATATCCACAAGTTATGCCCTAACTTTAATAATAAAGCCACAAATAATAAAATAGTAGTTTTGGTAGTCTTTGTCGTAGTATGTGTAAACTCACTGTACGTGTTATGCTGTTATGCTAGAATATTGCTAAAATAATATAATTTTTTTTAGGAAAGGCGTAGACACTTCCTAATACAGTTGCCTTAACGAAGAATTATAGATGATTTGCTTAAAGTCGTCATATTGGATTGTCTAAAAATTTGTCGATTGATTGTTCTAAAACTGTAGGTAATTTTGCATTTCGTTATCTTATCCTATTTCATGCTAAAAGTAGTATCATACACTTATAATATATCTGTTATTGGCAATAAGAGCTGCATAATAATGTTGTAATAATTAAGTGTTTTTGGCTCATGATGAATGAATTACAAAAAGTCGTCTAAATATCAAAAACGCATTGAAATTAAAGAAATGTTTCAAATACTATGTTATGTATTAACGAATAAATATCGGTGTCCTGAATCCAATTGTTAGGAAAAGCAATTAAAAACCAACAAATTGTACTAACGAGAGATATATGGGAAAATATTTTCGTGACATGAGAAGCATATGACAGCTGGGTCCCAGATCTGTATTTGTTAAAAACGACACATTGTTGGATCCACAACATGAAACGGCGAAGCAGCTAGAACACCCAGACTTGACAACTGATCACAAACAATAAAGAATTAAAACACTAAACCTGTGAATGGCGTAATAATATCTTCTGGTACTGTACTATTAGTGGGCGCTTCTGTAAGATGAACGTTAGTTTATAAATTAAATAACATCTGGTGCAAAATTTGATTGTTAGTAAAGCTTTAGTGATAATGAATGTAGACCATTGTGGTATGGTTAGATAAACATTTTTTTTAAACATGGTGGATAATTTAATGAATTGAATGTAAAAATTAGTGAATTTTTTTTATTAATGTATTTCCTAAAGTAGTTGTCTTTTGGGCTAGTACATATATTTCGGCGTTCCCAATGGACTCAAATGACAGAATTCAATAAATTCAACTCTTTGCTACATTAAACATTAATGTAGACATAACCATATCTTAGGTTATCATGATCTTTGTATATTGCAGGAAATTCGATTCTGATCGTGTTCTTTTATTTAAATCCCATCGTTTCAGACCGTGGTCGCGGGACGTTCAGTCACGTTGGGATTTAAATAAAAGTGACTAGCTTTTACTGCGTAACCTTTAGGCGTATCCACGCACAGATAGTACCCACGAATTTAACACAACGTGAGCCCAATACAAAATGACACAGATGAGACATATAAAAAGAAATTGAAAAAAAAAACCTTGGTACGGCAACGTCAATGATTCTGCCAGGTTTTTCGTGGTCGTGTTAGTATCTGAAATTGAAGGTGAAAGAAAGCGCGTAAAATAATGTTGATTTGAATAGAGTGTTTAATTTGAACCTCAACCATAGAAGAAAACCATAGCCAAATATTAATTCTAAGACATATTTATTCACAGATTTGTATTTGATTGACCCTGTCAAAGCCGTCATTCATTGCGTTAAACGTGTTGCGTGTTTCTCTCATCTCGCGGAACTTTCTCTCACTATGCTGTTTAGTGTTTTTTGTAAACAAGACCGATAATTTGAAAAGTAACAATAGAGTTTATTTCCGTCTCATATATTCTGTAGAGTAGCATTCCGAACCGGTGGTAGTTTCAGCATGAATACGGATGGACACAAGGGTAGTGGGAGATCCAAAGAGATGGATGGATTGAAAGAACGAGGAATTGTGTACGAAAGGTGTGAATGTAGATAAGACGACTGATAGGCGTGTATCGACACTACCACCTAGCATGGGAAAAGGGGCCGTAAGATGAAATTGGTAATTTTAAATATGACGATTTATAAGAGTACTTTATCGACATGGGTTTTATCACAAAATAAAACCTATGTCGATAAAGTTACATTCAAGTTTGAACAAGCGTAATATCGTCAGAGGTATATGAGGATAAACATAGTCTTAGCAATGGAAAGCGTCAACATTAAAATTGTCATTCATTGCGTAAACGTGTAGCGTGTTTCTCTCATCTGGCGAACTTACTCGCACTAGGCTGTTAAGCGTTTTTCGTAAACAAGACCAGTAATTTGAAAAAAAAAAAGCAACTGCAGAGTTTACGCTTTCTGGCGGTTACATGTGGAGCTGCATTCCGAACCGGTGGTATGTGGATGGTGAATGATCAATTTTAATTGGTTAATTTTTAATTTTATTGTTTCACTTGTCGAATGCACTCTAATGAGCCAACTTGTTTAAATGAGTTTTGATTGAATGACTGAATTTATTCGAAACATAAGTAATCGAATATAATCTGCCATTTTTAAAATAGAATATTCTTTTTATATGATTATTATTATATTGTATATAGCCGACCAAACCCAAACAGCTGCACCTGTTCACGAGCATAACGAATGTGGCAGCCATTGATCTACTCAACACTATCGAAAGGAAGTGATCGACCCGCCACATGCCGCTACCACTGTTCGAAGTATTTCGATGAATGTCAATCATATAATACCTCACTAATACCAGTCGACACACGCCGTCAGTGTGAACTGAGAGCTGGTCTAACCAAAAAATTTCCAACTAGACTGTTCGCGGATGGCATACGGCAGTAATTCCGTTAAAATACTGGCAATTTTCCAAACCTAATACTAACACTAAGACTAGCCCAACCTCAATGTCTTCCGGATGGATTAGATTTAGAATACCTTGTGTCACCTGAGTGAACCTAAGAAGGAAATCTTGATACGAAACCCTGTGCCAACCCGTCTTGCCATCGTGAAGAGTAGGATAATTACCCCTTCATGTAATTGGAGGAGGCCCGCCTCAGCAGTGGGTAATTTACGGGCTGAGGGGAATAAGGAGAAACGTAATGGGATTGAGAAAGAAGAAGGGAAGACGTTTCCATACCTCCATCTCTATAGAGACCTCCGCCTGAAGCAGACAGCATGATCTGCAGCCAGAGGCAGAACAGACCCACAATGACCACGAACCTAGCCACCGACGCATATTTGAGCCGTGGCATTTCGTCCTTCAGTCGCTAGATGGCACTAGTAGCATTTTACAGTCGCTCCGCCGTTAGATGGCGCCTTTTCATAGTTTTAACGCATCCTCGGTGTTATCTGAAAAACAAAAAAATTGTCACCTACTTGGATGCCTTTGCAGGGCAGGGTCTAAGACGGAGCAGGCAATTCAAGGAAATGCCCTGACGGGCATCGGCTCTCACATACACACGACGGAACACGGCGCGCTAAAACTGCTTGGCGCCGAACTTGGGTGTGAGGGTGGTAGAAAAATACATAGTGTCACCACCCTATTCCATCCTGAGGCCGTCGTAAGAGCTGACAAAAGGATTAATTTCTGTGTCTTGTTTCGGTGTGCAATAAAGAGTTCGTAAATAAATAGATGACAAGGCCGATATCCTAGCCTCACGAGGAGAACATGATACGAAACCCTGTGCCAAAACGTCTGGCCAGCGTGGCACAGGAGGCAATTTCCCCTCCACGAATTAGGAGGAGGCCCGTATCAGCTGTGGTTTATGGGCCGAGACGAATATGACGAAGAAGCTTGTCTAATCTTTACAACAATGCCAATAAAGCTTATGAGTCGTAAAATTACACATAAACGTCGATTACAAAGATAAAGAAGACTGATCTTTAGCCGACAGTCTTTAAAGTCCAATTTTCAATAATTACACGAAGGTACTTAAGTTATTGCTATTACCAGTCGTTTGGGTAATTGCCATAATTTTTATTGTTATTGAGTTAGCGAATCTACGCCTTTTCCCCATTGCATTGAGGTCGGCATTCTGTTTAATGACGGATTTAGAATAGACAGTGTCGCCAACCCATTCCAACCTGAGGGTGTCGTAAGAGCCGACAAAAGGAAATGACCTGGCTGATAACCTAGCCGCAATAGAAGAAGACCTTGATACAAACCCTGTGCCAACCAGTTTGGCCAGCGTGGCACAGTAGGCTAATTACCCTCCATGTCATTGTAGATGTGGTCATGGGCTGCATCAGGAGGCTTAAAGTCACCCAAAGGGCAATGCAGAGGGCTATGCTCGGAGTTGTCCTGTGAGATCGAGAAATGAGAAGATACGAAGGAGAACCAGAGCAACCGACATAGCCCACAGTTCTGCCAAACTTAAGTGGCAATGGGTAGGGCACATAGCGCGCAGGACTGACGCCCGATGGAGCACAAAAGTCCTCGAGTGGCTACCGCGTTTTGGAAAGCGCGGAGCCTCCCACACGTGGGACCAATGACCTGGTTAAGGTCACCGGCAAACGATGGATGCGGCGGCTCAGATGAAACTAGTTAGTTATATTATATGTACAGTCATTGTACCCTTATACCACACGGATTACAGAGTTTCTTGCCGGCTCTTCTCTGTAGACCAGCATTACGAACCGTTGGCAGTTTCAGTATGAATGTGGGTGGACGCAAGTGTTGTGGGAGATCAAAAGAGTTTGTAATGGAATGAGGAATTGTGTATGAAAGGTGTGAATGTAGATATGACGACTGATATGCGTGTATGGAGAGTGGAGACTACCACCTAGCGTGGGACAGGGGACGAAAATGATATTGCCAATTTGAAATGTAGACGATTTTTAAGAGTTTCGTGATAAAACCTACGTAATTATAAAGTTTCTTTTGAGTGTGAGTTCGACTTTTCACGTAAAAACTACTAAATGGATTTTAATGAAACTTTACAATAATATAGTTTATACATCAGAAAAACACATAGGCTACAATTTATAAATATATTGTACGAATTGTCCAAAATATAACAATAAGTGTCATGTAAGTAGGAAAAACAATCTGACGAAAACTCCATTACCGCGTGGGTAAAACAGCGGGGCGCAGCTAGTGCATATACATAATACAGTAATGAGTTCTTTCAATGTCGTTCATCATTAGAATCGCTATGCCAGGAACACAATAGTCAACATGTATTCTTTGCCGACAATGTTTAGGCGATTATGGTAAAGTATGAATAGACTCATAAATATTTTGTATTACACGGTAATTGTCCGTGTTATGACGGACTTAGAATAAATAAATAAATAATAAATATCCTTGGACATTTCACACAACGCCATCTCGTCCCAAGCTAAGCAACTTAATGCTTGTGTTATGGTAACGAGATGGATGATAAACTACTTATATACAATTTTTTTTGTAAATAAACACCCAGTCCCGGAACAAATACTTGTAGGTCGTACAAATATTTCTTCCGTCCGGGGATCGAACCCGCGACATGCTGCGCAGCAGTCGATCGCTCAACCACTGCGCCAACTGTGACGTCACGTCAGAATAAGTAGTGTCACCACCCCATTCCATACGGCGGGTGTCGTAAGGGCCGACAAAGGAAAATGACAAGGCCGAGAACCTAGTAGCAAGAGAAGGGATACTTAATACGAAACCATGTGCTAAACCGTCTGACCAGCGTGGCACAGTAGGCTAATTAACCTCCAGGTAGCTGGAGGAGGCTCGACTCCGCAGTGGGTCATTTAATGGGCTGAATAGTAGAAGACTAGGTCAGGCCTCCTCCAATTCTTCATTGTCATCATGACTGCCTCGTTGGTCTAGTGGTTAGATGTGCCGCCTTTGGATCAACGGGTCCCGGGTTCGATTCCGGGGTCGGGCAAGTGTCTTTGTCTAAACCAGAGGCACTGGCTCGGAGTCTGGGTGTCATTTCTATCTATAATATGTATGTATTTACAAAAAAAAATGTATATAAGTAGTTTATTATCCATCTCGTTACCATAGCACAAGCATTAAGTTGCTTAGCTTGGGACGAGATGGCGTTGTGTGAAATGCCCAAGGATATTTATTATTATTATTATTTATTATCATTTCAGCTAAAAGACGTCCACTGCTGGACATAGGCCTCCCTTGAGGGTTTACACTCGACCTTAACCAGGCCGTCGGTGCATCGTGTGGGAGGCCTACCAGCACTGGGCTTTCCGGAACGCGGTCGCCACTCGAGGACATTTCTGCCCCATCGGTGGTCAGATCTGTAAGCCCTGCCCATTTCCTCATAATTTTGGCAATCATGTGGCCCTTTTTTAAAGAAATAACACCCCTTCTTGTTTTTTATAGTGGGGGAAACCTTATACATGTCCCCAGCCGGAGGGACGGGGCTGGGGTATGTGGGAGTCCCGGTCGCGTGGAGATGGTGAGATGCGAACTGGTTTACCCACTGAAACCTACCACTATGTATTTGCGCGTGCCGTCCGTCATTCGGGACACGAGATGAAACCCCTGCACTACGTACGTATAACCTGTATCGCGGTGGCAGTTTACAAAGATTTAATTCACGAACACAAATGACATCCAGACTCAGAGCAAGTGCCTCTGGTTTACACAAAGACACTTACCCGGCCTCGGAATCGAACCCGGGACCCTGTGATCCGAAGGCTGCGCATCCAACCCTTAGAGCAACAAGGCAGCAAATCAATCATTTTCACATCAAATTTTGCGTCAGAATAATAATTAGCGCATTCAAAGGAAACGATAAGAAATCACTGAATTTCCGTTTGCGGGAACATTATCTTTTGTCAGTAACATCTATCTATAAGTGACATTTTACAATGTCAATGAAGACGAATTATTTTTTTATCTCTTTCATTTGCTTGCCTACGCCCTGTCTATCTATCGTCATCACATTTCAATAAAAAAATGCGTAAATTGCGCTAAGGGCCTGTCCCTTAATCACGTCATGTTTTTTAACCTCCTTGGTGATACGTGGTGAGTTATAAGACTACCCCATTAAAAATCAGAATCTTACACGCAAAGGTTACACTACCCGCCGCTTTTCGATTTAGAAATAACGCGTCTGACGAAAAAATAAATACACGTGATGATCATACTATACCCCCCTCCCCCCTTATGATATTTCGTGATTTTTGCCGAACCCTGTGATCCCCCACCTTTCGAACTTCACGTGATTAATTGACAGCCCCTAAGGAGGAGTATGAATTTTCCCACACTTATAATTTATTTAGAGACGGAGTGCAATGCTAATATTATTTTTAAACTACGCATACAAAGTACATTAAATCAATAAAAAACATTACACATACTACCATGTATTTGGCACACACACGTATATAAACTATTTTGTCTTTTGTTATAGTCTGTGGTCAAATTGAGAATAGTATTATAAAGAGAGAATAGTATTATAGAACTTCTAGCTGACCCGACAGATGTTGTCCTGTCTTAACTCGTCGTCGTCGTTACAGCCCATAAATGACCCACTACTGGGACGGGCCCCCTACTAATTCAAGGAGGGAAATTAGCCTACTATGGCAAGACGGGTTGGCACAGGATTTGTATCAAGTTTTCCTTATCTTGGGGCTAGGTGATCTGCCTCTTGCGTTTTTTTAGTCGCCTCTTACGGCACCCTATCACTATCACTACATAGGGTACGTTCCACTTGGCGTTCACAACGCCTAAAATGCTCATTCAGGCGTTCCACATGGCGACCACGATCTTTGTGGTCGCGGCGAAAACGTCATTGATGACGTCATTACTTATGCTCACGCCAAGCTCACGACGCCCCATCTCAAGAGGTGGGTCGTTGTGAGCGTTTTGAGAATTTGAGCGCCAATTTTAAAAAATAGAAGCAGAAACATGGCGATAATAACAATATCGTTCTATTGTACCGAACAAGATCGGACAAGACATTATCAAATCAATATTATGTGGTCAAACTTTTCGTTTCTCACGATCAAAGATTTGTAAAATTCTATTTCTTTCTTCATCTGAGCTGGACGAACTAGTACTTTTATTTTGACGCACCAACTAATTTCAAACTGCTGCCGATATAGGCATTTTTATTAAATACGATCATAAATTAGTTAAATACTCCTTGAAAATTAAAGTATATACTTTTTTTTTAATAAATCTCTTAACCAATATGTAATGGAACTTATTAATACCACTTACAAATTGTAATATAACCTCTTTATTCTTTATTCTTTATTGCACACAGATACATAATATAAAACATGATCATTTGGAGACAAAATGTACACAGGCGAGCTTAACTCTATAAGAGTTTTCTTCCAGCAAACCTTTGGCAGAGTGAGACCTGTAGAAAATGGGTATGGGCAGTGCACAACAAATTAAAAAAGAAAAATAATTAAAATAAAATTAATTTACCATTATATAGTATCTATCTATATACTACATATACCTACATACTAATAATACATACTATATACTTAAATAATTACAAAATACATAGGTAACTAAAAATATATATTATAATTATATACATATGCCTTATATCTGTCTGCCTATTAGCTTACACACGTTAGGATGAAAGGAAGTATGTTTTAACTCTTTTCTTAAAAACTTCAAGAGAAGAGCTAGCACGAACAGAATGTGGAAGAGAATTCCACAAACGCACTGCATGCACAGTGAAGGAACCGTCATACCGACTGGAGGTGTGGAGAGGCATCTGAAGAAGAAGGGACGTTGCTGAGCGACAGGGTTTATCCCGCGGTACCAAATACTCAAAGCGTTCACGAAGATAGATAGGAGCATTAGGGTTATGGAGAATAGAATAGAGGAGAGAGAGGATGTGACAATCTCGACGCCGACGAATTGATAACCATTTTAGACGCGACCGAAATTCTGACACATGGTCATACTTCCGGAGGCCGAAAATGAATCGGATACACAAGTTCTGCAGACGTTCGAGCTTGTCGAGAAGATCTTCTCTTGCATCAAGATAGCATACATCAGCATAGTCGAGAAGAGGGAGCAAAAGAGATTGTGCAAGAGAGATTTTAGTATGGAAAGGCAAGAACTTTTGAAGACGTTTAAGAGACTGAAAGGAACAGTAAACCCTCCTGCTTACCTCTGCAACGTGGTAACTCCACGATAGGTTACAATCTATGAACACTCCAAGATTTTTTGCGTGTTCCGAATAGGCTACAGGGACATTATCATAGAGAACTGGGGGCAGCGACTTGTTAGGTACTTGGTTGACAATATACCGGCCACCAATAATGAGTGCTTGTGACTTAGATGGGTTAACCAGGAGACCAAAAGATTTGGCCCAGTCGCTAATGTTTCCAAGATCACTATTGATGGCGTCAATGGCAAGATCCGTATCCTCAGCTTTAAAGTGTCGATATAGCTGCAAGTCATCAGCATAGAGATGGTATTGAGAAGAAATTATTTTAGTGATAGCATTAATAAAAACAGAGAAGAGAAGAGGAGAGAGAACGCCACCTTGAGGCACACCCGCAGCAAGATTACACCATTCAGAGGAAGCCTCTTCATAGCGCACCGACTGCGAGCGTCCTCGAAGGTAAGAATCAAACCATGCAATCACCGAAGACGAGATATTTAGAGAGGAAAGGATACCAAGAAGGATGTCGAAATCGACGGAGTTAAAAGCACTACTAAAGTCCAATAGGACTAAAACGGTAAGCAATTTCCGCTCCATGGCCAAACGAATATCATCTGTAATTTTAACTAAAGCAGTAACGGTGCTATGGCCAGGGCGAAATCCCGATTGATAAGGACTTAGCAGGCTTTGAGAGGATAGGTATTGGGAGAGCTGTTTGAGAACAACACTCTCGAGGACTTTGGACAGGATGGGGAGGATAGATATTGGGCGATATTGGGATAAAGAACAAGGATTTGTGGTTTTAGGTAGCGGTAGAACGAGGGCCTTTTTCCAAGTTGAAGGAAAAGAGCTTGTCTCTAAGGAGAAATTAATAATGTGCGTGATGATTTGAGCAAGCTCTTCTAAGACAAGAGAAATCATTTGGAGCTGAAGGCCATCGTCGCCTACCGCTTTAGTGGATATGGAACGGATCGATTTAAAAATATCTCGCTCGGTGACTGCGGTAAAAGAAAATGAAGTACAATCTGGCAAAGGAAGGGTAGAGAGATAGCTAAGGGTAGAGGATTTAGTGCTGCTATCGAGTACTATAGGGGATTTTGAGAAATGAGCGTTAAGGGCATTGACATCTTCAGTCATGACGTTGTCATTGCTGCTTTTGCCAATACCAAGCGATTTGAGAAATTGCCATACTTGTGATGTTGAGTGATTTTTGATGCAATTATGAATGTGGCGTCGTTTAGCATCTCTGCATAAACGACTGCAGCGGTTTCGAAGACTTTTATAGACCTCCCAGTTCTCCTCAGAAGCAACCCTCCTGTATCTACTCTTGGCCTTATCACGCTTAGACATAAGTTTCTTAATAGCATCAGACAGCCATGGCGCAGGAGCGTGCTTGACTTTAACCTTTTTTATTGGAGCATGACAATCATATAATGCTAAGAGAGATTGTGTAAATTTAACAACCTTAGAGTCCAAATCGTTGCAGTTATAAACAGGAGTCCAGTCAATACTACCTGCATCTGCCTTTAGATGTTCCAGAATAATGCTTTTAAAGCTACGGAGGAAGAGAAATTGAGATTTGCGACGAGGGCATCGGATCTTATAGGACAAGTATATAAGATCATGATATGAGAAAGATGCAGGTAGCTGGCCGTGGGCAGACACTTGAGAGAGATCAGACACTAGTATGAGGTCTAAAAGAGAAGGAGAGCAGTGAGGGGCTTGATGTGTGGCATCCAAGGGAAGAATGTGCATATTGACGGAGGACACTAAAGAAAGGAGCTTGCGACTTCGGGAATCATTTTTAAGCAAGCAGGTATTGAAGTCTCCAAGGATTATGACATGGTCAAATTGAGGGATAAGATTTTCAAGTTTGGTTTCAAAGGAGGAGAAGTAATCTATTTGACAAGACGGACTGTAGTACACACCTAGGAGTACTCTAGAGTGATTGATGGTGACTTCAATAAACAAATTTTCTGCAAACTTAGAGTAAACGCTTGAAGACTTATCAATTACTTTATGCTTTAGATCCTCCCGAAGATATATGGCTACGCCACCACCCCCCTTACCAGTCCTGTCATTCCGCAAGAGCTTATACCCAGGTATAGCATACTGCTTGGAAGGAAGTGCTGGTTTGAGAAATGTTTCAGAAATAAGGATAGCATGAATAAACTCAGAGTCAAAAGATGACAGAAGATCAGGATAGTGAGCATGAATACTTTGAGCATTTATATGTACAACGTTAAAACATTTTGAAGAAGAAAAGGAGAGATGGGAGTAAAGTTTGTCACGTAGTTGCAGAGACTCGTCATCACTAAACGCGCTGACATAACTTTCATCGGACAAAGCAGAAGAAGAACATGAAAGAAAGTCATCATGTTCACTAAAGGTAGACATAATAAAATAGCTATAATATAAAATACAAATATAAAACAATAAAAACCAATTAAATAGGTGTAAATATCAAAATTAACTATCAACTTCAGTGCACTTGATAAAAAAAAAAAAAACACAAAAAAAAAAAAAAAAATAACTATTCTCTATACGTGCCAAAAGCCTTAGTCTCAAATCATATTGTTTGACATTGACAGTATGGTGAAGTTAAATTATTCAATCAAAACTGTCAGTGTCAGATTGTCGTCTTATCTCATAGAAATAGAAACCAAATTTACACAAGTCTCGACCACCGTCAAAGTGAAGAAAAATAAATCAAAACTTACAAAATAAACAAAAGGTAGTCTAACAATACTGCGGAATACTAATATGCTACCTACTAAACCTGATAGATTGAAACAATGAACGAAAATACCTATAACATAATGAAGATACCCGAGTTATTTCGGCAGGCGGCGGGACCTCGTAGCAGCAGATGGCTTTGGGGCTTTACCGGAATCCCGAGTAGATGTAGTCTTCTTCGTGACGTCTTCTGTCCTCAATTGCATCGCCGTCGCCGGGAACTGGGTCATGAGATCGCGAAGTTGGACAGCGGTCTCAATCTTGTGCTTTGTCCGATCCGGCAGCTGGATTATGATTTTGCCATCAGTCGTCCATGCCTGTTTAATGCCAAAGCGCTTACGTGCGTCCATAAAAACTTTGTGTCGGGGTTTTGTCAAGAACTCTGAGAGTGTTAGACCGGACCCCTTCAGCTTAGTCTTGGCATTCCAGGCATCATTCCTCAAACCTTGCTGGTGGAATCTGATGAGAAGAGGTCGGGGCTTGCTTTTGTTGGCTCCCAGTCGATGACAAACGGCAATATCTGCAGGGGCCACCTCGGACAACTCCATTTGGTCAGATAATATACTGATAATAGTAGGCAGTGGGTCACTCTCCTCAGCAACACCATGCAAGAGTAACACTTTCCTGCGGGATGCCATCTCATGCCGATCCAGGCCCAACACAAGAAGCTCAATCTGTGCCCTCAGAGTGTTAAGAGTCACACAAACAAAATTTCTGAAGTCGGTGAACTCGCTTGACAAACCATCAATAGTTTTTTGAGGAACCTCCGAGGCAGCTGCAGCCTTCAGTTGGTCTTCATGTTGTGCCATCCTGCGATGTATTGATGCCGATACTTCTTCCATTTGAGCAGATAACTTGGCATATAGATCCATGGCCGTGGTAGTAGTTATGAAAGGAGAGATGAAGTTTTAACAGTGAAGTGAAAGTTGTAGAGGAAAGTTTAATATTTCAGTTAGTGCAATGAAGTTAATAGATTTACTGTACCATTAATAGAACATAAGAAATGTAAGTAAATATATATTAAATTATTTAAAATGTAGAGCTCCGATTTTTAGTTGTTGCCAGTAGAACTACCCACAAGCAAAAAAAAAAAAAAAAAAAAAAAAAAAAAAAAACATCAACCTTTTGTTAAGTTCTTTTTTTAGACGCGCTGTTTTATTATTTGAATGAACGCCCAAAACGCTCCAAAATGCATTCCACTTGAGTAAACGATTGTGACTATTTGTGACGCCCAGAACCAAGTGGAACGGCGAAAACCGTGGTCGTGAGCGTGGTCGTTGAGTGCCAAGTGGAACGTACCCATAGTATAAAACAAAGTCGCTGTCGTCTGTCCGTCCCTATGTATGCTTAAATCTTTAAACTACCCAACGGATTTTGAAGCGGGTTTTTAATAGATAGAGTGATTCAAGAGGAACGTTTTTATGTATAATACATGCATGATTGTACACGTGCGAAGCTGGGGCGGGTCGCTAGTAATAAATAAAAATAAATACTCAGAATCCTTCGTGTGCTCATGCACAACACTTTGTTGAAAGCTGGGTACTGACCGGCGTTACGGGGCGTAATGTAACGTGTTACACAGCGAGCATTCGTGCAGTCAGTACGTCCGTTTAAACCGAAGCGGCGTGTAGTGTATGTAACCTTTCAGTGTAAGATTCTTTGTAGGTATTATGAAATACACGTGATTTTTAATTGGGGGGGGGGTCTTTGGTTAGTCTTTAACCTCACCATGTATCACCAAGGGGAAGGGGTTAAAATATGTTTAAAAAAACATCACGTGATTAATGGACAGCCCCTAAGATAACTAGCGGTTTCGCACGGGTGGACATTTATTATTTATTTTGAAAATGAAAAGTGAAAATGTAACATTCAAAAGGTAAAAGAATTTTTAAAATCGGTCCAGTACTACTTGAGCCAATTCGTTACAAACATACTTACATACAAATCTTTCCTCTTTTTCATATTAGTATAGATTTAAATTAACTATGGCCAAATTATGACCACTGGGTGACCACTAGCACATTGCAAATTCTTATATCGCGTTTTAGCATTTACTTGGTAAATGTTCTAGAAAACACAAACATGCATTTTCATACCGCAATAGCGATTATAATTTGTAAATTAGTTGGTTTAAGTGGATCTAATCAACGTAAATGGTGCGCGAGGACGTTTTCAATAGCGCAGACAATCATCATCATCATTATCGAAGCCCGAAACCGGAATTTAGAGTCGGACTTTTTTTTTTATTCCACATGGGAAACTCTTTGGAAATGTTGGTCTATTCTATTCTGTGCCACACTGGCTTTTCATATCAAGTTTTCCTTCGCTCACGGCTAGGTTTGCTTCGTTATTTCGTTCTGTCAAGTCTTACGACACCCTCAGGATGGACACTATGTATTCTAAATTCGTCACCACACCGAAGTCTAGCACGCGTCACAATACAACATTTTGCTTGACGCCCGTCGAGTATTTACGACCACTCGTCAATACGTGTTTGGAATACCGATGTAAAATGCTTTTATGCCTGCGTAACATACAGTTATGACTTCCAACAGAATTTACTCCTAAATAGAGCAAGATAGAAAGCTGGTTTTTTCAAAATATCGCGGGGGCAGTTTGCAAACATGAAATCCACGAACAAAAATGACACCAAGAGCTTTTGATAGCCCAGCCTGGCCAGGGTTTTTTCAGGCAACCCATATTTTTCTATTTTTTTACATACTTGTTGGCGATGGTGTGCGGCCACAGCTGTTATTTTTTATTATTGATATAAAACCGTTTTATTTATAACTTTTTAATATTTTATGTTAGAAGAAGAAAGCTGTCTTAAGTTTAAAATAAGATTGTGTTCTATTATTTGAGTCAAGAGAAAATGGTGTCGTATTATAAGTTGTAATTTTATATTTTTATTTCATTATTATGTGAATTTCACATAATAATGAAATAAAAATATTTCACTTTGGTGATGACAAAAGTCATCAACCAATGTGTGTTGCCAGTGAACAGAGACGTGGTCGCTCACTATGGGCTCCATCAGAAGGCTCAATGTCACCCTAAGGGCAATGGAGAGGGCGATGCTCGGAGTTTCCCTGCGAGATCGAATCAGAAATGAGGAGATACGCAGGCAAAGCAGGGTCAACGACATAGCCCACCGGATTGCCAAACTTAAGTGGCAGTGGGCAGGGCACATAGCTCGCAGGACCGACGCCCGATGGGGCAAAAAAGTCCTCGAGTGGCGACCGCATTCCGGAAGGCGCAGTGCTGGTAGGCCTCCCACACGGTGGACCGACGACCTGGTAAAGATCGCCGGAAAGCAGTGGATGCGGGCGGCCCAGGACTGGCCTTTGTGGAGATCCTTGGGGGAGGCCTATGTCCAGCAGTGGACGTCTTTTGGCTGAAATGATGATGTGAATTTCAATAAACGGGCGATCAAGCCGGTAGTAGTTTTTCCAAGCTTTATTTTCTTTTCGTCACCGCCTGCCGAGATCCCAGCGCCTCGTCGCCTACTATACCAAATGCCTAATAAAATAATTTTCATCCATTAAACGTATCGGTGAAGGTCGTTGTATAGTGGTATCTTAGACTATATGACCTGAGTCGTAGATTTAACTGTTTCTTTGTATTTTTAAAGACACCTGTTCTGCTCTACACCTAATCTCTCCCGCGACCACGACTGCTGCAAACCATTCGAAACGTCGGGAATTAAACAATATAAAATACACGCGATATATCCGTTAAAAAGTGTTTAACTTAAAGTGATCATAAGACTAGAGTACCATAAACTCATACATATTATCGTTGCATGCATTGTACAATTAACCGTATTAGGCGGCACCTGAACAAATTAATCAATTAAAAAATGACAGAACTACATATCAGTATATACAGGCTGTCCCAAAAATAGCACGCCACCGCGACACTGGAAGTCGGCTAGCTCTAGGTCTCTTCCACAAAAAGAAAATAAACTGAAAAAAAAGCAAATATAAAGTAGGTATTTGTGACGATTTTTTTACTTAAAACAAAAAAATCGAGTAATTTTCAACAAAAAAAATCGGTTAATTCGAAAAATTATAATATCCATCATATCGAATATATATAATATTCATAACATAGTATAAAACAAAGTCGCTGTCGTCTGTCCGTCCCTATGTATGCTTAAATCTTCAAAACTACGCAACGGATTTTGAAGCGGTTTTTTTTAATAGATAGAGTGATTCAAGAGGTAAGTTTATAGGTCAATACTGCACCCGTGCGAAGCCGGGGCGGGTCGCTAGTAATATTCATAATATCGAAATTCATGAGACTTTTCTTCAGAATTTTTTTTTTGCGGAGTTGACCTATCTTAAGCCTTCTTCCAGTGTCGCTGTGGCGCGTTATTTGTGGAACATCCTGTATATATGTATATTAGCTGACCCCACAAACGTTGTTTTGACATATAAATATCGGTATAAAAAATAGGGGTTGATGTAGAGAGGTGAAAATGTAGGGTTGTATATACGTATTTTGGTATGCTGTATCATAGAAAAATAAAAACAAAATATAATAATAGATGTTGTCCGATTCGCAGACAAAATTTCACGTAACACGGTCGAGCCATTTCGGAGGAGTTCAATGACAAACACCGTGAACCTAAAATTATGAGAGTGAAACTCATTATTTGGTTGATACTGTGCCACGCGGGCCAGACGAGTTGGCACAGGGTTTCGTATCAAGTTTTCCTTCTCATGTAGCTAGGTTTTCAGCCCTGTATATAAGCTAAAAGAAGTCCACTAATGGATATTGGCCACCCCCAAGTATTTCCCCGAAGGCCGAAACTGAGTTGGTGACATTGTGTATTGTTACTCATACTCAAAAGAAACGTTTAATGAGCCAACTTCTCCGATTTGTCAAGGAGGCTGATTGAGGCCACAGGGGAACTAAAGGCTGGCTCATATCTCGCACAGAGATTGGGTATCGCTATCCAACGCGGGAATGCAGCCAGTCTTTTGGGAACCCTACCTTGCGACAGTGGTTTGGCACATTTATATAATTTGTAAATATTTATTTCTAAGTAGGTTATTTATTAAGTTATTTTAGTAAATGTTTGTTCTTAGTCTTTAGTGTTTTTAAGTATTTTAATGTTATTAATTTTTGAATAAACTTGATGAGCCAACTTGATTAAATGAGTATTGATTTTTGATGCTGCGCATTTAGAGATGCTGCATCTCAGTAGGGAATGATGCCTTGACACACTTGATTTGTGGCGCATCTGATAGTTTTCGATCACCTCGTTCGCACGTCGCGTGTTCAAGGAGGCCGTTCATGCGAGAATACTTTGCTATACGATTGCGCGTGTTACGTAAATCATTATCTTTATCTATCTATCTAAAAATGAATCGCATAACTCAACAATGGACCAATTTGGCCAATTCTTTGTTTTTAAATGTTCGTTGAAGTTTACTATGGTTTTTACGACGAGAAAAATTCGAATAATTGCCGGAAATACCCTAAAAACAGCCTATTTCTTTTTCCCATACAAACGTTTTCTAACTAAAATTTAGAGACAATTTGAGCTATAATGCTATTGTATAAAGTTCATTCATTCATTCAACACAGGATTGCCAAACTTAAATGGCAGTGGGCAGGGCACATAGCGCGCAGGACCGACGCCCGATGGGGCAGAAAAGTCCTGGAATGGCGACCGCGTTCCGGAAAGCGCAGTACTGGTAGGCCTCCCACACGATGACCTGATTAAGGTCGCCGGAAAACGATGGATGCGGGCGGCCCAGGACCGCCTTTGTGGAAATCTTTGGGGGAGGCCTATGTCCAGCAGTGGACGTCTTTTGGCTGAAATGATGATGATGATGATGAAGTTCATATTAAATTACAACCACTCACTGTTGTCTAAGCAACGTAGGTGTGTTCCTAACGTCAAAGAGTCAATTTGCACTTTAATATCGCTATCTTTTTGACAGGACGAAGTCTGTCGTGTCCGCTAGTATATAATAAAACTAAGTTGATAAAATGTGCGTGCCGATAAAACTTAACAAGGAGTCCCGGCACGATACAGGGATGTATATAGTGTGATAGCCCTTTATCCCCCCTCGAACAAGAAAGTTCCCGTTTTAACCTAAGGGGCGTGTTTTTAAAGATATAAGGGCTTTTCCAATCCTTCAACTAATTTAACTAATCTCTGGAACGGCTGGACCGATTTTAACGGGATAATTTTCACGACGATTTTCACTGATAGGTAGCTGATGTCATAAGGAGTAACTTTTTTAGACTAGCTTCACCCCGCGGCGTCACCCGCGGTACGACAATAACCGCGGGTAACATCCCACCCGGGAGTGCCGGGACGGGCCGCTAGTATTCCATAAATGACCCACTACTGAGTCGGGCCTTTTAACATACTAAATTTTTTTTTTTTTTTTTTTTTGTTCTTTATTTACTACAATCTGTCTCCTTCGTGGGACATTCAGAAGTATGTTGGTTGGTGCTATCGCTGGCTCTCTCAGCATGTGACCTGTGTCACATCCTCATTGTTTAAACAGTAGTTATATTTACTGTGATTGGATTAGATCTTGAGGTATTTTACGCTTTAATCGTCGCGCTTTGTTGTGATTCTTCATTAGTGACCGAGCCAGAGTATTTGGGTGTTGTTGGATTCGCTCTTTAAAGGACTTGGTATAGCGTACGATTTCCTGCTTCACTGTGGGCATTCGTAGGTCATGGTGTAGTAGTTCGTTGGGTACAAACCAGGGCGCGTTGGTTATCATTCGCAGAGCTTTATTTTGAAACCTCTGTATGATTTCTATGTTTGAGTGAGATGCGGTGCCCCATAAATGGATCCCGTACGTCCAGATGGGCTTCAGTATTGCCTTGTACAAGAGTATTTTGTTTTCGAGAGATAGCTGAGACTTTCGCCCTATGAGCCAGTAAAGTTTTCGTGTTTGGATACCAAGTTGCTTCCTCTTAGTGAAAATATGTTTTTGCCAGATAAGTCTTTTGTCCAGATGCAATCCAAGATATCTCACATGATCGGCTTGTGGGACTTCGATGTTGTTTAGTGTGACTGGAGGACAGGATCCTCTTCTTAAAGTAAACGTAACGTTGACTGATTTGGTTTCGTTGGCTTTTATCCGCCACTTTTTAAGCCAGTCTGAGATGTCGTTTAGTCCTTCTTGGAGTATTTGTGAGGCAATTTTTGGGTCACTATGTGCAGCTAGTATGGCGGTATCGTCAGCAAAGGTCCCGGTAGTTACAGATTCAGACGTCGGCAAGTCTGCAGTGAAGAGGACGTAGAGTATGGGACCCAGTACACTACCCTGTGGCACTCCTGCCTGTATGGGACGCAGATCAGACAGTGCTTCCTCACTTTGTACTTTGAAGTGGCGCTGTTGCAGGAATGATTTTAGTATTCCGTACATGTTACCTGGTAGGGCGTTTTTTAATTTAAAAAGCAGACCCGCATGCCATACTCGGTCAAACGCTTGAGATATGTCCAGAAATGCACTGGTACAGTAAGACTTTGCCTCCAGAGACTCCATGATCTTATCTACTAGTCTGTGCACTTGGTCGACAGTGGCATGTTTTTTGCGGAACCCAAACTGATGGTCAGGAATTAGTCTTTTTTCTTTGAGTATAGGTAGAATTCGTTGCAGCAGTAGAGATTCAAAAATTTTTGATGGGATGGGTAGCAGGCTTATGGGTCTGTATGATTTTGCTTCTTCTGGTTGTTTGTCTGGTTTCAGTAGCATTATAATTTGCGCAACCTTCCACTCCAAGGGAAAGAACTGTAGTCTTGTCATGGCATTGAATAATGACGTCAGAAAAGTTATGCCAGATTCTGGTAGTTCTTTTAATATGCGGTTTGTAATAAGGTCGTATCCTGGTGACTTTTTTGGGTCCGATTTTTTTATGACTTGGGCAACTTCTGTCTTTGTAAATTTTAAGGGCATTTCCTCCGTATTTTTAGGAGTGTTCAAAACGTTAATAATTTCTGCAGCATCTACTGGAGAGCCTTCATATGAATGAGGAATGAAGACTTTTGAGAGATGTTCTGAGAGGGTTTCGGCTTTCTCTTGGTCTGTCCGTGCCCAGGAACCATCAGATTTTCTTATAGGAGGAGAAACAGTAACAGGCCGTTTCAGTCTTCTAGTGGCTTTCCATAGGGAATAGTCTGAGGAAGCGGTAGAATCCAGGCCAGTGAGGTAATTTTGAAAACTGTCATTACGATCCTTGTCTTTTTTCACACCAGGGTCCCTGCTTTGCTGCCAATGCTTCCTCATTCTCCTTTTTTGGATTATTTTATCTAATATATGTTTCGCTACATAGTTGTCCGTGCTTCTATCTGGTAGAGGTGGGGTTGAAGACCAGGCTGCATGTTGCACACTGTTGTTAAAGTACAGAACAGCTTCTGTTATCTCGTCTTCAGTTTTTAAACTAAGTGGTTCCTGGAATGCTTTGTCGATGAGCTCTTGAAATAGGGGCCAGTTAGTTTTTTTGTTATGCAGAACGCATTTCTTGGCACATTGTTGGGCGGTAGTAAACATACTAAATGTCTAATAAAATAATTTTCTTCCATTAAACATATCGGTGAAGGTCGTTGTATAGCGGGATCTTAGACTATTCGAAATTTAAATTTTCTTAGTGGAATGTGACCAGATCGTACCATAAGCGCAATTACAATCAATCAATATACTTTATGAAATAAGGTTGTAAACTGTTCTTTATCTTGTCCTTACGTGACAGTAGGTATATTTAAAAAGAATTGTATCATTATCTATAATATCTGTACGCGAGATAAGTCATTCTGAACAGATAACGCTTCCAATTGTTTATTGAAAGATTAGATTGTACATTGATATCTGAGATCCGATATAATATTTTACGTTACAAATAGCTGTTATAGTACCTTAAACACATTTTGACTGCGCGCGGGAAGTTAGTAAATTGCGCCCCGACTTACCCACTACAACTTAGTGTCCATTTGATTGGTTATGGAAATCTTACAGTGCTCGCCAATCTTTATGGCCGCTCTGAATGAAGTCGCATTATCAGCGGGAAGTACGCGGGGCGGGGAGACAGGGCACGCCCGCGCGCTTAATTTTTCTCCCGCAAGCGTTCTCGCCACCCGCGTGTTAGTGTGAGTGAGCTACGTTCATATTGGTTATTAAATGTACGATGCGCAAGTTCGTACCCACGGCTACATTCAGAGCGGCCATAAAGGTTGGCGTGGACTGTACATAGGCCTTCCGCAAGGATTTCCAAAAAGGCCGGTCCTGATCCGCCCGCACCCATCCTTTTCCGGGGACATTAACGAGATGCCCTTTCCAGAAAGCGGTCGCCACTCGAGGACTTTTCTGCCCCGTCGGGCGACATACGTGAGAGCTATGTGCATGAACCCCCCATTAAAAATTTATTGATAGTATTTTTTAGTACCTACAATGAATCATACACTCATAGGCTACACGCCGCTTTTCGGTTTAGAAATGACACGTTTGACGAAAAAATAAATACACGTGATATCTTACTATAGCTCTTTCGAACCTGACGTGATTAATGGACCGGCCCTAAGTCTCGCAATCCTGTGGGCTATGTCGGTGCATCTGGTACGCTGGGACTCTCCGAGCATAGCCCTCAGCCAAGGCACATAGTTTCTCCAAGGGCCAGGGCAATCCCTTGGAGAAATTATGAGCTTTTTAACGAACTTTTCAACTTCATAGCAACAATGCTTAATACAAATGATTTTAAATACAGCCTATTATAAGTGTTCACTATTGTACATTACATAACATCAAAGTATCAGACAATATCACAATTTCTGTGTGGTCACCACACAATTTGGAATACACAATGTCACCCACCCAAACCATCCTGTGGGTGTTGTAAGTGCCAACTAAAGGAATGCAAGGGCAGCTAGCCGCAAGAGATGGCAAACTTTGTGTTATACGCCAGCCGGGTTATGTGGGACTCCCGAGGCGCGAAGAGATGGTAATTGTGCCCCAACCTACCCACTAAAACCAACAGTGTCCCTTAACTGCCCGAGACAGTGCCACGGGTTTCAGTCCACCAGTGTGGCATAGTAGGCTAATTTCCTTCTATAAATTTGGAGGAGGCCCGAGTCAGTAGTGGGTCATTTATGTACAGAATCATCAACTATGACTTCGCAGGTGGCATTTGTTTTATCAAAATCAGTATATTTATATAATACAAGTATTGAAATAATAAAGATTAGAGAGATATAGATTTTTAAAGTTTTAGGTTCGCATTCTTCTTTAAACAAGCTGTTTTTAATGGGTATTTTTTATGTATACCAGGCTATATCCAGATTGCATATTCCTCTGATGCAAGCAAATTTTTTTTTATACCACTGAAGTGGCACTCAATCAGGCTGGTTTACCATTGACTATTAAAGATTATAACACTGGAGATGCCATTACTACTAGTCATCTGATAAACCCACTGCTGAGTTGGGCCTCCTCCAGTTACATGGAGGGAAATTAGCCTACTGTGCCACACTGGCCAGATGGTTAGTACAGGGTTTCTTATCAAGTTTTCCTTCTCTTGTGCATAGGTTAGCAGCCTTGTAATTCCCTTTTGTCGCCTCTTACAACACCATCAGAATGTAATGGGGTGTTGACATCATGTATTCTAAATCTGTAGAGATGTCACTAACATGTCCCTAACCTTGTAATTTACTAGAGAAGAACCACAAGATGACCATCCAGAGAGATGGATGGATTGTAAGAATGAGGAATGATGTATGAAAGGTGTGACTGTAGATATGACGACTGTTAGGTGTGTATGGAGAGTGGAGACTAGCTAGCTAACCTAACTTTAAATATGACAATTTAAAAGAGTTTTGTTATAAAACCTATGTAAATAAAGTTACTTTTGAGTTTGGACAAACTTGATGCATACCTAACGTGACCATACGTCCCGCTTTGGGCGGGATTGTCCCGCTTTCAGGCTGTCCGTCTCGCTGTCCCCAACAAGAACAAAAATGTCCCGCTTTACGAATAAACCTCTATATCCTTTGCACTTAAATATGACATCTTACGTACACCAACGTACTCTATATATATATATTTATTTATACAAAAGTCAGTAGGCCGCTCAAACACGAAAATAAAATGATCACATTATGCATACCCTGTGCCAACCCACCTGGCCAGTGTGGCACAGTAGGCTAATTACCCTCCATGTAATTGGAGGTCTAACTCAACAGTGAGTCATCTGTAGACTGAGTAGTAGTAGTACTAGAAACTAAAATAAAAACCAAATTTACAAGGAATATAATCAAATTGGAATGTTCCATTGTCAATTCTGATATTTTTACGGTACTGTGCGGTATTGTGAATAAAAAACATTAAATATATGTTAATTACGTGGTTGTTTCAGTCCTAGGGAGAAATCAAGGCCTGCATAACAACTATAGCTTAAAAAACACCTTGCCATAAATAAACTTGTTTAGCATAATACGCATGTCGTAACTAAAACTAGTTTACTCACCCGAAAAGCTTGTTACTCATCACTTTTTTCACTCGCAAATGCAAACCTCTAAATTAAATTTCAATGTTAGTTGCGCAAAATACCGGAGCCTTGCGAATGCACTTCACACAAATACCACTTTATGTTAAACAAACGGTTACACTAACATTTATGTTTACAAACGCTTGATGATCATTATTGACCGATATATTTTCGTAATAATGTTGTGATTATTTAGTAAACATTCGTTATATAGCAAGAACAGTATTTTTACTATCCAGCGGATGTCTGTAGTTTGGCTGTTAGGTGTGTCACTTTACGATATTATAACTAAAAATAAATTTTAAATACCTACAGAGAACAAGAAGAAATACAATTTGCCGCAATGCAAAGTGGCGAAGTGCAAGTAAAATTTCGACCTACTTTTAATGGTAGGGAAAATGACAGATAATTAGTAGATGTTGCCAAATTATGAGTAATCTACTACCATTATAAACATACATACGTCTAAATTGTTTCTCTCGAAACGCGTTTCTTACGACGAAATATAAAATGTTTTTCTTTGGGTCTTTAAAGTAATATTTCTAATAATATTACTTTAAAGACCCAAAGAAGAGAATATTTTTAAGTAAGTATTTTCATTATTCTTTAAAACACCAATCCTTTACATACTCTCATACAAATAAACACAACACAAAGTGTAAGCAGTAACGTGGGGTGATAGGATAGAATCAATCACTACATATTAAAAAACAAATTGGCTGTCGTCTGTCCGTCCTTATGTATGCTTAAATCTTTAAAACTACGCAACAAATTTCGAAGCGGTTATTTTTAATAGATAAAGTGCTTCAAGAGGAATGTTTTTAAGTATGTAATCCATAATATTGTAGAAAAACACTGATTTTAGAGGTTCATCATTGCACCCGTGCGAAGCTGGGGCGGGTTACTAGTAAGAAATAAAAGTATAATCTTTCTCTAATAGTTTCGCAATTTTATACTGAATTAACACACTAATAGCGGCGTTTTACCTGAAATAAAACGCATATTAAAATACTTACCTCACTGGAAGCTTACTCAATTGAGAGATGCGTTTCCGTTTCGCCGTCAACCAATGAGAATTCGTACCTTTTTTACCCGGATTTCCGGCTCAGTGGCGGC
This sequence comes from Clostera curtula, assembly GCA_905475355.2. Lineage (NCBI taxonomy): Eukaryota > Metazoa > Arthropoda > Insecta > Lepidoptera > Notodontidae > Clostera > Clostera curtula. The sequence goes on along the minus strand of FR997815.1, from coordinate 9,950,304 downwards.
ACCTGGTGGGAGCTAAGCGAATTTTACCTAGGTGAAAAAGAGCTGGCCTTTATCATTGGCTCAATGTTCACCAGGCAGAAATAAATATGAAGCTTCCAGTGAGGTAAGTATTTTAATATGCGTTTTATTTCAGGTAAAACGCCGCTATTAAACTACTTGACCGTCACTGGAAGCTTATTCAATTGAGACCTGTTTGTTATCGCCTGGTGACGCCACTAATATAAATTATTATTTTAAATACAACTGAATGACACATTCATTTACGTATTATTATTACATAATACAAATTATACGTAATATTATTTAAAAAACCGGAGGGAGAACAGCAGTAGGTTGTAGAGTTCAGATGTAAAGTTGATGATAATACATTATAACGCCAATGTGATAAATGATAACAAGATGTTATCAAAAACCCCTATATTAGAGGAAATTTAAACAAGAATATTTTCAGTAAATTAGGTACATTTACCTTATATAACAAAGTTGATAACAACGCTGTAGATTAAAGAAATTAATTAATTAACAAGAATCGAAATCGGACCTTACAGCCAAATACAGTATGTTCCAAATCGTAGGAAGGCTAAATTATCACTACGTGGCAAATTGTTCACATAACATCTCCCAAAATTAATACTCCAAAAAACAATAAATATATTGTTTCATCATTAATTTTGCTGCAACATAATAACCTAACATTAATAAGGCATATTTTAATAGGTTATGAACGATATTGTTAAAATATAATGTGATCCAATGATCGAAATAGAGTAAATTTTATGTAACAGACCTTCATTCTACCGGTTGGAATAGATGAATGCTGCTTCCACGTCTTCTCTACGTAGAATTTCTCATCTGTAGAATTTCTGAAAGGCGTTGGCAGACTGCCAATTTCCACGACTTCGTTATTGGTAGATTCTCTAACCAGTTCTTGGAGACCACTGCCGAGCGAACAATGCATGGGGTGGCAGATATTTCAGTCTCCCTGATTATAGTCTTAATTCAACTGGATATATTGGAGCGAGACGCTGGTTTGGAGCTCCTCTAACAGTACTGAGCAAACTTAATGCTTTGGCGCTATGGTGTCTTTCTGTTAGCAGAAAGGACACTCGACCCAATGTACAAGGTTACGATTGGGGCTACTTGGGTTTGAAATAAATTTCAAGCCAGTCATTATATTAGTTCTGTAGTTCATATACTGATTAGGACCTTCGTGTAATAAAGTTAAATCGTAAACTAGTCGTGGCCCTGAAAAGGAAGTAATAAGATCGCAGTGTCGCGATACCAGAAAAATATTATCTTCATCTATCGTCTAGGAAGATAGGAAAGACATTTTGGATACGTCCCCAATCAGCGCTTAGCGCTTTTGTAGTAGTTTTGCGAAGGTATCACTGTCAGTACGAGTATGTGTTTTAATGAAATATGTGAACTCAACTGACTGGACGATTCGGGTTACACAGAGAAGAAATAGCCGATTAAAACTGAAATATCGAATTATAGGACAACCGTTCATTTAAATGCAAGTCGAATAGAAATTTAGCAAATTGAACCTATTGGGGTTTCGAAACATATCGTCTTGAATTGCAACAAGAAATCCGGGCAGGGTCCCGAGGGTCGATTTTCTCTACGAGTTCTTACGAGCAATAACATTTTGTGCCGCATTCCATGTTCTGACCGCCTTGGTCCACCCCACATTTCCGTACTAGTAGAGTTCTCCAGACTCGAGGATGTGGTAGGCCCGTGGACGTGTCGATCGGGTGCGTCTCGAAATTCGTCAATATGAAAGGTCGGCCCGCCAGAAAACTTTCTCCCATCGTGGTACCATCACCAGGTACACGTCTAGTGATTCAGATGACCCCTAGGTCCTAAGCCGGGGGACCAAATATGGTGGGAATATCCAGGCTAGTGGGTAGTTCCACGAAATGCTGAACGCGTCTTTGGTGATCTGTTAAGTCGCGGGATGCATAGTTCACCACTACATGGGCTGTTGCCGATGCAAACAACAACTATCACAGGGGTTCCCCAATTTGGAAGTGCCACTCCGGAGGTAGACGATGACGTAACAAATGATCGGCATGATTGTTGTACATGCCCGGAAGCTGGTGAATATCGAAATAAATTTGATGTTTGGCGAGTATTCATAAAAATATTTTATCTTAGGTTATTTCCCCCAGGGGTAGGGATTTGTCCCCCCCCCCCTTTTTGAGATGAGCCACTAGTTTTGTTATCGCACTGTATTAAAAGCGTGCTCCGGCGTAGAGGTGAGCAAAAACAAAGTGCGTGGAGTATGACCAACAATTATTTTTGATTAGAGTGCAAACTTAAACACGCTTAGACCAACACCTTAGACCAGACCCCAAGCTTGATCTGATACATCCGTTACCAGAAACTTGTCGTCGTCAGGGGATCACAAAAGTGGCGAAATTTAGTGCCCATTATCTTTGAATTTCCTTCAACAATAGTCGGTCTCGTTTGAGAATGTAATCGACCTGATGCACAATAGCGACACGACAGCAGTAGAGATTTTCCACAAAATACTCTTATAATGAATAGTGTTTTGAGGTAGAAGTATAGATTTTTTGGGATTTGATCCACGTTATTTATTTATTATTTATAAGGTTGACTGGTAGATAATGCCTAATAGCATTAAGTCCGCCTGTGTATCACGTTACATAAAGCATTTAAATAAATATATAAATATGATTGCATGATTGTACATAATAACACTGTGTGTGGTGACGGATTTAAAATACACAATGTCACCAACCTATACCATCTTGAGTGTCGTAAGAGGCGACTCTTAGAACGCAGAGGCAGATCACATAGCCCCAGGAGAAGGTAAACTTTATACAAACCCTGTACCAACCGGTCTTGCCAGTGTGGCACAATAAGCTAATTTCCCTCCATGAATTTGGAGGCGGCCCGACCCAGTAGTGGGTCATTTATGCGCTAAACGACGTAACAACGACACTTGACAGACATGTCCAACTGCACGATACAGATATTTGGGATTTGACTATGCCGAGATGTAGGTATGCCAGAGAAAAATCGATTTTGCATAGCCAGTCCCTTGGTTGTAGGAAACCTGGAATACGGTACCTATTTATGTGGAAGGTTGGGTGGCAAAGTACCTGTTTAACGATTTCAGGTAAAAAATATTGGACGATCTGACCAGTCACATTTTGGCACCATAATTTGAGGAGAAACTGGTTGAAGGTTTGGCAGTTTTACTACCAACAGTGGCATTAGTCTCGAATTTGGAGTTTGAAAAGGACATTTCACCGCATTTGGGTAAAAAGGAGGGGTCTCCGAGCAAAGGGAATACGATAGCCCTTTATCATCTTTAAAGTTATCTCTGCTGTACCCATGTTCTGCCATGAAGAGTTATGCCTGCATTGAACGGTTTCCAATCATTGTCTTTATTGTTCTGTGAAAGAATTTATTGAGGTCTGTTGCAACAGTTGCTCTTCCACGATAAATGCCTCGACCAGGCCGCGAGCCTCGGTTGTGAAATGTGCCACGGCTGGGTGGTCCATACTGATTGTGCTGGACACACACTACTGGGTTGAGGGACTGTAGCCATCCTCGTATTGACATCCACCCCGCGAGGGTGGGAAATTGCAGGCCTGCATATGAGGTCCTGAACTTTGGCACGCATGCCGAGTTCCGCGCGACGGAACTATGTAACAGTGGCTCTTCCACGGTAAATGCATCGACCGGGCCGCGAGCCTCGGTTGTGGAATGTGTCACGGCCGTAATGATTGTGCTGGACAACCGACTACTGGGTTGAGGGACAAGCTATTATCCTTGTATTGACATCCACCCCGCGAGGGTAAGAAATTGCAGGCCTGCATATGAGGTCCTGAACTTTGGCACGTATGCAGAGTTCCGCGAGACTACCAATTTTCTGTATCGGTCCCCGCGAGAGACGGCCGTTTGAATGTTTTGATATTAGATGGAATATCAGATTTGGCAGGCCAAAAATATTTGCCGTACGCCCCCATGATTTTTCTAAAATTGATGTGAATGGTTCAGCATCCAATAAGCATGTAGTGGAAGGAGGTATTTTATTTAACGATGCCTTCGTAAGGGGGTGACGCACTTGGCTAATGATAGATTCGTCTCATTTCAATTACCTCGATGGCTACAAACTAATTGTAGTATAACAGGAAATTTTATGAAAATCGCCTCTTGTCAATAAACCCTGAACGGACTATTGTTTAAGTATACTAAATCATATCTAGTATGCCTTAGGTATTCCTTTTGTATATGTATGCAACATGTTATGGCAACTTAAGACTTAGCACTTTCAGATAACTCCCTCAAAACATCATTGTCTTATCTCCAAGTTAGTTTCAAGGTCCACGAAACCAAGAGTGAAGTTATATTTTTGGGCTTCGGAATATCTAACATATGCACATGAGGAACTGCTCAAACGCTGAATATCTATTAATTTCTGTAAATTAGTCACCGGGCTTCCTGGTTAACGCCGGTTCTATCAATTTAGTCTATATCGAATGTGAAATCTACATTAGGATGATCCTTGTCACCTACATGGCATTGACTATTATTGTCAGTATATAATTTTCCACTTATCTCCGAACAAAGAGGCACTTATTGCAACATGGGGCGCTGCCATTATTTTTGGATTAAAACTTTTGCTTTAACTCACCCAATTCTATGGTTAATTTGTCCAATGTGCAGATAGACCGCTTGCTTTTCTTATGGTGATGTTGGCGTGCAGGTTTTCCCTGTTCACCAATCGACGAGTGCCGCTGCTATCAGTTGAGCTGGCACTGGAGCACAGGGCACGACCTAGCCCCAAGTCTGAGTCATACCAGAAGGCCCAGCCACAGCATTATCACAATTATTGTCCATCCTAGACGCAAATAAATTAGTACTGCTGACCGAGTAATAATAGCTACAGAAAAATAACTACATATTAGAAATTATTGCAAATATAATAACAATATAGATGACTTATACAATTTTGTACATGCCAATTTAACAGGTTATTTTAAAAACATTAACAGTTTAAACAACAGTGGGTAGTCATTAAAATTATTTATAGAACGTAGCCATACACTAAAAGAAGTGCACTTTGTTTCAAAATTGGGTTTTATATGAAGTTTTCCTTGTTGTTTATATTATAGCACAAATCTAAAATATTAAGGTTAATAATTAAAGTAGCTTACTTGTTATTGGTACGAATCTATAGTAAAATTTAATTTCAAATTCAATTCAAAATGAAATAATTTTTTAATACAGTATATCATCCGAACGGGAAACCCGTTAAATTATCCGATGATAAAATTATATGTGGGTACTTACAGTCTTTGTAGAATGTTCACTGTACACTTGTGTAATGTAATAATAATTAAAATAATATAGCACCTCTGCAGGGACAAGATAGTCTCTGCACGATAAGGCGAGTTGCTTCGACGGCTAACGAAACGCCAATGATAAAGGCCAGCTCTTTTTCACCTAGGTAAAATTCGCTTAGCTCCCACCAGGTGCCGCCACTGAGCCGGAAATCCGGGTAAAAAAGGTACGAATTCTCATTGGTTGACGGCGAAACGGAAACGCATCTCTCAATTGAATAAGCTTCCAGTGACGGTCAAGTAGTTTAATTTACTAATGTTGTATAAACGTGATGTCATGATGGATGTGGATGGAAGGTTAGAGGAAGACCAAAAAATTGTGGATTGCGTAAGAGATGATATGATAAAGGGTGTGATAGTCGATATACCAGCTGGCTAGATGGCTGTCAGAAGCGACGGAAAGAAAATGAAGAGTGAAATAATAGGGCACTGATAAAATGTATTTAGCTAAATATAATAAAATCTTCCAATTTCACATGTAGCAATGTAGCATTGAACTGTCGCTGCAAGAATAGACTTCATTTCACGCAAAATTATTTATTAGTTTTTAAAATTCTCAATATCGAATAAAATAAATAAATATGTCTATGTTATGACGTTGATAAGTTATTAATTTCTGATGTTTTATTAAATTCCCACCAAATAAATGTAGACTATTCTCAGCCAGCATTGCAAAGTATTTTAATGTGAACTTTGACCAGGGTGCGGCGGACCCCTCTCTACTCTAGACCTCAAACTTCAAGTGACGTATAAACCGCAATTGGGACATTGACATTTTGTTAATTTTAATTATCAGAAATCGCAACATTCGCAACTGGTTAATGTGGTTGTGTATAATCAATTTACGTGTTTGTCTAACGCAATAAGAACTTCATTGACTAATGATCTAAGTTATAGTGTTAAAATGGCGACGCCGGCAGACGTGCTAGCGCTATTCGAAGCGAAACTGAGAGACAGTGCAACACCACCGGATTTCCACCCAGCTGATTTAGAAAAGGCTAAAGATGAGAAATACTTGCAAAGAGTCCTTTCTCATAGCGAAAAGGACCCAAAGCAAGCCGCTGACATGCTTTGGGACATATTAACTTGGCGAAAATCTGTAGGTGCGAGTGATATAAATGAAACGAATATTCGAATGGATTATGTGAAAGAAGGAGTGTTTTTTCCACGCGGGAGGGACGTTGACGGCTGTTTGTTATTGATATTCAAAGCGAAAATGCACTTCAAAGGTCAGAGAGACTACGAGGAGCTGAAGAAAGTCATGATTTACTGGTTTGACCGAGTAGAACGAGAGGAAGGCGGTAAGAAAATAACAATGTTCTTTGATATGGATGGCAGTGGTCTTAGCAACATGGATATGGAACTAGTAAAGTATTTGATAACGCTGTTCAAGTTGTACTATCCCTATTTTCTGAATTATATTGTAATTTTTCAAATGCCTTGGGTTTTGTCTGCGGCGTTTAAGGTGGTTAAGACGTTGTTACCTGCTAGAGCGGTGGAGAAGATGAAATTTGTTGGTAAGGATAATTTAAAGGATGTGGTGGCTCCGGAACAGGCTCTTGCTGCTTGGGGTGGTAAAGACAATTACATATTTGAGTTTGTACCTGAAGGAAAATCAGAGCATACTCCAAAGAAAGTAACATTCGCCGAACAGGGAGACAACCAGCATTCTCTAGGAGAAATGCTCCGTCTTGTCCCCAATGACATGATTCACTTTAAAAATGAAAATGACGAGATATCGGGTCAATTTACTATTACAAACATGGATGAGAGTGCGATTTCTTTCAAAATTCGCACCACAGCACCGGACAAATTTAGAGTCCGACCAAGCTCAGGGACACTAGCATCCGGTGTCTCCCAAACAGTCCTCATCGTTGTCCAACCAGGAATACAGTTGCGTTCAGCAACAAAAGATCGATTCCTTGTCATGTCGATACAGATACCAAAAACTGATTTGACACCGAAAGAGCTAACAGATATATGGCAGAACTCTACGGGGAGTAAAACTGATGAGTATAGACTGAAATGCGAGTTCCCCGAGAAAGATGTGGCCAAGAATGGCAACGTAATAGACAGTAAACTACCAGGCAAGTCCGATTCGGTTGTGACTTCATTAAACAACTTGGAAATGAACTATGAAATGCTCCACCGGGACTTGCAGAAGTTGAAACTGTTGCAATTCTTGACGTTACTAATGACAGTCTTCGTAGCTGTGCTCGGATACCTGCTGTACTCCAACGTGAATGAAGACGGGAAATACTGTGAGCGTATATAGCCCTTGGATTTGGTGGTATTGAACGCCACACTGGATCCGAATGCGATTATGCTAATATTTCTAACGGTAATGTTATTTATTAATATGGGGATGTACATTTTGTATTGCAAGCTAGTGTATAAATTTAATATATTGCATCTTAGGATTTAAGTTGATAGGGTGTTCCATAAGGGTGTATTTACCTGAAATTAGGTACCGGTACTTCACTGGATGGGTCTGGGAGGGCAGATGGCATTCATCATCATCATTTTAGCCTAAAGACATCAAGTGCTGGACATAGGCCTCCTCCAAGGATTTCCACGAAGGCCCGTCCGGAGCCACCGTGTGGGAAGCCTGCCAACACAGCGTTGCGTGCCTATTGCCACTTACGTTTGGCAATCTTGTGGGCAATGTCGTTAACTCTGGTTCCCCTACGTATCTCATCATTTCTGATTCGATCTCGCAGGGTAACTCCGAGCATAGCACTCTCCATTTCCCTTTGTGTGTGAGCCTTCTGATGGAGCCCATATGGTTTCAATTCTGAGTAATTGCTGGTGGTTAGACAAGTAAGGTTGAGTTGGTCTAACAGACATGTTTGTTTACGCTATAATGGTTAATTTAACATATAAAAAAATCGCACCCACACACGTAACCACTGTTATATGTCGTGTTTCTCGTTAACATTAGACAATTACTTTTTATTGGATTGCCGAAGTTTTGTTTAGACATGCGATTGTCAGTTTAAAATTGTACTGAGTTAACCGTTACTCAATGTAATATCCACTGATGAATTAGGGGGTGATCCCACTCAGTGGGGCAGTTTACAAACAAGCATTCCACGAACACAAATGACACCCAGACTCAGAGCAAGTGCATCTGGTTCACACAAAGACACTTGCCCGGCTCGGGAACCGAACCCGAGACCCCGTGATCCAAAGGCGGGGCATCCAACCCCTAGACCAGTTCGTAGCGACATACGTACGAAGCGGACGTGTTTTATTCGCATACCAGCAATACTTTCTCGGTACAGTGAATAATAACATACGGCGTGTGCGCATCGAAGTGAGTTTTGGTCGCATCTTAGACGATGCACCCTGTGGATAATGGAGGAGGTTGAAGAATGTACGAGCCAAGAGGAAAGTAATCCCATCGAATCTGATCTACATGGGAGTAGTGAGCGAGAAGACATACAAAATAACGAGATAGAAATGGACTTGAGATCTCCACCACTGAAAAGAACAAGACATAACATATTAAAATCGTCAGAGTGGACAGAAGTTAGAAGAATGACAAAAAAATCGGAGAACAATACAGAAGTTTACATTTCACACAATGAAATTCTTCCAAAACAGTTTGCATTAGCGAAATTGTTTAAAGACAATGGTATAAGCGATATTATACGAGTAAAATACATAAATAAATATAAAATTCGGGTTGATTTTACCAATGAGAAGAGTGCTACTCATCTGGAAAACTGCAAATATTTTACCGATCTACAGTGGAGAATACAAAGGGCCATGGAGAAAAATTACTCATATGGTGTCATAAAGGATGTAGACATAGAACTTACAGATGAATATATTAAGAACAGCATTGTCTGTCCAGAGGATGTAGAACTAATATCTGCAGAGCGTCTTAAACGTCGTAACGACGAAAGTGCCCCAGCAGAAGCTCCATTATGGATACCTAGTGAGGCCGTTCGTTTATGTTTTAAAAGCATGACTTTACCAGCTTATGTATATACAGGAGACTTAAGAATAAAAGTGGAGCCGTATGTATTTCCCGTGACCCAGTGCTCTCGATGTTGGAAGTTTGGCCACACCAACAAAAGATGTCCAGCAAAGGCAGTTGTGTGCCCAAAATGCGGCAGCGGTCACCCTAATTGCGATACACATACGTTCAAATGCGTAAACTGTAAAGGCAATCACATGGCACTATCTAAAACGTGTAAAATGTTTCTGAAGGAAAAGAAACTACGAGATTTGATGGCCGAATTCAATTGTTCGTACCGGAAGGCGCTAACTCTGTATGTACCCCCCTCACCAATTTTTGAAGCAAGTACATCAAAAAAATTTCCCCCACTAGTCCCTGAGCCAGCTTATGTGGTAAATAATAGCAAAGAGGAAGTCACGCCAAGCAAACCACAATTTGCAGAGGTGGTCAAAACGATAGCCGTTATCCACAATACAATGCCCAGAAATACCGAAAAATCGCGAGATATACCCAAAAGCCCCTCTGATACATCAAAACACAACGGAAAAAAACACTCGAAAAAGAATAAAGAAGAAGAAATGGAAGAAGATCATTCATGGAGTGCAGAGTACATGGAAGGCTCAGATCGCGATCATAAAAGTGTAACGGTTAAAGAGTTGTTAATCCGTATCAAAGAAATATGCTTTTTAAAAAATGTATCGTTAAGTACCAAATTCGGGAAAGTGGTGAAGTGTTTTGTGGAATGGTTAGTCTTAGTCACAGTAGATAATATTTCTGAATGGCCCTTAATGAAGATGTTATTCGAGTTTACTAATGGATAAAAACCACGGTCACGGGACGAGACTCAATATAATTCACTGGAACGCACAAAGCTTAAACCCCAAATTAATATTATTAGAGAATTTACTCAATCAGGAAAATATACATATTGCATGTGTGTGCGAAACTTGGTTAGCATCTGAACAAAAACTCAAAATTACTGGATACAATATATATCGTAAAGATAGGGCTGACGGTTACGGAGGAGTAGCTATATTCATTCATAAGTCTTTAAATTCTCATGCTAATCACCTGAACATTTCAATTAACCCGGGCATAGAATTAATCTGCGTAAAAATATTTAACTGTGACCAAGTGGAAAACGTCATATCTATCTACTGTCCACCATCAGTGGTTACCTCCTCACGTGACTGGGAACTTATATTTAGTAAATTCTCCACAAAATCTTTAATACTGGGTGACTTTAACGGTCACCACACTAATTGGTCGTATAAATTAGATAACAGAGGTCGGCAGATTTTCGACGCACTGGTTGATAATCAATTAGTCACCCTTAATGACGGTAGCCCGACGCGTATGAAATTAGTAAACAACATTCTTCATTCATCTACCCCCGATATTTCGATTTTGTCGTCCGATATATCATTACGATACAATTGGCAAGTCATGAATGAAACGTTAGGCAGTGATCATAATTTAATTAAACTCTCATCTTACGTGCAAATACAGACAACTTTATTTGTAAAACGAAATCTTAAAAATGCTGATTGGTGCGCGTACAAAGACTTATTACATAAAATATTGTCACAGCCACAGTACATATTGTCCTACGAAGGACAAAAAGAGTATGACACATTTTTGGACGCAATAAATATGGCCGCCGATGTTTGTATTCCATACTTTAAGTTAAATAGAAATATCGACTCAAAATTTATTCCCAAACCATACTGGAATTCGGAACTATCTAAATATGTAGCAGAACGCAGACTGGCATTAAAGCGATTTAGACGCAATCCTACGCCCGATAATTATACGTGTCTCCAAAACAAGATCCACATTTCTAAACAGATGATTTATAAATCAAAAGTAGCTTCGTTTAAAAAATTTTGTTCGTCGCTAGACCGTAATAAGACACAATCAGAGGTATGGAAGAAAATGAAATGGTTAAAAGGCTATGGGTCACCGATAAGTGGTTATTCGTTTGTAGATACAATAGCAGCCGACAAATTACTTCATAGTCTCACACCTGACTTTGTGCCGCGGAATGATCCGTTATTTCAAGAACGTAATTCGATATTAGATAGTGAGATTTCGTTGTCAGAATTAAACAGGAATATCAAGTCAAAAGACACAACACCAGGGAGTGATAATATCTCATATTCTATGCTCAAAAACTTACCTGGCGTTGGGAAGGAAATTCTTGTAAAATTATTTAATAGTTTTTATAAATCCGGATACGTCCCGGAACAATGGCGCGAGATAACGATCTTACCTATCCCTAAACCTGGTGGTAACTCTCTTGACAATGATGCTTTGCGTCCAATCTCGATGATGTCATGCATTTGTAAAGTTTTTCATAACATCCTAATGAATAGATTAGAATGGTTTATTGAGAAAAATCGTTTGCTTAGCAACAACACCTTTGGCTTCAGAAAGTGCCGCTCCACCATAGACAGCTTGTCGGCTCTTGTTACAAGTATTCAAAAAGGCTTTACAAATAAACAAGCAACGGCAGTCTGTTTTCTAGACATTAGAAATGCATATAACAATGTTGATATTTACAGTCTGATACAAACCATGCAAAATCTGGGTGTTGGAACTAGATTGTGTAGATATGTGTGGAATTTTCTTAAAAGAAGAAACCTTAAAATAAGTGTCAATAGTCAGACAATGTCTCGTTTCAGTGAGAGAGGGTTAGCACAAGGGGACCCATTATCACCGTTGTTATTTAATATTGCGACAATAAACGTTTGCAATACTATACCGCAGGTAGTTGTCTTACAATATGCTGATGATTTGACAGTGTTCACCACTGATAGTGACATGTCAGTAATAAAAAACAGACTGCAGATTGCTATCAATAATCTATCAAAAACACTATCATCACTAAACTTAGAAATATCGGCATCAAAGAGTAAACTATGTCTATTTAAGTCAGGTTATCGTCGAGAAAGTATACATCTAAGAGTTGATGGCAATCTACTACCAATGGTGGACAATGTTAAATATTTGGGCATGTGGTTAGACCGATCGTTAAAATGGTCCAATCACATAAACGAAATTTGTGAAAAAGTATCCTCTTTTATAAACGTTTTTAAAGTTCTAGCAGGTTCAAGTTGGGGAGTGCACCCGACCCATCTAAAAAGGTTATATGTATCCCTTGTACGGAGTAGATTCGATTACGGAAGTCATCTTTATAACAATAGTGCTCAGGTACACCTATTTAAATTGGATAGGCTTCAAAATATTTTTATGAGGGTTATTGGAGGTTTTGTAAAAACTACAGCAATCCATATTATGGAAAATGAACTACATTTACCACCTTTGCAGTTTCGTAGATATTACCTTGCGGGAAAATATTGGCTTAAGTGTAAATCAAGTTCCCAAAACCCCGTTACCACACTAGTAGAGGAGTTAAAAAGGTGTAGTAGTCAAAATGCCTACTGGGTCCGTAAAAAGAAGCCTTTGCTAGTCGAACAACATGAAAACTTCCAAGATTGCCCAATGTACGTTAGCCACCACTTAGAAATGTTCTCTTTAGATATTTGGGTTAGTAATTTAAATTTAGATACTGTATTATTGTTCAAAATTGAGTCAATTGAAAGAGCGAAGAGGTTTTATAGTCAAACAGAAATTAATAAAATATGTACCGCGTACATAAATAATGAATATGCAGATTACTATAAAATCTTTACGGACGCATCAAAAGATAATGATAATGTTGGCATTGCATTCGTAGACCCACTACAAAAAAGTTCAATTAAAATTAAGTTACCACCTCATGTCTCCATTATGTCGGCAGAACTTTTTGCGATCGCAGAAGCTGTAGCATATGTGGGATCCGTGAACTGCGGCAAATGCGTAATTTTTACAGACTCTAAATGTGCCCTCCTCCACCTGAATCGATGCACCTCGAGATTTCGAGGTACGCCGATAGCATACAATATCATAGAATCTATCTGTAAACTTACCCAAAACAAGGTTGAAATTAAGCTTCAATGGATACCGTCGCATATTGGCATAGATGGCAATGAGAAAGCGGACCAACTGGCACATGAAGCTGCTAGCGATGGTATACCTATGCAACGCCCTCCACTCTTCTGTGAACTGCTGTATACTACAAAGACAAAATCTTCCCAACTATGGCGAGAATATTTTGACCAAAGATCACTAAGAATGGGAATATGGTATAAGACTATACAACCAACGTTATTGGATAGAGCTTGGTTTGACTGTGCCAATATGCAACGGGCTGAAGTAGTAATGGCTTTGAGGCTTCGCTCCGGACACATCCCATCCAATAGCCTTAGTTATTTAATGGGCAAAACAGAATCCCCAAACTGCCCTGACTGTAATAGGATTGATGATGTATATCACAGAATAATGGAATGTGTCAGGAGTGAAGAGGAAAGGAGGCAAATGCTACTGAACAACAGTTTAAATGTAGGGATATGTCAGAGTATACTGTCAGAACCTCTGTCAAAAGAAGCAAGTATAATTTATAAAATTGTAAAGACGGGCCTTATAGTATAATAGTATAAGCGGTGTTTTTTCAGTATGTACCTATGAGGGTGACATAATCCCCGGGATTAAACCCTCTATAATCTAATAAAGAAAAAAAAAAAAAAAAAAAAAAACCCCTAGACCAACGAGACGTTTTAATAATAAATTTAATTTACAGTGAGCTTGATTTACCTTAAGAACAGAATACCGAGTTACATTCCAAGTTAAAACCATTCGTATTTTTTAATGTTTATTGCATTATATGAACATGATAGTACTGTTAATGTTTTGGTAAGGGATCATCCATAATTACTCGTGTCCACACCAACCGAGCACGGATCGCGCCTCGCGAGCTAATGCCTCAGTCGGTGCAGACGTGCCTCGGGGTTGCTCGGTCAAGGCAACGTGCGCCCCAACAACCCGAGCCACGTCTAACACCGACTGAGGCTTTGGAGTTATAATTATTAAGTAGAAAAATATGTGACATCACATCGAAGTGACGGGGTCTCACAAGTGTGTGTTTAAAGGATGGGATTCAAAAATTTTTTTTTTATTCTTTTGTGTTTTTTTTGGGACTTTAAGTCGCCCCACCGAGCTCTCTAAGACAACTCATATTAAATTTTAGAATTCCATATTTGAGAGTATTTTGTGTCAAAAATCATGAAAGTTATGTGACGTACTTTGAGCGTAGCTCCTAATGTATCCTTTTTGATAATGTAACCACTTGGTACTGGTACTTAGTACTACTAGTACCTACCAGTACTTGATACCAGTACCAAGTGGCAAGCCATGGGCCATAGTTTTATTAATCTCTGGTCGAATTGCCAGAAATTTCCATTACCGATTTTTTTATACCAACATTCCTCATCTTAGGAGACTACTGTAGGATATAATGTTATGTTAGAACTAGCTCTGCTCGTGACTACGACCGCAAGGAATAGTGTCTTTGGTTAGCATTTTTATTTATTTGCTCGGGTATGCACTCTCGGGAATAATCCCCACCCTTAAAACCTTTTTTCGAATTAAAATGTAGGCTATCTGTGTACCAAATTTATTTTTAATTTGTACAGTAGTTGGCATTCCAGTGCGACATACAGAGACTCAAACTCAAAATTAACTTTATTTACGTAGGTTTTATCACAAAACTCTTATAAATCGTTATATTTACAGTTACCATTATCATCATCTTACGACCCCTGTCCCACGCCAGGTGGCAGTCTCCATACACACCTATCAGTCGTCATATCTACAGTCACACCTTTCATACACAATTTCTCATGCTTACAATCCATCCATCTCTCTTGATCTTCCACAACCCTTGCGTCCACCCACATTCATGCTGAAACTACCACCGGTTCGAAATGCTGCTCTACAGAGAAGAGCCGGCAAGAGACAGTTACTTTAGCATTTATAATATTTCTAAGGATTACCAGTGAGACCAGGGTGTGGCAAGAATACTGTACATCGTACGGTAAAGGTATACCGTCTATATCTTTTTTTTTTTAATACCGGACCCGAGCGGCGCTCAATCTTACGGCTCGCAATACCTATATGGCGGGCCGTCCCAATGGACATTTAGTCGATCTTGTAAAACGTAAACAAAATCATTTGATTATAATTTGTTGTGCATTTTTGAATATTTATTAGGGGTTAGGGAATAAAAAAATCTTACGAATTTCCGATCAGGTCACGAGTCCTGACGCGAGTTTGACATTTAACATATTTATGTTCTCTGGTATTCTGTAAGTGGCTCTGAGTTAAGCGATACTTATCCGCTATGTCCTAATCTCCCACTACCTTAGGGGCTGTCCATTAATCACGTGATGTTTTTTTATCATTTTTAAAACACCCCCCCTCCCCCTTGGTGATATGTGGTGAGGTTTAAGTCTACCCACCACCCCCCATTAAAGTCACGTGTATTTTTAGTACCTACAAAGAATCTTACACTCAAACGTTGCACGCCGCTTTTCGGTATAGAAATCACGCGTTTGACGAAAAAATAAATATACGTGATATCTTACTATACCTCCCCCCCTTGTGATATTTCGTGATTTTTGCCGCACCCCTCCCCCCTCTTTCGAACCTCACGTGATTAATGGAGAGCCCCTTAAGTTCTCCTGTTAATATCTTATGTTGCACGTGCTTCGCAAGTCGGGGAACTCCTGCGAGCGATGGTCAGGTTCACCTGGTCATAACCAGATACAAGAACTAGACTCCTACTACCTTATGTTCGCCTGGTACCATCTTATGCTGTCTTGCATCCCTCTCTGTATAATATCATCAGCCAATTAACACATGTGTGTTGTGGAGTCTGTCAGATCATTGTCAATCATGGTGTTGGTGGAGGACACAATTTTGTCTTTTAGCTTATTGCTTTGACTTTTAACAAGGTCAAGACGCGTGAGGTCGACAAACGCTCACAAAGGTGAAAGTTTGCCATAGAATAAAATTTTATGCTCGAGACCTTGTGGTATAAATATATACATATTATATTATGTAGTTGTAGTTATTATAAATGTATTATTTTTACTTTAGATACTCTAGTTATGTGTACAGGGTGAAGTTTTCATGACCGAAATTGAAGCTTTTATGGACTTCTATATCTGTTGAGCTTAAAAATGGCCGATGTTCTTTTTATAAGCTTCTCGAATAGTAATAAAATAAAATACTGTACCAAAGAATACCCTGGCCCGGGTATTATAATAATAATAAATGTTTCTCTGATGTCAGTGTATAAAAAAAAACAAATATATTTGGGTTCGATTCCGTCAAAAATCCAATGATGCAAATTGTATTCATCAAAATCTAGTTCGAGATTTTTTTCTATAATCTTCATACATGTTAAGTTGGTTTGTGTACGCTTTAAAAACACCCTTAAATTTTACATCTATTGAGTTCAAATTTTGCCATTATTTACAATTTGCTTCAAACATTGTTTTTATCTTAAGGTGAATGTTCCAGGGTAGCCCGCGAAATTCAAATTTTCTTATGTTTTTTGCAATTTGCAGGCCAGTGCTAGGTTGTATGATGATGAACATTTGATTCGCGGCTGTAAGACGCATGTAGTTACAGAGTTATAACCATAAAACTCATCAATACAACCCTCCAAGCCCATAAAGGTGCAAGAATGACTTTGACGTTGAAAAAGTTTTTCGTGCACCTTTATGAGCTTGAAGGGTTGTATTGATGATTATAATTCTATAACTACATACGTCTTACAGCCGCGAATAACATTTCAATCAACATACAACCTAGCACTGACCTGCAAATTGCAAAACATTACCATAACATGGTAATAGATGGCGCTGTTAGCAGTAACGTGTCACAGCGAAGCGTGGTAGTGTCCTTAGAACTTCAGCTTTGGTCACAGGCGCACGATTTAAGAATATGCTGTATATTATTGTCAAAATGGGATTAAAATTGGTCTAAAGTATTATTCGAGTGTTAGAATTTATACATATAATGTATTATTGTTAAGACATAGGAGATTGATATAAAAATAAATAAACATGTATAAATTAGTCTTGTATATTTTTCGCTCCTCGCTGATGTTGAGTCATAAAATAGATGATGATGATCGTAAAGTTCCCTACGGCGCTCCATATCACATGAGCTCTTTGCCAGTGAAACTCCTCTGCAGTAGGTAAGTATAACCTGTATCACAGGGGCTGTTTCTACATCAGCACACTAGTCCACAGCTGGACTTAACCCTCCAAGCTCATACAGGTGCAAGAAAAACTTTTTCAAGCTCAAAGTCATTCTTGCACCTTTATGAGCTTGGAGGGTTGTAGTGTTGATGTTGAGTTTGATGATTATAATTCTATAACTACATACGTCTTACAGCCGCGAATAACATTTTAATCAACATACAACCTAGCACTGACCTGCAAATTGCAAAAAACGTAAGAAAATTTGTATTTGCGGGCTACTTAAGCCTCTCTTAGAGAGCTGTATACTACTCGGCACATAGGTTATCCACTGTTGAGTCGGGCCTCCTCCAGTTACATGGAGAGAAATTAGCCTACAGTTGGGTTGGCGCAGTCCGTATCTAGTTTCCTTCTCTTTGTCAGCCTTGTCATTTCCTTTTGTCGGCTGTTACGGCACCCTCAAGACGTTAAGTTGGTGACACTGTGTATTCTAAATCCATCATCACGCGGACAGGCTATGTTCACAAGCATGACAAATGTGACAGCCATTAAATTCTGCTTGAATGTAATAATACGATAAGAAATTTTAATTAAGATAACTGTTATCTATAGGTATTTCATTATTAGGTCAATTGCGTAAACTAAGACGCGGCCATTTAGTGAAGCATTTAGAATGTCTCCATACAAATTTATTTTATGTGTCGCGAGGGGTCCACTTTACTAGCCGCAAGAGAAGGAAACCTTGATACGATACCCTTTCATATTTTTTTTGGTTTCGCTGGGGATATGCTCTATGCATAGCGCCGCCCCTCGGGGTTGAGGTCGGCGATTATGTGGGAATCTGAAAACGTCTCGTCTACTCACTAAAACCCCAGCGGTATACCCTCACATAATACGCTTGGGGCGCCACAGGTTCGCGTAAACGCAATCCACTGTGACGCCCCGACCGACGTGGGGCCCGCGTAGCGGGCAAGCGTCTATCGGAGGGCGTCCCGGGCAACTCCCAGTTAAGACATTGAGGCTTTCGTCGGTGGCATGGCGGGTGCCTCGACCCACCACCGGCCTCTAAGGCGAGAGTAGAAGGGAAGCGTAGCGTCACGTCCCCCTTCCCCCTCCAGCCTACGTCCGCGGCGCGGGTCAGCCGGAGCTCCCTCCTTTGCGAAACGCACAACCGCCCCCATCTGCGAAATAACGGCCTCGCAGAAGGCCACGTCAGCACTCGGGTTAGTGACCAACCAGGTTGACCGCCAACCCCAGGACACTGGTGCAACGCAGCGGTTTAAGGCTCGCAGGGCAACTCTGAGGACAGAGAAGTCACAGGAGCCCCAATCCGCTACAACATCGTGTGCTGCTCTTCGTCTGGCCTCTCCAATGGGTGACCCTGAGCCGGTATGGTCCCATTGTGCCTCAATGGTTACACATTTGTCTATAACGTGATTATTAGTAGTCAAAATCGACAGTCACTGCGTTTGATTGTCGATTTTGACAGTTTTGGGAACCTGCGAACCCAATATGTGGTGACCATCTTTTTAAATTGTCCATTGAATCAAGCTTTTACTCTGAATCAGGTCATTGACAAGCTGAAAATTCAAAATCCAGCGATCGAATGCTGTCGCGGGTTCGATCCCCGCACGGAAGAAATATTTGTACGACCTACAAGTATTTGTTCCGGGTCTGGGTGTTTTCTATCTAATATGTATGTACATACAAAAAAAAAATGTATATAAGTAGTTTATCATTCATCTCGTTACCATAACACAAGCATTAAGTTGCTTAGCTTGGGACGAGATGGCGTTGTGTGAAATGTCCAAGGATATTTATTTATTTCCTTTCATTCTTTCCTAATCCTCATATTGTCATTGCATTCATTAAATTCATCGTCTCCAACAAGATTAAAGTGCAAATGTTCTTAAATTCTTATTTACCTTTTATCCATATTTTATATTTCTTTCTGTTCTTTCAGAATTTCAATCTATTCTGTCTATTTCGGCCCCAAATGATCCCCCATTAACTATTGGAAATTCAAAATTATTGAACTACACATGAGCAGCTATCACGCGATACTAACAAATATTGCCGGACTCCGGCAGATTGCCATAGAAAAAGGAAAAAAAATGTGGTGACAGATTTAGATTACAATCTCATCAACATCCTTAACCGTACCGTACTTGTCATAAAGTATATGAGCCTTCGAGTCCGCATATAACTTAGGCTAACTTCCCTCCATGAATTTGAAATAGGCCCGACTCTTGCCGGCTCTCGTCGGCGGAGCAGCATTTCGAATAGTTTTCATAAAATATTCATGTTTTTATCATTTCCTGTTGCCATTCACAACACTCAGGACAAGGGCTTATAGTTACATATTTAAAAAAAAAACAAATATCATAGACAATATACATTTATTTCTTTTCAAACACCACAGACGATACCACACTGCCAACTTTCCCGCCAAACTTGAATTGGGGCGTCGGTATTACTTTTTTCAATTTCATTTTCTCAGAAAAGTGCTTTATTAACTCTTGTTCCGTCCAATTGCATGACGTAATTACGAAAAGACCTGAAAAAAACCACATCTTTTTTTTAAAAGACCGCTTTACAATAGTGTTGACCTTAACCTTACTACTACCACTATTCAGCCACTGCTGATTCAAGCCCCCACCAATTACTAGAAGGAGACTTACCCTACTGTGCCACGCTGACCAGACGGGTTGGCACAGGGTTTCGTATCAAGTTTTCCTTCTCTTGCGGCTAGGTTATCAGCCTTGTCATTTCCTTCTGCCGGCTCTTACGACACCCTTAGGATGGAATGGAATGGTGACACTATGTATTCTAAATCCGTCACCATACGGGCTCCAAGGTCTACGTATTTGTTATATAAACTCAAAAATACCTTACCATTCTCCCCCAACATTTCTGTGACCTGGTCTATATACTTTTCCCTCTGTTCCTTTGGGTTGTCGGGATTCAAACAGATCGCATCATAAGTCCCTTTATCATGCACTATACCAAACTTGCCAAGTGATTTCACATCGTCTTTCGTTATGTCGAACATCTAAAATATTTTTTGGAAAAAATAGCGACTGTTCCGAAGAATAAGGACCTATCTGCAATACTGCTTCGAAACCATTTTGAACTCTGTTCTTCATATTTTTAATACAACTAGCTGACCGTGCAGACATTGTGCTGCACGATATTCGTTTACCGACTGCAGCGCCATCTGTCAGGCTGATTTGTGAATTTAAACCATCTTCGGTGCCACCCAAAAGCTTACAAAAAACAACACTCAAAACGGTTCAATTGGTCTCAAAGCATTATTGCACATAGGTCTTTCTTCGGAACAGTCGATAGGTTAGGTTGAATCGTTTCTGGCCTTCTCATTTGCTTCTGTCGGCTCTTACGACACCCTCAGGACGGAATGGGGTGGTGACACTGTGTATTCTAAATTCATCACCACACGGACAACCTATGGTCCGAGTAGTACCTAGATAAAAATAAAAGAGGTCCACCCGTGCGAAGCTGCGGGCGTCAGCTGGTGCTCTCACCTGATATCGTATATGCGGAAATTCAGCTTTGGACACTTTTCTGGCCAGCGTGATGGCCTCTTCGCAGTAGTCTATGCCTAGTAGATTCGTAAACCCCTCGCGAGCCAGCTCAGTCAGTGTGTACCCATTACCACATCCTGCAAGACAAGCAGGCCTTTAAACTCTCCGAAACAAACTCAAACTCAAAAGGAACTGTATTTACGTAGGTTTTATCACAAAACTCTTATACACCGTCATATTTAAAATTACAATTACCATATTTATATATACAGGGTGGTAAAAAAGTCGTGGATCAAACGAAACCAGCGGTTAGATGGGGCCATCAGCAGCAAAAAAATGCTACGGGAGGTCCTTAGGCCCTGCAGAGTTACAATTGATTTTGTGTTTTAATGAGAAATTTTCTTTTTTTTTACTGCGCCAAGCAGTTTAACTTCGTCGTTTGTTTGTGCGAGAGCCAGTGCCCGTCAGGGCTTTTTCTTGAATTGCCTGCTCCATCTTAGACCCTGGCGTTGCTTTAAGTAATATAAGGTATTCAAGTCGGAGATAAAAAAAGAACATTGCGGTTGGCACTTAATCTTGCATGTAAATCCGGAGAAACCATATTTATGAATATACTAGCAGACCCGGCAACGCGTTGCTGTGGCTAAGGTTTATGTTAAAGCGGAAAGCCCAAATTGTGAAGTCTGTGGCACTAAGGAAGATATTTATCACTTCTTAGTGGAGTGTCCGATCCCAGCCTATGAGAGATCAAATACGCAGTATGCAGAGGAGCTTTGACGGGGGCCACTGCCAGGCGGTTCTAGCTGCGCAAACAACACAGGCAGCCGTTGCGCTGTACCAGTCTGTGTACAAGTTACTGTTGGATATGGACAATAATTGAAGATGAGTGTATCTTGGAGAGCTCGATGTTGCATAGTTGTAATGTGACCAAGGTAAGGTAGGTAAGTCCAACTTCGAGAAAGAGGTCAATCGTCGGATCCAACTCGGGTGGGCAGCGTTTGGGAAGCTGCGAAAGATCTTCTCGTCCCCAATACCAGTGTCTGAAGACAAAAGTCTTCAACCAATGTGTGTTGCCAGTGATGACTTATGGAACAGAGACGCGGTCGCTCACTATAGGCTCCATCAGAAGGCTCAAAGTCACCCAAAGGGCAATGGAAAGGGCTATGCTCGGAGTTTCCCTGCGAGATCGAATCTGAAATGAGGAGATTCGCAGGAAAACCAGGGTCACCGACATAGCCCACAGGATTGCCAAACTTAAGTGGCAGTGGGCAGGGCACATAGCGCGCAGGACCGACGCCCGATGGGGCAGAAAAGTCCTGGAATGGCGACCGCGTTCCGGAAAGCGCAGTGCTGGTAGGCCTCCCACACGGTGGACCGATGACCTGATTAAGGTCGCCGGAAAACGATGGATGCGGGCGGCCCAAGACCGGCTTTGTGGAAATTTTTGGGGGAGGCCTATGTCCAGCAGTGGACGTTTTTTGGCTGAAATGATGAATGTGACCAAAAGATAAGATACCAAATAAGATCAGAATAAAAATAAAAAATGGTTTATGTTTTATTACATTTAACATTAATATTTAACTTATTTAACATAGCACCATCTATTGAATAATTTCTCAATCCAGATAACAGTTATCGCCATCTGTTTGAATCATTAGGAGCTAACATAAAAATTTGACTGTCAAACCATAGACAAAAAAGAAAAAAAAATTATTGCGACTATAAATTGAAATATAAGCTATCCTATCTTTTAAGATCGATCAAACTGCAAACGGTGTGCACATTTGATTAAAAGCAGTTGAGTATGTTAGGAGTCCATTGCGGACAAACAACGTGACACGTAATATAGATATATTTAGAAGAGGATGATACTACCTATGTCAATTACAGCTGTGTCCTTAGTTCCTCCACATTCACATATCCAGCTGATAATTCTACAGGCACTATCTTCACCAAACCAGACATCACCCGGATCCCCATGCTCATCAAAGTTCTCTATTTCCTTAGTATATGCTTTCTGCCAGTAGGACTGGGTGCCTAGCTCTGATGGATCAAGCTCTGAATCATCCATTGCCCTGAAATTGTATTCAAGTAACAAAATTAATATATAACCAGTGTTTTTTTTTTAAAACTGAAATTGATTATAACCTGTATCACCACAAATGACACCCAGATTCTAGAGCAAGTGCCTCTCGTTTAGACATAGACATGTGCCAAACCCCAGAATTGAACCTGGGATGCATTAATCCAAAGGTGGCACATACAACCTCTAGAGCAACGAGGCTTTCAAAATCTTCTCCTTGCAAAAAACATGTGACATCTCCAAACAATGATTCAGTAGTGTAGCGAGTAGCCGTCCGCATCCATCGCTTTCTGGCGACCTTAACCAGTATGTTTATATGCTCTATTATTGTAAAGTTGCATCATATCCATTCGGTAGATTTTACGCGAAAGAATAACAAACATCCATCTATACTTACAAACTTTTTTAAAGTATTAGTAGGAAAGTAGGATAATTGCAGAAGGAAAATATGTATGGTTATTTAATCTGTCTGGCTATCGGGGAACTGAAGGTTAAATTTCCACAACATAAATATGGGTCATAAATGGCCTCAGATACTGGTTTACAAGAAAATTTAAAAACATAATGTTAGTTGAGGTTATATTTTGATATTGGATAGCAGTGTAAAAATGGCCATAAATATGGTGGAAATGATAAGAATAGATAATAGAGGGTAATTAAAATGTATTTCGAACTAAAAGTTGGTTATAAATTACCTCAATTCACTGAAAACACCAAAATCATGGAATTGTCCGGCATGAAATGTCAAAACACTAGTGTTGTACTGCAGCAGCAGAACTTTTTAAGAAGGACCATGCTTCTTCTCCATGGATTCTATTTTGCCAATCATGATATTGCCATTTTATGATGTAAATGTAAATTCTACTAGTGACTTGAAGTCTTTTTTGTAAAGTATATTTACATACCTGCGACACGGTTGGCGCATTGGTTGAGCGATCGACTGCTGCGCAGCATGTCGCTGGTTCGATCCCCACACGGAAGAAATATTTGTACGACCTAAAAGTATTTGTT
Organism: Clostera curtula; assembly: GCA_905475355.2. Lineage (NCBI taxonomy): Eukaryota > Metazoa > Arthropoda > Insecta > Lepidoptera > Notodontidae > Clostera > Clostera curtula. Next base: position 9,926,173 of record FR997815.1, on the reverse strand, counting down.
CCGGGCAAAGAGTATAAATAATCACTACGTTCTAGTTCCGGGTTTGGGTGTTTCTCTACCTATAATATGTATGTATTTACAAAAAAAAATGTATTTAAGTAGTTTATCATCCATCTCGTTACCATAACACAAGCATTAAGTTGCTTAGCTTGGGACGAGATGGCGTTGTGTGAAATGTCCAAGGATATTTATATAAAAAATACCTAAACATATTTCTCATAGCTGTACCTATGTAGAAGTTTATACAGTCTAAGTTATATGCAAATAACAATTCAGAATACATATACAGTATTTTATAAGCTGGTGATGAATATCTTACGAAATCAGACAATTCTACAAAACCTGTACGCTCATTCACTGCTGATAATAGCACTCGCCTACATGAGTAAAAATCAATAGGTAAGTATACTGGGAATATTTTAATATTAATAAAACAAGTGAATCTGCCAACATAATTTATTAAATAAATTTGTACATATAAAATAATAAATAAATTACACAGAGACATCTATGAGCTCAAACAATGTCACATTTGGAGATGATAGACGTTTTCAATTACTATTTTCATCATAAAATTGCACTTGACAAGCTTTTAAATCAAGAATTGAGCAAATCAGTGATTTTATCATGCAATTTTCCGCAAAATTGTCAATTCTATACACAGAGTATAATAAAAATGGTGTAAATAACGATGCAGATAATGTGCACAATTGCATGATAAAATATCAATGAAACACAGAAATATTAATATTATTGGAAAATTAATACGATATCTATTTAGCTCATTTCCAATGAATATTGAAGGATAAGAATATTTAAGAAATATGGATTGAAAATATTGGTTCAGATTCTGAGTAAGAACACGATGTACGGAACTATCCGTGTGACAGATTTAGTTAAACAATGTAACCGACCCATACTATACCGCGAGTGTCGTCTAAAGGCTAAACGAACGGATGCGGCACAACACCTAGCCACAAGAGATAAACTTGAGATATAACCCTGTGCCAACTCATCTTGCCAATGCGGTACAGGAAGCTAATTTCCCTCCATGCATTTGGGAGGAGGCTCGACTCGGCACTGCATTATGAGCTGACATGATGATGGTATACAGAGCTGATCCTTTTATTTGTCACATCCATGTCACATGTCATAATCATAAACCATTTATATGTATTGTTATTAGATTATTGAAACTGTCTGAACACTTGAATGCCTTTGACCCTAGACTTGCGTGATGGAAAGCTACGCCAGGGTCTAAGATGGAGCAGGCAATTCAAGGAAATGCCCTGTCGGACACCGGCTCTTACATACACACGACGAAACACAGTAAAACTGCTTGGCGCCGGATTAGATGTGAGGTTGGTAGCTAGCTGGGCGGACCATTAGGTCCTACCAACAAGCGTGCTGGGTTTTTGTCCGCCCGCCCCCATTCGGGTATAGAAGTAGAGCCAGGCCGCGCGGCCAACGAAGTACATCACGACACACACGTGGCCTATTGGCCGCCGCGGCCAACCCGCGCATTAGGGGGCCAGGCTACGCGACTGGCCGTGCGGCCTGGCCGCCTAATGTGCGGAGGCTCTTAAGAGTGTATGAAGATGTTATACATCAGCAGTAACTGGTTTCTTCCCAATTTTTAAATTAACCTAATAAATTAGCTAAATTTGATACAATTGTACTACCACCTGTCGTCACGGCAAATAGCCATTTGGCAAATAATTATTTGCCAATATAATCATAGCCTTGACGCTACATAATCCGGCTGAAACAAAACGGACGAGTATTGAAGTAAGTCAGGTCATTCATCATTTTAGCCAAGAGATGTCCACTGCTGGACATAGGCCGGCCCCATGGCTTTCCGGCGACCGTTAACCAGAACATCGGCCTACAATGTGGGAGGCCTTGGTAGGCCTGGAGTAATGCGCTTTCCGGAACGTGGTCGCCATTCGAGTACTTTTCTGCCCCAAGTCAGGTAATATAATGTTGCTGGGGGTCGGTTGGCTGAGACATTAAAAGGTTACTATTATTGACTAGATCTTGCTGATGTTTGGCCCTTTGCGACTGTTGCGCGACTTTGTTCTCACAAACCAGTCTTATTCCGGCCTTGTACCTAAAAATGCCGATAAAGAGCAACTACAGAGTTTATTGCCGGCTCTTCTCTGTAGAGCTGCATTCTGAACCAGTGGTAAGTGGTAAATTTTATATCTTTTTGGCTGCGGTAGATAGATCTACAGATTTAATATACATACCGAGACAAACCAATAGGAGTCCTTTTTGAATACAAGACGCGATAAAAAACCCATATCTGATTCGGGAGCTATGGCGTGCAAATGGAGATGTCTAACGCTCCTGAAAGGGGGCCAATGGTAACCTAGCCGTGCGTCGTCCAACGTCAAATTGTTTTTTATAATTTGCTCTTTCGCCACAGCCAGCATTTTGGCAACTGTAATAATTAAAACATAAACATCCTCCTGTACAAAATATAATTTGGAAAGATTTTATCTTAACTTGTATGATGTATTTAGTATATATTATCTGCGTGCATGTATATCTGACGGAACTTTTTTCTAATAACTGGACGGATTTATATGAAATTTGAGAGGACGCGGGCATGGTTTAAATTCACAATCCAGTTCACGATATTTTCAATTCTAGTTTTGAAATCCTTGTATTCTCATATTTTATTTACAAGTTAAAAAACGATGTACTTAAAGCGAAACGACCAGAACATGGGATGGGTGAAATTATCAAAATTCACGCAAAGAAGAAGAAGAAATCTGGATGAACATCCCTACTGTTTATAACCTTATCACTACAATTGGTTTTCACTGATAGCGATGTTTATCACAACCATAACGGTTAATTAGTTAGTTAGACTATAAATGATACAATATCGATTTACCTAGCTCTTTATCAGCTGCAGTCAATCCCTTGGCGTCCTCTATATGCCTTTTAGGTATTGTTAGAACATGAAATTTACTTGCAGGTTTGATATCTCGGAAAACACAAACATCCTCGTCTTCGTACAGAATTTCGGTATTTTCTAGCTTGTTCACTATGTTGCAGAATATACATGAAGACTTGATTGGCGGCGCTGCCATTTTTAAGTAAAATACTAGAAATATAAACCGTAGCAATATGGGAAGTGAAACGTTTGGCATTGACACTGATTGTTAAAATATCAACTGTCACTTTGACACTAGATAATATTTCCCTCCGCTATCAAAACTCTAAGCATGTCTACGATAGGTTTTGAGCCATATTTTTGTTTTATACCTTCATCATGTTAGCTCAGTATAGACGTACGTACTGACTCGGACCTCCTCCATTAACATTTAGGGAAATTAGCCTACTCTGCTCTGCTGACCAGATATCTCGTGTCAAGATTTATTCCTTATTCCTTTGTTCGTTTCTTAACATATGATACCCTTAGGATTTAATGTTTTGCTGGGCACATAAGGTAGTCGGTCTCTTAGAGCCTGCATCGCGTTAACAAAGTATACGGAACAAAATTATGTCTTAGGTTTTCGCGTTATTTATACTTAATATTGAAATTATGAAGTCATCCGAGCAACAACACGTGTCATCGACATAGCCCATAGGATAAGCAAGCTGAAGTGGCAATGGGCTGGCCACATCTGTCGTAAACTGACGGCCGCTGGGGCAAACAGGTGCTACAGTGGAGACCACGTACTAGCAAACGTAGGGTGGGACACCCCCCTGCTAGATGGAGCGACGATCTGCGACGGACAGCCGGCAGTAACTGGATGCATATAACCGAAGACCGGGTTCAGTGGCGAGCCATAGGGGAGGCCTACGTCCGGCAGTGGACTAAAATAGGCTGATGGTGATGATGATTGAAATTAAACTCTTTTAAATTAATCAATAACACAAAATTGGTTGATTCAACTGTTTCCTTGTACTTTTAAAGACAATTGTAATTTAATCTCACCCGTGACCACAACTGCTGGAAAGCATTTTGATACGTCGAGAATGATTAAAGTTGAAGTTTAATTTTAATATAGACGTACACGGATATTAAAGGAATCCTTGACAACAGCCTTCCTTACGACTTACGGGAACTCATGTTCTTCGTTTTTTTGTTTTTTAAGAATTCTACCATTTATAATAGTTTTATTTGCCGCCATTTTGTCACGCTGACAAGACGGGTTGGCAGTTGGCTCAAGGTTTCGTATCATCCACTGCCGCAGCGAGAATGTCTAACAGTTTCCCGCGCGGCAAATGGCAATAGTACGGCCTTTACGTGGTAGGTTTTAGCGGGTATCCCGGGTGCACTTTACCATCTCTTCGCGCCCGTGGACTCACATATCCTAGCACTCTCCCGCTGGTCAGGTTTATCAGGTTTCCCCTTGCCGCAACGGGATGATCATCCGGCCAGACGCGGTGGTTTGCTGGCAGGGGGCCGCTATAGTCGGGAATAGTCGGGTTCTTAAGCGGGCGAATTTCTCTGTCAACTTCGCTATCGCGATTTACCAAATTATTTTGTTTACCAAAAATAATTACCAAAAAGTAGTTATTACTTTTTTGGTAATTCTCGCATTTGTAGGCGATATTTCTTGATGTTGATAGTTCAGATTTTTCGGGTAAACTATGTAGCATGCTGGTCGCTACATGGCTCTCCAAGACTGGAGCTTGCAAGTGCCAGGAGCGCTCGGAGTCTACGGTGAGTCGAGACTGAGCACCTCAACCTAGTGGAGTTCACTGGGTGGTTGTCGTGCTGCAGAACCAGGTAGCACGGCGAGTCGGCTGCGTGCGGTCCTGTTAAGGCTGAAGTACTGGTTTGCTAAGTGACTGCTGGGGTAGACGAGTTCTTGAGTGGAGACCGCGAATCGGCAAGCGTAGTGTGGGACGGCCTCTGCTAGATGGAGCGACGATCTGCGAAAGGTTGCGGGCAGCAGCTGGATGCGTCAAGCTGAAGACAGGGCGCTATGGCGCTCTTTAGGGGAGGCCTATGTCCAGCAGTGGACTAATGTGGGCTGATGATGATGATGAAGTGACTGCTGCTGCTGAGGAGTAATCGTCTGTACAAGGTTGACGAGGCAGGAGGATGTTGCAGACTCATTGGAAGGTTGCTCTGGACTCCAATGTTGAGGGTCACCACTTTAGGCACAAAGGGATGATCATCCAGCCAGACGAGTTAGTATGTATGGCAGGGGGCCGCGGCATCCTCCGCTAACTGTAGTCGGGGATTTCGTGACTTAGGGAATTGATCTTGAAACATCGCTATCGCGGTGTAGGACTTTTTGGTAATTCTCGCATTTGTAGGCGATATTTCTAAATGTTGATAGTTCAGATTTTTCGGTTAAATTGTGTAATTATGTTGTAAGCTGGTCGCTACAGTTATACTTCGCTTTTTAGAACTGTTTCTGAAATCGCTTTTTAATGTTTGCTTTAAAGCTTACGACGTGTGTGGAATAGTGGACACTTCCACGACACTTCTTTGGTGTGGAGATCGGCAAATACCTAGAAACTTCCACCGTGTACAGTCACGCGCCATGCAGCATTAAAATAAAAGTAATTTTACACGATTTAAAACACATTTGGTATGTCTTACAAAAGAAATATTTAACGTATGACGTCAAATTAGGTACATATTTACTCATTAACATTCTGCAAGCTGGGTGTTTAAAGTTGAATATCAAATAATTACTTACCTACTAGAAAATGATGTTGGCGTGGCGACGCTTTCACAATACATGGTGTCACCACCCCATACCATCCTGAGGGTGTCGTAAGAGCCGACGGAGGGAAATGACAATGCCGAAACCCTAGATGACCCACTGCTGAGTTAAGCTTCCTTCAGTTAGATGGAGGGTAATTAACCTGCGGCAGAGCGGGAGGGAGGAGGATGTTCTGGCTTACCCGCGCCGCAGATGGAGCCGACACCTCTACGCTCACCTCCTAGCCCCGCCACAGAGGCCGGTGGTAGGTTGGGGGACCCGCCACCGACAAAAGCCTCACTGACTGAGGGCGTCCTAGTTGCCCGGGACACCCTCCGATAGTCGCTTCCCTGCGTAGCGGGCACCTCGTTGGGGCGTCACAATACGCTGCGTTTATGAGAACCTGTGGCGCCCCAAGCGTATTATGTGAGGGTATACCGCTGGGGTTTTAGTGGGTATACGAGTAGTTTTCGGAGTCCAACATAATCGCCGACCTCTCCCCCGAAGGGCGGCGGTATGCTTAAAGCATTTCCCACGCGTCAACAAAAAAAAAAGATGGAGGGTAGTTAACCTACTGTGCCACGCTGGCCAGACGAGTTGGCACAAGGATTCGTGTCAAGTAGTCCTTCTCTTGCGGCTAGGTTATCGGCCTTGTCATTTGTCAAATACGCGAAACAAGAATGATCTTGCTGTCCATTGTACACGTTTCTACAGAATAAGTAGGTACCTAACTCCTTCATGGGTGAATGTATCATCATAATTTCAGCCAAAAGACGTCCACGGCTGGACATAGGCCTCCCCAGAGGATTTCCATGAAAGCCGGTCGTGAGCCATCGCTTTCCGGCGACCTTAACCAGGTCGTCGGTCCACCGTGTGGAAGGCCTACCAGCACTGCGCTTTCCGGAACGCGGTCGCCACTCGAGGACTTTTCTGCCCCATCGGGCGTCAGTCCTGCCAGCTATGTGCCCTGCTCATTGCCACTTAAGTTTGGGCTATGTCGGTAACTCCGGTTCTTCTGCGTATCTCCTCATTCCTGATTCGATCCCGCAGGGAAACTCCGAACATAACCCTCTCCAATGCCCTTCGGGTGACTTTGAACCTTCTGATGGAGCCCATAGTGAGCGACCACATCTCTGTACCATATGTCATCATTGGCAACACACATTGATTGAAGACTTTATAATGTATACGCTTTTACAACAAACTGCCAATGCAACTTAGAGAATTGCCTCGCAATGCTTTTATTGACAATTTTATGAATGACTTTGAGCTTGAAAAAGTTTTTCTTGCACCTATATGAGCTTGGAGGCTTGTATTGGTGATTTTGATGATTATAATTCTATAACTACATACGTCTTACAGCCGCGAATAACATTTTTATCAACATACAACCTAGCACTAACCTGCAAATTGCAAAAAACGTAAGAAAATTTGAATTTCGAGAAACCATAAATAGAGACGGCCTAGACAAAGCTTTACAAAAAATACCGGGCGAAACACGAAAGCTCCCACAGGTTTTTTTCCCTAGGCTTGCGTGATGGAAATCAACGCCAGGGTCTAAGATGGAGCAGGCTATTCAAGGAAGTCAGTCATGTCAGGCACCGGCTCTCACATAAACACGATAAAACATCTCGTATCAGTAGTAGTTGTAGCTAGCCGTAAGTAGTAGTTGTAGGTAGATCATTCGATCATACCACCAAGCGTGCTGGGTTTGGTTGACTTTTACAACACGTGTTATTTCCCAGCGTTCGGTGGGGAAGTTTTATATTCTGTCCCTCTCGATAAATTAAGAGGCCTTACGTCAATACAAGCTACGTCTTACAAGCGCTATTATTGGCCCAAAACCAAATGGTTCGCACTATATGAATGCTTAAATCAATACCATTAATTTATTAACGCTATTGACAGGGTCGGATTAGGTGAAGTTACGCAAAACAGACAGGATTTAGAATACATAGTGTCGTCACCCCATTCCAGCCTGAGGGTGTCGTATGAGCCGACAAAAGGAAATGACAAGGCCCAAGAGCTAGCCGCAAGAGAAGGAAATCTTGCGAAAGCTTTTTTTTCACCCGGGGTATAATCCTATATGGACTATGGACTTTATGGGAGTGTGGGAATCTCACCCATAGGGTCTACCCACTAAACCTCCCTGGGGTGCTCCAACTCGCGTCCTGTTGCGGCATTGTGGGATCTGATGCAGAACCACGCAAACTTGCGAAAGCCTGCACCAACTTCAGCGTGGCACTGTAGGCTATTTACCCTCCATGTATCTGGAGGAGACCCGACGCAGTAGTGGGGCATGCATGGGCTGAGTAGTGGACAAGTCCTAGCATCCGCACACACTTTACATTGACCCGAAAAATCGGAACTATCAACATCAAGAATTAAATAAATAAATAAATATCCTTGGACATTTCGCACAACGCCATCTCGTCTCAAGCTAAGCAACTTAATGCTTGTGTTATGGTAACGAGATGGATGATTCTATCTATAGTATGTATGTATTTACAAAAAAAAATTATATAAGTAGTTTATCGTCCATCTCGTTACCATAACACAAGCATTAAGTTGCTTAGCTTGGGACGAGATGGCATTGTATGAAATGTCCAAGGATATTTATTTATATACTTTTTTTTTGTAAATACATACATATTATAGATAGAAAACACCCAGACCCGGAACAAATACTTGTAGGTCGTACAAATATTTCTTCCGTGTCGCTTACAAATGCGAGAATTACCAAAAAGTCCTACACCGCGATAGCAAAGTTGCCAGAGGATTTCGCACAGTTAAGAAATCCCCGACTACAGTTATCGGGGGATAGGCGCTGCGATCCCTAGCTAGACATACCACCTCGTCTGGCTGGAAAATCGTCCCTTTGTGACAAGTCCTACACCGCGATAGCGAAGCTTAAAGAGCAATTCGCACGGTTAAGAAATCCCCGACGACAGCGGCTCGTTGCCAGTCATACCACCTCGTCTGGCCGGATGATCATCCCTTTGTACTTAGCCTACTGTGCCACGCTGGCCAGACGGGTTGGTACAGGGTTTCGTTTCAAGTTTTCCTTCTCATGCCGCTAGGTTTGGCACGTAAACCCATCCCTTTGTACAGTCCTCGCCAATCTTTATGGCCGCTCTGCATGCAGCATTACTCTGCGCACAACACAAGATCAGGTATTAGCGGGATGTACGCGGGCGGGGAGGCAGGGCACGCCCGCGCGCGCCATTTTTCACCCGCAAGCGTCCTCGCCACTCGCATGTTAGTGTGAGTGAGCTACGTTCGTATTGGTTATGAAATGTACGATGCGCAAGTCCGTACCCACGGCTACATTCAGAGCGGCCGTAAAGATTGGCGGGGACTATACAGGACGGATGGGTTTAAGTGCCCTCCAAAGCATGGAGGATATGTACATGGCAAATCCGCCACTGTTTATTGGCCATTGAAACCTCGAAAACACCCGAAATTCTGGCCTGCGAACGTTGTATTTGAACAAGTGTTTTCAATGTACGTTTAAAGTTTACTAAGTGAAGCATTAAATACTAGTAAACATCTATTGTTGAGCCAGAAACTCCGCCATGAGGTGCGCGCTAGGATTAGCTGTCGTCTTGGTAAGTGTTTCATTAATTAGTTATTACAATATTTCTTTTAACCGCAACGACTAGCGATGTAAGCGACGAGGTGCTAGGATCTTGGCAGTTTAAGAAAAGGATAATAAAGTATGGAAACTACTCTTTATTTAAACGCACGTTTACAATTAAAAAATATATAAGAAATCTCTATATAAAATTGGGAAAGTTTTCTTCTTAGGCTAATTATAGAACACAATACAACTTTAAAATATGAACTAAAATAGGTTTTATTAACAATTATTTAATTATGGCGACCGCTCATCTTAACCAACATCCTCTGCACTAGATGTAACCTGTATCGCGGGGGTAGTTTCGTCGATTCAGCCCATGAATGACCCACTACTGAGTCGGGCCTCCTCCAAATTCATGGAGGGAATTTAGCATACTGTGCCACGCTGGCAAGATGGCAAACCCATCATACAGGGTTTGTATCAAGTTTTCCTTCTCTTGTGGCTAGGTGATTTGCCTCTTTCGTTCCCATAGCCGCCTCGGGATGGTAAGGGTTGGTGACACTGTGTATTCTAAGTACGTCACCACACGGGGGCGGTATACAAACACTAGCTTTTGCGCGCGGCTTCGCCCGCGTGGGCTTCGAACCCGTGCATATTTTTTATGAACATAAAATCGGTTATTGTGACTAAACTATGATAGTTAGATATGTGCTCTCGCGGACTTTTTTGTAGATCTTTATAAGACCTACAAACCCGTAGTACATCACTTTGTTCTATTGTCAATAGTTTTTGCAGCGCACGCATAAATAGGTTTTCGATTTTACACCTTGGTTTACAAAATCGCAATTTTCATACGGATTCCTAATTCTTTTGAAAATAAAATATAGCCTATAACCTTCCTGGATAAATGGACTATCTAATAGTGAAAGATTTTTTAAAATCGGACCAGTAGTTCCTGAGATTAGCGCGTTCAAACAAACAAACAAATAAACAAACAAACAAACTCTGCAGCTTTATATATTAGTATAGATGTATACCCCGTGTGGTGACGACACGGTTGGCGCAGTGGTTGAGCTATCGACTGCTGCGCAGCATGTCGCGGGTTCGATCCCCGCACGGAAGAAATATTTGTACGACCTACAAGTATTTGTTCCGGGTCTGGGTGTTTTCTATCTGTAATATGTATGTATTTACAAAAAAATATATATATATAAGTAGTTTATCATCCATCTCGTTACCATAACACAAGCATTGAGTTGCTTAGCTTGGGACGAGATGGCGTTGTGTGAAATGTCCAAGGATATTTATTTATTTATTTATTATGTAATTCACGAACAAAAATGACACCCAGACTCGGAGCAAGTGCCTCTGGTTTATGCAAAGAATCAAATCGGCGATCCGAAGGCGGCACATCACCAAAAAGGCGTATTCATTTTGCTACTGAGCCCATATGAGCCGCTGTTGACTCTGGCCTCCTCCAATCAAATGGAGAGTGATTAAAAACTTGGCCGACCTGGCCCAGTAATTTTAATGAGCTGAGATCATGACGATGCACACTACTCTAGTCCCTGTGGTGACGGATTTAGAATACATAGTGCCTTCTCACTTTTTTCCTGAGTAAAAAGGAAATGAGAAGGCCGAAAACCTAGCCGTAAGAGAAGGAAAACTTGACACGAAACACTGCCAACCCGTCTGGCCAGCGTGGCACAGTAGGCTATTTTGCCTCTCTGTGATGGGAGGAGGCCCGACTCAGCAGTGGGTCATTTATGAGCTTGCAAACTTGGTATAAACTCTGTGTGGACCTGACCAACGTGGCTAAAATAATGACGATGCATACTGCTCTAAAATGGTTCTTTTCCGTTTCCCATTGGTCTAATCCTTTTTGGTTACTACTATCTCTCTCAGCCCGTACATGACCCACTGCTGAGTCGAAACTCCCTCTTCTCTCGCGGCTAGGTTTTCGTCATTTCCTATTGTCGGCTCCTACGACACCCTCATAATGTAATGGGATAATAAATAAATAAATAAATATCCTTGGACATTTCACACAACGCCATCTCGTCCCAAGCTAAGCAACTTAATGCTTGTGTTATGGTAACGAGATGGATGATAAACTACTTAAATACATTTTTTTTTTGTAAATACATACATGTTATAGATAGAAAACACCCAGACCCGGAACAAATACTTGTAGGTCGTACAAATATTTCTTCCGTGCGGGGATCGAACCCGCGACATGCTGCGCAGCAGTCGATCGCTCAACCACTGCGCTAACCGTGGTTGAGCGATCGACTGCTGTATTCTAAATCCGTCACCACACGGACATACACAAAGGATTAGACCAATGGAAATGGGAACGGAAGAGACGCATCTTAAAGCATATTGCTCGTAATGATTTTAGCCCATTAAAATTCCACAGTTAAGTAGCCCTTGCCACGTTGGCCAGGGCAGCACAGGGTTTATACCAAGTTTTCCAGTTCATAAATAACCCATTGCTGAGTCGGCCTCCTCCAGTAAGTAGAAGTGTAATTAGCCTACTGCGCCTGCCAGACGGGTTGACACAGGGTTTCATATCAAGGGTGCACTGGCCGACCCGCGCCGCAGACGGAGGCCGGGAAGGAGGGGGCGACTCTACGCTTATATACCCCGCCAAAGAGGCCGGCGGTGGGTGGGGCCCGTCAGCGTCGAAAGCCTCACTGGCGAAGGGATCCCAGTAGCCTGGGACGACCTCTGATAGTCGCTAGCCCACGTAGCGGGAACCTCGTCGGGCGTCACAGTGGAATGCGTTTACGCGAACCCGTGGCGTGTCGTGTGAGGGTATACCGCTGGGTTTTACTGGGTATACGAGTAGTTTCCGCAGTCCCATATAATCACCAACCTCCGATGGGCGGTGGTATGGTAAGCATTTCCCCAGCAAAATGAAAAGAAAAAAAAGGTTTCGTATCAAATATTCCTTCTAAAAGAAGCAAGGATAATAATTTATAAAATTAAATTAAAAAATTAAATAAACCTCCGACACAATAACCTTTAAAAAGTAAAAAATAAAAATAAATACTTCGCGTTGGGGGACCACTCCCACTTATTTATTACCTGACCCCTGGTCCCCCAACGCGAAGTATTTATTTTTATTTTTTACTTTTTAAAGGTTATTGTGTCGGGGGTTTATTTAAATTTTTAATTTAATTTTTATTTTATACTTTTTATAGGTACATACTTATTATAATGTAGATTTTGTTAAATTGCACGTGATGCGCTTTCATTTGAGACCCCACTCGATTATATTTGCAGACATTCGGTTATTCTTCCCCACTTTCATCCCTCATATGGAGTTAAGTCTGATGGATCGCCTGTGTCTATGGGCGTGCCACAAGGGTCCATCCTTGGTCCTTTCCTATTTCTGGTATATATTAATGACCTTGCATTTTTTATTAATGACATTTGCGATATCGTGCTTTTCGCTGATGATACATCTCTTGTATTTAAAGTTGACCGGAAAAACGTTAATTATGACGACGTGAATAGCGCGCTTAGTCAGGTATCTTACTGGTTCACAACAAACAATTTGCTACTGAATTCTGTAAAAACTAAATGTATTCGATTTGTAACACCGAATACTAAGATAACAGATACCAAACTAGATTTGGATGATAAGCAAGTAGACATAGTAGATTCAACCAAGTTTCTAGGCATCACTCTAGATCGTAAATTGCAGTGGAAGCCTCACATTGTAACTCTTACGGGGAAGCTTAGTTCAGCCGCCTACGCTGTTAGACAGGTTAGGAGACTCACTGACGAAGACACGGCAAAACTCGTTTACTTTGGTTACTTCCATAGCGTTATGTCGTATGGGATCCTACTCTGGGGTAATGCTGCTGATATACAAAACATATTTATTGTACAGAAGCGCGCGCTACGTGCAATTTATAATTTAGGACCTAGAGAATCACTGAGAGAACGCTTTAAAGATATAGGGATTTTAACTGTAGCGTCACAGTACATTTTTTCTAATCTAATTTTTGTTAAACAAAATTATAGTAGCTTTAAAAAAAATTGTGACGTCTCGTCCTCCAATATCCAGACAAGAAATAGGCATAAGTTAGTTACTCCATTCCACCGGCTACAAAAAGCACATGGTTCTTTTGTAGGTCTCGGAATTCGCCTGTTCAACAAATTACCGGAAGCAGTTTTGGATTGGTCGTTCGAGAAATTTAAATGTTACGTTAAGTCCGGTTTAATTAAAAAAGCGTACTATCAAGTCAATGACTATCTATCAGATAGTGACGCATGGGAGTAACGTCGGCTATGTTATGGTCTAGCTCTGATCTTTCAGCCATTACATTAGTGAAGTTTTGTAAACAGTATGTGAGTGCAGTTTCAGCACGCACCATGTAATTTGTGTAATTTCACTAATTTTTATTTTCTTATTTTTTAATGTGCTACATGTTTATGCGTGTTATTGCTTTCACTAACCTGTCAGACTTGTTTGTACCACCATCATTGTAACCCTCTTATTTAAAAGAGCAACCATGGAGTTTCTTGCCGGCTCTTCTCTATGGAATGGCATTCCGAACCGGTGGTAAAAACTAAATTATTAATTTTATTTTATGATTTTTATTTTTAATTTTTTTTTCTCTTAAATCTTTGACTATTTGAAAGCATTCGCAAGAATTTATTCGAATAAAAAACATTTTGATTTTGATTTTGATTTTGATTTTCATAACTTTTAAACGGCTCACCCGATTTTCATCAAACATGTCTAAGAACACTCGCCCGTAACTCACCTTTCATACAAAAAAAAACTTTATTGAAATCGCTTCATCGAGCTACGGTGCCACAGACAGACAGACACGTGAAACTTATAACACCCCTCTTTTTGCGTCGGGGGTTAAAAATTGTTAAGACGGGCCTTTTACTATAAGCTGTGTATTTTTAGTATGTACATATGAGGGTGACATAATCCTCGGGATTAAACCCTCTCTAATTTAGTAAAGAACAAAAGTATTCCTTCTCTTGTGGCTAGGTTAGGTCATTTCCTTTTGTCAGCTCTTACGGTACACTAAAGCGCCTCGTCCATGATAGATTAAAATTACGGAGAGCGACTCTCGTAGGGCAATCTACGACGTGTTAACTTTAGCGAGACTACCCTAGCTAACGTGGCACGACAGTCTACGTAGACAGGCTTGGAAGGCGTTCGTGGACGCAGGTACGAGAGCGAGACAAGCGATACGAAAAGAGAGCTCTCGAATTATCTACATGTCATAGATCAATCTAGCTATAGTCGTATTTTTAATTAGACGTAATCATATAACGTTTACTGTTTTATATGAATACTAGCGACCCGCCCCGGCTTCGCACGGGTGCAAAAATGAACCTCTACATTTATCAGTGTTTCTCTACAATATTATGGATGTAATTATACATATAAACCTTCCTCTTAAATCACTCTATCTATTAAAAGAAACCGCTTCAAAATCCGTTGCGTAGTTTAAAAGATATAAGCTTACAAAGGGACGGACAGACGACAGCGACTTTGTTTTATACTATGTAGTGATCTAGTCTACGAGTAGTGTAGTGTATGCAGGCCAAAACGTCACTATGTTAGAGATACCCTACGATTGGGCAAAAATCTGCTATAGGGCGCTCTATTGATCGCTACGTGTACGTAGAAATTAGAGTATAGACTAGATTAGTTATCAAGCTGTCTAGCTCTATTCTCTCTGCGTGGACGACGCGCTTATGGATGGAATGGGGGTGGTACGATGGTACCACCCCCATTCCATCCTCATTTTTAGATTTTTTTAAAATTTTAATTGCTTTTTCAGGTGCTGGCTGCTACTGTCGAGTGCTTCCCAGGTACATATCTTGACTATTTTGTATTTACTAATTTTACAGACAAATTATAGTGGTTTTACACTGGAAATGAAAATCATAACTGATTTATAGGTTTCTCGCGATTATAACACATTATAATTAAACACTTTTTAACGGATTTATCGCGTGTATAATACATCATTTTATTCCCGATGTTTCTAATGCATTGCAGCAGTCGTGGTCGCGGGAGAGACTAGATGACAGTTGTCTTCAAAATTAAAAAGAAACAGTTAAAATCTAGCGCTGTTTGTTTTATTGATAACGTTCCCTGTGCACGCAGAAATCGCTCACGGTGTCCAGAGGTCTTGCAGATGAGTGTGAGCTTGAGATTTGATCAATTTAATGACAATCCCAAGCTAGTGGCACCTGCCAACCATAATCTCTATTGAAATTTTGATGTTTTTTAATCTCAGTAGCCTCGCGGATCATTCTTGGAATATAATGATTTTCCTTGGCAAGGATTTGAGGTCTGTCAATGTCAATGTAGTGGTGAATGTAATCCTTGCCAAGGAAATTAGCCCACTGTGCCACGCTGGCCAGACGGGTTGGCACACACTCCCCTCGCTGGCCATCCCCATGGCCGGCGAGGAAGTACATAAAGGAAGAACGAAATTTTTTTTTTTCCCAGGGCGAAAAAAAAAAAATGTTTCGTTTCAAGTTTTCCTTCTTTTGCGGCTAGGTCGACTCTCATGACACCCTCAGGATGGAATGGGGCACCGACTCAATAGTGGCAGTATTATTTAGCAGTTTAAATAAGCTGAAACGACGCCGAACGATTTATGTATGTGTGGTGTTGGAATTTATTTTTTTCAGACTTTTTTTCTTCTTGACACCTAATGTTATATTTTCGACAATTCACACAATATAATTATAAATTGTAGCCTATAGGTATGTAGTTCTGATGTTTAATCTATATTATTGTAAAGTTTCATTAAAACTCATCCAGTAGTTTTTACGTGAAAGAATAACAAGCATCCACCCATCCATCCATCCATCAATGATCCATCCAAACTTAGAAACTTTCGCGTTTATAATATTACTAGCCACCCGCTCCGGCTTCGCACGGGTGCAATGATGAACATGATTAACATCTAAATTTATCAGTTATTCTCTACAATATTATGCATGTAATATACTTAAAAACCTTTCACTCGAATCACTCTATCTATTAAAACAAACCGCTTCAAAATACGTTGAGTAGGTTTAAAGATTTAAGCATACATAGGGACGGACAGACGACAGCGACTTTGTTTTAAAATATGTAGTGATATGTAGTGATGATATAGTAGGATAACTGATTTAGAATACCAAGTGTCACCAACCCATACCATCCCGAGGGTGTCGTAAGAGGCGACTAAGGGAACACAAGAGGCAGGTCATCTAGCCGCAAGAGAAGGAAAACTTGATACAAACCCTGTGCCAAGCCGCCTAGCCAGCGTGGCACAGTAGGCTAATTTCCCTCCATGAATTTGGAGGAGGTCCGACTCAGTAGTGGGTCATTCTTGGGCTGAAACGATGAATGAACGATGTGTAGGTATGAAAATGTATGCAAACTCAAACGGAGCTATAATCATGTAGGTATTATCACAAAACTTTTAAAAATCGTCATGTTCAACACTACCATCACGTCACGTCATCTTTCCGACGTTGTCCCGCACTAGGCGGTAGTGTCCATACACTTCTATCACCGTTATATCTAAATTCATATCTTCCTTATGCATGTTCTATTCACACAAATCAACCATCTCCTTATCCTTACGTCTTTACACGTGAAGTTCTTTCGTCTGAAATGATGATGGATGATATGCGTAGGTGACACTGTGTATTCTAAATCCGTTTCCACAATTACATAATTTGTGACTATTTATTTATTTGTATTTAGGACATCCAGTTGTTGTTACATTTACATAAAAAACCTAATACATATTCAAAAGTCATAAAATCTAAATGCACAACAGCTTAACTTGCCACAGCATGCACTTAAAAATTATAAGTAATGATACAGAATAATGAAAAAGAATTATTATATAAAATGAAAAGAAATTGAATAAATGTACAGACGAAATCTACATACATTTTGCTTTATGCACTCTCAACAGCTCTAATATATATTTTTTTTAGTTGTGAAGATTGGAGTGGAAGCCATCCAATTTTTTTTTAAGAACACGTCCCCTTGTTCTTGGTATAACCAATATCGCAGGGGCAGTTTACAAACGTGAGATTCACGAACACACATAACACCCAGACTCGGAGCAAGTGCCTCTGGTTTGCACAAAGACATTTGCCCGACCTATCAGTGATATAGCAGTGACCGGGATATAGCAGTGAACTGCAAATAACTATACTCTTTTATGCCCTCAACAGGCCTAAAACTTATAAATAAAGTAGCCAAAGTAGTATCCGATGTAGCTACAGCAGTAAGCAATGCGAACCCTAACGATGACAGAAAACACGATATAGATATAAGCGTAGATGAGAACGGGATAGCAATCTCTCATGAAACAACAAAAACTAAGGAAATCCAAAAATCGGAAGAGGAAAGCGAACAGGGCCGTCAAACGGAGTTGGGTAAGTCTATGGTTGAGACTATTGATGACATAGCACAGAAAGAATGACAGGAACATGTAGACAACAACAAACACGAGACATGAAACAAAAATGAAGACGCACACATCAATCTTGAACACAACGCAACACAAGACATAACATCTATCGATAAATAGACGGTCGCTGAGCGTACCACACTCGCCCAGAAGACCGGAGGGTGTCAACATTTTTAGTGGCCAAGAAAATTGTGGTCACGTGTTTTAATTTGACATAAATAATACTTGAACAACAATCACACAGAGACAGAAAGAAAGGGAGGGTATAGCTCACTGGGTGGGCGGTGTAATTTTCCTGCTCGTGAGTAAGTTCTCCAGACTCAGTCAAGGGAAACATGGTGTTAAGAGCATAAGGAACTTAATGTCTTCTCTCATGCGCTAAGCTTTCAATTTTGGACTGAGTCAGAGACATCCGGTGTTACGAACGTCCATAGTCGACGGTGACAGATTGCCATGAGGCGGTCCGTATGTGTCAGCGCCACGCTTATGGAAAAAAATTAACACTCACCAATCTGTAAACAAACACAAATTAAATCACCTGAACGGAAATATTTACCTAATAATAACAACGACAGCTACCATCAAGAACAGCAAACACAAACAATTTTACAATACTCCACAGAAATGAACTGCTGCAAAACGACAATGGCTTCCGCGACACAATAACTTTAAACAGAAAACACTTCACAGTACACATAACATGGTATAAAATTGTATGAAGTGGATTTGTTATGTGGGAGACCGAAGCCACATATTTAATTAAAATTTCTTGAGTCATTGTATTTGAAAATGGAGTAAGTAATTCTAAGTTAAAGACTCTTTAGTGTGCCGATCACCAAAGTGTCTTAAACGAAATTCCAAAACTGAAAGACAAATATAAAATAAAACTTACAACAAAATTTACAGTTGAACATAGCGATGATCAGGGAAACCAAACTCATTACTCTGACTCCGAGTATGAATCCAAGAAATCAGAAACGGAGAATATCAAGCTCAAAGAGACAAATAAGAAAAAAGTTACTCTGGGACTAGGAGGTTTGAATATGCAGGAGAAGAAATCCAGATCTCTTGAGAGTACGGAAACTACGGATGAATTTAGTAGGAGTAAGAATGTGACTGCAGGTAAGGAAGTTATTGTTAAACACGACAATGATGATGTACACAGCTTATGACACTTTCAACATTGAAAACATTCAACACACAAAACAGACATTGAAAACATTAACAAGTAAGTTAATTGATATGTTTTACATAATGCATGTCAGTCGAATTTGGAAATCTACGGCCATTTACTATATAATATAAATTAGAAGAAATTCTTAATTTACAGTTAAATGACAGGGACCGGATCAAAGCTACATACATACTTACTAAATATGTAGGCATTGGTTTAAGAAAAATGTCGAGTGTTTTAATTCCTGCCTTAATTTCCTTAGTTATCAACACACACCGGATATGCAGCGAAATTTTCCAGTCTTATTCATGATCAGTGTCGTTATCGACTGTCATCTTTTGCCAGTTGGCACAAGTCTGTTATCGATGTCCCAATCCGAAAAGATGCAATTGGTAATCTGCTAAATTGAAAAGTTGTTGCCAAGTTCTTGTGTCAAAAGTGTGTGGTATAGCTCCCGAACATGGCAGTATTGTATTAGGTAGATTACTAAAACTATCTGCATTAACAGACTTCGGGTACAATTTTTCATGGAGGCATTGCCATCTCGGAGGCACATCTGCCCTCCAATTGACAGCTATGACAAATGTCCAGACAGACATTTTAATACAAAGCAAAACTAACCGCTACAGCAATTAACTGAAGAATTTGGTGCAACATACATATCACATTACTCAATAATGTACACAAAAACAAGAAATTACTTAACA
Organism: Clostera curtula; assembly: GCA_905475355.2. Taxonomy (NCBI): domain Eukaryota; kingdom Metazoa; phylum Arthropoda; class Insecta; order Lepidoptera; family Notodontidae; genus Clostera; species Clostera curtula. Next base: position 9,906,557 of record FR997815.1, on the reverse strand, counting down.
TGAGAAGAAACTGAACAGTGAAATAGTTCACATACAAAAAAATATCACACAGACGATGTAAAAATGGACTATAAAAAAACAATTAACATGCAAACATAATATACGACATTTCAACACACCTGAATGTGATGTTCAATGTTGAAGATTTTTGAACATTGACTTGACAAAACCTTTTGATACCCATGAATCTACTATTTACTAAAAGTAACTACCCATTCTGTAAAAAAATTTCTTATTATGAGTATGTATGTTCGAATATTCACTAAATATCTTTTGGAGTATCACAAGGTCCAGTACTAGGGCCACTTGTAATACTGTTTACGAGTTTGGAAAATATCGGGGCTTTTAGTAAATTGTTTGTTAAAATTTCGTATGGAAGTCACCGAATGTCGTTTATATTCACTGTACCAATACCGTTAACAACTTTTTATGAAAGGTAAAGTTTTCGTATACAATCCCAAAGATATAAGTTTATCTTTCCACCTAAGATGCTGCTACTTCTGAAAACGAAGGGTATAGAAACTACACAGAAGAAGAACATGCACAAGGGAAAAGGCAGACAAACTCAAAGTTATACGAGGAAGAGGAAACGAAACAATTTTCTCTAGGGGCACAGGGTATAAAGAAAAACAAAGAGTATTCTAAAAATGCCGAAGAAATTAGCGAAACGGAAGAGTTCAGCGCTTCTAGAAAAAGTAAGAGTATCTCTTCATATCGCCCTGATAACACAACATTTTCGACAAAAAAAACAGGTATAAAAAGAAAGTATTTGGAAAAAATAATACGTTTCGAATTTTTATGTTTTTATTGCTTTAAAAACGTAGTTTTGAGTACTTTTTTTAGATTTTTTAATTTAAATTTAATTCAAAATTTAGCCTTTTTAGTTGTCACTGGTGTATCACTATCAGCATTATTCGTCATTTTAAGCATTAATGTTTACTTTAAATGGATTCTTCAATTTGTTCTATTGATAAATTATCGTGTAAGTCATATTAAGGTTAAGTGTTCATAATGTAAACGAACATGTGTGTACCAAATGCGTAAAAGTAGGTAAGTATGGAGTCGCCTACAAATTATAAACAAAAACCAACAACAATTTTTGTGCAATTTCGTTGATAGTGACATCTATAACAAGTGTCATAATGTCACGTCCTGTCCTATCACATTCACACCACATCTGACATCTAACATTTCGTTTCACAAACCGTGAGAGCTACATGGAAAAAAACATGTCTTTTATACCTTGTACAAGATAGCTTGATCGATTTGACAAACGGGCTAGTGATGGGAAACGGAAAATATCTAGGAGTCCAAAAAATAACGTTTTAACATACTTGTAACTGTGACAAGTTGGCGTGGGTGTATTATGTATGAAATTCTTTATTGCACTATACCCTGTTCAAGATAGCGTGATCGATTTGACAGACGGGCTAGTGATGGGAAACAGAAAATATCTAGTAGTCCAAAAAATAACGTTTTAAAATACTTGTAACAGTGACAAGTTGGCGTGGGTGTATTATGTGTGAAATTCTTTATTGCACTAGACATATAAAATATTGGGTAGATAAGCGATGGTGGGTCAATATTCATAATAAGTTCCTATTTAATATTACAGGGTTATTTTTGGACCTTCCGCCAAATTTAATTAAGTGGTTCAGACCATGAAAGTAAACAAAAAAGAAAATAAAATAATAGTTGTTAAAGTGTTAAATACCAATGCTCTAAAGCCAACGAATTTTATTTCGAAATGAAAATGTTTTTATTTCGAATATTGTATTACAAAGTGAAGAAAAAGTGATATAGAATTTCACACACAATACACCCATACCATCTCGTCACAGTTACAAGTATTTAAAACCGTTATTTTTTGGACTACTAGATATTATCTGTTTCCCATCACTATTCGTCATTGCAAAGTAAAGGTATGATTCCGAACTACGCTGCACGCAGAAGTGCTACCGCGGCACTACTGGTCCCCATTGCCGCGACGTAGTTCGGAATCCTACCATTATGTCGATCAGAAAAATTGACATCTGTCAAATCGATCAAAAGATATGTTGTACAGGGTATCGTAATTATAAATAGATTCCATTACCCGTTTTCGCTTATCGGTACACCCGTTCAACAGCTAAGCACCCATAATGAGTGTTATATTTTACAACTACCAACTAATACCACTCAACCCACAATGGCCCACTGCTGCGTCGGGCCTCCTCGCATCATATGAAGGGTAATTACAGAATACACAGTATCACTACCCCATTCCACCCTGAGGGTGTCGCAATAGCCGACCGAAGAAAATGCCAAGGCCGAAAACCTAGGTGCAAGGGAAGGAAAACTTGATACGACACCGTGTGTCAACCCATCAGCTCAGAGTGACACGGTAGGCTAATTACCCTCCATGTCATTTGCCCGACTCAGCACTGGATCATTTATGGGCTTAGTATTAGTAGCAGAAGTATTAGTAGTATTAGTAGATGTATAAACTGGTAAGTCGATGACCCTAACTATATTACGGACAGAGAAATACATAGACGTCTCATTTTCTTTTTAGGATCCGAGCAAGAAGCCTATAAACATCGTGGCACTTCAGACCAGTACGAAGAAAGCAATGGACATGTTTCAGGTATATTATCAAACTCATTTTTAATCAAGTTGGCTCATTAGAGCACTTTCGACAGGTAAAACAATAAAATAAAATGTACCATTGAATATTTACGAGCGAGAGAAGAACCGGAAAGAAGCACTGTAGTAGCTCTTTTTAGATCGCCATTTTGAGGTACAAGGCCGGGATTAGACAGATTTGTGAGAGCAAATTCGCGCAATTGTCGCAAAGGCCAAACATCAGCAATAATCTTCTGATTTCTGAGCCAAACGACCCCCAGCAACGGCACCTGTTGCACAAACATGACGCATGTGGCAGCAGCCTCCTCAACCATATTGCAGGGAAGGGAACGACCCATCACACGACGCCACCATTGTCATTAGTCTTAAAGTGAGCATGATAACTCGAGCACCAAATTTAGATATTTATCGAGTTAGCAGCAAAAACAGGGCCACGATATATTGAACTTTTATTTGAATTGTTTTGCAGGTTACATATTTAACTCTTACAGATATACTTTCTAACAGAACAACAAACAAATATGAAAAAGCTAGTTAACCTCAATATAATTTATACTGTTCTTCATTTATACTATTCATTTGGCCTAGTCTAAGTTGTTTTTGGCTTAGTGCGGTATTTCTTATTGAAAACGAATCCCCTGCACCTGTCGCGGAGGCAGTTTACAGACATGTAATTCACGAACACAAATGACACCCTCCTTGAATATATTATGGTAATGTGTATATGGTAGCTGTCAATTCAAAGTCTACTTTGTGTAGCGACTGTAGTAATGTCCACTTGGACTGGCGGCTTTTTATGCTCTTTGAACTACACCCCATTCAACGGTCAGCCTGATTGTGAGCCTACAGATCAGAAGCACTACGATCCTAATATAATTTATACAACACCTCATGCAGGGTTTACTTAACTCCTATCCAATCAACAATTCAAACAATTCAAAACCCACCATACGCCAGTTTTCAATTGAACATTCACTAATACTAAGTTACTCAAAAGAACTGTCAAACTCTTTTCAAATAATAATTACATGTACACTCACACAAACTTACACAATATTTCACTCATTGCACTAATAGGCCATAGAAGAAGAGGACATATCAATGATGAGAGTCCAAAAAGACATCACGCTGGCAGAGAGAACGTGGAAGAAGTAAACTCTGGACTTGGCGATGACTACGCTGTAGAAAGGCACCATGGAGGACAGACTCATGTTGTACACGGAGAAAGGCTTTTAGAAGGTGGACATAGACATATTGAACGAGGCAATGATATCGGGGTAGAAGTGAACCATATCGGAGATGCAGACCAGCTTATCGAAGGAGTACAAAGACATTTAGTAGGAGGCAAGCATGTTGGGGTAGAAATGGACCATATCGGAGATGCAGACCAGCTTATCGAAGGAGTACAAAGACATTTACGAGGAGGCAAGCATGTTGGGGTAGAAATGGACCATATCGGAGATGCAGACCAGCTTATCGAAGGAGTACAAAGACATTTAGTAGGAGGCAAGCATGTTGGGGTAGAAGTGGACCATATCGGAGATGCAGACCAGCTTATCGAAGGAGTACAAAGACATTTACGAGGAGGCAAGCATATAAGTGGTGGAGGAAGACATATTACAGTAGGAGAAGAAGAAAGGCTTATTGAGGGCAGGCAGAGACATATTGTCGATGGAGTGAAACACATTGGAGTAGGAGAACGGCATATTGAAGGAGAGAGACATCTAGGAGATGAAGAGAGACTTGTCGAACATAGAAGCGGACATAGTAACGTTGGAGAAGAAAGATATAGCAGTGATAGGCTTATTGATAGTCATTCTAAATATTCGAGAGGAGATGGAGGTTCGTATGCCTCAGCGTCTGCGAATAGTGAATCTATTCCGATAATACGCAAGGGTTCAACGGTCTACCACATTAACAATGGAGAAGGAAAAGTTCACACCGGAAGTTCGGCAGCGGCGGCGCTTCTGAGTAAACGTGAGTGTTTTAATTATTAAAATGTTATTTCACATTCAGAATACACAATGTCATCAACCCACAATATCCCAAAGGTGTCGTAAAAGGTGACTAAAGGAGAGCAAAAGGCAGATCACGTAGCTTAAGAGACAGAAAACTTGATGCAAACCCTGTGCCAACCCGTCTTGCCAGCGTGGCACAGTAGACTATTTCCCTCCATGAATTTGGAGGAGGCCGGACTCAGTTGTGGGTCATTTACAAGCTGAAACAAAACGAACACATTTTCTGTTGCCTATCGTCATTAACCCATTTCACACCATTCGTGGAAAGAAAGCGTAGGTCGAAATACTTTATTTTAGGAGTCTTATTGCGACCCATCTAGTAGGACAATCGATAATTATTTGGTTATACCAGATGTGTAACGTATGTTAAAGATGCTAGAATAACAGCTACGCCAACGATCATCCAATATCCGGCAGTTCCAGACAGTTTAGCTTACAGCTTACATTTTCAATTGTGTTTTCTACTGTTCGCCAGGATACGGCCTTCACCGTGACATAAGAGAAATTTACAAAATACCCTCATTTGTATATTTTAATGACGGTTGTGTCATGTTTTTTACAGTCAACCAAGTGCGCAAAGCGCATGTATCCGGCGATCAAGAGGCACAAGCACCCCATCATCCCATCGTCATCAAACGAGAACCATACTCTGGCATCACAGACCACGCATTCAGAAGGATTTCTGGCTCTGAAGAAGATATTAGCAAACATAGAGATCATCATATGAACGAAAACAATCATTATGGTGATACATCGAGGAGTTACAATATAGAAAATTTATTAAGAGGTATTCACAGAATTACCAAGTTAGGTGGTCATCGCTTCCGTAAAGGACCTGCCCTAAGAACGGGAGAAGGAAATACTGGATATGAGAACCGTCATTACCCTAAAATATATCATCGCTACCCTTACCACAACCTACCTTACCACCCATTGTACCATCACATTTTGAACCACCCATTGTACCGTCACGTTTTTAGTCATGGCAGTTATGGAGGTCCTATTAGAGTGTATCACTATAGGGTCGGACCTCATGGAAATCCTGCAGTCAAAGCTGAAGCAGATGTCACTGTCAATCCAGGTGGTTTGGGTGATAGTGGATTGTACGGCATACCAGGTCTTTACGGAAAACCTTTTGGTGATCAATCCAATCCGTTATTAGGTCAATTACCCAATGGCCTACCAATGGCCAATGTCCCAATGGCCTACCCCCCAGGGCATCCTCTGAATCCTACCGGCGCTGGTATCAACTTGACTGGTCTCAACCCTTGGGCACTCTACCCATGGGGTCTATTGGGACTTGGGCTTAACGCAACAGCTGGACTAAATGTAACAGACGGTGCTAACCCTTGGAGTAACTCAAAAGATTTCCCACTAGGACCCTGGAGTTCCATTCCTGGACTTAACTTGACAGCTTTACTTAATCTTACAAATGAATTTAACCCGTTAGGGAGCTTGCCATTGGGTCCTTTGGGCTTGGGACTTGGATTCAATTTCGCAGCTGGACTTAACCTCACTGATGGATCTAACCCTTGGGCCCAGCACCCATGGGGACCTTTGGGATTGGGACTTGGATTCAATTTCGCAGCTGGACTTAACCTTACAGACGGTTCTAACCCATTGGGACAATATCCTTTGGGTCCATTGGGGCCTTTGGGCATTGGCCCTGGACTTAACTTGACAACTTTACTTAATCTTACAAATGGATTTAACCCGTTAGGGAGCTTGCCATTGGGTCCTTTGGGCTTGGGACTTGGATTCAATTTCGCAGCTGGACTTAACCTTACAGACGGTTCTAACCCATTGGGACAATATCCTTGGGGTCCATTGGGGCCTTTGGGCATTGGACCTGGACTTAACTTGACAACTTTACTTAATCTTACAAATGGATTTAACCCGTTAGGGAGCTTGCCATTGGGTCCGTTGGGCTTGGGACTTGGATTCAATTTCGCAGCTGGACTTAACCTCACTGATGGATCTAACCCTTGGGCCCAGCACCCATGGGGACCTTTGGGATTGGGACTTGGATTCAATTTCGCAGCTGGACTTAACCTTACAGACGGTTCTAATCCATTGGGACAATATCCATGGGGTCCATTGGGGCCTTTGGGAAATGGACCTGGACTTAACTTGACAACTTTACTTAATCTTACAAATGGATTTAACCCGTTAGGGAGCTTGCCATTGGGTCCGTTGGGCTTGGGACTTGGATTCAATTTCGCAGCTGGACTTAACCTCACTGATGGATCTAACCCTTGGGCCCAGCACCCATGGGGACCTTTGGGATTGGGACTTGGATTCAATTTCGCAGCTGGACTTAACCTTACAGACGGTTCTAATCCATTGGGACAATATCCATGGGGTCCATTGGGGCCTTTGGGAAATGGACCTGGACTTAACTTGACAACTTTACTTAATCTTACAAATGGATTTAACCCGTTAGGGAGCTTGCCATTTGGTCCTTTGGGCTTGGGACTTGGATTCAATTTCGCAGCTGGACTTAACCTCACTGATGGATCTAACCCTTGGGCCCAGCACCCATGGGGACCTTTGGGTTTGGGACTTGGATTCAATTTCGGAGCTGGACTTAACCTTACAGACGGTTCTAATCCATTGGGACAATATCCTTGGGGTCCATGGGGACCTTTGGGCATTGGACCTGGACTTAACTTCCATGAAGGACTTAACCTGACTGATGGATCTAACCCTTGGGCCCAGCACCCATTGGGACCTTTGGGTTTGGGACTTGGATTCAATTTCGCAGCTGGACTTAACCTTACAGACGGTTCTAATCCATTGGGACAATATCCATGGGGTCCATTGGGGCCTTTGGGAAATGGACCTGGACTTAACTTGACAACTTTACTTAATCTTACAAATGGATTTAACCCGTTAGGGAGCTTGCCATTTGGTCCTTTGGGCTTGGGACTTGGATTCAATTTCGCAGCTGGACTTAACCTCACTGATGGATCTAACCCTTGGGCCCAGCACCCATGGGGACCTTTGGGTTTGGGACTTGGATTCAATTTCGGAGCTGGACTTAACCTTACAGACGGTTCTAATCCATTGGGACAATATCCTTGGGGTCCATGGGGGCCTTTGGGCATTGGACCTGGACTTAACTTCCATGAAGGACTTAACCTGACTGATGGATCTAACCCTTGGGCCCAGCACCCATTGGGACCTTTGGATTTGGGACTTGGATTCAATTTCGCAGCTGGACTTAACCTTACAGACGGTTCTAATCCATTAGGACCATATCCTTGGGGTCCATGGGGGCCTTTGGGCATTGGACCTGGACTTAACTTCCATGAAGGACTTAACCTCACTTATGGATCTAACCCTTGGGCCCAGCACCCATGGGGACCTTTGGGTTTGGGACTTGGATTCAATTTCACAGCTGGACTTAACCTTACGGACGGTTCTAATCCATGGGGCCAACATCCTTTGGGTCCCTGGGGCGTCGGACCTGGATTTAACTTCACCACTGGCCTTAACATCACGGATGGACCTAATCCCTGGGCACTTCACCCCGGATTTGGTCCCGGATTTGGTCCCGGATTTAATCCAGATGCGCCTTACCATCCTGGATACGACAATGATCGTCATTACCTGTACAAAGAATTGGATGAGTTATTTGAAGCTTTGGGTCTGAATGAAACAGATAGTTCAGATCATTTGAAAGTGTTTGAGAAATGGCTTCATATTAACGGTTATGACAGCAAAGATTTTGAAAGCTTCGTGAATTTCCTTAAATCTAACACTACAGACTCACACACACTGACAGATACCACACAAACTATACAGAGTAACAGCGCAACTGTGACAACAAAAGACACATCATCAAGCGATAGTAGTACCACCTCAGAGTCAGCTAGTGCTTCTCAGAGTAGCAGCAGTGCTGTGGCCTCAAAGAGTTCATCAGATTCATCCTCTTCTTCAAGCACTCAAGGTTCCTCTACCAATGACAGCTCTCAGAAACCGGCAAGCACTCCAAACCCTAATGTTCCCGCTTCAAGTGGAAGTAGTACCAGCTCAGAGTCAGCTAGTGCTTCTCAGAGTAGCAGTAGTGCTGTGACCTCAACGAGTTCATCAGATTCATCCTCTTCTTCAAGCACTCAAGGTTCCTCTACCAATGACAGCTCTCAGAAACCGGCTAGCACTCCAAACCCTAATGTTCCCACTTCAAGCGGAAGTAGTACGACCTCACAGTCAGCTAGTGCTTCTCAGAGTAGCAGTAGTGCTGTGGCTTCAACGAGTTCGTCAGCTTCATCCTCTTCTTCAAGCACTCAAGGTTCCTCTACCAATGACAGCTCTCAGAAAACTCCAACCACTCCAAACTCTAATGTTCCCACTTCAAGTGGAAGTAGTACCAGCTCAGAGTCAGCTAGTGCTTCTCAGAGTAGCAGTAGTGCTGTGACCTCAACGAGTTCATCAGATTCATCCTCTTCTTCAAGCACTCAAGGTTCCTCTACCAATGGCAGCTCTCAGAAACCGGCAAGCACTCCAAACCCTAATGTTCCCACTTCAAGCGGAAGTAGTACGACCTCACAGTCAGCTAGTGCTTCTCAGAGTAGCAGTAGTGCTGTGGCCTCAACGAGTTCATCAGATTCATCCTCTTCTTCAAGCACTCAAGGTTCCTCTACCAAAGACAGTTCTCAGAAACCGTCAAGCACTCCAAACTCTAATGTTCCCACTTCAAGTGGAAGTAGTACCAGCTCAGAGTCAGCTAGTGCTTCTCAGAGTAGCAGTAGTGCTGTGACCTCAACGAGTTCATCAGATTCATCCTCTTCTTCAAGCACTCAAGGTTCCTCTACCAATGACAGTTCTCAGAAACCGGCAAGCACTCCAAACCCTAATGTTCCCACTTCAAGTGGAAGTAGTACCAGCTCAGAGTCAGCTAGTGCTGCTCAGAGTAGCAGTAGTGCTGTGACCTCAACGAGTTCATCAGATTCATCCTCTTCTTCAAGCACTCAAGGTTCCTCTACCAAAGACAGTTCTCAGAAACCGTCAAGCACTCCAAACTCTAATGTTCCCACTTCAAGTGGAAGTAGTACCAGCTCAGAGTCAGCTAGTGCTGCTCAGAGTAGCAGTAGTGCTGTGACCTCAACAAGTTCATCAGATTCATCCTCTTCTTCAAGCACTCATGGTTCCTCTACCAATGACAGTTCTCAGAAACCGGCAAGCACTCCAAACCCTAATGTTCCCACTTCAAGTGGAAGTAGTACCAGCTCAGAGTCAGCTAGTGCTGCTCAGAGTAGCAGTAGTGCTGTGACCTCAACGAGTTCATCAGATTCATCCTCTTCTTCAAGCACTCAAGGTTCCTCTACCAAAGACAGTTCTCAGAAACCGTCAAGCACTCCAAACTCTAATGTTCCCACTTCAAGTGGAAGTAGTACCAGCTCAGAGTCAGCTAGTGCTGCTCAGAGTAGCAGTAGTGCTGTGACCTCAACAAGTTCATCAGATTCATCCTCTTCTTCAAGCACTCAAGGTTCCTCTACCAATGACAGTTCTCAGAAACCGGCAAGCACTCCAAACCCTAATGTTCCCACTTCAAGTGGAAGTAGTACCAGCTCAGAGTCAGCTAGTGCTGCTCAGAGTAGCAGTAGTGCTGTGACCTCAACGAGTTCATCAGATTCATCCTCTTCTTCAAGCACTCAAGGTTCCTCTACCAAAGACAGTTCTCAGAAACCGTCAAGCACTCCAAACCCTAATGTTCCCACTTCAAGTGGAAGTAGTACCAGCTCAGAGTCAGCTAGTGCTTCTCAGAGTAGCAGTAGTGCTGTGACCTCAACGAGTTCATCAGATTCATCCTCTTCTTCAAGCACTCAAGGTTCCTCTACCAATGACAGCTCTCAGAAACCGGCTAGCACTCCAAACCCTAATGTTCCCACTTCAAGCGGAAGTAGTACGACCTCACAGTCAGCTAGTGCTTCTCAGAGTAGCAGTAGTGCTGTGGCTTCAACGAGTTCATCAGATTCATCCTCTTCTTCAAGCACTCATGGTTCCTCTACCAATGACAGCTCTCAGAAACCGGCAAGCACTCCAAACCCTAATGTTCCCACTTCAAGTGGAAGTAGTACCAGCTCAGAGTCAGCTAGTGCTTCTCAGAGTAGCAGTAGTGCTGTGGCCTCAACAAGTTCATCAGATTCATCCTCTTCTTCAAGCACTCAAGGTTCCTCTACCAATGACAGCTCTCAGAAAACTCCAACCACTCCAAACTCCAATGTTTCCACTTCAAGTGAAAGTAGTACCAGCTCAGAGTCAGCTAGCGTTTCAACGAATGAATCAAGTAGTAATTCCACCTCCAGCTCAATCATTGAAGACACTTATACTAAATTGCTGGAAGCTTTAGATGTTCACAATGCAGATGACAAAGACCTGCTAGACGACTTAAAAAAATGGCTCTATGAAAACGGCTATAGTGACAAAGACTACGAATCAATAATAGACTACATTAACAGTAATAAAACTCACGACCCTTCATCTGTCGAGAGTTCCAAACAAACAAATTCAACTTCTACCGTAGCATCTGCTACAAGCTCTTCATCAAGTTCTAGTACAAGCAATAGTGAATCCTCTACAAGTGAGACTTCTTCGTCAGATCCATCAAGCACTATTGTTTCGTCTACAAGTAGTAAAAGTGCATCAGAAGCACACAGCAGTGAATCTGCTTCATCAAATTCCACAGTAACAGAAACACATAGCGATTCTTTGAGTAAAGATGCTGCGATCGCCGCATAAATATAAACTGTTGAGAATACGAATGAATAAGACCTGGGCAAAGATTTCATAATTTATGGCATAACGGCTACACTGAGAAAGATGGAGGAGTTAATTTTAAAGAATATACACACCATGAGAATATTTTTACTGTTAATTACATTTTTAAAGAATAAAATAACTAGAACAACACATCAAGAATTAGATCATGTTCAAGAAATAGGCACTCTACTACTAAACTATATTATACATTACACCAACAACATTTCACAATAGAAAGATGACTATAATTATTCTTCTGAAATCTTCTCTTCAACATCATTTTCTTCTGATTAAGACCAACCAAATGATACAAACCAGATTCATCATTATACGATACACGTATTCTAGTGGAATTTCCTCTACAACATTGATTTCTGTTAATCTAAACGACATCCAAGTTGTACTACAGTACTATAGGTAACATAAACTTTTACATTATCAAAATATACTGTACCACCCTATACAACTATCTTGTGTTCTAAAATCATCTTTATAAGAATTATTGCTAATACGGACCAAGCAAAAGAGACATTTTTACCAGAAGACACAAGCATTGATTACATTATCCGTACCTAATTTCTATAAGTACAAACCTTTTGTTCTAGATCTAGATCTTTTACAAAGGCGACTTCATCTGATTTCAAGCATACAGGCTTTATACAAGAATATATTACTAAAACATTACGAGTATTTACCACATGATCGAAAACAGATTCCTTGATGTTACAAACACATTTTCAATTGATTCTTCCGTAATCTTCACTACATCACCAAACACTTCTGAGTTTAAGCAACAATATTATACATCAGAAGATCATGCCAGAAGACCACCAACTACACAATTATTTATAACATTACCTACACGATCAAGATGTTCCATCGTTTTCTACACCAAACTTCTCTTCTGAAATCGTCTCGGCAACAGCGATGTCTTCTGACTTTAATTCAATTGTACTATTTATCAACTCTTCACAGGTTCTGATGCTTAAATACTCTTCAAGATTTCAGCAGAATTCTTCAATGATGAGCTTCTTCAAGCACGTCAATCTTTCTGATTTGTTTAAATACAAAATGATTATTATAAAGCAATGTCGTTATTATTTTATACTAACCAGACTAATACTTGATCCATATGGTGTCGGATTTCGAATACATAGTATGACCACCCCATTCCATTTTGATGGTGCCGTAGGAGCTGCCAAGTAGCGTCAAGGCTGATAACTTAGTCGCAAGAGAAGGAACTCTTGATACGAAACCCTGTGCCAACCCGTCTGGCCAGAGTGGCACAGTAGTCTAATTACCCTCCGTGTTATTGGAGGAGGTCTGACTCGACAGTGGGTCTTCTATGGGCTTAGTAGTACTGTTGGGGCCGCTAATGGCGCCTCGACCTACCCGCCAGAACGAAATCTCTCGGTTGCTAGAACCAAGGCCTTGGGTTCACCAAACTTGCTCCGTGATTCTGGGGAGCTGGCCTACTTCGAACCCTAAGCGGGTATGGATCCCAGAGGATCCCTTGGTGCACGCAAGCCCCCTCAAGACAACAAGGTGGCAGCACGGTCGAGGGGGTTGTTTGTTAACTACCTCCACCACTAGTTATCACTAGGGCAGAGGTATGATTAAAATGATATACAGGTTGTCCCAAAAAATAGTGTCAAGCGGAAGGCCAGAGATAGAGCACTTTTTAAAAAAAAATTCTTTCTCTAACTGTATTATCTTGAATTGCACTTTTAAGCATAAAATAGCTTCGTAACTTTGACCAAAATTATGAAAATATTGGTGTAAAGCCAAACATAAAAAAATCATAACATGAAAACTATGAAAAATCGCAGAACATACATGGGGGTGATTCGGGTACCTAAGGGGTGTTCTATCTCTGGACTTCTGGAAGACACTATTTTTTGGGACAGCCTGTATTATCGACATCATTTAAATCGCAGCCCATATAAGGCCCACTGCTGAGACTGGCCTTCTTCAATGGCATGAAGGGAAATTAGCCTACTGTGTGACGCTGGCCAGACGGGTTGGCACAGGGTTTCGTGTCAACATCCACCTCTTGTGGCTAGTTTGTCAACCTTGTTATATCCTTCGTTGGTCTAGTGGTTAGATGTGCCGCCTTTGGATCAACGGGTCCCGGGTTCGATTCCTGGGTCAGGCAAGTGTCTTTGTCTAAACCTCCTTAGACATACTGGTGCCCATCTTCTTCACAATATACACGTAATCAAACTACGGGCCACCCACCGCGCGCAGTCCGGTGCGAAGAATTCGGTCAACATTCTTAGCGCAAAGTCCGAATTCGTACAAATATGGTGATGGAATTTTAGACAAACCGAGCCACTGCCTCGCGTTTCGGCAGGGTCGCCATGTGATGCGGGATATCAGAGAGACAATTAAACACGCTGAGAGTCGGATTAATACTCACTGTTTATTGAAATAATACCTGATTAAATACCTGATTGAATACACACACTACATTACACACTACAATTGGCTCGGAGTCTGGGTGTCATTTCTATCTATAATATGTATGTATTTACAAAAAAAAAGTCATCATCATCATCATCATTTCAGTCAAAAGACGTCCACTGCTGGACATAGGCCTCCCCCAAGGATTTCCACAAAGGCCGGTTCTGGGCCGCCCGCATCCACTGCTTTCCGGCGATCTTAACCAGGTCGTCGGTCCACCGTGTGGGAGGCCTACCAGCATAGCGCCTTCCGGAACGCGGTTGCCACTCGAGGACTTTTCTGCCCCATCGGACGTTCGGTCCTGCGAGCTATGTGCCCTGCCCACTGCCACTTAAGTTTGGCAATCCGGTGGGCTATGTCGGTGACCCTGGTTTTCCTGCGTATCTCCTCATTTCTGATTCGATCTCGCAGGGAAACTCCGAGCATAGCCCTCTCCATTGACCTTTGGGTGAAAAAAAATGTAATCTCGTTACCATAACACAAGCATTAAGTTGCTTAGCTTGGGACGAGATGGCGTTGTGTGAAATGTCCAAAAAAAAAAAAAACTAACAAAACAGAATGTTGTGATGACACAATATATTCTAAATCCGCCCCTGTGTTTGGTTTCACCAACCTTTTCCATCATTATGGGTGTTGTAAGGCAACTAAAGGAGCAAAGCATGCAGAGAATCCACACAAATATCAATTATGCATGTAATTTGGCCACACTTTAACACCCAAAAGTTAAATACCCATGCCTTGTTAATTATCCCAAAAAAAGCGTGAGACAAAAAAAAGTAAAATCGAAACCGCGCGTGTCAAATAACATATAAATTCGGAACGCGTTCAGCTGTCAGGCTTAATGCATGTGGCACACTAAGTTAATAATTTTTTTAAATGTTTTATAGATACCTACTTGAAATTGGCTGAACACAAACCTTGAGAGCCACAAAGAAGAAAAATAGAATTAATTATTAGCTAGACCAAAATCAAGAAACAAATTTTTGTTAATTTAAAATCACTGTGCTGAGTTCAAAGTTAAATACGTTTCTACAAAACGACTTTTGGCCTGAAGGATTAGTGTTTCGGCGATATAGACAGCATCGTCCCACTGCGAGAGGTTAAAATGTTTGAATGTTTTTAATCTTTTCAAAAGTTTTTAAACTAAGATCAAATATATAGCAGGTAACGGACTACAATATTCTTATTTATTAAAATAAAAATACTAGTTATACCCTGTTCAAGATAGCATGATCGATCCATCTCGTCACAGTTGCAAGTATTTTAAACCGTTATTTTTTGGACTACTAGATATTATCTGTTTCCCACCACTATTCGTCATTGCAAAGTAAAGGTATGATTCCGAAGTACGCTGCACGCAGAAGTGCTACCACGGCACTACTGGTCCCCATTACCGCGACGTAGTTCGGAATCATACCTTTTTGTCGATCAGAAAAATTGACATCTGTCAAATCGATCACGCTATCTTGAATAGGGTATACGATGAAATAAAAAGAAATGCAGATTATATTCGATCACTGTCTAAGTTTGTTAACTCTAATCAATTAAATAGGGTTTTATGTACTTAACAAAATAAATATGGATGGATTCTAATACAATATAATGTCACCACCCCATTCTATCCTGAGGGTGTCGTAAAAGCTGTCTAAAGGAAATTGCACGGCACTTAACCTAGCCGCAAGAGAGGGAAATCTTGAAAGAAAACCATGAGCCAACCCGTCTGACCAGCGTGGCACAGTAGGCTAATGTCCCTCCTTTGATTGGAGGAGGCCCGACTCAACAGTGGGTCATTTAATGGCTGAGTGGTACTCACCCAGGGATTGATCGTTATACTAAAAGAACGCAAGAGGCCGATCATCTAGCCGTATGAGAAGGAATGACTTTATTTAATAAATAAATAAATAATTATATATAAAATAAATAAAAAACTTATTAAAAATGATATAACTTTTGGCTTAGTTTTTAAATTTAAAATTATTGTGCATGCTGTGTTCTCCTATAAATAAATAATAAATAAATAAATATCCTTGGACATTTCGCACAACGCCATCTCGTCGCAAGATAAGGAACTTAATGCTTGTGTCATGGTAACGAGATGGATGATAAACTACTTATATACATTTTTTTTTTGTAAATACGTACATATTATAGATAGAAATGACACCCAGACTCCGAACCAGTGCCTCTGGTTTAGACAAAGACACTTGCCCGACCCCGGAATCGAACCCGGGTACATATAATAAACGCGAAATTTCGTAAGTATGTGTTTGTTACCCTTTCACGTAAACACGACTAAATGGATTTTAATGAATCTTTACTATAATATAGCATATACATCAAAATAAAACATAGGTTACAATATATATAGATAATGTGTGAATAGTTCCAAATATTTATAATAATAAGTTTTAAGTAAGTAAAAAAAAAAGAAACGTAACAACAAGTAAGAAAAGTCCTCGAGTGGCGACCGCGTTCCGGAAAGCGCAGTGCTGGTAGGCCTCCCACACGGTGGACCGATGACCTGGTTAAGGTCGCCGGAAAACGATGGATGCGGGCGGCCCAGGACCGGCCTTTGTGGAAATCCTTGGGGGGGAGGCTTATGTCCAACAGTGGACGTCTTTTGGCTGAAATGATGATGATGATGATGAAGTAAAAAAAAAAATCTGACATTAAATAAATTCCATCACCACGCGGGTAAACCCGCGGATTGCAGCTAGCGATTAGATACATGTTTAAATAATGTTAAAATATTTTAATAAAAACAAAAATTGATATTAGAATGTCTAATAATATTTTGCTAATAATGTTTTTGCTGCCCTCAGTGTGAAACTACCTCGAAAAAAAATCTTCCCGCCCTTTGTAGGGCCGCCATTTTTTCACAAACACATCATTCATGGCAACTCAAAAGTGTAATGAGGTTCTAATTATGTGTTTATGTTGTTTAAAAATAACATGGGCAGCTTTGAGTTTCAAATGAAAGACAGCAATAGAATGAAATAGAAAATTCTCTATTGTGTGATGATTGTGGTCGTTTGACAACTACAGAGTTTCTTGCCGGGTCTTCTCTGTAGAACAACCTTCCGATCCGGATGAGGAATTGTGTATGAAAGGTGCGAATGTAGGTATGACGACTGATAGGTGTGTGTGGAGACTAGCACCTAGTGTGGGACAAGGGCCGTAAGATGATAATGGTAATTATAAATATGACGATTTAAAAGAGTTTTGTGTCTCCATTTCCATTTTTGGGTCTCCATGTTGACTGCAATTTGAACTGGAAATACCATGTAGAAACTGTATGCAGTAAATTAAACCAGTCAGCATATGCACTTTTTATGCTACGTAAAATTGTGAACCAGTCTGCGGTTATCACAGCATACCATGCGACCGTAGAATCAGTTTTGAGATACGGTATTATCTTCTGGGGAGTCTCAACTGATAAAGATATTTTATTTAAAGCCCAAAAGAAGTGTGTAAGAGCTCTCTGTAATTTAAAGCAAACAGACAGTTGTCAACCTTATTTCATAAGCCTAAAATTATTGACGTTGCCTTGTATTTATATTTATGAAATGTCTGTATTTGTCGCATCGAATATGACGTTATTTGAAGAGGTAAAGAGTAAACGCCATAACAGAAAAATAGGTTTCTCTTTAAATCATACTGGGCAATTTAACAACAGTGTATTTATTATGGCACCGCGCATCTACAATCATTTACCCACTAATATTTTATACAGTACAAGTCATAACAGTTTCAAAAACAATTTAAAAAAGCTCTTGGTTTCAAAGGCGTACTATAGTGTTAAACAATATTTAGATGACAAATTGTAAATGGACCTATGTATTGACAAATTGACATTGAAATTCTTGACATTTTCTTGATAACTATGACATAATGACATTTTTATTTTATTATATCTGTGCTGATGCTTTTGTTAATTAGGTTATTAGGTAAATGAATTGTAAGTTAACTCAATATTAGGACCAAACGACATTAAATTATAATTATCGAAACTTGATCGTGTACACCCTAGTGGTAGATGATTTTGAGGACCTGAAAAGATGTACGAACACCTATCATTAAGCCCAAAACTCACACGAATAAATGATTTATGATTTATAAAACCTACGTAAATAAAGTTCCTTTTGAGTTTGATTTCGGTTCCCTAAAATATGGTTGAGCTGGGCCGTGCTGGGAAGATGGGTTGGCCCAGGGTTTGTATCAAGATTTCTTTTTCTTGCGGCTAGGGTTTCGGCCTTGTCATTTCCTTTTGTCGGTTCTTACCACACCCACAGGTAAGTGTGTGTTGGTGACATGTATCTTCTAAATCCGTCACCACACGGACCTGTATGTGATTATGTTTTATTATTATTTGACTAGCTGACCCGGCGAACTTTGTTCCGCATTATAAATATTTAAAACAAAAAGAAAGTTGGACATAGGATGCCTGAGATTTTTATCCCGTCTGTATAAAACCTACTTTAACAAAACGCAACTGACAGCGAAACGTTATGTTGTCTATAGTTTAATATGGCCGAAAATTTGACAATTAGAAATTTTGAATTCGACTTGCTTATATTGTTGTAATTCACATGATATATTTATAACTTGTAGCCTATGTGTTATTCTGATGTATAAGCAATATTATTGTATAGTTTCATTAAAATCCATTCGGTAGTTTTTACGTGAAAGAGTAACAAACATCCATCCATCCATCCATCCATACTTACAAACTTTCACGTTTATAATATTAGTAAGATGAATCAATTATTGAATGATTATGTAGCGACCGCATGCTACATACTTTACACAGTTTACCCGAAAAATCTGAACTAATTGCATCAAGAAATATCGCCTACAAATGCGATTATTACCGAAAAGTCCTATACCGCGATAGCGAAATTTCAAGAGCAATTCGCAAGTTAAGAATTCTCCGACTAAAACTATCGGGGGAACTAGGGGGAGGGGATAGGCGCTGCGACCCCTAGCCAGACATCACACCTCGTCTGCCTTTGCGCCTAAAATTATATTAATATTAAACATATTTGCTCAAAATTACCGTTAATAACCACAGACTCATTGGAAATTATATTACCACACAATTCGATTATTCTGAGAACAGGCAAAAATCATTACGCAGATTGCCACGTGCAGATAATAAAACAATTATGGCGATAAGGGGCGATGATTTAGGGCGCGTAATTGAGTTTGATCCTTTGAGGTTATGTTTGTATAGGATGGTGTCATTAATGCTAAAAATACGCCCCTTATTAAGTAAAACTATTTGTCACTCGACTGCAAGAAGGAGGATAATCTAAATTCTGTTGTATTTATGTGTATAACGAATCAAATCTATGATAAAACAACCAATTAAAAAAATATAATTAGAATAGTTATTATCTGCGACTTCGTCCGCGCGATATCTAACAATGTGGAAGACTCAGTAACTTAGGGCTCCTGAAAAGGGGGGAGGGGGTAATACAAGTACCCTAAGTAACTCCTTGTTACATGAGCTATCTGGCAGTAAAAGTTCCATCGAAATCGGTCGAGCTATTTCAGACATTAGCCGAAACAAACAGACAACAAATGAAAAAAAAAAGTTTTTTGGTTTATGTACCGTGTATACATTTAATTATTGTGTTAAAATTCTTGACTAAATGAAAGCATTCGCAGGAATTTATTCAGATAAAATGAATTTGATTTTGTTTGTTTTGAAATCAGTCTCACAAAGGTTATCCATCTTATTTAACGTTATTGTCAATTTCTACATTACATACAGCATTACGCACGTTTTACGAATCTAAATATTGACTAATAAAAGTACGTCATTTAAATGTACAAAGAATCAATCTAGCGATTCAAAGGGGTAGGTACGCTGCCAGTATCTTCGGAACCTTGCCTAAAGGGACTCCTTATTTAATATTTAATTTTACGTTCATTGTTTTTTTAAGTATTTGAATGTAATTTAAATTATGACCATTAGACAAATAATTTAAATGTATTTAGTCTTAGCAAATGAATACAATAGATACCTGTACAATCAAAATATAAAATCTATTCAAGTTGGGAATATACATTTTCATCCCCCCATCTCGGAAAGAGTATTTTTGCTCTTCGATATCTGAGTGCAAAAGCCGTTTTTATTCGCTAGAGAATAAAGTATTTTTGCTCTTCGATATCTGAGTGCGAAAGCCGTTTTTATTCGCTACAGAATAAAGTAAAGATTATTCTGTAATACTTACCTGTCATAATGTAGTAATTAATACCTAAACTGAAATAAAAGTGTACCTATCTTGTGATTGTAAACGTTTTTTTTTTGCATTTAGTCATTTCCTCGCTGAGGTGGAATGAAAAGTTACGTGTTGCACTCGAGTGCAAAGATTTTTCACCTCGTGCTCTTTTGATTCCCTCGCTAACGTTCAGGATTCAATTTTAGAATCCTTCGCTTGCTCGGTCATCAAAATTGAACACGCGGTTAAAAAGCAACTTTGCACTCTTGTATAACAAATAACTATTTACATTTAGGTACTATTTATCACCGGTTCGGAAGGCTGCTGTACAGATAAGAGCCGAGAAGAGATTCTAGTCGCTTAGTGGTAGCTTTAGAATGGTCCGCCCGGCTAGCTACCACCCTCACTTCTAAGCTCGGCGCCAAGCAGTTTTACTGTATTTCGTCGTGTGTACGTTCCGAACAGGGCATTTCCTTGAATTGCCTGCTACATCTTAGATCCTGGCGTTTCTTTCCATCACGCAAGCTTAGGGTCAAAGACACTCAAGTGACAGATAAAAAAAAATACTTTTTCAGATCGCCACTTTTGTATACACAGACTTATATGTCATGTTTGTGTGATAGTCGCAAGCCCGCGCAATATTCGCGAAGGACCAAACATTGCTGATGTATCAGTATATAGAACTGCGTGCCTGAACTGAACAACCAAGAACAACGGCATCTGTTCACAAGATTGAGGCATGTGACAGCCATCGCCCTCCTCATCCAAATTCCAGGGAAGAGGGCGACCCGTCACACGACGCCACCACTGCCATGAGTCTTTGAGTGAGCATGACAACAAATCAATCGGATCAATATTCAACCAAATAACGGGAATAAAAGCCATTAAATGACCCATTGTTGATCAAGCCTCCCCCCATCACAGGGAGGGTACCTAATTAGCCTACTATACCACGCTAGCAAGACGGGTTGGCACTGGGTTTCGAATCACTGGGACCCGTCACTCGACGCCACAACTGTCTCGTTCCAATTGGCGCCGAGTGTGGCAGAGATAGCGATAATGTGGTTATCCTTTCTTTAAAAGGTGGAGCCGTGTCGTTGATTGGTTAATATAAGTGATGCTTGTTAGACAAGAAAAGGCGTAAGCGACGTTGTATGGAGATTTCCGAATGTATTTTCTACAGCTTTATAATTTATTGATTTACTATCTGTACCCTGCGCACGTTGCTACGCCACTAACTTAAATAAATTGGAAGGAAAGACATTACACACATTTTCATTTCTTTTTGTTTAGAAACCTTCGTGGGATCATTCACAGCACTTTGCTGAAGATCATCACATGATCAAATGCATAGTTTACGATTCTATGAAGGAGATACAGACAAACATTCATTTTTATATTTAACTAGCGACCCGCGCCGCCTTCGCACGGGTGTAATTATGCATATATTATACATATAAATCTTCCTCTTGAATCACTCTATCTATTACTAAAACCGGTTCCAAATCCTTTGCGTAGTTTTAAAGATTTAAGCTTACATAGGGACGGACCGACGACAGCGACTTTGTTTTATACTATGTAGTGATAGTGATAGTGAAGATGTATATGTAAGAACGCAAGACACAGACTAGGAAAGCTTGACAAAAACACTGCCAACACGTCTTGCCAGCATGGCACAGCAAAATGATTAAATAAACTAACTATACCGCCGATAATTTGGAGGAGGCCATTTATGGGCTAAAACGACGATGTATTCAATAGCTACCGATCATGTCTACATTTGCAAGGACCCAGTTTTCCAAACCTGATTAAAGTTGAGAAAAAAGTTCTTAGTAATATTTCTATGACACCATTTAAAATATTTTTAACTAATTATTTTTTCTGAACTACTTCGCAGCCTATAAATGTCCTACTGCTGAGTCGGACCTCCTCCCGTTACATGGAGGATAATAAGCCACCTTGACTCTACCTCCCTGGCACAGAGTTTATATAAAATTTTCCTTCTCTTGCGGCTAGTCGACCTTATCATTTCCTTCTGTCGGATCTTACGACAACCTCAGGATGAAATGGGGTGGCGACATTATGTATTCTAAATCCGTCACTGCATGGAAAATCTGTTCTGGGTTCCGCCTGTTGCATTGGCAGGTTTGAGACCCCGGTACAAGCAAAAATCTACTTTATGCCAACGAGTTTACGTACCAACAGCACATTATGTCGTTTTTGCTCCAGAAATAACCACAGATCACTCCCACAAGTATCAAGCTCCGCCCTTTAAAACAGATCAAAAGATTTTGTCTTCTCAGTAGGAAGTGCGCGCCAAAACGCTTGTCACACGTCTGTCAAATCATTTTGACAGGTCGTCAGTAGAAAAAAATACGTGTTTCTTTTTTAATTCTGTACGAGTGATACTGTATAAAAAAATCAATTATATGTTTATTTTTGTTGCCATTAAATAATAGCGTTAATAAATAAAGTTAATAAATGTTTTAAAAGTGCAAGTGCAGATTAAGTGTTGGTTTCGTATGGTGCAGTGTTTTTTTTAAACAATCATGTGTACCTGTGCATAATCAAAAACCGAACGTAATTAAAAAAGGTACAATTTTATTATAGGTTATAATTTTTATTTATTTTATTTTTTAGGAAAAGACAATGCCCTAGAAGTAGCCCAAGTCAAGGCACACTTGAAACAAAACGGTCTGCCCAGCGTGGCACAGTAGGCTAATTACCATCCATGTAATGGAAGGAGGGCTGACACAGCAGTGGGTCATTTATGGGCTTAGTAGTAGTCGTATTAGTGGAGCTCAATGATTGTAAGGCAAATGCCAAACACACGTTTCAGAATTTTTCATATCCTCTTCTTCTATAAATGTCCCACTGCTGTGTTGGGCCTTTTTTTTTTTTTGTGCGCCCGGGGTAAAATCCTTTATGGACTCCCTCGCCGGCCACGGGGATGGCTAGCGAGGGGAGTGTGGGAGTCTTCCCCATAGTGGGGGCCTACCCACTAAACCTCCCCAGGGTGCTCCAACTCGCGTCCTGTTGCGGCATTGTTGGGCCTCCTCCAACTACAAGGAGGGTAGTCAGTCCACTGTGCCACGCTAGACAGACCTGTTGGCACAGGGTTTCGTGTCAAAATTTCCTTCTCTTGGGTATAGGTTATCGGACCTATCAAGTCCTTTTATCAGCTCCTACGACACCCTCAGGATGAAATGGGGTGGCGACACTATGTGTATTTATTCTTAATCCTTCTGGAAAATTTTAATGTAATTTATTGTATTTATATTTATGTAATTTTTCATATGTTCACCAATTCAAAGCTAAAATTAATAGAATATAATAAAAAAATGCTATAATCTATACTTAAACCAACTATGGCGTTCACAATCGTCAACAGATACATCATTATTTTATTACTACTGCCAGGTCGGAACGACCAGGTGGAAGACTCCAAGTGGGTGGAAGACTCCCAGTGGGCTTGTCTGTTTATATAGACACCATATTATAATGACCGTGTACATATAAATAACTAGTTTCCTTTGGTTCCGAAAGGCGCTCAAATGAAATATCATTACAGCTCATAAATTACCCACTACTGTGTCGGGCCCCCTCCAAATTCATGGAGGGAATTAGCCTACTGTGCCACGGTGGCCAGACGCGTTGGCCCTTGGTTTGTATCACGTTTTCCTTCTCTTGTGGCTATTTGACCTGCCTCTTAAGTTCCTTTAGTCGCCTCTAACGCTCTAGGGTGGTTTATGGTCGCACTAATCTAAGTAAGTAATCTAAATATAGATATATAAGATACTAGCTGCGCTCCGCGGTTTCACCCGCATTTAATTAACACTTATCGTTAAATCAATATTTAAAGGAGCTGTTCTATTGATTGGTTGACTCATCACGATATCGCTGTAACCATAAGACGTAGAGACTTGAAATTTGGTAGGAATATGCCTTTCACCGAGTAGAGGATTTTCGAAATTCCAAAAAAGGGGAGGGGTTAATTATTTAGCAAAACAACGTTTGCGGGGTCAGCTAGTTTTGGATAATTCACAATATATCTTTATAAATTACTAGCGACCCGCCCCGGCTTCGCACGGGTGCAATGATGAACATCTAAATTTGAGTGTTTCTCTACAATATTATGCATGTATTATACATATAAACCTTCCTCTTGAATCACCCTATCTATTAAAAAAAACCGCTTCAAAATCCGTTGCGTATTTTTAAAGATTTAAGCATAGTTACATAGGGACGGACAGACGACAGCGACTTTGTTTGACTATGTAGTGATAGCCTATGTGTTATTCTGATGTAAGTATATGCTATATTAATTATTATTATTTCATTAAAATCCATTCAGTAGTTTTTACGTAAAAGAGTAACAAACATCCATCCATCCATCCATACTTACAAACGTTAGCGTTTATAATATCAACAGGATTTTGGAGGAGCCGAAAATGAAACAGTGCTAACGGAATAACCCTTCCCTTTGGTGTTGGATAAGGACTATAAAATCAGACTCCACACATGTTTGACACATTGAGTTATCAAATAACTGACAAAATGTAAATTGTTTACATTACTGTACAGTCGGAAACAAAACTGTTTATAAAAACCAGCGGTCGATGTTCGACCTTAATTAATTAAAATTATAACTAGTTCTATAAATATAGTTCTATTCTCAATTTGACTCTACCCACCTATCAGTCGTCATCATTCACACATTTCATAAACAATTATTCCTCATTCTTACAATCCATCCACTCTTTTGATCTCACACAACCCTTGCATCCACCCACATTCATACCGAAACTCTACCGGTTCGGAATGCTGCTGTACAGAGGAGCCGGCAAGAAACTATAACGTTGCTTTATTTTTCAAATCATTGGTCTGTAGTCTGTAAGTAGCAGTATTTTCGCTTTAAAACTTTTAGCAGACCCATTTACAATGACCTGTAATACTAAGTACTACACTTTTATAAATCATTTTTTTCCAAACTATTTTTTTTTACTTTTCACACAACGCCATCTCGTCCCAAGCTAAGCAACTTAATGCTTGTGTTATGGTAACGAGATGGATGATAAACTACTTATAAACATTTTTTTTGTAAATCTATATCTATACTCTATACTAATATATAAAGCTGCAGAGTTTGTTTGTTTGTTTGTTTGAACGCGCTAATCTCAGGAACTACTGGACCGATTTCAAAAAATCTTTCAGTGTTAGATAGTCCATTTATCGAGGAAGGTTATAGGCTATATTTTATTTTCAAAAAAATTAGGGATCCGTATGAAAATTGCGATTATGTAAACCAAGGTGTAAAATCGAGAACCTATTTATGCGTGCGCTGCAAAAACTATTGGCAATAGAACAAAATGATGTACTACGGGTTTGTAGGTCTTATAAAAATCTACAAAAAAGTCCGTAAGAGCACATATCTAACTATCATAGTTTAGTCGCAATAACCGATTTTATGTTCATAAAAAATGTGCATAGAGATAAGCACGGTTTCAAAGCCCACGCGGGCGAAGCCGCGCTCAAAAGCTAGTACATACATATTATAGATAGAAAACACCCAGACCCGGAACAAATACTTGGAGGTCGTACAAATATTTCTTCCGTGCGGGAATCGAACCCGCGACATGCTGCGCAGCAGTCGATCGCTCAACCACTGCGCCAACCGTGTCGCCAAACTATATGTAGAAGTTAGAGATTTAAAATAAAAAACGTTTTATAGCAAATGTTATCAGCTTTCTATGTAACTATAGCAAACTCTACAAACTTTTTTCGAGTCCTTTTTATTTCGAATGTATATCTTGTGTATTTAAAAAGTTATTGCAATTTTAAAAGTGTGATAACTACTTAGTTTTGCAGCCCAGTGTAGTTACTATGTACTAGTAGGAAAGGAAGCTAACCCGATTTAAGTCATCATTTTGCTCCCGACTGTACCAACAATATGTAGTCTTAATTATTAGTAAGCCAACATAACTAACAGTTGTGTGTTAAAAAAACATTACAAATCATCATCATTAATATCTGTGGGTCTTTTTTTACTCGATAGGTATGACCTGTATTGCGTTAGCAGTTTCCAAACATGAAATTCACGAACACAAATGACATCCGGACTGAGATCAAGTGCCTCTGGTTTACACAAAGACACTTCCTGGTATCTATAACACAAGTTAAATCTTATAATGGGTACCAGAGTTCCATAAGATTACAACGGCATTATCGCAGACCGTTTCTAAGTTTTATTTTAATGTATACCTACAGTCGATGTAACTACTCTGATGAAATAAACGATTTATTATTTACTAGCAACCCGTCCCGGCTTCGCACGGGTGCAATGATTACCTCTAAATTTATCAGTGTTTCTCTACAATATTATGCACGTATTATACATAAAAACCTTCCTCTTGAACCACTATATCTATTAAAGAAAACCGCATATAAATCCGTTGCGTAGTTTTAAAGATTTAAGCATACCTAAGGACGGACAGACGACAGCGACTTTGTTTTATACTATGTAGTGATAGTGATATATATATAGTGATAGTGATTATATATTTACTTGCCCGGCCCCGGAATCGTACCCGGTACCACGTGATCCAAAGGCGGCGCTTCCAACCCCTAGATCAACAAGCCGTCGCGGCTACTCAATCACGCTCTTCCAAGTTTATGGGGGGAATTTAGCCTACTGTGCCACGCTGGCCAGACGGGTTGACACAGGGTTTCGTATCAAGTTTTCCTTCTCCTGCGGCCAGGTTATCGGCCTTTTCATCTCCTTTTGCTGGCTGGTGACACTATGTACCCTGTGTGTGTGGCACCGTAGGCTAATTGCCCTTTAACTGTAACTGTAATGTAATGTAACTGGAGGAGGCCCGAATCAGCAGTGCATTATTTATGGGCTAGTAGTTGTAGTATACGTTAATGGTTAGATTAGGGTAATTTTGCCAGGAGGGAGCTCCGGCTGACCCGCGCCGCGGACGGAGGCAGGGGTGGAGGGGGTGTGGGCCCCTTCTGTCCTCGCCTAATAGTCCGGTGGCGGTGGTCGACGAAAGCCTCGATGATTGAGGGCGTCCCAGTGTACCGGGACGCCCTCTCTGATAGTCGCTTGCCCGCCACCACGCCGTCGCGTCACAGTAGAATGCGTTTACGCGAACTTGTGGCGCCCCAAGCGCGTCGTGTGAGGGTATACCGCTGGGGTTTTAGTGGGTAGACGACTCTTGGGTAGACGACCCTTGTTGGAGTCCCACTTAATCACCGACCTCTCCCCCGGGGGGCGGTGGCATGCATATAGCATTTCCCCAGCGACAACAAAAAAAAGTGTAATTTTGTATGGTATGGTACGTATGGTAGAAATAACTAATGTATTCTTTTTATGCAGCTTCCGATGTCGAGCTACGGCAGCATGTCTCCTTCGGACGAGGGTTTCGACCGGTATGAGCCGCCGTTCTATTGCCAACCTTCCCACCAAGGTAAGTTTGGTAGAGCCTAACCCTCTGGGTAGTTTCAGTATGAATGTGGACGTGATGGTTGTGGGTAAAGAAATGGATGGATTGTGCGAATGCGTACATGCATATCCGTGTGGTTCCACCACCTTAATCCATACTGAGGGTGTCGTATGAGCGGACAAAAGGAGAAGACACTAAAGTCTTAAAAAGAAATACAGAAGACGTTGAAGTCAGTTTTTTAAACGTAGTTTTTTTGTTGTTTACTTTTTCGTGTCTGTAATAGGTTAATATGTAAACTACAGAGGAACCTATTAAGAATAATATGAAGATTTGTTCCTAGTGGTGACGGGTTGAGAATACATAGTGTCACCACCCAAATTCATCCTAAGGGTGTCGTAAGAGCCGACAAAAGGAGATGACAAAGCCAATAACCTAGCCGTAAGAGAAGGAAAACTCGATACGAAACCCTGTGTCAACCCGTCTGGTCAGCGTAGCACAGTGGGTTAATCACCCCACTTGTAGTTGGAAGAAGCGAGACTCAGCAGTGGGTCATTTATGGGCTGAATAGTAGTAGTCCTAGTATTAAAATGATGTCTTAGGTATCACGATCTTTGCACATTGCAAGAAATTATTTCTTGAAGGTTCTAATCGTGTCATTTTATTAAAAAAAAAACAATATCTGAACCGTCAAGAAATCCTTTTTTTAACGATCGCCTGCACTAATTTTAAGGGTCAGCGCCGACGGGCGGAGTGGCGGCGAAGAGGCTTTTTCAGTAACAATTTAAATTCAACCTAAAACGCTTCAGAATACGTCTGTATTTAGAATACGCCTGCCGAGCGCCGCTAGCCGCGCGTCCCTCGCCGTCATTGTATTTCGTTGTACCAAATACAGTTGTATTCTGAAGCGCTTTAGGTTGAAATTAACTTGTTACTGAAATAGCCTCTTCGCCGCCACTCCGCTGGTGGGCGCTAACCCTAACTTGTATCTCGGGTGTAGTTTACAAACATGTAATTCACGAACACAAATGACAGACTCGGAGTAAGTGCCTCTGGTTTACACAAAGACTTGCCCGGCCCTGGAATCGAACCAGGGACCCGTTGATCCAAAGGCATTCCAGAATCATTTCCTGCAATGTGTCTTCCAAGTTTGTAATAAGTCTTCGCGGCTGTTTGAAGGAATCTTTCCAACTTGTATTGGGGTTTTCAGGTATTGATTTCTTTTTCCCAGGTAGCCCGATGGATGGTAGCGTGTACTGGCCCGTCTCGAACCCCGAAGGACACGAATTCGAGTCCCCAGAAGTGTACCACGACACTACACATTATATAGGTCGAAGTTACAGTAAGTCTATATTTATCTTTCAATGTGTGTTGCAAGTGATGACATTGTACAAAGACGTGCCTTCTGATGGAGCCCATAGTGATATGGGCTCCATCAGAAGGCTCAAAGTCACCCAAAGAGCAATGGAGAGGGCTATGCTCGGAGTTTCCCTGCGTGATCGAATCAGAAATGAGGAGTTACGCAGGAAAACCAGGGTCACCGACATAGCCCACCGGATTGCCAAACTTAAGTGGCAGTGGGCAGGGTACATAGCTCGCAGGACCGACGCCCGATGGGGCAGAAAAGTCCTCGAGTGGCGACCGCGTTCTGGAAGGCGCAGTGCTGGTAGGCCTCCCACACCGTGGACCGACGAACTGGTTTAGGTCGCCGGAAAGCAGTGGATGCGGGCGGCCCAGGACCGGCCTTTGTGGAGATCCTTGGGGGAGGCCTATGTCCAGCAGTGGACGTCTTTTGGCTGAAATTATGATGAATGATGACTCAAAATTATTAAATGATTACATTGTATTATTGACATTTCAACAAATATTTTGTCAATTTTCATTCGAAATTGCCACCGTTTTTCCAGAAACTCTGAAAATATTCCATGCTCCTCGTGAATGAATGAGTTTGTGCAATCGCTTTGGCACAGAGTTTCGTGTCAAGTTCTCCTTCTTGTGCGGCTAGTTCATCAACATCAGTCCACTGCTGGACATAGGCCTCCCCTAAAGAGCGCTATAGCGTCCTGTCTTCAGCTTGACGCATCCGGCTGCTGCCCGCAACCTAGTTTACAGTATTATCTTGGTATTTCTTTAGTGAATAGACGTGTTTTTCTAGATGAAATTTTTCTTTATAAAATTCTTAATGGTTACGTTGATTCTTCCTTGCTGCTCAATTTGATTGCATTTAGGGTTCCGAGAGTCTCCTCCCGTTCTAGAGATACTTTTTACTGTTCTCCTGCAGCCACCAATTACGCCAGACATACTTTTGTTAGACGATCTTGTAGGTTTTTTAATGATAGACTACTTGAGGTCGACATTTTTTCATTATCGTTGCAAAAATTTAAACAAAAAGTGGGTGACATTGTGTTTAACAGAATGTTGTCCTAGTAATTTTTGGATTAATATTGTTTGTATAATTCTATTACGTCGTACAAATGATCGGTTAAATTCGTATATAAGTAATGGAACTATTAGGTCTATTTGTAATTTAAGTCTCATTATATTATGCTTGTGTATGACTGTATGTTTTCCTGAATAAATAAATAAAATTAAAAAATAAATAAAAAATAAAAAAAAATTCCTTACGACACGTGCAGAATGGAATGGGCTCGTGAAAAATGGCCATGTGAAGTGACAGCATCATGGATTAAGTATTGTTTTAGGCTACGAAGAAATGCAACTGTCCGGAAGTGAGCCGTATGAGAATTATCATCATAATATGCACCATAGCTACACTCAGAGCAATCCTGGTGAGTACATTCTGAAGTGACCTTGTTGTTGGTCTAGAGGTTAGAAGTGCTGCCTTTGGATCACGGGTTCGAGTCCGGGGTCGGGCAAGTGTCTTTGTGATAACCAGAGGCACTTGCTCTGAGTCTGGGTGTCATTTGTGTTTGTAATTGTATTGTTACTTTTATTGTTATGATGTGGCATATGCTGAGCTATGGTCCTTTATTGTTCTCCCAAAACAGGATATTAAAAATTATGTTACTTAAATATATTGGATTTTTACTTTTTTTTTTAGTTTATCTTATTTGTAACACGTCTTTTGTACCGCTCAGATGTGAGAACAAAATAAACACGTTTCTTTCTTTCTTTCTAATTTTCATGTTTTACACTGTTCCGTGATACAGGTTATACCTAGTGCTTCTTTCCCAAATGGACCGTTTACGAAGTTTCCCAAACGACAGATGGTCCGCGCAGACAAATAGTGGTACGTTTTAGTGGGTAAACCGTTCGCAATCACCTTCTCATCGCGACCGGGACTCCCACATATCCAGGGCCGGATTTAGGTGTCCAGAGGCCTCGGGGCAACAAAGGAGTGGAGGTCCCATTGCCCCAAATTATTTTCCAAATAAAATGAACAATTTTTTTCAGTCGAGTTTTTCAATAAATAATTTAACTATTGTGAAACCAAGTAGATTCTCTTAGTATTTAACAAACACATATGAATATAATCGGAAACAAGAATTATTTGATGATATGTGACATATCCCAGCCCGGTCCCCCGGCTGGGGACCTCTAAAAGGTTTCCCGCATTATAAAAAAGAGGCTTACGTTTCTAAAAAAATCATCAGGACTAAAGGCGGAAACACGGACACAGGCGAAAGCGTGGCGTGTCCTTGCTTTGTTCCAATTAGTATGAAACACGACCTACTCTTCGTAGCGTTACTTAGTTAGCCTTATGTCCAATGTCAGGTGGCCAGATGGGGTTTTGTATCAAGTTTTCCTTCTCTTGCGGCAAAGTTTTCGGCCTTGTCATTTCATTTTATGGGCTCCTAAGACACCCTCAGGATGAAACGGGGTGGCAACACTATGTATTCTAAATATAGATATATTATATGATAATCGGTTTCAACGCCATAATCTATTTTCTATAAATCTATTAAAAAAATCTCAACCCTATTGTTGTGTTGTCTAGGTCTAGATTGCGATATGCAGGCCCTTCCTTTGCGTTACGACCGCCCCGCTCCCCCCTCCTTCGTCAGAGTGGCCAAGAGGAGAACCACAGCCAATAAGAAGGAGAGAAGACGAACGCAGAGCATAAACACAGCGTTTTCGGACCTAAGGGAATGTATACCTAACGTTCCCGCCGACACCAAACTCTCTAAGGTAAATATATTCTACTTTTTGTTTTTATCCCGTTATTCATCGTAGACCGCTGAAAGAAAGAAAGAAAAAAAATGGCCTCTGTGTGGTGACGGATTAAGATACATTGTGTCACCACCATTCTGAGTCGTAAGGCCGAAAACCTAGCTGCAAAAGAAGGAACACGACTTGATACTATTACACATCCCCACCGCACGCTGGGAAATAACGCGTGTTGTAAAAGTCAACAAACCGTAGCACGCCCGGCTACACCTGTGTCCGGCGCCAAGCAGTTTTACTGTGTTTCGTCGCGTGTATGTGAGAGCCGGTGCCCGACAGGGTATTTCCTTGAAATGCCTGCTCCATCTAAGACCCTGGCGTTGCTTTCCAGCCCGCAAGCCTGGGTCAAAGGTTCAAGTCGGTGATAAAAAATAAAAGCGTATTAAAAAAATACGAAACGCTGCGGCGATCCATCTGGCCAGCGTGGCACAGTAGGCTAATTACCCTCCATGTAGTTGGAGGAGGCCTGACCCAGCAGTGGGTGATTTAAGGGCTGAGAAGTAGTAGTTGCCATTTGGTCCCATTAAATTTGAACATAGTTTGGCCCAGTAGTTTTATTTATTTATTTTAGATAAGGATCTCCAACAAAAGATACGTGATACATTGTTAAAGGGCAAATAGTGTACTCCTTCACTTAAAGGAGACCACAGCATGCACAATAAATTTAAAAACTAAGCCCAAAAGTTATATCATTAATAATAAGTAAAATTTGGAAAATAAAAGAATTAGGAAAATAAAACATTTAGATATAGGTACTTATATTAAATTACGTTATATCTGATAAACACTTTTTATATTTGGACAGAGGCTCACAGATGTCCAAGTTCGAAGTTTTGGCTAACAAATTATATTGCCTACAAAGTCTTGGTACAGCGGCGTAATGACCGAGAATCTTTTTTTTTTCTGTGGCGTTCGCAATTATTGCATTGCCATTATCAAGTTAATCCAGTGTTGATGTAGCGGTTTTTACATTTCACAAAAGCAATTTTAATCTTTAAAGAGCTTAAAAGTTTATTTTTCATTTTATTGTCATTTAATCGATGTAATCTAGAATAATCCTGCTGTAGTAGGCGTAGTTACTACGACTACTCAGCCCATAAATGACCCACTGCTGGGTCGAGCCTCCTCCCATTACATGGAGGGTAATTAGCTGACTGTGCCACGCTGGCCAGACTGGTTGGCACATGGTTTCGTATCGAGTTTAGGGAAACTAAAGACTAAACAGAGAAGGGTCTCTTGCGGCTAGGTAATCGGTCTTGTCATATCCTTTTGTCCGCTTCTACGACAACCTCAGGAAGTAATGTGGTGGTGACACTATGTTTTCTAAATCCGTCACCAAAAAGACGAGCTACATCATAAAGTAGCTTCGCCGCTTAGCTACGTCATTCAAGCATAATAACACCGTTAAGTAGCCTACACCGTATCCTCCAAATTTAGGCTACATTATGTCGCATTGTCGCCAGATCGCGCGAAAGAGATCGCAGAGCATCAATACTGCGTTTTCATGCTTGAGACAGCGCATTCCAAATGTTCTACCCGATACTAAGATGACGAAGGTTAGTTCTGGCTGAAGGGTGGACAGCGGTTCTCAAAGTTTGGTCTCCTCGGGCCCCAGATATCTACCATCATTTATTTATTAACACACGCCTACAACATACATATTATGACATTACAGTTATATCAATTACACAGGTTTAAGACTGATATGCATGCCTGTTATAGGCATGCACAGCATTGGCATATCTATCTTGGCAACATTTAATAAATTTACACAGATTCAACGAACAAAAAACAAAAAGTAAGCACAAGAAAATGTCGCGTGTTACAAGCGCGAGCATTTTTTTCTTAATAAGTATTTAAATAATAACTCCAGATTTTTTAAAAGCTTTTTAAAGCGGATAATGTTTGGTGGAATATATCAATATCAATGATTTTATTATTGAGGTTATTGTAATGAACTTTAGCCAAGGAGGGACTCCTTAAATTTCATGACACCTATAGAATTGAATGGGTTGGTGTCTTTGTATATCGTAAATACGTCGCCCCGTTGGTCTAGAGGTTAGATGTGCTGCCTTTGCATCACGGTTCGAATCCGGGGTCGGGTACTTTGCGTAAACCAGGGCCACTTGCTCCTAGTCTGGGTGTTATTTGTGTTTGTGAATTACATGTTGTAAACTGCACCCGGCATCCAGTAAATGGAGCTGATATTTTGTTTAGTATATATTATCCGGTATTTTGTTTGTCGTCGTCTTTTTGTTTTATATTCGGTTAAGTAGTTTTCAATATTCAAAGCGACATAACTATTGACAAATTGCGGCATAAGAAGAAATTAATTGCTTTTAGTTTGTTTCAATGACGACTTTGCACTGAAGCGTAACATGGTATCGCGGGGTATTTTCACCTACATATAATTCACACAAAGACACACACACCCAGAGAAGATATTTCTGGTTTATAACACATTTTCCCGACCCATTAGCTAACCGTGGATCTAAAGACGGCGCATCTCTAGACCAACAATGCATTAAACACATAGTGTAACAAAAACCCTTTATTCATAACGAAAAGATTGAAATAGCATCTAATATATTCGTAGATACTGTGAGCAATATTTCGGTACATAACCAGTTGGTTACGGTTGGTGGTTTTAATTTTAAAAAAAGGACCCCATTAAAACTTTTCCGTCCACCCATGCGCACCTGGGACGGGCCACTATATCTTAAGAATAGGATTTAGGGCCATCCAAACTTTGAGAACCAGTCACCCCGAGGCCCCAACCTCAGCCTAAAGATTAATTCTCCATTAACTTCTCTTCTCCTAACAGATCAAGACCCTGCGGCTGGCGACTTCGTACATATCCTACCTCCTCAAAGTCCTGGAGACGGATGGAGAACCAGCTGGAGGGTTTAGAGCTGACCTGCATCATACTCCTCCTAGAAGAAGAACTGGGGACTCTGTGCAGGTATTTTAATGGACCTTATTACTTTCACCCGTGTGGTGACTGATTTAAATTAATGGTGTCACCACCCCATTCCATCCTGAGGGTGACGAATTGGCAAAGGGTTTAATTTACTTCTTATCTTGCGGCTTAGGTTTTCCATCTTGTCATTTCCTTTTGTCAGCTCTTACGACACCCTCAGCATGGGATGGGGTTGGTGACACTAAAATCCGTCACCATTCGGATTTAGTTACAACATTATAATTAGTATTCTCTGTGTACATTAATAAATTAAAAATATTTATTCACAAATATATTGTATCAATATGTGGTGGGGTATCTAGAAAACATTGTGTCACTGCTCCATTCCATCCTGAGGGTGTCGTAAGAGCCGACAAATGTAAATGACAAGGCCGATAACTTAGCCGCTAGAGAAGGAAAACTTGATACGAAACCCTGTGCCAACCCTGTGCCAAAAACAAATCCGTATGTGGGAGTCCCGGTCGCGATGAGATGGTGATTGCGACCGGTTTACCCACTAAAACCTACCGCTATTTGTCTGCACGGGCGATCTGTCGTTTGGGAAACTTTGTAAACGACCCATTCGACAGTGGCTGGGTATACCCAGTGCAGGGTTACAACACACTCGTAACCCTGCCAATTGTAACACGCGGGGGCAGTTTACAAACATTCACGAATACAAATGACACCCAGACTCATAGCAAGTGTCTCTGGCTTACACAAAAACACTTGCGTTGCTCCGGAATCGAACCCGGGCTCCATTGATCCACAGACGGCGCAGCCAACTCCGAGACCAACAAGCCAGACATTGACACAATTTATGCTTATAAGTTTTTGAAGTCTATTTTCATTTTTACTCAAAAAGTTATTTCTTTTTTAACATAAGAGTAAGGGATCATCATCATCATCCATACCCTTACTACTCAGCCGATAAATGACCCTCTACTGAGTCGAACCTCTTCCAAATTTATGGAGGGAAATTAGTCTACTGTGCCACGCTGGCAAGACGGGTTGGCACAGGGTTTGTATTAAGTTTTCCTTCTCTTTCGGCTAGGTGATCTGCCTCTTGCGTTCTTTAAGTCGCCTCTTACGACACCCTCAAGACGGTATGGGTTGGTGACATTGTGTAATCTAAATATATTAATTCATCATCATCATCATTTCAGCCAAAAGACGTCCACTGCTGGACATATGCCTCCCCCAAAGATTTCCACAAAGGCCGGAATAATATATTAATTACTCATAAGTAAAAAATGAATTCGATTTTTAAGACCCTCGTTCGTTCACATGTCGGATGGATATTATTTGAAACGCATCGCGCAACATTCATTAGTAAATATACATTGAGATGCATTACTCCGAGCTCAAGTGGCTTCGAGATCAGCTTATCAGCCACATGTGGTAGATACGGCTGCAGTTTCGAGTGGTACGGCGCCAATGAACTGCACTTGCAATACTAACTAGCTTAGACCCTCGGCTTTGTGCCACTGCAATAGGTTTTAATAGAAAAATGCTTTAAGACTGCATCGTTCATGGTCTAGGGTTTGGATGCGCCGCCTTTGGATCACATGGTCCCGGGTTCGATTTCTAGCGGTTAAATCGCTTCTCACACTTCGCGTATATCTCGTCTTTCTTGTGTGTGATAATGTTTATCTGGTTTCTTTTCCTTTCATATTATTATTCTTTTAATAATATTCATCAATCTATTAAACGTACATCTTAGATATTTGTTTGTACAGTTCAGTTTTATATATCTCCGTAAATAAGTATGGTTTTGAGTTTGTTTTGGTTTAAATTATTTATTTATTTACGTGGGAATCATGGCGTGATGAGTATAACTTGGTGACATAGATATAGTTTGGATTGAACAAGTCTGTGCTTGTCTTAGCCTCATTCCTAGTACTTGTATTTTTACCTTAATACTAATTAAATGTATATAAAATAGATTGTTAATACATACATTTTGTTTTGTTGTTTGTATAAATGTGTATCACGATGGGTTGGATCGAAATCCGGCCTATCACAGATTCCAGGGCCGGGCAAGTGTCTTTGTGTAAACCAGAGGCACTTGCTCTGAGTCTGGGTGTCATTTGTAATCGTGAATTTCATGTTTTTAAACTGCCCCCGCGACACAGGTTAACTTAAAGCAGAGGATACATTCCTTGAAAGGAAATTTAAAAAAAATATTTAAAAATAATAGTGTCTAGACCAAGTATGGCGTTCAAAATCGTCAACGTTGTACATCATTTTTATAACACTGATGATCATCCAGCCAGACGAGGTGGTATATCTGGCTAGGGGTCGCAGCACCTATCCCCGATAACCGTAGTCGGGGATTTCATAACTGTGAATTGTTCTTGAAACTTCGATATCGCGGTGTAGGACTTTTTGATAATTCTCACATTTGTAGGCGATATTTCCTGATGGTTTTTATTTCATTTTTTTAAGATCGAATGAGATGGATGTATATTAAGAATGAAGAATTGTGAATGAAAGGTGTGAATGTAGATATGACGACCGATAGGTGTGTATGAATGAAGACTACCACCTAGTGTGGGCCGTAAGATGATAATGGTCATTTTAAATATGACGATTTATAAGAGTTTTGTGATAAAACCTACGTAAGTAAAGTTCCTTTTAAGTTTGAGAGTTATAGTTATGTATTTATGTAAAAAATGTACTTAATTCATTTGTACTGTATATCTAAGCGCGCAAACACGCGGGCAAAAGCTAGTGCAGTACAAATATAGTAGAAAGTAAACCAGAGTTGTCTGTTTATAATTTAGCTGGAATAAATTTTATTTGATACTGTTCGTAGATCGGCGGACAGGCCATGTGGTTTTAGGTAATTTGATTGTTGGATTGGCCCAATGCAAAAGCGAACGCGATTTTAAAAGCTTTTTTTAATCCACAAATACAGTCATGAAAATAATGTAAACAGACATTAAAAATGTTGATTTCCTGGAACAGATTGCTTTTTAGTGATATTTTCTCAAGTAAGACATTTTTTTTGCGTAAACTTACCCCTACCGTAGGTTATACATAGATATGACCTGTATCGCGGGGGCAGTTTACAAACATTCAAATGACACCCAGAGTCGGAGTAAGTGCCTCTTGCACAAAGACACAAGTGCGGCTTCGGAATCAAACCCGGGACCACAAGGCAGACAAACCAACAAGGCAGTTTAACCCGGCATTAAGAAAGTTGGTCGCCTGGAATTTGGTATAGATTGCTATTGGTTTTATCATTCATGTTTATTTTGTCACATTATTTATCATAATTATAATCAAAATTACTTAAAACATAATAAATTGACAAATACTTAAAAATACCAACGAAACTAAACAAAAGCTTAAAACAAACTAAAATATATTATTAAAAGGCGTCCCTATAAGCAAGGTTCCGAAGATACTGGCAGCGTTCCCCCTTTGAATCGCTAGACTGATTCTCTCTCCAAGGTAGCTGCCAGCTCTTCGGTCTCATGTGATGTCAACTAACCTTTTTGCTATTTCCTTAAAAAGGTTTTAGGTACGGGATGATCATCCAGCAAGACGAGGTGGTATGTCTGGCTAGGGGTCCCCCGATACTTGTAGTCGTGGAATTCTTAATTATGCGAATGCGAATTGCTGTTGAAATTTCGCTATCGCGGTGTAGGACTTTTTGGTAATTCTCGTATTTGTAGGCGATATTTCTTGATGCAATTAGTTCAGATTTCTCGGTTAAACTGTGTAATATATTAGCATGCGGTCGCTACAAGGCTTATAGCGCTAGGACCCCACGGACCAGGGGTCTAATAAATTAGATTGCTTTTTATATTATGGCCGCCATTTGTATGTGTCTTGGACCACACATGGCCACGCGCAGACGCCCTCCGTTTTAGCTGTTATTACGAAATGATACGAAGTTATTATTGTTGTTTTCTGTTTTCTGGCGTACTGACGCAGAAAACGTCATCATCATCATTTTAGTCAAAAAAGGCATCATCATCATTCATCATTCATTTCTGTCTAAAGACGTCCACTGCTGAACATATGCCTTCAGGTCCTGAGCCGCCTGCATCGGCGACCTTAACCAGGTCGTCGGTTCACTGTGTGGGAGGCCACGCGCGATGGGGCAGAAAAGTCTGGTACTTTTCTGCCCCATCGGGCGTCAGTCCTGCAAGATAAAAAAGAAATGTATCATGAAATGTAAACTGACTTCAAAGACAATAAAATACACTAATAAGCGGTACTGTATTGTCTGAAGACAAAAGTCTTCAACCAATGTGTGTTGCCAGTGATGACATATGGAACAGAGACGTGGTCGCTCACTATGGGCTCCATCAGAAGGCTCAAAGCTCGGAATTTCCCTGCGAGATCGAATCAGAAATGAGGAGATACGCAGGAAAACCAGGGTCACCGACATAGCCCACCGGATTGCCAAACTTAAGTGGCAGTGGGCACATAGCTCGCAGGACCGACGCCCGTTGGGGCAGAAAAGTCCTCGAGTGGCGACCGCGTTCCGGAAGGCGCAGTGCTGGTAGGCCTCCCACACGGTGGACCGACGACCTGGTTAAGGTCGCCGGAAAGCAATGGATGCGGGCGGCCCAGGACCGGCCTTTGTGGAGATACTTGGGGGAGGCCTATGTCCAGCAGTGGACGTCTTTTGGCTGAAATGATGATGATGATGATGCGGTACTACTAATATTCAGCCCATACTTGACCCACTGCTGTAATTAGCCTACTGTGCCATTGCTCCTTCTCTTGCACCTTGGATTTCGGTCTTTATTGGCGACTCCTTTTGTCGGCTCTTATGACACCCTCAGGATGGGATGGGTTGTTGACACTATGTGTCCTTCACCGCACGGACTACTACAAAAACTACTCAGTCGATAAATGACCCAGTGTTGCGTCGGGCTTCCTCCAACTATATGGAGGACATTTATCGTTATGTGCCGCGACACAGGGATTCGTATCAAGTTTTCCTTTTCTTGCGGCTAGGGTATCGCGGCCATGCTATCTCTGCAGAGCAGCCTTCCGAACCGGTGGTAGTTTCGGCATGAATGTGAGTGAACGCAGGGATTGTGAGAGATCAGGGGAGATGGAGGGATTGTAGGATTGAGTAGTTGTGTGTGAAAGGTGTGAATGTAGGTATGACGACTGATAGATGTGTGTGGAGACTACCACCTAGTGTGTGACAGGGGCCGTAAGATGATAATAATATTTACAAATATTTTGAAGTTTGTGTTGAAGAGTTTTGTGATGAAACCTACGTAAATAAAGTTCCTTTTGAGTTTGAGTTTCCTATTATCGGCTGTTACCACACCCTCAGCATGGAATGGGGTGGTGGCACTATGTATTCTTAATCCGTCACTACACGGACACCTAACTCTCCTGTAGCGACCAACATGCTACATACTTTACACAGTTTACCCGAGAAATCTGAACTAATAACATCAAGAAATAATATCGCCTACAAATGCGAGCATTACCAAAATGTCCTATACCGCGATAGCGAAGTTTCAAGAACAATTCGCACAGTTAAGAATTCCCCGACTACAACAATCGGGGGATAGGCGCTGCGACTCCTAGCCAGACGTACCACCTCGGCTGGCTGGACGATCATCCCGTTGCGCCTAAACTCCTAAAAACATTTAATAAATGTATCTATATTTATAAACTGAATTGACTCAGATGGGAAGTAGTTAAAATTAAAAGTAAACAATGGAGGCGTTTGTTTATGGTTAATCGTTAACTCGGTCAGGTACGGGAAGTATATTTTTTTTTACTCAAGAGGCGGCAATGTGGCGTTCTAAAAAAAGATACATGAGGCGCCATTTTGAAATTGTGACAGTCTCAGTCTATGGCCCACAGCTTCAATTCTCTTCTCAGCCCATAAACAACCCACTGCTGTGTCCGGACCGCCTCCAATTACATGGAGGGTAATTAGCCTGCTGAGCCACGTTGGGCAGACGGGTGGGCACTAAGTTTCGTATAAACTTTTCATCATTTCCTTTTGTCGGCTCTTACGACACCCTCAGGGTGATAAGGGGTGGTGGCGACACTGTATTTATAATCCGTCGCGATACGGAAAAAACAACTGTGTACTAATCCTGAAAGTCTTCGGTGATTTATCTCCACCCAAAAAGTGCTCAACGAAGACTGAAAGGCGCAAAGACTAAAGAAATGTTCAATATTAAAAAAAAAAACAAATCTCTGCCACCGTTCGCACTTGAAATACTTTTTTTCTGAACTTTCCGATTCCCAGAGCAGCGGTAAACTTTTTGCTTCTAACCTAAAACACGTGCTACCGTTTGAAGACACGACGCGTTTGTTAAATAATAAATATGTTTATTTAAAAGTCTTACGTATGATGACAGATTTAGAATACACAAGCTGATGCCATACTGAGGGTGTCGTAAGAGTCGACAAAAGGAATGCAAGTGGAAGATGATTGTTTTTTTATTTCTACATTTTTTATGGCCAACTTAGCAATTTTTTCCCAAATTGACAAAATACGGAATGTGGAGTATTAGTACATAGTAATTTATAACGATAACTTTTTTTTTTAATACCACGCGGACGGCGGTTAAAAGCTAGTAAATAAAAAGCTTCTCATTTCCGTTTGGTGCAGTCATGGGGTATACAAGCGATGTATAACAAATATTGTGTAAATTTTATATATAATATGTACTTACATAAACACAAACTTAAGTAATAAAACAAGACTAAAAATACCAATTAACCTAAAACTTAAATATATTATTTAAAGGAGTCCCTTTAGGCAAGGTTCCGAAGATACTGGCAGCGTTCCCCCTTTGAATCGCTAGACTGATTCTTTGTCCGAGGTAGCTACCAGCTCTTCGGTCTCCTGTGATGTCGACTAACCTTTTTGCTATTTCCTTAAAAAGGCTTATAGCGCTAGGACCCCACGGACCAAGGGTCTCGACACCGAATGTATTTTATATTATGTCTTGTATTCCTTTTTGTGCCAATAAAATCATTATTTATTTATTTTATTGAAATAACACCCTTGTATCGCGGGGTCAGTTTACAAACATGAAATTCGCGAACACAAATGACACCCAGACTCGGAGTAAGTGCCTCTGGTTTACACAAAGATAGTACTCGACCCCGGAATCGTTGAGAAGGTAATTAATGTAATAAAGGCGCGCGAGTTCATGTCCTTCCTGAGGAATGCTGTAATGCTGTTACCTAATTAGTTAGGGTAATCTCGATAATAACTACCGATTTAGTCAATAGCTGTCAATTTAGTTTAATGTAACCTAAGGTAATTTTGCAATTTATGAAATGAAATAAATGTGATAAGTAATTACTTATTTAGGCCCCGATGGACACGAACTCGCGCACATATAATACATACTTCCTTTTCTTCACGTTTTCCCTATATCTACTACTCAGGCCATAAATGACCCACTGCTAAGTTGGGCCTCCTCCAATTACACGGAGGGAATTACCCTACTAAGCCACGCTGGCGAGAAGGGTTAGCATAGGATTCATCATGATCTTCCATCATCATTCATCCTTCACACGTCCTGGGCCGCCCGCATCCATAGTTTTCCGGTGACCATAACTAAGTCATCGGTCTACCGTGTGGGAGGTCTACCGGCACTGCGCTTTTTGGCCCCCACTCGAAGATTTTCTGCCCCATCGGTCCTGCGAGCTATGTGCCCTGTCCACTGCCACTTAAGTTTGGCAATCTTGTGGGCCATGTCGGTGACTCTGGTTCGCTCACGTTTCTGATTCGATCGCGCAGGGAAGCTCCGAGCATAGCCCTCTCCATTGCCCTATAAATTCTTACATAATTTCTTTGTTCCAGAACATGTCATCCGAAAAGCGAAGCAAGGGACGCACGGGGTGGCCTCAGCATGTTTGGGCCTTGGAGTTGAAGACGGAACAGAATCTCCAGACTTAAACCATTATAGGATCCAATTAAAACTTGATAATCCACTTCATGTGCCTACGTTAGCTTCCATGGCTAAACGTGTGATATTTTCCATTAGTCGGATCCAATACGATGCAATAGCTTATCAAAAGTCGTAGTTATTCATACTCAACATAAAAAGGACCTTTAATTACGTAGGTTTTATCACAAAACTCTTATAAATCGTCATATTTAAAATTACCACTATCATCTTACGACCCCTGTCCCACGCTAGGTGGTAGTCTCCACACACACCTGTGTGATGTTGTGTCAAAAGCATGTGGCATGTCCCGAACTTTTAATTGGCTCAACTAAATCAGAACCGTCGTTAAAATTTACAAATGGATATGAAGGAATGAGTGTTTGTATGCATTCGTTGTGGAAAACGGTATACCCTGTTCAAGATAGGGTGATCGATTTGACAGATGGGCTAGTGATGGGAAACAGATAATATCTAGTAGTCCAAAAATAAAGTTTTAAAATACTTGTAAAAAAAATTCTAAAATGTGTTTTATTCGAATATTGTTTTAGAAAGTGAAGAAAAAGTGATAAAGAATTTCACACATAATACACCCACACCATCCTGTCACAGTTACAAGTATTTTAAAACGTTATTTTTTGGACTACTAGATATTATCTGTTTCCCATCACTGTTCGTCATTTCAAAGTAAAGGTATGATTCCGAACTACTCTGCACGCAGAAGTGCTACCGCGGCACTACTGGTCCCCATTACCGCGGCGTAGTTCGGAATCATGCCTTTATGTCGATCAGAAAAATTGACATCTGTCAAATCGATCATGCTATCTTGTACAGGGTATAATACTTATAATTGGTTCTGAATGTGATTTTGGAACGGGCCCAAAATGGTGTCCTTTACGAACTCCTCACGAAAAATAAGTGTCGGTGAGTTTAGACTGTTGTTAACATTTTTTTTATTATACCTGTTAACATACCCAATCAATAAAATTACAGATAGTAAACCGTTGAACAATTAATTCAATTTTGAAGAGATAATTACTATGGGTCATTATGTCGTATGCTTAACCGAAAACTACTTTCAAATCAAATCAAATATTTATTCGGGTGTGGAGTGACAATGGATATTACAACTACTACCACTACTCAGCCTATACATGACCCACTGCTGGCCTCCTCCCATCATACTGAAAGTAATGTAAAATGGCTAATCTTTACATAGTTTAAAACAAAGTCGCTGTCGTCTGTCCGTCCCTATGTATGCTTAAATCTTTAAAACTACGCAACGGATTTTATTACGGTTTTTATTAATAGATAGAGTGATTCAAGAGGAAGGTTTATATGTATAACCCACCCCCGCTTTGCACGGGCGAAGCCGGGGCAGGCCACTTGTTTAAAT
The DNA here is from genome assembly GCA_905475355.2 of Clostera curtula. Lineage (NCBI taxonomy): Eukaryota > Metazoa > Arthropoda > Insecta > Lepidoptera > Notodontidae > Clostera > Clostera curtula. The sequence goes on along the minus strand of FR997815.1, from coordinate 9,862,570 downwards.
ATAAGAATCTCTGTTATGCAGGCGATGAAGATTGTCACATTCGAAATTAATGAGTTTTTAATCTTTTGAGAAAATGATGTAGTTTCCTTGCTAGTAATTTAGTACACCTAAAAGTTTATTGTTTAATTTGTATATATTTTAAATAAAAAAACTACGTTAAGTGGTAGTTTATTATTGTATCGTATTTTTAATTTAAATTCAGTTTAAGTACATTAGTTTAAATTTTATTTGGATTTACGCCTGTCTATATGTATATTATAACTATTATTTCATTTTTTTAACTTAATACTCGTACAATATACACATTAAATCATAGCTTAATGCTTTGATATAAAGATTTAAGGATGTATGTTGTGTCTTAAGAAATGTACTTAATTATCGTAGATAAATGTGCCAAAGATTTAATTAAACGCATTGAAGGTATCTTCTAATTTTTATTTTTGTTTCCTTTTTATACCACAAGGCTGTGCAACCCATCGCACAACTAGTTACAACCCACCTGATGATCATCCTCATCATTATCATCATCAGTCCACTCTAGTCCACTGCTAGACATAGGCCTCCCCTAAACAACGTCACAGCGCCTGTCTTCAGCGTGACGTATCCAGCTGCTGCCCGCAACCGTTCGCAGATCGTCTCTCCATCTCGCACAGGGCCGTCCTACACTAGGTTTGCCGATTCGCGGTCTGCACTCAAGAACTCGTCTACCCCAGCGGTTGTCGTTTCTTCTACAGATATGACCATCCCACTGTCACTTCAGTCTGCCGATTCTCTGAGCCATGTCGGTGACTTTGTTTCTATGTCGGATAGGCTCGCTACGGAGCAGCTGATCTTTCAGAGAAACTCCAAGCATAGTTCGCTCCATAGCACGGTGAGCGACTTTAAGCTGGTGGACTAGTCTCACTGTGAGTTTCCACGTCTCGGCGCCGCCGTAAGTAGGTCATGATGATAATGAAATGAAATAAAATTTATAATTGAAATAAATATCTATTATAACATAGTTTAAAAACAATACAATAAATATATCTTTTCTTAATGAAGAACATATTTTATTTCACAGAAATACTTGTAATAAATAAGAAATACATTGCAAGACTTGAAACTTTCTGTAAATATTAATATATAATAAAATATAATAAAGATAAATAATAATATTATTGAAATGTATATTACAAAATACAGATATAATAGTATACAATACATGTCGGATAACACACAGCTACATCGTGGATTGAAATGCTCATGTGTGAGTGCTTTATTTTGTTCGAACTATTTTCGTTGCATAAAAAATAAATTATTGTGTACATATTTAAACAATATTTGTCATAAAAACTTAAGCTTTCTACTTGACACACGAAATTCAAAGCCAAGTATTTTAATACATATCAGTCAAATATATTAGTGGGAGTAATATGTATATACATACGATAATGCTGTATTAGATTTTCGCGATTATATATATTTTTCAATGTGTACATTGAAATTAAACGCTTTTTAACGGATTTTTCATTATTAACTTTCCATTTTATGACTGTATGACACAGAGCTGCTCAAAACGTGACGAATCCGTCAAGAAACTTCAAAATACATATTTTAGCGCGTAATAAATAACATATACGAATATAAAATATAATAAAAAGTAAAATAATTTATAATACGGCTATTAAATATGGCCAGACTTACGGGTTAGCAAAACCAATACTCTGGTATTTGCCGGAATCGAACTTCCCAAAGCCTGGGTATTTATTGCCGATGGGCTTTCCAGGAAAGGTTGGTTGACTTGGAGAACAGGGTACAGGCTGGGTGTGGCCTGTGCTCTTACCAGATTTAGTTACAGAGCTGGTTTGTGAGCTAGAACTCGCACGTGACACAGATTCAGTCTTAGTGCCTGTTTTGTGAACGGAATTCTCTGCAAAGTTGGACGAGGTAGCATTAGCTTGCTTTTCACCATGAGCATCTTTGGAGGACACGCTTGTGGCTGTGTTGGATCCGGATCGGGTCTCCACGTCGCTCTCACATCCGTTTGTATGCGTGGACCCTTCTGAGAAACTATTTGCAGTCGCCCTTGACTCTTCTTCGCTGTCTTTATTTTTCACAACACTACTTGTGTCTGTATTAGCTCTTGTGCGAACATGAGTGTCAACTGTAGAGCCGTCTACATGTTTAGATTGCTCAGCGAAAGCATTGGCAGTACCTTTGCTGTGTTTTTCACCGTTAGCGTCTTTGGTATAGGACGCTACGTCAGCACTACTGCCTGCTCTTGATGCAGCATCAATTACTTTGCCATCAGTGTGATAATCGTTTTCGGCTATGCTGCTAGCTTGGGCGGTGGTGGATTTTTCACCTTTGTCAGTTTTCTCCAAGACGCTGGTTGCAGTATTTGTATTACTCAAGGAATGTTCGTCAATTTTAGATCCATCTAGATGTCTGGTTTGTTCTTGGTAAGCATTGGCACTACCTTTGCTGTGTTTTTCACCGTTAGCGTCTTTGGTATAGGACGCTACGTCAGCACTACTGCCTGCTCTTGATGCAGCATCAATTACTTTGCCATCAGTGTGATAATCGTTTTCGGCTATGCTGCTAGCTTGGGCGGTGGTGGATTTTTCACCTTTGTCAGTTTTCTCCAAGACGCTGGTTGCAGTATTTGTATTACTCAAGGAATGTTCGTCAATTTTAGATCCATCTAGATGTATGGTTTGTTCTTGGTAAGCATTGGCACTACCTTTGCTGTGTTTTTCACCGTTAGCGTCTTTGGTATAGGACGCTACGTCAGCACTACTGCCTGCTCTTGATGCAGCATCAATTACTTTGCCATCAGTGTGATAATCGTTTTCGGCTATGCTGCTAGCTTGGGCGGTGGTGGATTTTTCACCTTTGTCAGTTTTCTCCAAGACGCTGGTTGCAGTATTTGTATTACTCAAGGAATGTTCGTCAATTTTAGATCCATCTAGATGTCTGGTGTGTTCTTGGTAAGCATTGGCACTACCTTTGCTGTGTTTTTCACCGCTAGCGTCTTTGGTATAGGACGCTACGTCAGCACTACTGCCTGCTCTTGATGCAGCATCAATTACTTTGCCATCAGTGTGATAATCGTTTTCGGCTATGCTGCTAGCTTGGGCGGTGGTGGATTTTTCACCTTTGTCAGTTTTCTCTAAGACGCTGGTTGCAGTATTTGTATTACTCAAGGAATGTTCGTCAATTTTAGATCCATCTAGATGTATGGTTTGTTCTTGGTAAGCATTGGCACTACCTTTGCTGTGTTTTTCACCGTTAGCGTCTTTGGTATAGGACGCTACGTCAGCACTACTGCCTGCTCTTGATGCAGCATCAATTACTTTGCCATCAGTGTGATAATCGTTTTCGGCTATGCTGCTAGCTTGGGCGGTGGTGGATTTTTCACCTTTGTCAGTTTTCTCCAAGACGCTGGTTGCAGTGTTTGTATTACTCAAGGAATGTTCGTCAATTTTAGATCCATCTAGATGTATGGTTTGTTCTTGGTAAGCATTGGCACTACCTTTGCTGTGTTTTTCACCGTTAGCGTCTTTGGTATAGGACGCTACGTCAGCACTACTGCCTGCTCTTGATGCAGCATCAATTACTTTGCCATCAGTGTGATAATCGTTTTCGGCTATGCTGCTAGCTTGGGCGGTGGTGGATTTTTCACCTTTGTCAGTTTTCTCCAAGACGCTGGTTGCAGTATTTGTATTACTCAAGGAATGTTCGTCAATTTTAGATCCATCTAGATGTCTGGTTTGTTCTTGGTAAGCATTGGCACTACCTTTGCTGTGTTTTTCACCGCTAGCGTCTTTGGTATATGACGCTACGTCAGCACTACTGCCTGCTCTTGATGCAGCATCAATTACTTTGCCATCAGTGTGAAAATCGTTTTCGGCTGTACTGCCTGCATTGGTATTAGTATATTGCTCGCTATGCTCGTCTTTTTTTGAGCTACTAGTGCTAGTGGAAGCTATATTAATCGCATAAGCATCTTTAACAGAACCCTCTTCATACGTAGCAGTTTCGCCATAAGTGCTACTCAAAGTATTGTGATGTTCCTCGTGTGTGTCATCAGATAGTGTGACACTAGACCCTGAAGAAGTCGTGGAAACACTATCGGTATTAGTGACACTATTGTCTACTATATCAGAATGTAAATTAGTTCCTGAATCACCTATACTGTTGATCTTTTGGCTGTTCTTATCAGCAGCGGCATTAGAGATAGCACCAGTGTCAGAACGATCACCATTGGTTTGAGCATTGCTGTCTGCACTGGCTTGTGCACGAGTTTTGCCACTGTCACTGTCGACCTCGGTACGAGTGTTAGTGGAGGAATCTGTAGCAGAACGGTCGGAATTGGTATGAGCGTTGCTCGCTCCAGCTGCTTGCGCGTGAGTTCTTTGCCTGTCACTGTCAACCTCGGTACGAGTGTTAGTAGACGAATCTGTAGCAGAACGCTCTGAATTGGTATGAGCGTTGCTGGCTCCAGCTGCTTGCGCGTGAGTTCTTTGCCTGTCACTGTCGACCTCGGTACGAGTGTTAGTAGACGAATCTGTAGCAGAACGCTCTGAATTGGTATGAGCGTTGCTGGCTCCAGCTGCTTGCGCGTGAGTTCTTTGCCTGTCACTGTCGACCTCGGTACGAGTGTTAGTGGAGGAATCTGTAGCAGAACGGTCGGAGTTGGTATGAGCGTTGCTCGCTCCTGCTGCTTGAGCGCGAGTTCTTTGCCTGTCACTGTCGACCTCGGTACGAGTGTTAGTAGACGAATCTGTAGCAGAACGCTCTGAATTGGTATGAGCATTGCTGGCACCAGCTGCTTGCGCGTGAGTTCTTTGCCTGTCACTGTCGACCTCGGTACGAGTGTTAGTGGAGGAATCCGTAGCAGAACGGTCGGAATTGGTATGAGCGTTGCTCGCTCCAACTCCTTGAGCGCGAGTTCTTTGCCTGTCACTGTCGACCTCGGTACGAGTGTTAGTGGAGGAATCTGTAGCAGAACGGTCGGAATTGGTATGAGCATTGCTGGCTCCAGCTGCTTGCGCGTGAGTTCTTTGCCTGTCACTGTCGACCTCGGTACGAGTGTTAGTGGAGGAATCTGTAGCAGAACGGTCGGAATTAGTATGAGCGTTGCTGGCTCCAGCTGCTTGCGCGTGAGTTCTTTGCCTGTCACTGTCGACCTCGGTACGAGTGTTAGTCGAGGAATCTGTAGCAGAACGCTCTGAATTGGTATGAGAGTTGCTGGCTCCAGCTGCTTGCGCGTGAGTTCTTTGCCTGTCACTGTCGACATCGATACGAGTGTTAGTGGAGGAATCTGTAGCAGAACGGTCGGAATTGGTATGAGCGTTGCCGGCTCCAGCTGCTTGTGCGTGAGTTCTTTGCCTGTCACTGTCGACCTCGGAACGGGAGTTAGTAGATGAATCTGTGGCAGAACGGTCGGAATTGGTTTGAGCATTGCTGGCTCCAGTGGCTTCAGCGTGAGTCCTTTCACGGTCTTGGTGGGAAATTCGAGGTTTTCCATTTTTGGGTTTTTCGGGTTGATTCCCTTCAGGATTATTAGGTTTATTGGGCTTATGAGGTTGGTTGGGACTATCAGGTTTATCGGGTTTGGTTGGTTTTTCGGGCTTTTGAGGTTTGTTGGGACGTTGAGGTTTTTCAGGTTTTCCAATTGAGGGCTTATCAGGACTGTCCACATCCGGTTTATCAGGTTTGTGAGGATTTTGAGGTTTATTAGGTTGGTCGGGACTTTGGGGACGATCAGGTTTATTAGGTCTGTCAGGTTTTCCTTCTTGGGGTCTATCGGGATGAGCCCCTTTCGGATTATGGGGTTTATGAGGTTTGTCAGGGCTTTGTGTACCAGCGGGTTTTTTAGGGCTATCAGGTTTGCCATTTTGGGGTTTGTCATGATGCCCTCCTTTATGGCCGCCCCCTTTACCAGGATGTCCAGCTTCGGATTTATCAGAATGATCTCCTCCATGGCCACAACCTCTATGGTCTGTAGCGGAACGCTCTGAATTGGTATGAGCGTTGCTGGCTCCAGCTGCTTGCGCGTGAGTTCTTTGCCTGTCACTGTCGACCTCGGTACGAGTGTTAGTAGACGAATCTGTAGCAGAACGCTCTGAATTGGTATGAGCGTTGCTGGCTCCAGCTGCTTGCGCGTGAGTTCTTTGCCTGTCACTGTCGACCTCAGTACGAGTGTTAGTAGACGAATCTGTAGCAGAACGCTCTGAATTGGTATGAGCGTTGCTGGCTCCAGCTGCTTGCGCGTGAGTTCTTTGCCTGTCACTGTCGACCTCGGTACGAGTGTTAGTGGAGGAATCTGTAGCAGAACGGTCGGAGTTGGTATGAGCGTTGCTCGCTCCAGCTGCTTGAGCGCGAGATCTTTGCCTGTCACTGTCGACCTCGGTACGAGTGTTAGTGGAGGAATCTGTAGCAGAACGGTCGGAATTGGTATGAGCGTGGCTGGCTCCAGCTGCTTGCGCGTGAGTTCTTTGCCTGTTACTGTCAACCTCGGTACGAGTGTTAGTAGACGAATCTGTAGCAGAACGGTCGGAATTGGTATGAGCATTGCTGGCTCCAGCTGCTTGCGCGTGAGTTCTTTGCCTGTCACTGTCGACCTCGGTACGAGTGTTAGTGGAGGAATCTGTAGCAGAACGGTCGGAATTGGTATGAGCGTTGCTGGCTCCAGCTGCTTGCGCGTGAGTTTTTTGCCTGTCACTGTCGACCTCGGTACGAGTGTTAGTAGAGGAATCTGTAGCAGAACGCTCTGAATTGGTATGAGAGTTGCTGGCTCCAGCTGCTTGCGCGTGAGTTCTTTGCCTGTCACTGTCGACATCGGTACGAGTGTTAGTGGAGGAATCTGTAGCAGAACGGTCGGAATTGGTATGAGCGTTGCTGGCTCCAGCTGCTTGTGCGTGAGTTCTTTGCCTGTCACTGTCGACCTCGGTACGGGAGTTAGTAGATGAATCTGTGGCAGAACGGTCGGAATTGGTTTGAGCATTGCTGGCTCCAGTGGCTTCAGCGTGAGTCCTTTCTCGGTCTTGGTGGGAAATTCGAGGTTTTCCATTTTTGGGTTTTTCGGGTTGATTCCCTTCAGGATTATTAGGTTTATTGGGCTTATGAGGTTGGTTGGGACTATCAGGTTTATCGGGTTTGGTTGGTTTTTCGGGCTTTTGAGGTTTGTTGGGACGTTGAGGTTTTTCAGGTTTTCCAATTGAGGGCTTATCAGGACTGTCCACATCCGGTTTATCAGGTTTGTGAGGATTTTGAGGTTTATTAGGTTGGTCGGGACTTTGGGGACGATCAGGTTTATTAGGTCTGTCAGGTTTTCCTTCTTGGGGTCTATCGGGATGAGCCCCTTTCGGATTATGGGGTTTATGAGGTTTGTCAGGGCTTTGTGTACCAGCGGGTTTTTTAGGGCTATCAGGTTTGTCATCTTGGGGTTTGTCATAATGCCCTCCTTTATGGCCGCCCCCTTTACCAGGATGTCCAGCTTCGGATTTATCAGAATGATCTCCTCCATGGCCACAACCTCCATGGTCTTCATGGCTTCCGCCGTGGCCGCAGCCCCCACCTTGGGTCTTACCAGGATGCCCTTCGGGTTTATCAGAAGGTCTACCTCCGTGGCCACAACCACCATTGCCTTCATGGCCTCCACCGTGGCCGCAGCCCCCACCTTGGGCTTTTCCTGGATGTACCTGCGGTTTATCATTCCCTGCACCATGACCGCATCCACCTTCGTGACCACCAGAGTGGCCACCATCGCTTCCATTTTCTAGGCCACATCCACCGTGGGGCTCAGTGTGCCCACCCCCTCCATGGCAGCCTCCTTCATGGCCTCCATGGCAGCCTCCTTCGTGGCCTCCACAGGATGCCGGATGCCCTCCACAGGATGCCGGATGCCCTCCACAGGATGCCGGATGTCCTCCACATTTAGGCTTTATACCGCATGCTGTGAAATTGGTAATATATTTGTTATTGTTAAAATTCAAGGGTTTCTTTTAATAGTCCAGTTTGAGGCTACCACAGACCATACAGGGAAGAGCTAGCATGAACTCTTAACTCATTTATTGTAGTGCCCGTCAGACACCCGTCCCGTTTGCTATTGCTGGCATTGATAGATGTTAACTGTCACCAACTCATACTATCCTGAGGGTGTCGTAAGAGCTGACTAAAGGAACGCAAGTGGCAGATCACCTAGCCGCAAGAGATGGAAAACTTGATACAATCCACAGGGTTTGTACTGGTACAGACCAGTCCTCGGCCTCATATCATATGAGGCATACGGAGGAGGGTGCAAACGAGGGTAATAATAAACATCTAACCTCCTCCATGTAATTGGAAGAGGCCCGACTTAACAGTGGGTAATTTATGCGCTTAGAAGAAGGTGAAGAAGAACCTCCTCCATCCTTTGCTGGGCACGTTCAGCCTTCTGTCGTTTATTAGCAACCAGTATTTGTCTAGGACTGCTTCTTGCGTTCCTTTAGGCCTGGTTTCCACCAAGGCAGAGAGGAGAGAAGAGGAGATGTGTTTTGAATAAACAATCAGGTTTCATTATTCTATTTCCACCGAAGCTAAGCGGAGAGATGTGGAAGTAAAGAAACCTGATTGGTTATTCAAAACACATCTCCCCTCGTCTCCTCTCCTCTCTGCTTTGGTGGAAATCGGGCCTTAGGGTCAGCGCAGACTGAACGAAGCGCATCGGAGAGGATTTAATTAACGCATTTGAAAATAAACTTCTCAATTATTACAATAAAGTGCATAAATGCTTGAACCTGACAAACGCGTCCTCGAAGATACGCGGGAATCCCGAGACCGCGCGAGGGTTATTCCTCTCTGTCTGCGCTGACCCTTAGGCGCCTATCATGACACTCTCATGACTGAATAGGTGGCATATGGTATACAGGGACGTGATCGCTCACTATGGATGGGCTCCATCATAAGGCTCAAAGTCCACCCCATTTCCTCCTGAGGGTGTTGTCGCCGACAAAAGTTAATGATAAGGCCTGAAATCTAGCCACAAGAGATGGAAAACTTTATTCTAAACCCTTTGCCAACCCGCCGTGACAGCGTAGGCTAATTACCCTCCATGTAGTTGGAGGAGGCTCGACCCACTAGTGGGTAATTTATGGGCTGTATGCTCGGTGTTTCCCAGTGAGATCGAATCAGAAATGAGATACGTAGGAGAACCAGAGTTACTGACATAGCCCACAGGATTGCCATAGCTCGCAGGACTGACGCCTGAAGGGGCAGAAAAATGCTCGAGTGGCGACCGCGTTCCGGAAAGCGCAGTGCTGGTAGGCCTCCCACACGGTGGACCGACGACCTGGTTAAGGTCGCCGGAAAGGATCGGCCTTCTTGGAAATCCTTGGGTGACGCCTATGTCCAGCAATGGACGTCTTTTGGTTAAAATGATGATGATGTTTTTTACTTACGTTGTGGATGAGGTAAAGCAGAGACGGTTACCAAAGTCTGAAAAAGGAAAATGATTAAATGTACTTTTTAACTGACTTCAAAAAAGGATCAATTCGGCCGTTTGTTTTTATGAACCTCAGAACTTTCGACTGGGTGAGCCAATATTGATGTTTTTATTAGTACGCTTTTATTAGCTTCAGACGTATGTATGTATGTAACGGAATCCTTGAACATGATTTTGACCCACTTCAAAACGTCGGTTTAACTCGAAATTTGGCATACTTACTAAGGACTGATGACAATTCAATATTTTGACCCGTTATCCTTACTAGGATAATAATAATAACGGTGATCAAGATGGAACACCGCTCTTCGATGCATAGCTAATAGAGATGTAAATATAATAAAGCTATATTTTTAGTGATTATTTAGAAATAGCTTTATGATATTTCAACTAAAAATTTTAAAAATTACTATTTTTAATTCAAACTTATAAAAAAAAAACTATTTTTTATTTAAATTTTCTATAAAAGCGTATGTTTTTTGGGTTTTTTTAAATTATTATTAATTTTATATTTGAAAGATGTTAGGTTGCTAGTTTGCAACAAACTATTAATATTATAATATATAATATTAAATAAATATAATATATAATATTAAACTTAAAATAAGTAAAGAAAACCATTTGTCGGATGGCAATATTCTTGGTAAAACAATAAGCTAATTACCCTTAAGGTCTGGGCAAACAGCGGACGGGGCGGGACGGCGACGCGACGCTGGCGGGACGTGAAGAGTTGTAATGTAATAGTTAATGTAGAATAGGTCACATATAGCCGTCGCGCTCGGCGCGAGAGTAGCGGTCGCGTCGCGTCGGCTCTGTGTGACATATTCTACATTAACTAATACATTACAACTCTTCACGTCCCGCCAGCGTCGCGTCGCCGTCCCGCCCCGTCCGCTGTTTGCCCAGACCTTTATGCAATTCCGTGACGGATTAAGGCTGCGGACTCGAAACTAGCGATGGCGGCAGCGGGGCGACGCGCCGCCCGTGCTACGCTCGATCGCTCCACCCCGCCGTCGCCCGTTTCGTCCCCATCGCTACTGCACTGCACTACTACCATACTGTGCAATGCTTTCGTATACATCGCCGTTGCCCCGCTGCCGCCATCGCTCCGCCCGTCACAAGTTTCGTGCCCGCAGCCTTATAATACGCAGTGTCACCAACCCATACCTAAGCGAGGGTGTCGTAAGAGGCGACTAAGGGAGAGCAAGAGGCAAATCACCTAGCCGCTAGAGAAGGAAAACTTGACACAAACCCTGTGCCAACCCGTCTGGCCAGCGTGGCACAGTAGGTTAATTTCCCTCCATGAATATGGAGGAGGCCCCACTTAACAGTGGCTCATCTGGGCTGTGTAGTGGTAGAAGGTATGCCCAAGGCATTTACTTAAATTGGCTATTTTTCACGAACACAAATGTCACCTAGACTCAGAGGAAGTGAGCCTGTTTTACACAAAAGCACTAGACCCCGGAATCAAACCGGGGACAAATCAAATCCATCCCAACACAGATAAAGAATTAAACTCAATAGACGCAAATAAAGCTATTTTTTGAGTTCGTTCGTTTCAGCCCATGAATGACCCACTACCTACTGAGCGGAGCCTCCTCCAAATTCATGGAGGGAAATTAGCCTACTGTGCCACGCTGACCAGACGGGTTGGCACAGGGTTTTCCTTCTCTTGCGTCTAGTTGATTTGCCTCTTGCGCTCTTTAGGGGAGGCCTATGTCCAGCAGTGGACTAATGTGGGCTGATGATGATGATGTTCCCTTAGTCGCCTCTTACGACACCCCCGGGATGGTATGGGTTGGTGACACATTGGTTTTGAGTTGGAATCTCCTAAATTACAAGTTTAGCTATTGAATAGATAATATAGAACTCACCGCTGAAACTAGAAGTGCAACCAACACCTTCATTTCTTCGATTGTGCACAAATAACAAAATGAAAAAGGTTTTATACACCATCACACAAAAAGACAATACACAACTGTTCAAATACCAATAGTCCCTATTTATTTGTTTAATGCAATTTCTTGTACATGGTATAATTAAAAGGGTATGCAGGGTATACAGATTTCCATGTGGTGACTTTAGGATACGCAGTGTCACCAACCCATACCGTCCCGAGGGTGTCGTAAGAGATGACTAAGGGAACGCAAGAGTCAAATCACCTAGCTGCAAGACAAGGAAAACTTGATACGAAACCCTGTGCCAACCAGTGTGTGTGTGTTGCCAGCGTGGCACCATAGGCTATTTTCCCTCCATGAATTTGGAGAAGGCCTGACTCAACAGTGGGTCATTCATGGGCTGAAACGACGACAATTCCGGAAAATTAGAAAGAAAATGTGTATAAGACACAATAAAAAAACAGAAGGTGGCATAAACTACTAACTACTAATCAGCCCATATATTACCCACTGCCGAGTCGGGCCTAGGGTTGCTAACTTTACAAGAAATAAAGTATATTCAGCTCTATGACGAATATTAAACAGTATTTTAGAAAAATGAACAGTATTTTATTTATTTATTGATAAATACATATTTTTAAAGCTTCTCGCAAAACTTACTAATTTATAATCTTTTATAAAAACTTTATTTGCCTCACCACACTTATATCTGAAATTAAAATAAATGAGGAGCTGCTTTATTTCTACCCTCCCGCCACTTAGCATTCATTACTGAAAAAAATGTGTGAGCGTCTAAGTTTATCACATAGTAATGTGTTTGCATTTTGGTGCTGAAAACAGTATTTTGTATACTTTATTTTTGTTCAACAGTAAAAAGTATAATTTAGTGAACAACAGTATAGTTGGCAACCCTAGTCGGGCCTCCACCAATTTCATGGAGGGTATTTACTCTGTCAGGTGACGGATTTCGAATACATAGTGTCACCCAATCAGATGCTTGTAACAGAAAATATGATAAAAAGAGTGTCCATGGAGTTTCTTGCCTGTTCTTCTCCATAGGATCTACTTTTTGGAACATGCAACTAGATTCCTAACTTCACTTTTGACTTTTCAAAAACACCAGTAAATAGGTTCAATTGAAATAAATGATTTGAGTTTTTTCACCACCCCATTCCACCCTGTGGCGCGTTAGACGATTTCTATCGGTTACGTACACAACAAATACTCAAAAATAAGGTTCGTTTTCCAGTGTGAAAGGAATTTTAGGGAACATTGCCTTTTATTCCGGTGGTGACGGATTTAGAATACATACTGTCACCACCCCATATTCCATTCTAAGGGTGTCGTAAGAGTCGACATAAGCAAATGTCAAGGCCGATAACTTAGCCGCAAGAGAAGGAAAACTTGATATGAAACCCTGTGCCAACCCGTCTTGCCAGCGTGGCATAGTAGGGTGACTTCCCTCCATTTTTTTTCCCTAGGCTTGCGTGATGGAAAGCAACGATAAGGTCTATCACGGACACGGAATATAATTTAAATATCAAGACCAAACAACTATTACCAAACATAAGCTAAGGAAGCACCTACTGAGAGTAGGTTAAATGAAACACCAATGTCCCAGGTGCCAAGGCGCTGGGTACGACAGACGAAAGGAAAAAAAAGAAGAGCAAATAATTACCATTCATTGCTAAAAAGGACACGGACTAAAAGTCTGTGGTGTTGTCACACAAAAAAAAACGATAGGGTCTAAAATGGAGCAGGCAATTCAAGGAAATGCCCTGTCGGGCACCGGCTCTCGCATACACACGAAACATAGTAAAACTGATTGGCGCTGGACTTAGATGTGAGGGTGGTAGCTAGCCGGGCGGACCTACCACCATGCGTGCTGGGTTTTGTTGACTTTTACAACACGCGTTCTACCCAGCGTGCGGTGGGGAAGTTTTTTATTCTGACCCTTCCCCATACGGGGTGATGATTCGACTTTACATGTATACACCCTTTTTCTTGCGTAACTAAATAACTAATTTTATTGACTTATTTACTTGTCAATAATTAATAAAGTCAATATTTTTAATCTACGAGTGTATTAACTTAGAAAGGTGTTTTTTACTAATTTGTATATTTTTTTTTACTAATAGGTATTACAATGTTAATGACTCTATCCATGTGGTGACGGATTAAGAACACGTAGTCACAACCCCATTCCATCCTGAGTGTGCCGTATGAACTGATAAAAGGAAATGACAATGCCGATAGACACAAGAGAAGGAAAACTTGATACCTGTGCCAACATGTGGGGCCAGCGTGGCACAGTAGGCTTATTACCCTCCCCCCTCGACGGTGTTGCCACCTTGTTGTGGTGAGGGGGCTTGCGTACCTTTAGGATCCGTTGGGGCCATACCGGCTTAGGGTCACCCATGCGAGGCGGGCCCACGGGAAGAGGTCAGAAGAAGAGCGGGACGGAGTCGTGGTGGATTTTGGCTCTGGGTACTCCTCTGTCCTCTGAGTTGCCTCGGGAGCAGTAAACTGCCGCGACACACGGCGTAGTGATTGCAGTTGAGAGCGGCCAGGTAGTGGGCCAGGGATCCCCCTCGACTGTGCCACCTTGCCGTGGTGAGGGGGCGGTGTCGCAGAAGGGTGCTGCGGGGCGGGTTGCAAAGTAGGGAGCTCTGGCTGACCCGCGCCGCGGACGGAATCAGGGGTGGAGGAGGGGGCGTGACGATACAAACCCCTTCTGCCCTCGGCTAAGAGGCCGGTGGTGGTGGGTTGGGGGAAGCGCCACCGACAAAAGCCTCGTTGACTGAGAGAGTGTCCCAGTTTTCCGGGATGCCCTCTCTGTCAGTCGCTTGCCCGCGTTGCGGGCACCACGCCGGGGCGTCACAGTAGACTGCGTTCACGCGAACCTGTGGCGCCCCAAGCGCGCCGTGTGATAGTAAACCGCTGGGGTTTAAGTGGGTAGACGACCCTTGTCGGAGTCCCACATAATCGCCGTCCTCTGCCGCGAGGTGGCGGCAGTATGCATAAACAACTTCCCCAGGCGATAACAAAAAAAAAAGTGGGCTAGGGCCATCGCCGCACCTGAGCGCTGTGTGGATCGGGAACGTTCAATGTCCCGTACGTGCGTCGTCGATGCGGTGGGGAGCGTCCAGAGCTCCCCATCAAAGCGTGGGGCCCGCTTGCGCCAGCAAGCCAAGGCCCCAGCATCCCATCGGGGAGTATATCAAGTTTTCCTTATCTAGCTGGGTGTCCTTGTGGGGACGAATTTAGAGTACACAGTGTCACCAACCCATACCGTCCCGTGGGTGTCGTAAGAGGCGACTAAGGGAACGCAAGAGGCAGATCACGTAGCCGCAAGAGAAGGAAAACTTGATACAACCCATCTTGTCAGCGTGGCGCAGTAGGCTAATTTCCCTCCATGAATTCGGAGGAGGCCCGACTCAGTAGTGGGTCACTCATGGGCTGATATGACGAGGTGTTCGGCCTTGTCATTTCCTTCTGACGGCTCTTACGACACCCTCAGGATGGAATGGGGTGGGCTGGTGTACACTGTGTCTTCTAACGTCACGTTCTACCCTAGTAAAAGTCTCTAAACACCTCGTAAGACAACTAAAAGTAACCAATATGTTTTCAAAAATAAAAACAGATCGAGACGTCGAGACATGTTATGTTTGGTACCCTCACGTACAACTATGCTCAATAAAAGCATTTTCTGTATGGGACCTAAAATTTATAATAAATTACCTCAAAGTTTGCGAAGTGAAGAGAACATTAAAATATTTAAAAAACAAGTTAAACTATTGCTCTTAAATAAAACATATTATAGTATTGCGGATTACTTGAACGATAAAGACTTAAAATAATAATAACTTAATTTATGTAATAATAATAATTCACCAATGTTATTTTAAATTCTATGACATAATATTGTACACCGTCTAGTACCAGCGATCTGTTCACTATGATAAGACCTTTGTTTAAGTTTTTATGTACCTGTGATAACAATAAATAATTTCTACTCTATTCTATCCTCAGAATAGAATACACAGGCAGTAATCTTTGGAATTCAGCAGTGGAATAATGTGGGCTGATGATGATGAATCTTTGGATTAAACATGGACGGAGAGAATTGTATAGAATAAACAAACAGTAACATTAAAATTAACATAATCTTTATACAACTGCACAAATACGCGTCATATTTCATTGTATCTATGTGCAAATATACGCCGATTTAAACTATATTGTTATGTTCAATCATAATTTAGTTCTATGTTAGCGGATAGATGTCACTAAGCTGAATATGTACGCGATATAGAAATTTACACAGGCAAATTTAAGTAGCAAATCGACTGAATTAAAATTCTTCGTCCTGTATCGGGTGTTGTAAAATAAAAAGGGGATGGAAGTCAAGAAGCAAGGAAAACTTGATACAAACAAAGTTAAACAAACCATCACGTCAGGCAGGCCGGCGCTCCATGATTTGATTAAGAGGAGGTCTGACTCAGTTGTAGCCTGTAGGTAATTTTGAGAAGTATGTTTAGGCGCAATGGGACCTTTTTTTTGACCCGGGGTAAATCCTTTAAGGTGGATGCTCCAGGGTAGCCCGCCACCTTAAGGACTATCCGCCAGCCTGGGGAAGGGGATGGACAGCAGGGTGTGTGTGGGAGGCCCCTCCGCCTCTGTGAGGAGATGGAGTCATACCCACTAAACGTCCCTGGGGTGTACCATCCCGCGCTTGCTGCCTCGTGGGCCCTGGCTGTATCTCCAAGGGAGGTGCAAAGGCACAAACAAAAGTACTTAGTTACATGTAAACAGTCATTGTAATATGGCGTTAAAAAAAAGACAAACCGACCGAGTTTCCTCTGCCAGGTCTTCTCGGTTGGTGCCGCGTTCCGACCTGGTAGTAGTATTTTATAAGTGATGTATCCGGTGACGATTGTGAACGCCATAATTGGTTTATACTTTAGGCGCATATGAATGATCATCCAGCCCCCGATGCGGATTTCTTAACCGTGCGAAATGCTCTGTAAACTTCGCCATCGCGGTGTAGGACTGTTTGGTAATTCTCGGATTTGTAGGCGATATTTCTTGATGTTGATAGTTCAGATTTTTCTGGTAACTTAGCATGCTGGTCGCTACATATATGTAAAGACGTGCCGATGCAGACTGTCTGTGCGGCGACAGAGAGTACAAGACGTCACCAACCCATACCATCCTGAGGTTGTCGCAAGATTGCAAGACACAGATAACCTAGCTGCAAGAGAACAAAACCTTGATAAAAAACCCTGTGCCATCCCGTCAGGCCAGCGTGGCACAGTAGGCTAATGTCCCTCCATAAACATGGAGGAGGCCCGACTCAGTTGTGGGTCATTTAAGGGTTGAAATTATATTTTAGTAACCCCTGAACATGTAATTCAAGAATACAAATGACACCCAGACTCAGAGCAAGTGTCTCTGGTTTACACAAACCGGAATCGAACGCGCGACCCCGTGATTGAAAGCCGGCGCATCGAAACCCTAGACCGTCGCAAGAATCAGCGAGGAAATGCAACCCGATGGACGTCGCATACGCCCTAAGTGAAGTTTATAGCGGAATTTACTCCTCCAGTCGCAAAGGCAGATCACTGCAGCTGAAAAGAATAACTGGAGTAAGAATACCCCCCGCCCTAGGAAATACCCTTTTTATCGTCCACACACAGGCAGAGAAGGAGGCCATAACCATGGAGGGCTACGGGAGAGGGGAAGGCTCAATCATCCTAACAATCCACGAAGCTCAGGGATTAACCCACGCAAACGTTGTCATAATGCAAACACTCTCAGCAAAACTGCAACTGCACGATAGCGTTCCCCATGCTGTAGTAGGTAGCAGTTTCAAGACACACTGAGAACGCAAGCCCTGGCTGCAGACGACCACACCATCCAGACATACAACATGAAAATGGCAATAAAGGCCAGGAACAACAAGGCGATCGAAAACCTTGATCGCCTTGTTGTACCAAACATAAGCTAAGGAAGCACATGAGAGTAGGTTAAATGAAACACCAATGTCCCAGGTGCCAAGGCGCTGGGTACGACAGACGAAAGGGAAAAAAAGAAGAGCAAATAATTACCATTCATTGCTAAAAAGAACACGGACTACAAGTCTGTGGTGTTGTAACAAAATAATTAAAAATAAAAACCCTAGACCAACTAGACTGTATTAAAAATAGAATAATTTGTATTGAACCCAGAGGGCCAACCCACCCTAAACAGCGGCACCTGTTAGAGAATATGACTATAAATGAAAGTGGTGGTGGACCCAGGTTCGAAGGCCACGCGAGCAAAGCAGGAGAGGTACATAAGCGCTAATCAATCGCTTGTTAACTTCAAAGCTTTGGTTTCCAACTCAATTTGTATATCGGCCATAAAACAAATTAGTTTGGGATATTCCTGTACGGTAGGGTGACTGCTATTTCGGTCAAAGATAGACTTTCAGCATCTATACAAATTAATAAAATTGGAGTGCGTGTTTCTAGTAATATTATAACCACTTTTTACTAAATGCTTAAGTATGTATACACAGTACTTAAACGAAAATATTTTTTTTTTAAATTTTTGTCTGTCTATCTGTTTGTTCCGGCGAATGTCTGGAATGGCTGGGCCGATTCTCAGGATATTAATATCAGTAACACGTTTAAAAAATCTTTACTCAGTTTATATGGTAGGTAGGTACTCCAATATTACTTGCCCAGTAAAATAAAAAAATATCCTTATAATTAAGAAAAATATAATTATAGTCATTTTAAACCGAAAAAAATGGTTTGTTTCAGTTTTAAACGGGTTTTTTCTGTAGATAACTCTACGTAAATAGAGTTCCTTTTGAGTTTCATCATCATCATCATTTCAGCCCAAAGACGTCCACTGTCTCCTTATAGACGATTGTGTGTCCACACTACACGAACGCCAGCGATTCCCGGCCACATGGCCCACGCACGCGCACTAACGGATACAGATAATAAACTGTTACAGATCACATATACAACCTGCTCACACCTCAGCCCGGGTTTATTTTTAACCATAACTTTGGATCAACGGGTCCCGAGTTCGATTCCGGGGTCGGGCAAGTGTCGTTGTGTAAACCAGAGGCACTTGCTCCGAGTCTGGGTGTCATTTGTGTTCGTGAATTACATGTTTGTAAACTGCCCCCGCGACACAGGTTATATAACTAGTGCAGAGGTATCGTTTTTTTTTTTAAAAAGAAAGGAAAGTTTACCCCTGCTCAGTCAGGCCTCCTCCTATAATAAAATAAAGTTTACAAACATGAAATTCAAGAATAAAAATGACACCCAGAATCAGAGCAAGTGCCTCTGGTTTACATAAAAACACTTTTGAAGAAAACTAAAGTTTTCGACCAGTGCGACCCGTCATGACCTCCTGCGCCGAGACGTGGACACTCACGGTGAGACTAGTCCACCAGTTTAAAGTCGCTCAGCGTGCTATGGAGCGAGTTATGCTTGGAGTTTCTCTGAAATATAGTCTCCGTAATGAGATTATCCGACAGAGAACCAAAGTCACCGACATAGCTCAGAGAATTAGCAGACTGAAGTGGCAGTGGGCTGGTCATATCTGTAGAAGAACCGACAACCGCTGGGGTAGACGAGTTCTTGAGTGGAGACCGCGAAACGGCAAGCGTAGTGTGGGACGGTCCTCTGCTAGATGGAGCGACGATCTGCGAAAGGTTGCGGGCAGCAGCTGGATGCGTCAAGCTGAAGACAGGGCGCTATGGCGCTCTTTAGGGGAGGCCTATGTCCAACAGTGGACTAATGTGGGCTGATGATGATGACTTTCCCGACCCCGGAATCGAACCCGGGACCCCGTGGTCCAACGGCGGACATTTTGCTTATCACTACATAGTATAAAACAAAGTCGTTGTCGTGTGTCCGTCCCTATGTATGTTTAAATCTTTAAAACTACGCAACGGATTTTGAAGCGGTTTTTTTAATAGATAGAGTGATTCAAGAGGAAGATTTTTAAGTTTATTATAGTAGAGAAACATTGATAAATTCAATGGTTCATCATTGCACCCGTGCGAAGCCGAGGCGGGTCGCTAGCTTAGAATACTTTCCAAATACCAACCAGTATTTGGTACTTATTTTTTAAAAACAAAATCAACATTGTTTGTATATTTTCAAATATTTATTTCAACAACACAACATTTAGACTTACTATGCAAATAAAATTAGACTTAATATTTTTATTTTTATTTATTCTTTATTGTACATAATGTGCATAGATCAGAAATATACATTGGTGATTTCACGTACAAAGGCGAGCTTAACTCATTCATATGAGTTTTCCCGAGTGATAGTGAAATTTTATTGAGGATAATAAAATTATGTTTACAAGTTTACAATTGAAATATACAAAGGCTATAGACAATATGAATAAAAGCAACTAGTTTTAAAATACATACATAATAATAAAACCTACACACATAAATATTATACAACTAGTATATAAAATACATATGAATACATAAATATATATTAAAAGTAAAGAGAGAAAAAGGCTCAGGACCGGCTTTTGTGGAAATCCTTGGGGGAGGCCTATGTCCAGCAGTGGAGGTCTTTTGGCTGAAACGATGATTATGATGATAAAAGAGAAAAAATGCTCCTTGATTTTGAAGTATTAAGTTTCGAAAATAGAAGTATAGGTATATTTCGGCTGAAGTTTGTATAAACACGCTATTGCTGAAGATTATCCCCCTGAAGTAGTTGCTGCCGCTGTACCAGTGGAAGTAGTTGCTGCCGCTGTACCAGTGGTTGTAGTTGCTGCCGCTGTAGCAGTGGTTGGGTCTGGAGTAGTTGTTGGGTCTGGAGTAGTTGTTGGGTCTGGAGTTGTCGCATCAGCAGGAGTTGCAGTATCGTCTGCTGCTGCTTCAGCTTCAGTGTCATCGGCAGATTCTATTTCTTTGTCATTCGGACTGAAATCCGCTTTTCCTGCTGGAAAATGATACATTTTGTGTTAAAGCCAGTGTAGCGACCAGCTTGGTACATACTTTACACAATTTACCCGAAAAATCTGAACCAATAATAATAATATTATATATATATATATATATATATATAATCAAAGGTGACTGACTGACATAGTGATCTATCAACGCACAGCCCAAACCACTGGACGGATCGGACTGAAATTTGGCATGCAGGTAGATGTTATGACGTAGGCATCCGCTAAGAAAGGATTTTGATAAATTCTACCCCCAAGGGGATAAAATAGGGGACGAAAGTTTGTATGAAAATTTGTCAATTTTAAACAGATCGGGCTGAAATTTGGCATGCAGGTAGATGTTATGACGTACGCATCCGCTAAGAAAGGATTTTGATAAATTCTACCCCCAAGGGGATAAAATAGGGGACGAAAGTTTGTATGAAAATTTATCAATTTTAAACAGATCGGGCTGAAATTTGGCATGCAGGTAGATGTTATGACGTAGGCATCCGCTAAGAAAGGATTTTGATAAATTCTACCCCCACGGGGATAAAATAGGGGACGAAAGTTTGTATGAAAATTTGTCAATTTTAAACAGATCGGGCTGAAATTTGGCATGCAGGTAGATGTTATGACGTACGCATCCGCTAAGAAAGGATTTTGATAAATTCTACCCCCAAGGGGATAAAATAGGGGACGAAAGTTTGTATGAAAATTTATCAATTTTAAACAGATCGGGCTGAAATTTGGCATGCAGGTAGATGTTATGACGTAGGCATCCGCTAAGAAAGGATTTTGATAAATTCGACCCTCAAGCATTGAACTATATTACTAGCGTATAACTCAATGCCCTCAAGGGGATAAAATAGGGGACGAAAGTTTGTATGAAAATTTGTCAATTTTAAACAGATCGGGCTGAAATTTGGCATGCAGGTAGATGTTATGACGTACGCATCCGCTAAGAAAGGATTTTGATAAATTCTACCCCCAAGGGGATAAAATAGGGGACGAAAGTTTGTATGAAAATTTATCAATTTTAAACAGATCGGGCTGAAATTTGGCATGCAGGTAGATGTTATGACGTAGGCATCCGCTAAGAAAGGATTTTGATAAATTCGACCCTCAAGCATTGAACTATATTACTAGCGTATAACTCAATGCCCTCAAGGGGATAAAATAGGGGACGAAAGTTTGTATGAAAATTTGTCAATTTTAAACAGATCGGGCTGAAATTTGGCATGCAGGTAGATGTTATGACGTAGGCAACCGCTAAGAAAGGATTTTGATAAATTTTTCAAAAAAGGGGATAAAATAGGGGATGAGAGTTTGTTTGAAAATTTGTCAATTTTAAATAGATCGGGCTGACTTTGGCATGCAGGTAGATGTTATGGCGTAGGAATCACATAAGAAAGGATTTTGAGATGCAGTCTTTATAAGAGGAAAGATTAGGAACGGAACGAATTTCTGTATGCTAGCGCCATCTACATAGTTATTTTGGAGAGAACTTTGAATTAATCATTTTTGTGCATAGTGCTTCTTAATAGCATAGTTCTCCTTAAAATAAAATTATAAAAAAAATATTCCACGACAGCAAATGTCTATCTTTTATGGTTGACTCACAATAACACGTGTAACTCCCGATAGCTTAGCAGTTCAGAGCTTTCTGATTATATTTGTCTACTCTTACGTTTATAACACTCTCAATCATCCCTAATTAATAAATGTTAACATTATTACCTATTTAATAAAAAAAAGAATCATAGAAATCTGTACAGAAACACCAAAGTTATACATGAATTAAGCTAATAAGCCATCGCGCGTGAATACTGAATTCACGCGCTCGAAAATTGTTTTTTTGCGGAAGTCATTATTCCACGCGGACGAAGTCGCGGGCAAAAGCTAGTTGTGTTCATTCTATACTGAGGGTGTCCTAAGAGCCAACAAAAGCAATTTTTGCAATATTTGTATTGCTTTATATTAAATTTATAATATATCCTTGGACATTTCACACAACGCCATCTCGTCCCAAGTTAAGCAACTTAATGCTTGTGTTATGGTAACGAGATGGATGATAAACTACTTAGATACATTTTTTTTTGTAAATACATACTTATAATAGATAGAAATGACACCCAGACTCCGAGCCAGTGCCTCTGGTTTAGACAAATACACTTGCCCGACCCCGGAATCGAACCCGGGACCCGTTGATCCAAAGGCGGCACATCTAACCACTGAAATGACAAGACCGAAAACCTAGCCGTAAGAGAAGGAAAACTTGATACAATCATCATCATCATTTCAGCCAAAAGACGTCCACTGCTGGACATAGGCCTCCCCCAAAGATTTCCACAAAGGCCGCTCCTGGGCCGCCCGCATCCATCGTTTTCCGGCGACCTTAACCAGGTCATCGGTCCTCCGTGTGGGAGGCCTACCAGCACTGCGCTTTCCGGAACGCGGTCGCCACTCGAGGACTTTTCTGCCCCATCGGGCATCGGTCCTGCGCGCTATGTGCCCTACCCACTGCCACTTAAGTTTGGCAATCTTGTGGGCTATGTCGGTGACCCTGGTTTGCCTGCGTATCTCCTCATTTCTGTTCGATCTCGCAAGGAAACTCCGAGCGTAGCCCTCTCCATTGCCCTTTGGGTGACTTTCAGCCTTCTGATGGAGCCCATAGTGAGCGACCACGTCTCTGTTCCATATGTCATCACTGGCAACACACATTGGTTGAAGACTTTTGTCTTCAGACACTGCGGTTGATACAAACCCTGTGCCAACCTGTCCGGCCAGCGAGGCACTGTAGGTGGGTCATTTATGGGCTGAGTAGTAGTATGCCTGGTTGGCCTTCTGCCCTCGCCTAGGAGGCCGGTGGTGGATCGGGGGAGCCACCACCGACGAAAGCCTCGATGACTGAGGGCGTCCCAGTGTACCGGGACGCCCTCTCTGATAGTCGCTTGCCCGCTTTGCGGGCACCACGCCGGGGCGTCACAGTAGAATGCGTTTACGCGAACTTGTGGCGCCCCAAGCGCGTCGTGTGAGGGTATGCCGTGTGAGGATTTTGATAAATTCTACCCCCAAGGGGATAAAATAGGGGACGAAAGTTTGTATGAAAATTTATCAATTTTAAACAGATCGGGCTGAAATTTGGCATGCAGGTAGATGTTATGACGTAGGCATCCGCTAAGAAAGGATTTTGATAAATTCTACCCCCACGGGGATAAAATAGGGGACGAAAGTTTGTATGAAAATTTGTCAATTTTAAACAGATCGGGCTGAAATTTGGCATGCAGGTAGATGTTATGACGTACGCATCCGCTAAGAAAGGATTTTGATAAATTCTACCCCCAAGGGGATAAAATAGGGGACGAAAGTTTGTATGAAAATTTATCAATTTTAAACAGATCGGGCTGAAATTTGGCATGCAGGTAGATGTTATGACGTAGGCATCCGCTAAGAAAGGATTTTGATAAATTCGACCCTCAAGCATTGAACTATATTACTAGCGTATAACTCAATGCCCTCAAGGGGATAAAATAGGGGACGAAAGTTTGTATGAAAATTTGTCAATTTTAAACAGATCGGGCTGAAATTTGGCATGCAGGTAGATGTTATGACGTACGCATCCGCTAAGAAAGGATTTTGATAAATTCTACCCCCAAGGGGATAAAATAGGGGACGAAAGTTTGTATGAAAATTTATCAATTTTAAACAGATCGGGCTGAAATTTGGCATGCAGGTAGATGTTATGACGTAGGCATCCGCTAAGAAAGGATTTTGATAAATTCGACCCTCAAGCATTGAACTATATTACTAGCGTATAACTCAATGCCCTCAAGGGGATAAAATAGGGGACGAAAGTTTGTATGAAAATTTGTCAATTTTAAACAGATCGGGCTGAAATTTGGCATGCAGGTAGATGTTATGACGTAGGCAACCGCTAAGAAAGGATTTTGATAAATTTTTCAAAAAAGGGGATAAAATAGGGGATGAGAGTTTGTTTGAAAATTTGTCAATTTTAAATAGATCGGGCTGACTTTGGCATGCAGGTAGATGTTATGGCGTAGGAATCACATAAGAAAGGATTTTGAGATGCAGTCTATATAAGAGGAAAGATTAGGAACGGAACGAATTTCTGTATGCTAGCGCCATCTACATAGTTATTTTGGAGAGAACTTTGAATTAATCATTTTTGTGCATAGTGCTTCTTAATAGCATAGTTCTCCTTAAAATAAAATTATAAAAAAAATATTCCACGACAGCAAATGTCTATCTTTTATGGTTGACTCACAATAACACGTGTAACTCCCGATAGCTTAGCAGTTCAGAGCTTTCTGATTATATTTGTCTACTCTTACGTTTATAACACTCTCAATCATCCCTAATTAATAAATGTTAACATTATTACCTATTTAATAAAAAAAAGAATCATAGAAATCTGTACAGAAACACCAAAGTTATACATGAATTAAGCTAATAAGCCATCGCGCGTGAATACTGAATTCACGCGCTCGAAAATTGTTTTTTTGCGGAAGTCATTATTCCACGCGGACGAAGTCGCGGGCAAAAGCTAGTTGTGTTCATTCTATACTGAGGGTGTCCTAAGAGCCAACAAAAGCAATTTTTGCAATATTTGTATTGCTTTATATTAAATTTATAATATATCCTTGGACATTTCACACAACGCCATCTCGTCCCAAGTTAAGCAACTTAATGCTTGTGTTATGGTAACGAGATGGATGATAAACTACTTAGATACATTTTTTTTTGTAAATACATACTTATAATAGATAGAAATGACACCCAGACTCCGAGCCAGTGCCTCTGGTTTAGACAAATACACTTGCCCGACCCCGGAATCGAACCCGGGACCCGTTGATCCAAAGGCGGCACATCTAACCACTGAAATGACAAGACCGAAAACCTAGCCGTAAGAGAAGGAAAACTTGATACAATCATCATCATCATTTCAGCCAAAAGACGTCCACTGCTGGACATAGGCCTCCCCCAAAGATTTCCACAAAGGCCGCTCCTGGGCCGCCCGCATCCATCGTTTTCCGGCGACCTTAACCAGGTCATCGGTCCTCCGTGTGGGAGGCCTACCAGCACTGCGCTTTCCGGAACGCGGTCGCCACTCGAGGACTTTTCTGCCCCATCGGGCATCGGTCCTGCGCGCTATGTGCCCTACCCACTGCCACTTAAGTTTGGCAATCTTGTGGGCTATGTCGGTGACCCTGGTTTGCCTGCGTATCTCCTCATTTCTGTTCGATCTCGCAAGGAAACTCCGAGCGTAGCCCTCTCCATTGCCCTTTGGGTGACTTTCAGCCTTCTGATGGAGCCCATAGTGAGCGACCACGTCTCTGTTCCATATGTCATCACTGGCAACACACATTGGTTGAAGACTTTTGTCTTCAGACACTGCGGTTGATACAAACCCTGTGCCAACCTGTCCGGCCAGCGAGGCACTGTAGGTGGGTCATTTATGGGCTGAGTAGTAGTATGCCTGGTTGGCCTTCTGCCCTCGCCTAGGAGGCCGGTGGTGGATCGGGGGAGCCACCACCGACGAAAGCCTCGATGACTGAGGGCGTCCCAGTGTACCGGGACGCCCTCTCTGATAGTCGCTTGCCCGCTTTGCGGGCACCACGCCGGGGCGTCACAGTAGAATGCGTTTACGCGAACTTGTGGCGCCCCAAGCGCGTCGTGTGAGGGTATGCCGTGTGAGGATTTTGATAAATTCTACCCCCAAGGGGATAAAATAGGGGACGAAAGTTTGTATGAAAATTTATCAATTTTAAACAGATCGGGCTGAAATTTGGCATGCAGGTAGATGTTATGACGTAGGCATCCGCTAAGAAAGGATTTTGATAAATTCTACCCCCACGGGGATAAAATAGGGGACGAAAGTTTGTATGAAAATTTGTCAATTTTAAACAGATCGGGCTGAAATTTGGCATGCAGGTAGATGTTATGACGTACGCATCCGCTAAGAAAGGATTTTGATAAATTCTACCCCCAAGGGGATAAAATAGGGGACGAAAGTTTGTATGAAAATTTATCAATTTTAAACAGATCGGGCTGAAATTTGGCATGCAGGTAGATGTTATGACGTAGGCATCCGCTAAGAAAGGATTTTGATAAATTCGACCCTCAAGCATTGAACTATATTACTAGCGTATAACTCAATGCCCTCAAGGGGATAAAATAGGGGACGAAAGTTTGTATGAAAATTTGTCAATTTTAAACAGATCGGGCTGAAATTTGGCATGCAGGTAGATGTTATGACGTAGGCATCCGCTAAGAAAGGATTTTGATAAATTCTACCCCCAAGGGGATAAAATAGGGGACGAAAGTTTGTATGAAAATTTATCAATTTTAAACAGATCGGGCTGAAATTTGGCATGCAGGTAGATGTTATGACGTAGGCATCCGCTAAGAAAGGATTTTGATAAATTCGACCCTCAAGCATTGAACTATATTACTAGCGTATAACTCAATGCCCTCAAGGGGATAAAATAGGGGACGAAAGTTTGTATGAAAATTTGTCAATTTTAAACAGATCGGGCTGAAATTTGGCATGCAGGTAGATGTTATGACGTAGGCAACCGCTAAGAAAGGATTTTGATAAATTTTTCAAAAAAGGGGATAAAATAGGGGATGAGAGTTTGTTTGAAAATTTGTCAATTTTAAATAGATCGGGCTGACTTTGGCATGCAGGTAGATGTTATGGCGTAGGAATCACATAAGAAAGGATTTTGGGATGCAGTCTATATAAGAGGAAAGATTAGGAACGGAACGAATTTCTGTATGCTAGCGCCATCTACATAGTTATTTTGGAGAGAACTTTGAATTAATCATTTTTGTGCATAGTGCTTCTTAATAGCATAGTTCTCCTTAAAATAAAATTATAAAAAAAATATTCCACGACAGCAAATGTCTATCTTTTATGGTTGACTCACAATAACACGTGTAACTCCCGATAGCTTAGCAGTTCAGAGCTTTCTGATTATATTTGTCTACTCTTACGTTTATAACACTCTCAATCATCCCTAATTAATAAATGTTAACATTATTACCTATTTAATAAAAAAAAGAATCATAGAAATCTGTACAGAAACACCAAAGTTATACATGAATTAAGCTAATAAGCCATCGCGCGTGAATACTGAATTCACGCGCTCGAAAATTGTTTTTTTGCGGAAGTCATTATTCCACGCGGACGAAGTCGCGGGCAAAAGCTAGTTGTGTTCATTCTATACTGAGGGTGTCCTAAGAGCCAACAAAAGCAATTTTTGCAATATTTGTATTGCTTTATATTAAATTTATAATATATCCTTGGACATTTCACACAACGCCATCTCGTCCCAAGTTAAGCAACTTAATGCTTGTGTTATGGTAACGAGATGGATGATAAACTACTTAGATACATTTTTTTTTGTAAATACATACTTATAATAGATAGAAATGACACCCAGACTCCGAGCCAGTGCCTCTGGTTTAGACAAATACACTTGCCCGACCCCGGAATCGAACCCGGGACCCGTTGATCCAAAGGCGGCACATCTAACCACTGAAATGACAAGACCGAAAACCTAGCCGTAAGAGAAGGAAAACTTGATACAATCATCATCATCATTTCAGCCAAAAGACGTCCACTGCTGGACATAGGCCTCCCCCAAAGATTTCCACAAAGGCAGCTCCTGGGCCGCCCGCATCCATCGTTTTCCGGCGACCTTAACCAGGTCATCGGTCCTCCGTGTGGGAGGCCTACCAGCACTGCGCTTTCCGGAACGCGGTCGCCACTCGAGGACTTTTCTGCCCCATCGGGCATCGGTCCTGCGCGCTATGTGCCCTACCCACTGCCACTTAAGTTTGGCAATCTTGTGGGCTATGTCGGTGACCCTGGTTTGCCTGCGTATCTCCTCATTTCTGTTCGATC
Source organism: Clostera curtula (assembly GCA_905475355.2). NCBI lineage: Eukaryota > Metazoa > Arthropoda > Insecta > Lepidoptera > Notodontidae > Clostera > Clostera curtula. The sequence continues at coordinate 9,834,300 of FR997815.1, read as the reverse complement.
TCGCAAGGAAACTCCGAGCGTAGCCCTCTCCATTGCCCTTTGGGTGACTTTCAGCCTTCTGATGGAGCCCACAGTGAGCGACCACGTCTCTGTTCCATATGTCATCACTGGCAACACACATTGGTTGAAGACTTTTGTCTTCAGACACTGCGGTTGATACAAACCCTGTGCCAACCTGTCCGGCCAGCGAGGCACTGTAGGTGGGTCATTTATGGGCTGAGTAGTAGTATGCCTGGTTGGCCTTCTGCCCTCGCCTAGGAGGCCGGTGGTGGTTCGGGGGAGCCACCACCGACGAAAGCCTCGATGACTGAGGACGTCCCAGTGTACCGGGACGCCCTCTCTGATAGTCGCTTGCCCGCGTTGCGGGCACCACGCCGGGGCCTCACAGTAGAATGCGTTTACGCGAACTTGTGGCGCCCCAAGCGCGTCGTGTGAGGGTATGCCGCTGGGGTTTTAGTGGGTAAACGACTCTCGGGTAGACGACCCTTGTCGGAGTCCCACATAATCACCGACCTTTCCCCCGGGGTGCGGTGGAATGCATAAAGCATTTCCCCAGCGAAAACAAAACAAAAAAAAGGGGTTAGATCAGCTGGCTTTGGATCACGGGGTCCCGGGTTGGATTCCGGAATCTGTCAACTATCTTTGCGTAAACCAGAGGCTCTTGCTCCGAGTCTGGGTGTCATTTGTGTTCGTGAATTTCATGTTTATAAACTGCCCCCCGAATACAGGTTTTATTTTGTGCAGTCACACACTTGTTGGCTGATGTTTGGCCCTTTGCGACTATTGCGCGAGTTTGCTCTCACAAATCTGTCTGTCACAAAAAGAGCAACTACATAGTTTCTTGCCGGCTCTTCTGTGTAGAGCTGCATTCCAAACCCGCATGCATGGTAAATAATCATTTTTAAGTGGTAAATTTTAAATTTTCTTTTATTGTTTGACTTGTCAAAAGAGCTCTAATGAGCCAACTAAATTAATTGAGTATTGATTTTGAATGGTCTTCATTTTTCGCTAGTGAATGCCTTAAACTTTTAAGGTAAGGACTTACCCAATCTGATAGTCAAAGCCTTTATCCGCTCTTCAACACCATCTTTATTGAGTACAATAACATAATAATCTCCCAAGTCTCTGTGCTGTATTTCTTCGAAGTTTATAATTAAGAAGGTTTGTCTGTGAAATAAATTGGTATCTTACGTTCAATATCATTGTAACCCTTTTATTTAAAAGAGCAACCATGGAGTTTTTTGCCGGCTCTTCTCTGTGAAATGGCATTCCGAACCGGTGTTAAAAACTAAATGATTAATTATTTAAATAAAAATTCTTTGACTATTTGAAAGCATTCGCAAGAATTTATTAGAATAAAAAATATTTTGATTTTCAACATACGTGTGTTGATGGATTTAGAATGCGCAGTGTCACCAACACATACCATCCTGAGGGTATCGTAAGAGGCGACTAAGGGAACGCAAGAGGCAAATCACCTAGCCGCAAGAGAAGCAAAACTTGATACAAACCCTGTGCCAACCCGTCTTGCCAGAGTGGCACAGAGGGCTTATTTCCCTCCATGAATTTGGAGGAGGCCCAACTCAGTAGTGGGACGACGAAACGACGTTCAACATTAACGTCAGCCCACAAACGACCCACTGCTGGCTCCCCCACGGGGAGCGCAACTAGCCTACTGTGCCCCGCAGGTGGGTTAGCACAGGGCTACGTTTCGTTTCCTTTTGTCGGCTATTACGACACGCTCTGGAATGGGGTGGTGAAACTATGTATTCATATTTCGCCACTATACTGACTGGTTTTTTTTTTTTAATATATATAAACTAGTGGCCCGCCCCGGCTTCGCCCGTGCAAAGCGGGGGTGGGTTATACATATAAACCTTCCCCTTGAATCACTCTATCTATTAAAAAAAACCGCTTCAAAATCCGTTGCGTAGTTTTAAAGATTTATGCATACATAGGGACGGACAGAAGAATGCGACTTTGTTTTATACTATGTAGTGATAGTGATTACGCCTCACGTTGTTTTTCCGCGATGTACACCTAAACTATTTAACCGATTTTAATCAAATTTGCACACCCTGTGCATTTTTATCTAACTTGAAAGATAGGATAGCTTATACATATTTCAATGTTTAAACGCAATATTATTTTATTGCAAATTATTTGTCTATCATTTCACAGGCACAAGTATCTGTTAGCTCCAAACGATTCTAACAGATGGCCACATCTGTTGACTGGGTTTAATTAGTATTCAATAGATGGCGCTATTGAATACTTACTCAATCTTGTCAACTTTAGCCACAGCAACGCGTGGCCGGGTCTGCTAGTTAACTATAACTCTTACGAAATTGTGTAAGTTAAAAATAACTATTTGAAAGCATTCTTCGTTTTAATTCGAACACATTCATAATTTGTTTGCTTTAAAACCTTTTGGATTTTGTTTACTTTGATATTATTTATCCAATGAAGCCTTAGGTTTCTGCGATTATTACATATTTAAACCACCAGAGTGTTAATTGTGTTCATGAATTTCACACATGGAGGAGTTTCTTTTTTTAAAAAGAAAACTGGTAGACAGAACACGTCAGACCGGTCTGACCCTAATCAAATTGATGAAATCGAAAGAGCGAGGGAAAGGACATAGCTTTTTTTAAACGATGACACCTAGACTCAGTGCAAGTGCCTCTGGTTTGCAAAAAGACACTTGCCCGACCCCGGAATCGACCCGTGATCTAATGGCGTTACATCCAAGGCCAACACGGTTAACATACCCACTGTCAGTATTTCTTATTCCATATCGATTGCTATCCAAATTTAAAATATTTCCATCCTGGTCCCGCACTGAAATGCCTCTAATGGTGCATTTATTACACATGTACTGTATCTCGGTGACGTTCAGAAGATCTCCCAGGTTCAATTCCAGATTGAGCGGTCTCACTCGAGTCACAGCAGGCTCTGCGGAAAACCGTAGATAAAATATGCACTTTAATAACCTACTACTTAGAATACAATGTGTACCATCATACTGTCTTGAGGGTATCGGAAGAGGCTAGTAAAGTACGCAAAAAGCTGTTGTTCATGCTAGATACAAGAAACGTAAACCTTGATACCAAACCCTGTGTCAAACCGTATGGACGTAGGCAAATTGACTAGATGTTGCTGATGTTTGGCACTTTGCGACCTTTGGCATAAAAAAAGCTCTCTACATAGCAACTACAGAGTTTCTTGCTCGGCTCTTTTCTGCCAATCTGCATTCAGAACCGGTGATAAATGGTAAATTGTTAAAGATAAATTTCGAATGGTAACTTTTAAATACTTTATTGATTTATTTCAATAAATGAATTATTGTGATTTTGATTCCTGGAATAATTTACACGTAACACGTTTTTGTGTTCAGTTTGATTCAGCTTGATAGATAGATTAGCTTACATCTCAATTTGTAGTCGCAAAATTATTTGATAGCAAATTATTTGTATACTAGTGACAGTCACATATATTATTAACAGTCAAAGTTATATGTTAGCTCCAAACAATTCTAACAGATGGCGATATCTGTTGACTGGATTGGGTAAGTATTCAATAGATGGCGCTAAGTTAAAAGTTCAATTAATGTATGTTAATGTATTAATAAAAACCTTAGCCACAGCAACGGATGGCCAGGTCTGCTAGTAAGAAATAAAAGTACAAAAATCCTTACCCAAACTCACAAATTTGCCGAACTTAACTTTAGGCTGTTCTACTGTCTTCGTCGCCTCAAACCGTACGTAGTAAAAGCCCGCATCATACGCTTTGAAAGGACTGAATCTCATGGAAACTTTAACATATGTGCCATTCTGTTCGTGTTGTGTTTCCATATTTGTCTGAAACACCGTTAGTATCATAAAGGACACACTACTGAGTTGGGCCTCCTCCTAATTCATGACGGGAAATCTCAACTATATTGCAGGTTGATGGTTATTAAAGTATTGCGCGGGTTTGCTCTCACAAATGCGGGCCTCTCAGGACTGACCTTCGTGGGGAAGGCCTATGTCCAGTACTGGACGTCTTTTGGCCGAAATTATGATGATGATGACTTTCCCGACCCTGGAATCGAACCGGGGACCAGATATCCAGAGTCGGCGCATCCAAACCCCAGGAGAACAAGGCTATGTGGTAAGCATGTTAAATTTTTAGTTAATGTATTTGTCGGACATCGATTCCTATACGGTAATATTTCAATGGTATTGTAATTAATTCAAGTGGCAACAATGTACTATTGACGTCGATACTCTGTGGTTTTTGTCCAGAGTGAAGTTGTCTGCATCAACGTCATGTCTGTCAGTAGTGCGTTCAATCGAGATGTCTACTTTTCCTCGAGACAGCGCCTGCGCCGGGTGAGTGCACTGATAATTTAATGCCTAGTCAAGATGGCGGACAACGACGACCATGTGGATTTAAATGTGTTTAAATATGCTACATTTTTTTTTAAATTCTCTGTTGTAAATGTTATTGCAAAATAGTAATTTAACGTAATTTTAATACGTGTAATAGTTATTAGAATCACATCACTTACGGGAAGACACTGAAAAGAGACAATAAAAAACCATAATAAAACTTCTAACCAAAGAAAACGACTTCCAAAATGTCATTAAAATGCCAAAGATCGCCAATAAAAATCTATCTGGAGTCAACTCATTTTACTCTTCAACCGATTTGAAACCGAAGACGTGCTGAATTGTATTGGAACTAGTCTGCACAGTATTCGATATTGGCGGAGAAGAGCGACGAAACGCATGCGACTGGCTGATGAAATACGCGAACCCCCCACAACAGTATTTCAACTCAACATGTTTGCCGGGTAGATATTTTTTTTTTTAAAACGTTATCCCTTTTTGTAGTTGGGGAAACCTTTTATAGGTTCCCAGCTGGAGGGATGGGGATGGGAGTCCCGTTCCCGTTCCCGTCGTCGTTATGTGCGAGTCCCGTTCGCGTGAAGATGGCGAGTTGCGAACCGGTTAACCCACTCAAACCTACCACTATGTATCTGCGCGTGCCGTCTGGCCTTCGGGAACCTCCGTAGACTCCATTTGACAGTGGATTATAGAGCAGTAAGTAGCAGCAGTAACCTGTATCGCGGCGGCAGTTTACAAACACAAAATTCACGAACACAAATAACTGGGTGTTAGCGGAGGCGGTGGCACTGATTTACATAAAGACACTTGTCTGCCCCGGAATCGAACCGGGATCTAAAGGTGGCACATCCAAGAAGGAATAAGTGTGCACCTACCACTACCAGCCGCAAAATGCATTCTTAGATACTTGATCAAAGCCAGTGAAAGCATGACAGCAAGCAAGCTTTTTTAAACACCTATTTAAAACATTAAATATATTATAAAACTAACCATGGTTGTTTTGTCGTTGTTCTGTAAACAAAATAACCAAAATAAATGTTAATATATATAAATTAATATATAAGTTATTAATATATATAAGTTAATCTATATAAATTACGTGTCACGTTGTTTGTCCTGAATGGACTCCCAAACTGCGCAACCGATTTTATTAAAATTGGCACACCGGCACCGTGTGCAGTTTGATCCAACTTGAAAGATATGATCTCATTTTATAGTCACAATATTATTTTATTGCAAATTATTTGACAGTCACAAATATATGTTAGCTCCAAACGATGCTAACAGGTGGCGTTATCCGTTGACTGGATTGAGTAAGTATTCAATAGATGGCGCTATGTTTAAAGGTAAATTAATGCATGTTACTACATAAACCTTCGCCAGGTATGCTACTATAATACAATTAAACTTTTCTTCTCTGTCCGTCAAAGATCCACAAGAATACAAAAGGAAATGTTATGGCCGAAAACCAAGCCGCAAGAGAAGGAAAGCTATTTTGAAATTAAACCTTTTTTAACGGATTTATCGCGTGTATATTACATTATTTAACTGCGTGCACTCGTTATCAATGAAACAAAATTATAAGCGGTGGGTTTAATTGTTTATTTGTACTTTTGAAGACAACTGCCATCTAGTCTCTCCCGCGACCGCGTCTGCTCCAAAGCATTCGTAACGTCGGGAATTAAATAATGTAATATACACACTGTATGTTAAAAGTTATCCACGTGGTGACGAATTTAGAATACATAGAGTCACTACCTCATTCCATTCTGAGGGTGTCGTAAGAGCCGACAAAAGGAAATGACTAGGCCGAAAACCTACCCACAAGAGAAGGAAAACTTGAAGCGAACCCTGTGCCAATCCGTCTGGTCAGCGTGGTCGTCGTCGTTTCAGCCAATGAATGACCTATGATTAGGTGATTTACCTTTTGCCAGCGTGGTACAGTAGGCTAATTACCCTCTCTGCGATAGAGGAGACTGAGTAGTGGGTCATTTATGGGCTAAATAGTAGTAGTAAATCTGTTAAAAAGTGTTTAATTTCAATGTGTAATAATCGCGAAAACGTAAGACTTAAGTATTTTGTCAGTACTTTTAAGAACCTAAGTAACGGCTACTGATCATAAGATTGACTTTATGCTGTTATTAATCAATGTGTGTGGGCATGTACTTACCACAGGTACAAAACAAAGACGTTTCTGAAAAATAAAAAATATAATTTAAAAATCTATAATCATCATCTCTAAAAGTAAAAAATAAAAAAAATACATCGTGTTGGGGGACCGCTCCTATTTATTTATTACCTGACCCCTGGTCCCCCAACGCGATGTATTTTTTTTATTTTTTACTTTTTATAGGTTACTTATGTCATTGTGTCGGGGGTTTATTTAAATTTTTAATTTAATTTTTATTTTCTGCTTTTTATAGGTACACGCTTAATAAGATGTTTGTAATGTGCACGTGATGCGCTTTCATTTGAGACCCCACTCGATTATATTTGCAGACTTTCGGTTATTCTTCCCCACTTTCACACCCCATAACTTTTAAACGACTCAACCGATTTTCATCAAACATGTCTAAGAACACTCGCGTAACTCACCTGTCATACAAAAAAAACTGTATTGAAATCGCTTCATCCGTTCGCGAGCTACGGTGCCACAGACAGACACGTCAAACTTATAACACCCCTCGTTTTGCGTCGGGGGTTAAAAATGAATCGCGGTACGTGTTGGTAAGCGCATAACTCAACAACGTCTGGACCAATTTGGCCAATTTTTTTTTAAATGTTCGTTGAAGTTCAAGGTTGGTTTTTACGGCGAGAAAAATTCGAATTATTGCCGGAAACCCCCTAAAAACAGCGTTTTTCTTTTCCCCATACAAAAGTTTTCTAACTAAAACGTACATACAATTTAAGCTTTATTGCAATTGTATGAAGTTCATATTAAATTACAACCACTCACTGTTGTCTAAGCAATGTAGGTGTGTTCCGTCCTTAAGTATGTTTAAATCTATAAAACTACGCAACGGATTTTGAAGTGGTTTTCTTTAATAGATAGAGTGATTCAAGAGGAAGGTTTATATGTATAATACATGCATAATTGCACCCGTGCGAAGCCGGGGCGGGTCGTTAGTATATTATAATAGGTTATTTTTTTTAAACTACAATGCCAGGAAATGTCAGATGTCACAAAAGTGTAATAACCTAACCTAACTAGCACGTCATTTTGGCAACTTTTGCAAATATTTTGTCAATTTTCACCGAAATTTTCCACGACTTTTCTAAAATTTAACTATATAAGTACAATCTTAGTATAGTTATTCTAACTTTAGCGCTGACCATACCTACTCCCCATCGTAAACCGTTAACAAAATCAAAAATAAATTATACATGACTCTTCTTAAATTGCCATTTTGGACACAAAGACAGAGATTTGGGATTGAACTATTTTCGTCGATTTCTTTAAGTTTTTAGTGTCCGTAATAGGTTATTCTGTAAACCATAGTAGGATTTTTCTAGAAAGATTCGGTAGACTATAACATACTGAAATTATATCGTCCTTAAACACAAAAATGATTATAAAATTGATATTATTGGGCCAAACTATGTTAAATTTCCCGTTATAGCGACCATACACCGTGTTAATGAAGTTTACCGAGCAATACGCACGGTTTAGAAATCCACGACTACAGTTATGTTTTATTTATTTATACAAAATCAAATATGGCTTTTTGAATAATTGCAGTTATTGGGGAATAAGACAGACATACCACCTTGTCTGGCTGGATGACCATCAATTTGCGCTTAAACCATCAAACTAAAGAAGAATCATGTTATACCAATAATTAATCTCAGCGTGATCTGTTAAAAACTCACCCGTTTTTCGCCGTCGTCGGTTAAGTACTTTCCTGTCCCATTGTAAATGTATCCCATAGGAATAGGAATGATTCTCACACTCGTATTGTACTCCTGGTCTACCATAGGAAACTCTAATAGGGTGTCCTCTGAAAAAAAAAACAAATAAAGGTGCGGTGGACCAGAAACGCAGGCTAACCAGGGTTACCGACATAGCCCACAGGATTGCCAAACTTAAGTGGCAGCGGAAGGGCACATAACTCGCAGGACTGACAGTATCTGGTAGGCCAACCACACAGTGGAGCGACGACCTAGTTAAGGTCGCCTGAAATGGATGTTGGTAACGTGGAGCCTATGTCAGTGAACAGCACAGATGAATAAAGGAAATGATACGGCAGGCAACCTAGCCGCAAGAGAAGGAAAACTTTTTTAACTTATAGGGCAATTTCCTTCTTTTTTAAACCAAATAATGCAGAGGATTAGGTAGAACTTGTATCGCGGGGGCTGTTTCATCATCATCGTTTCAGCCAAAAGACGTCTACTGCTGGACATAGGCCTTCCCCAAGGATCCCCACTAAGGCCGATCCTGGGCCGCCCGCATACCTACATTGTTTTCCGGCAACCTCAACCAGGTTATCGGTCCACCGTTTGGGAGGCGTATCAGCACTGCGCTTTCCGGAACGCGGTTGCCATTTGACGACCATTCTGCCCCATCGGGCATCCTGCGCGCTTTGTGCCCTGTTTACAAATGTAATTCACGAACACTAACGATACCCAGGCTCCGAGCAAGTGCCTCTGGTTTACACAAAGACACTTGCCCGACCCCGGAATTGAACCTGGGACCTGTAGATCCAAAGGCACACTCAAATCATAGACCAACAAGTCATCTTAAAGCTTGAGTGTTTGTACCAGGGTCGCATAACGATGTAGGAGATGATGCTCCCCTATTTGCGCAAACGACATAACGCTAAGAGAAGAAAATCTTGATACATAGGCTGTGCCAAATGGTCTTGCCAGTGAGGCACAGTAGGCTAATAATTTCCCTCAATGTAATTAGAGGAGAACTGACTCAGGAGTTGGTCTTTTATAGCACAAAAGTATTTGAAACTAGCTTACCAGGAATAGCTGAAATAACAAATAGTCAATAAGGTATAATGGAAAATCACCTGCTCCCACTAGCGCTGTAGCTGCCCAAGTGGGGAAGGACATCCGAAGATAATACCAGGAGCACTTAAGATGGTAGGAGATTAGGCAGATAACCATCGGTCAACTCAGACCTTGCAGAATACCAGGAGTACATAATATAGTAAGAGGTTAAGAGAGAAAGAAGGATATAACCTTCTTATAGAATACCAGGAGGACATAAGCTAGTAGGAGGTGAGGTCATAGCAGACAACCGTCCGTGTGGTGACGGATTTAGAATACCCAGTGTCACCAACCCATACCATTCCGAGGAAAAATTGATACAAAGCCTGTGCCAACTGGTCTTGCCAGCGAGGCACAGTAGGCTAATTTCCCTCCATGAATTTGGAGGTGGCTCGACTCACTAGTGGGTAATTTTTGGGCTGTATGCTCGGAGTTTCCCAATGAGATCGAATCAGAAATGAGATACGTAGGAGAACCAGAGTTACTGACATAGCCCACAGGATTGCCAAACTTAAGTGGCATAGGAAGGGCACATAGCTTGAGCGAGCTAAAACGACGAGATAACCGTCACTCAACTCAGGGCCCTTACGGAGTACCAGGAGTACATAAGATAGTAGGAGATTAGGACATAGCAGGTACCTTTTATCGTGAGGGCGGCGAAGAAAATTACAAGGCCGTTAAGCTAGCCGCAAGAAAAGGACAACTTGATACGAAACCCTGTGCCAAGCCGTTTGTACAGTTTGTACAGTACAGTAGTAGTCCGGGGTCCCCCGTACATTGATTTCACTTGATTACTATCAAGCTAATTTTTCGTGAGTAGCTTCATTTTGACGAGACGCCCAACATTTTCTTGTCGACAACTCTTGATTGTGGTAGCTAACAGAGGTAGCAAGGATGAAATATGTTGATTTTATGATTCAAAAAAATTTATTACTAACCGGCTCATTTTTGGTATATCTGATGATAATTAACTAAATAATTCGAAAATTTAATTGTCCTACAAAATGTATGGTTTGATCAATGAGTCCTCCACTTCCAATATGTATCGATAACGAGGTCATCAAAAGTGATTACTAACCAGCTGGTTTTTTTTTATTTACTTAATAAATATGTATAATATTTAACCGTCATATTGTCCTACAAGTTGCGTGGTACGTTATCCCGGTCCTACACTCAGAAATTGTTAAAACCACAAGACCCATTTTGTCATCACTAACTGTAGGACAACAATTTTACATGATAGGTAAGTGTATTCTCTGCCCAAATTATACAATGTCCTACAAGAAAACCGGTCACGAGTCCGACAAAAATTGACATTTTTTCGTTTTCCTACTTGTAACTTAAAATACAGTGAAAACATCATTTTTTTTTAATTTAATTAACTTTTTTTACTAAAGTAGTTTAAACAAATAAATATTTACATATAAAAAAATATACTCATCAGATTCATCTGATAAATCTTCATTATCATAGCTGTCATTTTCATCTATTTTATTTTCCTCGTCATCTGACTGTAATAACATAAAAAAAAATAGTTTTTTTTTCTTAACATAAAATTAATCCACTTTTTTTATAGTGCGTCTAACTTTAATTATAGTACAATAAAGGATCCCGCTATACAACGACCTTCACCGAAATGTTTAATGGATGAAAATTATTTTATTAGCCTTTTAGTATGTTGAAAATTATTAAAGATATGAAAAAATCCTGGCCAGCCTATGAGAAAAATTTTTTTTATTAGACAAATTCTATACTAATCAAAAGTATGAAGCTCATAGAATTTGTGAAATGTTAGGTTGCCTACTCCTACTCCGGTCACAACTCTCGGGCAGCCAGGTACAAACAATCAATACTAGCATTTTGCACCGGTCATTTGGTCACGTTTGCATTTTCTTTTCTTTTCGTTTTTAATCTTTATATTACCTACAACTTTGTTATTTGAAAATCGAGATAAACTGTTTTTAAAACCCCTTAAAAACCCCTTCCTGACCTCAGATCGCCTGATCGCATTTGTTAGGTACTACGGTTATATGTGAGAAAACAATCGGATTTCGATTTTTAGGCAAGAATAGAGCTTCGCGCTTATGCCATGCTAATGACTACGATATCAAAATTTAGAGGCGGCAAAAATTTAATAGCCTACGGGCGGCATATCTGTAATTCCGCCACTGCTAGTATTTGCAACATCCTGAAACAAAACTGTTAGCTACTTTTACTAACTATAACTTTTATTGTTTTACAATGATATGTCAATGCCTTTTGGAATTTAATATAGCCCATACACCCACATGTTTATATTTTGCTATTTTCTGATTATTTTCTGTTGCATTGTCCAAATACATAAAATAAAATAACGAGTACAGTGGCGAGTCAGTGTCCTCGGCCGAGTGCTCGGTTTGTATAAATAAACACTTTAACGAGTGCTCGGCCGAGTGCTAGGTCGAGCAGAGAGGCTGTCGATGTGTCGCTGTGTCGTTTTGATCGGTCTAGCCCCCTTTAGCAACGCGCGTTATGGAACTTCGTTCCAATAAAAACACAATCATCATCATCATTTTCATGTATATTTGAGATGAAATGAAATGTAACCTAACCTAACTCATTCAATCAAATCATTGAATCTGATATTGAAACACATAAGTAAGTAGTTTCTTTTTAGAAATATACGTATTTCTATGATTTTATTAGTAAAAACTTTAATTTCTTCCAAGGGCAGTTCTCCATTACATCTATGTTCTGGTTCAAATTCTTCGGTCTTCATCTTCTAATAAATCCCACAATTCACAATTCACAGATGAAAACTGAACTGACTCGCCACCATAGTAAATACGTGTGACCACCCACTGGGTACTCGGCCTAGTAAACAGATTGGGATTCTAGTGACTCTCTCGCCTCTCTGCTCGACCTAGCACTCGGCCGAGCACTTGTTAAAGTATTTATACCAACCGAGCACTCGGCCGAGGACACTGACTCGCCACTGTACTCGTTAGGTGTAATCAAGGCCTTAGACTAATTATTTTTCAATGAAGGATTTGTACTACTACTTTTGAGTGGAGGACCGGGGTAACGTACCACGCAACTTCTAGGACAATATTATGACGGTTAAATAATATAAATATTTGTTAAATAAATTTAAAAAACCAGCTGGTTAGTTTTCTTTTTTGATGACTTCGTTATCGATACACATTGGAAGTGGGGGACTCTTTGATCAAACCATACATTTTGTAGGACATATACATTTTCGAATAATTTACATAATTCTCATCAGATAAACCAAAAATCACCCGGTTAGTAATAAATTTTTTAGAATCATTAAATCAACATATTTAACCTTTGCTACCTCTGTTAGCTACCACAATCAAGAGATGTCGACAAGAAAATGTTGGGCGTCTCATCAAAACAAAGCTATTCTCAAAGATTCAGCTTGATAGTAATAAATTTTTTTCTAGGATCTGTAGAACAACTTTTGAGTGTAGGACCGGGATAACGTACCACGCAACTTGTAGGACAATATGACGGTTAAATAATATACACATTTATTAAGTAAATTAAAAAAAACCAGCTGGTTAGTAATCACTTTTTATGACCTCGTTATCGATACATATTGGAAGTGGAGGACTCATTGATCAAACCATACATTTTGTAGGACAATAAAATTTTCGAATTATTTAGTTAATTATCATCAGATATACCAAAAATCAGCCGGTTAGTAATAAATTTTTTTGAATCATAAAATCAACATATTTCATCGTTGCTACCTCTGTTAGCTACCACAATCAAGAGTTGTCGACAAGAAAATGTTGGGCGTCTCGTCAAAATTAAGCTACTTACGAAAAATTAGCTTGATAGTAATCAAGTGAAAGCAATGTACGGGGGACCCGGGACTATAGGCTAATTACCCTCCACGTAAGGTCATGTAAATCGCGATTTATTTTTATAAAAACACTTTTGGAACAAAGTTCCTTATTTTCTAAAACTTTATATATGTATTTACTTACGTGGTACTATCTCTGAAAAAAAGAGATATAAAAAAACATTTAAATTAACATTCTCAAGATTAAAAATTGCCAACGTATACAATCCGTGTTGTGGCGGATTAAGAATGCATGGTGGCATCACCCCATTCCATCCTCAGGGTGTCGTAAGAGCCGGCAGAAGAAAATGACAAGGCCGAAAACCTAGCTGCAAAAGAAAGAACACTTGATACTAAGCTTGTGCCAACCCGTCTGGCCAGCGTGGCACATTAGGCTAATTTATCTTTAATACTAGACCGTCGGTACCAGGCGCGCATAACAATGTAGGAGATGATGCTTCCCTATTCATTCAGGAAATATAGCCACAAGACAAGGAAAACTTGATACTAAGCTTGTGCCAACCCGTCTGGCCAGCGTTGCACAGTAGGCTAATTTCTCTTTAATACGTGACTGTTGATACATATCAGGGTCTCATAACAATGTAGGAGATAATTCTTCCATATGCGTGCAGACAATATAGCCAAAAGAGAAGGAAAACTTGATACAAACCCATTGCCAATCCGGCTAATCCCTCCATGAATTTGGAGGAAGCCGACTCAATAATAGGTCATTTCTGGGCTCAAAAATCTATGATGATTATTTAAACATAATTGTACTTACCGTCTTCTGTAATAACATTATACTTAGTATTTACGTTAAAGAATTGAATACTTATTTGACCCTAGCTAGTTTTCCGTTGACCCCGTCATGATTTCATGTCTTACAGAGTCAGAGACGTGTTAGTGACCTTTGCAGTCCATCGACTTTAACTTTGAAGTCTTCCGGATCCAACAAAACAGTTTGTTGTACGGAAATTGTTGGGAAAATAAATTCAAACTCAAAAACAACTATATTTACATAGGTTTTATCACGCAACTTATAAATCGTCATATTTAAAATTACCAATACGATCTTACGGCCCCTGTCTCACGCTAGGTGGTAGTCTCCATACACACCTATCAGTCGTCATATCTACATTCACACCTTTCATACGCAATTCTTCATCCTAAAGTTCCATCCTACTATTTTTATCTCCCTTGCGTTTATGCTGAAACTATCCCCGGTTCAGAATGCTGCTCTACAGAGAAAATTCGGTAAGAAACGCTGCAGTGGCTTCTTATGACCGCAAAGTAATAAAAAAATTACAAGCCTTCTGAGTTGTTTGCCAGTTCTTCTCAGCAGTCGCGTTCTGAACTGGTGGTGAACTATATTACTCTGTTTCATCATCATCATCATCAGCCCACATGAGTCCACTGCTGGACATAGGCCTCCCCTAAAGAGCGCCATGGCACCCATAAAGCATATTACTCTGTTTATCAATGCGTAAATAAATAAAATTGTGGTGTATGTTTGTAATATTAAAACTGACTGTTTGTTTCGGCTAATCTCTGAAATGTCTGGATTTATCAGTTTGGCAGAGTAGGCTAATCTCCTTCCATGTTTTTGGAGGAGGCCCAACTTGGTAGTGGGTCATGTATGGACTGAAACGACTAACACAATGTTTCCATTACTAAGTTAAAATAAAACTTAATAAAAATGTAACGCATTGCTTACTTTCCACATCTGTGAAAAAAAGGAAAATGTTTTAGTAAAAAATATAACGACTACCACTACTCAGCCCATACGTGCCCCACTGCTGGGTCGGGCCTCCTCCTATCACACGGAGGGTTATCAGCCTACTGTGCCACGCTGACCAGACGGGTTGGCACAGGGTTTCATATCAAGTTTTCCTTCTGTTGCGGCTAAGTTATCGACCTTGTCATTTCCTTTCGTCGGTTCTTACAACACCCTCAAGATGGAACGGGGTGGTGACACTATGTATTTCGTCACCACGGAATTAAAACTTAACCAACTGCAAAATATGCACTGTAAATACGTCTGGCTATGTCTCAGTAGGCTGTGATAGGCGGAGGCTCGACTCAGCAGTGGGTCATCTATGGGCTGGGTAGTTAGTCATTATTATAACAAAAGCAAAACTTTTCATGAAAACGTAAAGAACTAATTTAATGCATACTTTACCTTCAAACCCTGCGAAAATATATGTAGCTATTTAAATAGGTATGTCAAAGTCAATTAAGTAATTTCTTTTGCACCCAGCGCGCGATGGTTCGCCATTAACTAAAATAAATTTGAAGGAAATCACACAACTAACCATTGTTTTTTGTTCAGAAGCCATGCACAACACTTTGCCTAAGATCATCTCATGATCAAATGCATAGTTGGAGTGCCTAGTTGGTCTAGGGGTTCGTGGCGCTTTTGGATCGCGATCGATTCCTAGGTCGGGTAAGTGTCTTTGTGTAAACCAGAGGCATTTTCCCTGAGCCTGGGTGGCATTTGTGTTAGTGAATTTCATGAAACTCAGTTTTTTCCTTTAATGGGACCAACCCTGATTCTTTTGGTGACCTGGGGAAATGCTATATTCATACCGCCACCCTTTGGGGCTGGGGTCAGCGATTATGTAGGACTCCGGACACTACTTGTCTACCCACTAAAACCCCAGCGGTATACTCTCACACGTCACGCTGTGCCGACCCGTCTGGCCGTGGCAGCGTGGCACAGTAGTATATAGATAACTAGCTGACCGGGCAGACGTTGTCCTGCATGATATTCGTTTACCGACTGCAGCGCCATCTGTCGGGCTGATTTTTTAATCTAAACCATCCTCGGTGCCACCTAAACTCATACAAAAAAGTCATTAAAATCGGTTCAGCTGTTCTTGAGGTATAAAATTACAAGGAAATGTGGCATGGCTTTCCCCGCACGGAAGAAATATTTGTACGACCTACAAGTATTTATGTATTTACAAAAAAAAAATGTCTAAAAGTAGTTTATCATCCATCTCGTTACCATAACACAAGCATTAAGTTGCTTAGCTTGGGAGGAGATGGCGTTGTGTGAAATGTCCAAGGATATTTATTTATTATTATTATTATTAGTTAACTTACTCTCCTCTGCAATTTAAAGCAACAAAATATTACTAATAAAAACGTTTAAGCTCCAAAAATGCTGAAATATCATACGTGTTTAAATGAAACACTTTTTAACGGATTTATCGCGTGATAACGTTCCCTGTGCACGCAGAAAGCGCTCACGGTGTCCAGAGGTCTTGCAGACGAGTGTGATGACGCGCCCAAGCAGGGAATGGGGTGGTGGTTATGCTTTCTAAATCACACGGATAATTAGGAAGCAATAAAACACAATCTCTAGTGTTTTATCACCACCCCATACCTTCTGAGGATGTCGAAAGAGCTGACAAACAGAAATGACAAGGCCGATAACTTAGCCGCAAGAGAAGGAAAACTTGACACGAAACACATTTTTTTTTACGTCGGAGATCCTCATGGATACCCGGCCGTTGGGAACAGGCCGGGGTATGTGGGACTCCGGGGAGCATAGAGATGGTAAATTGCGCCCCGACCTACCCATCAAACCGACGGCGATCCTCGACTGCCCAAAGCAGGGCCACAGGATTCACTCCCATTGCGGGAGCATGCTCCGTGACCCTGGGGGCCTTCGCCCGCATCTTAGTGGTCCCCATGCTCCAAGGCGGGCCCCTCGGATTATGAAGGGGGGCTGTATTGCCCTCCCCCATTCCACCGCTGGGTGGCGCGCCTTCCTCCCGGGCCTGTTTTGCGCAGGCGACGTACTTTCCCAGGTCAGCGTAGCACAGTAGGCTAATTACCCTCCATGTTAATAGAAGAGGCCTAGTCGTGCCGCATTCAGCAGTGGGTGCTTTATTGGCTGAATAGTAGTGGTAGTATGGCCTTCTAAAAGGGTCTTAAAAAATCATAAGACAGAAAACTCACCATAGGAACCTGAAAATCAAAGATGTGTCAATTTATTACTTTTGACTGCCTCGTTGGTCTAGTGGTTAGATGTGCCGCCTTTGGATCAACGGGTCCCGGGTTCGATTCCGGGGTCGGGCAAGTGTCTTTGTCTAAACCAGAGGCACTGGCTCGGAGTCTGGATGTCATTTCTATCTATAATATATGTGTATTTACAAAAAAAAATGTATATAAGTAGTTTATCATCCATCTCGTTACCATAACACAAGCATTAAGTTGCTTAACTTGGGACGAGATGGCGTTGTGTGAAATGTCCAAGGATATTTATTTTATTTATTTATTTTATTTATGACTGTTGGAACTAGAAGCATTATTGTTATACCGCACTCATAGAAAGGTTGACAATAACTTGTTAATAATACTTTGGTATTAATTTGGTATGTATTTATTTATGTATACATATTATATGAATATAATGTACTATTTGTATGTATGTATTATAATTTTTTTACAAACATTCTCACATTTTAAGGTATTTAAACTATTTTTATTTCATAATGAATAACTTTATTTACTAAATTTTATACATATTATTGTACTTTATTAACTTCTTCCTAATAATGTCCATCTCAAGGTTAAGACCGCCCCTTGTACAAATTATTGTTGTACATAAAAAAACACAAAAACATAGTAATACATTTAAACAATTTTGTAAATTTAGGCGACCTTATCGCTAACATGCGATCTCTTCCAGGTAACCCTGCGGCGTACGAAGCATCTACGATACTTAATCAAGTATTATTGTGTTCTGGTTTTGTTTCTTTTTTACAATACAGAGTTTATCTATCTATCGCACTCATAGAATTTCGCTACACCAGAAGGGTCAGCGCAGACAGAGAGGAATAATCCTCGCGCGGTCTTCCGAGGACGCGTTTGTCAGGTTGAAGCATTTATGCACTTTATTGTAATATTTTTTAAATATATTTTCAAGTGCAAAGTGTGAAATCCTCTCCGCTCCGTTCTGTCTGCGCTGACCCTAAGGCATCTCCGATCCTGTTAAAGATTTTAGCATGACGATTGACGCTGGCATCATGGTGGCAGGATCGTGACATGATGATGTTTCCTATCAAGTTTTCCTTCTCCTGCGGCTAGCTAATCGGCCTTGTCATTTCATTTTGTCAGCTCTTCCGACACCCTCAGGATAGAATGGTGTGTATTCTACATCCGGCATGGCCGCTGAAGTAACCTTAAAAGTCGTACCCGTGTGAGGGTGAGTCAGAATATAAAACTTCCCCACCGCACGCTGGGAAACAACGCGTGTTGTAAAAGTCAACAAAACCCAGCACGCTTGGTGGTAGGATTTAATAGTCCGCCCGGCTAGCTACCCATCACATCTAAGTCCGGCGCCCAGCAGTTTTACTGTGTTCCATCGTGTGTATGTGAGAGCCGGTGCCTGCTCCATCTTAGACCCTGGCGTTGCTTTCCATCACGCAATCCTAGCGTCAAAGGCATTCAAGTAATTGGTGAAAAAAAAGGATTTGTATTTGATTGGCCCTATCAAGGCCCATTCGTAATTCATTGCATTAACGTGTAGCGTGTTTCTCTCATCTGGCAAAATTGCTCTCGCTATGCTGTTAAGTGCTTTTTGTAAACAAGACCAATGATTTTAAATAAAAACCAACTACAGAGTTTCTTGTTGGCTCTTCTCTGTAGAGCATTACGTAGTTTCAGTTTGATTGTGGGTGGACGCAAGGGTTGTGGGGGATCAAAAGAGATGGATGGATTGTAAGAATCATAAATTGTGTACGAAAGGTGTGAATGTATGTCGACTGATAGGTTTATAAATGTGACGCTTATAAGAGTTTTGTGATAAAACCTACGTAAATAAAGTTCCTTTGAGTTTGATAATAGTTTCAAGCTCGAGATGTTTGTAAAGTACTATGTTATAAAAAAAGCTACTCACGCCATAGTTCGTTAGCCGGCGTTGCTATGTCGGGTGAAGGTAAGCTATATATGTATCCAATCTGGCACGGGTTCCAATGATCACACATCTCTCTGTCTGGATCTAACTCCGCAACAAATTTGTATGTCTGAAATTGTCACATCGATAATTTACAGGTACCCTAAACCGAAGAGCATGTATGAAGGGAATAATGAAAGTGGACGAAGCGAAACAAGTATGTATGGATAGTAGCAAGTGGAAAGAAGTGGTCTCTGCCTACCCCTACGGGAAAGAGGCGTGATTATATGTATGTATGTATAACGATAAAACTACCCCACCGCACGCTGGGAAATAACGCGTGTTGTAAAAGTCAACAAAACCCAGCACGCTTGGTGGTAGGATCTAATGGTCCGCCCGGATAGCTACCACCCCTAAGTCAAGCAAAGCAGTTTTACTGAGTTTCGTCGTGTGTATGCGAGAACCGGTGCCCGACAGGGCATTTCCTTGAATTGCCTGCTGCAATTCCTGCTCCATCTTAGACCCTGGCGTTGCTTTCCATCACACAATCCTTGGGTTAAAGGCAATCAAGTCACTAATAAAAATACGAAGCTCCTGCACTACGTATAACCTGTATACCGCGATACAACCTAAACCTTAAATCTAGTGTAGGAGTTCCATTTTCATAATAAAAAATATATCATGCGGTTGAATAGCTAGTATTATATAAAGCTGCCGTATACCGATTTAGAATACGCAGTGTCACCAACCCATACCATCCCGAGTGTGTAGTAAGAGGCAACTAAGAGAACACAATAAAAGAGGCAAATCACCTAGCCCCGTCTTGCCAGCGTGGCACAGTAGGCTAATTTCCCTCCATGAATTTGGAGGAGGCCCGACTCAGTAGTGGGTCATTCATGGGCTGAAACTTTATATTTAAACTTACCCTGTCCGGATAGTATCTGTAATGAACCACGACATCTGAAGTATCTTCCAATGCGCATTTGAAACTCGTGTAGTTCAAGGAAGTTCTTTCAGCTGGCGCGCACGCTATCACCGTGCTTCCATTCTTCGGGAGATCCGGACCTTCGATTCTGTGGCCTAGAATATTGCTCGTTTGAGAGGCATAACTGACCGTATTTATGCAAAATGGAACCATATGACAAGTGGGTGGCTTTTTGCATAAATACGGACAACCTATGCTACTGAAGCAACCAGAATGGTACATACTTTACACAACCAACCCGAAAGATCTTTTTTCTTTAAAAAAAAACAAAACCCTTTCACTAGGTACCTGTGGGATTTTAGCCCTAGAAAAAAAAGGAAAAAAAGAAAAAAAAGGACAAAAAATATAACCTGTATGGCGGGGGCAGTTTCCAAACATGTAATTCACGAGCCCAAATGACACCCAGACTCCGAGCAAGTGCCTTTGGCTTAGACAAAGACACTTGACAGACACCGGAATCGAACCCGGGACCCGTTAATCCAAAGGCGGCACATCTAACCCAACCCCTAGACCAAGGAGGCAATCTAGACTAATAACATCAAGACATATCATATGTATACTTACGGTTACAGAAGAAAAATTTGTTCTCAGCCATAAAGAGCTCCCGATCTTCAGCGTTCACGCAGGAATCATACATAATAGGAGTGGGGTCTATTGATTCTTCACAAGATATCACTCCCGAACCATCCGGCTCCTTCGGGGGACGGTTTGTGGGGCATCGGTATAAGAGACCTGGGGGCAAAGATATTTTAAGACAAACATAGCATAGGATTACAAAACTTAAGTGGCAATTGGCATGGCACATATCTCGCAGGACCGACGCCCGATGGGGCAGAAAAGTCCTCGAGTGGCGACCGCGTAACCCAGTGGATGCGGGCGGCCCAGGACCGGCCTTTGTGTAAATTCTTGGCCTATATCCAGCAGTGGACGTCTTTTGGCTGAAATGATGATAAATGCATTGAGCTGCTCCTTGGACACGTCAAAATACATTTATCATTGACATATTGATAGCTCGCAGGACCGACGCCCGATGGGACAGAAAAGTCCTTGAGTGGCGTTTCGGAAAGCGCAGTGCTGGCCTCCCACACGGTGGACCAACGACCTGGTTAAGGTGGAAATCCTTAAGAGTGGGCTTTCCACGGAGGCCGGTCCGCCTGCATCTATGCCTTTCCGGCGACCTTAACCAGCTCATAGGTCCACCGTCTGGGAGGCCTACGAGTATGTGCCCTGCCCATTGCTACTTAAGTTTGGCAATCATGTAGTCTGGCTCTGGTTCGCCTGCGTATCTCCTCATTTCTGATTCAATCTCGCAGGGAAACTCCGAGCATAGCTCTCCCACACGCGGAATAGGTGCTAAAATACCTGTAAATGGACATAACTACCTTTCCTAATGATGAGCGGTGGTTTGTTCCTGATCTCTGCTATAGTAACTCCCTTCTCGCCATTTTGAATAGCAGTCATGACTCTCTTGTAAAGGGTGACTCTTCTCTCTTGCTCTGCTATTATGTATGGTAGCAGTTCGTCTGATAGCACGTCAACCTTCTTCTTAGCATCTGCGTTGAGCTATGAATTCATAGAAGTGTTAAAGCGACTAGCAGTGCTGGTTGCCAGTTAAGACAATATGGTTCACAATAGAGGTCAATAACGGACCGTGTGTTTGGATACACAGTGTCAACACTCCATTCCATCCTGAGGGTATAAGAGCTGACAAAACGAAACGACAAGGTCGAAAACATATCTGCAAGGGAAGGAAAAGTACTTAAACTATTTATTTGCTAATTGCTAATACGCATTACCCTCCACGTAACTGGAGGGGTACGACTCAGTAGTGTTTCATGGATAGGCTGAAATAAGTCACAAAAATAAAACAGAAAAAATCGTCTCACGGCAGAAAAACCTTCAAACTCAACTCAAATCATTTATTTCAATTGAACCTATTTACTGGTGTTTTTGAAAAGTCAAAAGTGAAGTTAGGAATCTCGCCGCTTTAGTTGCATGTTCCAAAAAGTAGATCATATGGAGAAGAACAGGCAAGAAACTCCATGGACACTCTTTTTATCATATTTTCTGTTACAAGTATCTAATTGGGTTACATTGATTTCGTGTTTATATGTATAAAGTAAGCTAAGATGTGAGGACAATGTAACATATCGCACAACAGAAGTGTCCAGGAGATCAATATAAAGCTATG
Source organism: Clostera curtula (assembly GCA_905475355.2). Classification (NCBI taxonomy): domain Eukaryota; kingdom Metazoa; phylum Arthropoda; class Insecta; order Lepidoptera; family Notodontidae; genus Clostera; species Clostera curtula. The sequence continues at coordinate 9,811,983 of FR997815.1, read as the reverse complement.
TAGGTATGTCAATAGCAGTTAAGGGATGACCGGCCCCAACTGGCGGCACCCGATCACGAGCATGACGCATGTGTCAGCCATCCCCCAGCTCAACCATATTTTAGGGAACCGAAGGACCTTACGCCAGGCAAGCCTGCTAGGCAGTTATTGCTATGTTTACCTTATCGGCTTCTTTATTGAAGTGGACCCCAGTTCCGTCCTGCAAAAAATAACAGATTATAATATTATGTCAATTTTGCTGGCGTGTATGGAAGAGTCCGTAAAGCCTACTAACTTATATTATAGGATCCCGCTATACAACGACCTTGACCGAGATGTTTATTTGATGAAACGTGTTTTTTAATTAATTTAATATGTCAATAAGCATCAATATGCTACCCTTAAGCAATCTTAAGGGTTGCCTTACAAATTTCAGTAATCTGAAATAGTAACATATCGAAATATTGCCGACCAATGTGAGGATTCCCAAAAAAAGTCCTACACCGCGATAGTGAAGTTTATAGCGCAATTCGCACAGTTAAGAATTCCCCAACTAAAAGTATCGGATAGGCGCTGCGACCACTAGCCAGACATACCACCTCGTTTATTTGGATGATCATCCCCTTGTCCCTAAAATTTTACATTAAAAATTTATCACTTTTGAACTATTACAATTATTCCTTCCTACGTCTTACGAATTTTCGATCAGGACACGTGTCCTGACGCGAGTTTGACATTTTATACCCATCCAAAGAATAATGCTCAACGCCGCACAGAAGTGTTCACTTCATAAATAAATAAATTTATTAGCATACTTACAACAGCCTGTCTTCGGGCGATATTGGCGAGGTACCGACCACGGCGTGTCGCGGGCAGGAGTATACTGCCAGTTTGTACATCATCGCCAATCTATAAAAAAAAATCTGTAGCTAAGTCCTTTCTTTTCCAGTTCCATTTATATGTCCTATCTGGCGAACTTGCTCTCACTATGCTGTTCAGTGATATTTGCAACAAGACCAGTAATTTCAAAAAAACAACTACAGATTTTTCTGCTTTCAGAACCGGTGGTAGTTTCAGCCTGAAGGTAGGTTGTGGGCTTCAAAAGAGACGGATCGATTGTAAGAATGAGGAATTGTGTATGAAAGGTGTGAATGTATGTCGACTGATAGGTGTGTATGGAGACTACCACCCATCGTGGGACAGGGGTCGTAAGATGATAATGGTAATTTTAAATATGACGATTTAAAGAGTTTTGTGATAAAACCTATCCCATCCTATCCTATTTTGAGGGTGTCGTGAGAGCCGATAAAAGGTTTTTTTTTCGTAAAGAAAACCTTTTATTTATGCCCAGCAATTTATAGTCCGTCTATTCTAAATCCATGTCGGATTTAGAATACATAGTGTCACCATTCCGTACTGAGGGTGTCGTAAGAGTTATTTATTTATGACCCACTGCTGAATCGGGCCTCCTCCAGTTACATGGAGGGTAATTAGCCTACTGTACCACGCTCGCCAGACGTCGGCAAGACGGCCAGGTTTCTTATCAAGTAGTTCTTCTTTACGGCTAGGTTATCGGCCTTGTCATTTGTTTTTGTCGGTTCTTACGACACCCTCAGGACGGAAATATGAGGGAGAAATCGGAATTCTTTTTATTATTTTCTTAATTGTTGGTCTAGGGGTTGGATGTGCCGGCCTGTGGATCATGGGCTCCCGGGTTCGATTCCGGAGCCAGGCAAGTGTCTTTGTGTAAACCAGAGGCACTTGCTCTGAGTCTGGGTATCATTTGTGTTCGTGAACTACATGTCTGTAAACTGCCCCCGCGATCACATCACTACAGTTGGTGTCACATCGCTATGCATAACAACGGTTGTTGATAGTTACAGTGCGACTTTTATAAACGACCTGGTTTTGCATTAAAGCTATATTACTTAACATGATTATCATTTATAAACCACGTACAGTTATGCTACAAAATGTACTGCAGGTGTTACGTTTAAAAAAAAATGTATTCCACTTACTGGAGGAAATCCTGGTTCCACATAATCATATAACTGAATTAAATAAATAAAAATAAAAATACGAGAAACCGGCATGGCGCCACAGGCTAACTATTAAAAGGCATTGGCTATCAAATGATCGTTAAAAATAATTGTTTTAACTATGACTGTTAAAGGTAGGTGTAGCGACCAACAAACGTCATACTGTACACAATTAATCCGAAAAATCTGAACTATCAACATCAAGAAATATCGCCTACGAATGCGAGAATTAAGTACCAAAAAGTTTGCCATAGCGAAATTTACAGACCGTTTCGCAGTGGTAAGTACAAACTACAGCTATTGGGCAATAGGCACCGCGGCCCCCTGCTTGACATACCACCTCGTCTGGCTGGATGATCATCCCTTTCCGCCAAAGGGTCATCGCCGACCAGCGGAGTGGCGGCGAAGAGGCTTTTTCAGTAACAATTTAATTTCAACCTAAAGCGCTTCAGAATACAACTGTATTTGGTACAACGAAATACAATGACGGGCACCACGAGCCTCGCGCGGCAAGCGTATTCTAAATACAGCCTCTCCGCCGCCACTTCGCCGGTTGGCGCTGACCCTAAATAGGTATATTTATATGCGTAGTGTAATACTTGGATTGGGGAGCGTCCAGAGCTCCCCATCAAAGCATGGGGCCTGCTTATAGAAGCGGGCCAAGGCCCCATCAAGGTCACGGAGCATGCTCCCTATTGGGGAGTGAAACCCGTGGCCCTGTTTCGGGCAGTTGAGGGACACCGTTGGTTTTAGTGGGTAGATTCGGGCGCAATTACCATCTTGCCGCCCCTAGGAGGATCCCATATAACCCTGTGGACGCTTAGCTGTCGGATACCAAAAAAAAAGGGGTTTCTTGAGATTTCCTTCCTCATGTCGGCTCTTGCGACATCATTAGGTCAGAATGGGATGGCGACACTATGTGCCACAAGGTCTCTCCATCTATTCGTACTGAAACCACCATCGGTTCGGGACGCTGCTTTACAGAGAAGAGCTGGCAAGAAGCACAGTAGTTGTTTAAATTGAATTTACGTTATTTACCCGAAAAATCTGAACTGTCAATATCAAGAAATATCGCCCACAAATGAGAGAATTACGAAAAAGTCCTACACCGCGATAGCGAAGTTTACATAGCAATTCGCACGGTTAAGAAATCCCTGAACGTCGGGCACCGTCTCTCGCATACACACGACGGGACACAGTAAAACTGCTTGGCGCCGGACTTAGATGTGAGGGTGGTAGCTACCCTCACATCTAAGTCCGGCGCCAAGCCCGGGCGGACCATTCGATCCTACCACCAAGCGAGCTGGGTTTCGTTGACTTTTACAACACGTGTTATTTCCCAGCGTGCGGTGAGAAAGTTTTATATTCTGCCCCGTCCCCACACGGGGAAAAGGGCTCGGGCATTAGAAGGTTACTATTGTTGACTAGATCTGGCTGATGTTTGGCCATTCGCTACTATTGCGCAAGTTTGCTCTCACAAATCTGTCTTATCCTCGCCTTGTGCCTAAAAAATGAAAAACTAAAAAGAGCAACTACAGAGTGTCTTGCCGGCTCTTCTCTGTATTTTAGATGGAAAATTTTCAATTGTATATTATTGTTTGACTTGTCAAAAGCATCAATCGCTAAAGAGCCTACTGTTTTTTTAAACGGAGCCCCTGCACTAGATATAAACCTGTATCACGGGGGAAGTTTCCTAACATGAAATTCACGAACACAAATGACACTCAGACTCAGAGCAAGTGCCTCGTGTTTAGACAAAGACACTTGACCGAGCCCGGATTTGAACCCGGAACCCGTTGATCCAAAGGCGGCACATCCAACCCCTGGAGTCTAGGGGTTGGATGTGGTCGTTGGTCTAGGGCCTTGACCAATGAGGCAGTTTTGATTTTGAACACATAGTAAAAAAAACAATATTGTATTTAAAGTCTTTTATTTCAATACAAATTACATTACACTTCAACTGTCTTAACTTAACTCGGCAAATGTCGACTGCGCGTGAATCGGCTGAGAAGCATTCAGGTCGCTACAATCTTATAGTAGTAAAGTCCTCGAGTGGCGACCGCGTTCCGGAAGGCGCAGTGCTGGTAGGTCTCCCACACGATGGACCGACGACCTGGTTAAGGTCGCCGGAAACAACGGATGCGGGCGGCCCAGGACCGGCCTTTGTGGAGATCCATGGGGGAGGCATATGTACAGTCGTGGATGTCTTTTGGCTAATAAAATGGCTAAATGATGATGATGAATCCTTTGGAGATGTCATGAAGAGCCGCTAAGAGAGCTTATCTCGCCCGTCGCTCCCGCAAGTGCCGTAGAGCGCACCTGGCGGCTGTGCCCTTTGCGATGCGGTAATTACGCCCCACACCCTTGAAGGCGCCGCGACCGAAGACCTCGACGCAAACTCGGACGCGACGACCGTCCGCCAACCGCTCCGGTTTCCTAATGACGTCATTAAACCAACATCAAAATCAACATTGATAAAAGCACAATACCTAGACCGTTTTTATTATATAACTAGCAGACCCGGCGAACTTTGTTCCGCATTATAAATATTTAAAACAAAAAGAAAGTTGGACATAGGATACCTGAGATTTTTATCCCGTCCGTATAAAACCTACTTTAACAAATCGCAACTGACAGCAAAACGTTATGTTGTCTTTAGTTTAATATGGCCGAAAATTTGAGAATTAGAAATTTTGAATTCGACTTGTTTATATTGTTGTAATTCACATAATATCTTTATAACTTGTAGCCTATGTGTTATTCTGATGTATAAGCTATATTATTGTAAAGTTTCATTAAAATCCATTCAGTAGTTTTTAAGTGAAAGAGTAACAAACATCCATCCATCCATCCATACTTACAAACTTTCACGTTTATAATATTAGTAAGATATCACTAGCGATAGCCGCCCCGGCTTCGCAAGGGTGCAATGATGAACCTCTAACTTTATCAGTGTTTTTCTACAATATTTTGGATTTATTATACATATAAACATTCCTCTTGAATCACTCTATCTATTAAAAAAACCGCTTTAAAATGCGTTGCGTAGTTTTAAAGATTTAAGCATACATAGGGACGGACAGACGACAGCGACTTTGTTTTATACTATGTAGTGATAGTGATATCATTATGAATAATGTGTTGACTTTTTGTAAGTGTCCATCGTAACCAAAACAAAATAAATTATTTGATACCAAAAAATAACAATTTTAGAGACCTCTGACCGATTTAGAATACACAATGTCACCAACCCATACCATCTTTAATGTCGTAAGAGGCGACTAAAAGAACCCAAGAGGCAGACCAAACAGTTATTACCAAACATAAGCTAAGGAAGCACCTACTGAGAGTAGGTTAAATGAAACACCAATGTCCCAGGTGCCGAGGCGCAGGGTACGACAGACGAAAGAAAAAAAAAAAAAGAGCAAATAACTACCATTCATTGCTAAAAAGAACACGGACTACAAGTCTGCGGTGTAGTAACAGAATAAATAAAAAAAAAAAAAAAAAAAAAACCCAAGAGGCAGATCACCTAGCCGAAAGAGAAGAAAAATTGAAACGAAACCCTGTGCCAACCCATCTGACCAGCGTGGCACAGTAGGCTAATTTCCCACCATGAATTTGGAGGAGGCTCCACTCAGTAGCGGGTCATTTATACGCTGTAACAACGGAGCTAGAAGAGATCATGACCTTGAAACGTGTCTAAGGACCACAGCTACAAAACTGGTTTCCAAATTAAAAAATTAAGATCTTTATGGTGTCGGGCCTCCTTCAGTTACATGGAGGTTAATTAGCCTACTGTGCCACGCTGGCCAGACGGGTTGGCACAGAGTTTCGTTTCAAGTTTTCCTTCTTTTTCGGCTAGCTTTTCATGTCACAGGCTCGAATCCCGCACGGAAGAAATATTTGTACGACCTACAAGTATTTGTTCCGGGTCTGTGTGTTTTTCTATCTATAATATGTATGTATTTACAAAAAAAATATGTATTTAAGTAGTTTATCATCCATCTCGTTACCATAACACAAGCATTAAGTTGTTTAGCTTGGGACGAGATGGCGTTGTGTGAAATGTCCAAGGATATTTATATATTTATTTATTTTGTCGGCACTTACGACAACTTCAGGAAGTAGGCGGCACTATAAATTGCGATATTAAAGTGACTACTGTCAAATAAAGTAGCACAATAAGTAGTTAGATAGAAACATAGCAAGATAGGATATAATAAATAGGGAATGGGTTACTACCCACCGGAAAGAAAGGGACGAATGTAAGAAAGATAAAGTATGTAGCACGAAAGTATGAGAGGCATGATAGCGAGAACTGGTATGAAAGGACTTTTTTAATACAGTTGCTCAAAAAGTGGCATATTACAGGGACGTATAGCGTTCGGGAAGTGGGCTATTACACACGCGTGCTTTTTCTTTACCATTCCCGCACTAGTGCGTTTTCTTTCCCAACTGTCAAAATAATGTCTATTATAAGGAAAAACCAACCATGAAGTTTTTACTAAAAAAAATCATAGAAGTTTTTATGATTCATGCAAATGCGTATATTTCTAAAAAGAAACTACGTACTAATTTGTTTCAATATCAGATTTAATGATTTGATTGAATGTGTTTTATTTCATCTAATTAAATTTCATTTCATATCAATAAAAAAATTCTACTGAAGACTTGGCTGTATGGGCATTGTTCCTTTTGCCTACCAGAATGGGTGAAGAAAAAAAAAACCTGCTTATATTCTACGGTCGGCGCCATTTTTCAGAAATGATTAGTTAGTTGAGTTTATTGTGTTTATAATATTTTATTAAATTGCTTCATTTTTTCGCAACTGTATTAAAAATAGTCGTTCAGTACACGTGCGGAACCGTCATTGCAACTTGTTCCGACTGTCAACCCTCGCCTTCGGCTGCGCCTCGGCTCGGGTAGACATTTGTCGGAACTCGTTGTAATGACAGCCTTTCCGCACTTGTAATGAAATATACTATTTAGCTTAACAATACCTCTGCATAATCTTAGCAGAGAGAGTAGATGTAGAAAAAAAAAAAAAAATGTGATGGTGACACTACGTCTTCTAAGTCCGTCACCACACGGAAAACGCATCTCTGCTTGTACCCAAAAAAAAGATGCACTCACCCAAATTTGGCGGTATCAGGCTCGGCTTCCAGGAGTTCCCGTACGGGAGACTTGGGTGCTGCTGCGCTGAAGGCCTCCAGCTCCGCCCCCATGAGGGTCACGTAAGACCTCCAGACGGCATCCAAGGACATGCCTGGGAAATAATATTTGGTCAATTCCAATGTATAAGATCGAATCAGAAATGAGGAGATACGCAGGAAAACCAGGGTCACCGACATAGCCCACCGGATTGCCAAACTTAAGTGGCAGTGGGCAGGGCACATAGCGCGCAGGACCGACGCCCGATGGGGCAGAAAAGTCCTCGAGTGGCGACCGCGTTCCGGAAGGCGGAGTGCTGGTAGGCCTCCCACACGGTGGACCGACGACCTGGTTAAGATTGCCGGAAAGCAGTGGATGCGGGCGGCCCAGGACCGGCCTTTGTGGAAATCCTTGGGGGAGGCCTATGTCCAGCAGTGGACGTCTTTTGGTTGAAATGATGATGATGATGATGATGATGAATGTATAAGATACTGCGTCGTCCCACAATCCATCCACCTTTTGATCTCCCAACAACCCTTGCACCCACATTCAATCTGAAACTACCACCGATTCGGAATGCTGCAACAGAGAAGAACCGGCAAGAAACACTGTACACAAGACCAAACCAATATGGCTTACCGGAGTCCAGGAATATAGCACCAGCGACTGACTCGAAGAGGTCTCCTAACGCCTTTGGGACCTCTACATCCTCAGCTTGTTCCATCTCATCTTCTTGTATCAGGTAATGCTGGTAAAAACAGAGTGTGCTTTAGATTGGACCATACTACTACCACGCGGTTGAGCGATCGACTGCTGCGCAGCATGTCGCGGGTTCGATCCCCGCACGGAAGAAATATTTGTACGACCTACAAGTATTTGTTCCGGGTCTGGGTGTTTTCTATCTAAAATATGTATTTATTTACAAAAAAGAAGTATTTATGTAGTTTATCATCTATCGCCATAACACAGGCATTAAGTTGCTTAGCTTGGGACGAGATGGCGTAGTGTGAAATGTCCAAGGATATTTATTTAAGACCCAATACTGAGTCAGGCCTACTGTGGCATTCTGGCTAGATGGACTGCCTCGTTGGTCTAGTGGTCAGATGTGCCGCCTTTGGATCAACGGGTCCCGGGTTCGATTCCGGGGTCGGGCCAGTGTCTTTGTCTAAACCAGAGGCACTGGCTCGGAGTCTGGGTGTCATTTCTATCTATAATATGTATGTGTTTACAAAAAAAATATGTATATAAGTAGTTTATCATCCATCTCGTTACCATAACACAAGCATTAAGTTGCTTAGCTTGGGACGAGATGGCGTTGTGTGAAATGTCCAAGGATATTTATTTATTTATTTATTTATACCCCCCTTGAAACTCACCTCCTCGCTAATAGAGTGCCCGTTCTCCTCTTGTATCTTCACATACTTCATAAGAACCTCGTTCAGACCAGGCGACATGTGGCGGAAATATCTGTAAAGTGAAAATGTTCCAAATACTACAAAACACATTATAAATACTTAATATTATGAAGAGGAAAGATTTTTATGTACATCCATAATATTATTGAGAAACACTGATATATATGTATAGAGGTTCATCATTGCACCCGTGCGAAGCCGGGGCGGGTCGCTAGTTATATATAAAATTATTATATTAAATTCTCGCAATTTACAATAATTTTAATTATGATGAGATAGATATTAAGGGTAATTTACCCTTATATTATTTGAGGATGTATGTATGTAGTTGGGCATACAAGGTTTGTAGTGGCGTCCACGTATGGGGAAGCGAAACGTGGGAAGAACCACTACTAGATGGATGGACGACCTTATTACGGTCGCTGGAAGTCAGCGGATGCAGTCTGAAAGAGATCGTGCGGAGGAGATCTATGGGGAGGTCTATGTTCAGCAGTGGACTTATGTGAGTGATGAATAGAGAGGGTCATCTATGGGCTGAATAGGAGATTGAGAACTAACTTTGGCACAGAAATACTCACTTATACCTCGTCCCAGTTATCCGGGACGCGTATATCGAAATGAAGAAATCCTACTCCAATACGTCCCGCGAGGGTGACGAATAGGATGAGGGTTTCTAATATGTTTTATTGCGTTTAGACTTATAGAGCAAGAGCCCGTGAACCCCAGACCTACGGTATTTTATAAAAGCTGAAAGTTTGTCAGCGCATGCTCCCAATACAGGTAAGAACGATGGACCATTTATGAAGTTTGGGTTACAGTGGCTTTGGCAGGTACACCTCACTAAAGGTGTGTAAAATACCGATCTAATTACGTCAAATAATAAAGGGTGATTTTTTGGTATTACCTTAAGATTATTATAAAAAATCATGTTATTCATTGACAGACACTTAACGGCGTGGAAACCCTTTGCCAGACACCCTTAATGTTCATGGCAGTATGCATAGTGAGGGACCGCGGTAGACTTAACTCGCTATCTCACGCGCACCCACCCATATGCATACTGACATGAACATTAAGGTGTCTGGCAAAGGGTTTCCACGACGTAAAGTGTCTGTCAATGAATAACATGATTTTTTATAATAATCTAAAGGTAATACCAAAAAATCGCACTTTATTATTTGACGTAATTAGATCGGTATTTTACACACCTTTAGTGAGGTGTACCTGCCAAAGCCACTGTAACCCAAACTTCATAAATGGTCCATCGTTCTTACCTGTGTTGGGAGCATGTGCTGACAAACTTTTAGCTGTTATAAAATACCGTAAGTCTGGCGTTCACGGGCTCTTAGTCTATTAGAAATCCTACTGCAGTACGTCACCCTCTGGGACGTATTGGAGCAGCATTTACGCGTGTTTTTTTCATTAAAAGAGCTTGGAAATGCTAATCGAGTTCGTCTCAGGCGGAGGGGACGTACTGAATGAGCATTTCGATATACGCATCCGGGGCGCCCTCCAGTCTTAAACCGTCGGGGCGTCACAATGGAATGAATTTACGCGAACCTGTGGCGCCCCAAGTGCGGGTATACCGCTGGTGTTTTAGTGGGTGGTGAGTTTTCCGGAGTCCCACATAACCGCCGACCCCATGGTATGCACAAAGCATATCCCCAGCGGAACCAAAAAAAAAAAAAAACTTAGAAATACTCACTTATGGAAGCCGTGCCTCGCAGCCAGCGTGGCGAAGATGGTATTGTTCACCAGTGCGGAGCGTAGGTCGGTCAGTGCTCCGGGGGAATGGCGGCGCGGATCCTCGTACAAATGGCGAGTTATGAGATAGTCTGAAACAGAACATTCTAAATGTAAAATACCTGTCCGTGTGGTGACGGATTTAGAACACACAGTGTCACCACCCCATTCCATACTGTGGGTGTCGTAAGAGGCTTAAGGAAAATGACAAGCATAAAACCTTTTTTTTTAACTTTATACATTATTTGGGCCTCCGAAAACGACGCATCTATCCACTAAAACAGTATACCCTCACACGACACGCTTGCGGCGCCACAGGTTCGCGTAAACGCATTCCACTGTGACGCCCCGTAGATGTGAAACCCTGTGCCAACCCGTCTGGCCAGCGTGGCACAGTAGGCTAATTACCCTCCATGTAACTGGAGGAGGTTCGACTCAGCCGTGCGTAATTGTTATGCTGAATAGTATTAAGGTGAATGTTCCTGGGTAGCCCGCGAAATTCAAATTTTCTTACGTTTTTTGCAATTTGCAGGCCAGTGCTAGGTTGTATGATGATGAACATTTGATTCGCGGCTGCAAGACGTATGTAGTTACAGAGTTATAATTACCAAACTCATCAATACAACCCCCCAAGCTCATAAAGGTGCAAGAATGACTTTGAGCTTGAAAAAGTTTTTCTTGCACCTTTATGAGCTTGGAGGGTTGTGTTGATGATTTTGATGATTATAATTCTATAACGACATACGTCTTACAGCCGCGAATAACATTGTAATCAACATACAACCTAGCACTGACCTGCAAATTGCAAAGAACGTAAGAAAATTTGAATTTCGCGGGCTACCCTGGAACATTCACCTTAAGTGAAGACTTGTTTTCTTTTAGGATAAATGTTTTGTTTTATTTGGTCATCAAGGAGCTGAGTAGTAGTTGTATTTTCTTTCCCAATATTGAATAGATAATGCTCAACGCCGCTAAAGAAGATTTTACTCTCATATGATCAATGTGGTCTGGACCTAGAATCGTCCCTTTAAGTACTCCAAACTCACCCAATATGGCGTCTCCCAGAAACTCCAGCCGCTGGTAGCAGTCTGTTAGCCGATTACTCTGATGTGAAGCGTGGGTTAACGCTTGCAGGAGAAGCGACCTGTCTCGAAATCTGTATTGAAGAGTACGCTCCAAGGCCTCGTAACCTATAATAGGAGAGAAAAATAAATAAATAAATAAATAAATAAATAAATAAATATCCTTGGACATTTCACACAACGCCATCTCGTCCCAAGCTAAGCAACTTAATGCTTGTGTTATGGTAACGAGATGGATGATAAACTACTTATATACATTTTTTTTTGTAAATACATACATATTATAGATAGAAATGACACCCAGACTCCGAGCCAGTGCCTCTGGTTTAGACAAAGACACTTGCCCGACCCCGGAATCGAACCCGGGACCCGTTGATCCAAAGGCGGCACATCTAACCACTAGACCAACGAGGCAAAGATTGAGATTGTCCGTATGGTGACAGATTTATACCTAGCGTCACCACCCCATTCTATCGTGAGGGTGTCGGAAGAGCCGGCAATAGGAAATGCCAAGGCCGATGACCTAGCCGCAAGAGAAGGAAAACTTGTTACGAATATTGGCCGGCGTGGCACATTAACGACCTTCCATGTAACTCCTTCCCTAGGTAAAACCTTCAGCAGCTAAGAAACAGGAAATTCACGAACACAACTGACACCCAGACTCAGAGCAAGTGCCTTTGGTTTACACAATGACGTTTGCCCGGCCCCGGAATTGAACACGGGACCCCGTGATCCTAAGGCGGCGCATCCAACCCTTAGGGGCCGTTCATATAATACGTTCTCATACAAGGGGGGAGGTGTCTTGCTGAGCGTGACAAGGGCGGGTGGAGGATCTACGGCAACGTGACGTTCGCCGTTCATTAAAACATTTTGAATAAATATTTGTCGATAAATTTTTCAAATATGTAATTTTATTATAAAACATAAATATATAGCGTTCGGGATGTGGGCTATTACGCACTCGTGCTTTTTTTTACATTTCTCGAACACGTGCGTTCTCTTTCCCAACTGTCAAAATAATGTCTATTAAAAAGAAAAACCAACCATGAAGTTTTTACTAAAATAAAAACACCAGTTTTTATGATTAATGCAAATACGTATATTTCTAAAAAGAAACTACTTACTAATTTGTTTCAATATCAGATTTAATGATTTGATTGAATGAGTAAGGTTAGGTTTAATTTCATTTCATCTCATTAAATTTCATTTTCATTTCATATCAATAAGACTATTCTACTAAAGACTTGGCTGTATGGGCATAGTTGCTTTTGCCTACCCAAATGGGTGAAGAAAAAAAATATCTCTGCTTATATTCTACGGTTGGCGCCATTTTTCTTTGCGAGTTTAGTTTAATAAGTTTTTATTATTTTATTAAATTGCTTAATTTTTTCGCAACTGTATTAATAATAGTCGTTCAGTACACGTGCGGAACCGTCATTGCAACTTGTTCATACATTGAAATCCTTGCAATGACAGCCTTTCCGCACTTGTAATGAAATATACTATTATGAACGGCCCCCTAGACTGAGTCAGTAGTGGGTCTGTATGAGCTGAGTATTACCTGACAGCATTCGTTCCAGTTCTCCTTCTGGATCGTCTATATATCTCAGTAAAGGCGATGGCGGAGCCTTCAGTTCTCCGAACACTGGCTGAAAACAACGCATTAGTAAAATACAGTCCTCGCCAAACTTTATGGCCGCTCTGAATATAGCCGTCGGAACTTGCGCATCGTCCATTTCAGAACCAATACGAACGTAGCACTCACACTATCGCACGGGTGGCGAGGACGCTTGCGGGCAGAAGACAGGGGGGGGGGCGTCCCAGCCTCCCCGCCCCGAGTACGTCCCGCTGATACCTCATTTTGTGTTGTGCGCAGCGTAATGCAGCTACATTCAGAGCGCCGGCTAGCTATGCTAATCCTTTGAGCGAGATACGTGCCAGAAATATTAAAAAAAACATTCCGTTCTCCGGATATTCTGCAGGAATAACTTTTCTTATGTACTAATCTCCTACTATATCATCATCATCATCACCAGCCTATTTCAGTCCACTGCTGGACGTAGGCCCCCCATGGCTCGCCACTGAACCCGGTCTTCGGTTCTATGCATCCAGTTGCTGCCGGCTGCCCGTCGCAGATCGTCGCTCCATCTAGCAGGGGAGCGTCCCACCCTACGTTTGCCGGTACGTGGTCTCCACTGTAGCACCTGTTTGCCCCAGCGGCCGTCAGTTCTACGACAGATGTGGCCAGCCCATTGCCACTTCAGCTTGCTAATCCTATGGGCTATGTCGATAACTATATCATACTCTCCTAAATTTCTGAAATGCAACTGACATTAGCTATATCCTATCCTACCTTCAGTCCTTCTATATAAACCTCCTTTCTCTAAACTCTCCTTTATAAACCTTCTTCAGTGTAAAGACTACCTGAATCCAAGTCCCGCTTTCATCACGGTACGGCCTCAGGGATCCCACCGGTCTGCCCTCCCACGACCAGTCCTCCGCTGGCAACGGCTGCTGCTGGAGAGACTCTTCATCCGAGGAAGAACACTCGGATGATGATGACGAGGTCCTCTCGCGTTTCGGGGAAGATTGGGTGGGTTTCTGGAAAGAACATGAAAAACATATTATATTTAACTACTAGCTGACTCTGCAAACGTTGTTCTGCCATATAAATATCGCTTTTAAAAATTGATCGTAGAGTGGTGAAAATTTAGGGTTGTATGTATTTTTGTATGCTGTATCATAAAAAAATAAAAACAAAAAGATTCAACTCCTCCGAAATGACTCGACCGATTTCAGAGAATTTTTGTGTGCGGTTAGGTCGGCGAATCGGAATTGAACAAATGTTAAAAGTGGACCAACCCAACCTTCTTTATTTTTTATTTATTTTTAAAAATACTTTGTTTTATTTTTATGACACAGCATACAAAAGTATATACAAACCTAAATTTTCACCTATCTACGATTAACCCCTATTTTTTTAAAGCGATATTTATATGACAAAACAACGTTTGCGGGGTCAGCTATTATCTATATAAAATAAATAAAAAAATCTATCCGGAATCTGTTGCAAAACAGGACACCCTGTTAGTAGCCCGATGTACAAAAAATCACGTTGTATAGTTCCCTCACCTGACTTTCCTTCGACGCAACGTTGACCACGTAGGGGTGGTCGTTCGGTAACGGTATTAAATGGCAAGGCAGGACTCGAATCCCGAGCCACGACATGAAGAGGAGAGCGCCTCTTGGGCCACACTCGAGAAGATAAGCACCTATTAGAGCCTCCACGCAATCCGCTATTGACTTATCTGCAAGAAAAGGGAACTTTATGAGACCCTCAGTCGACAACCAGAAGAATAGCAATAAGTCCGCCAATGTAAATATGAGCCGCGTTCCGGAAGGCGCAGTGCTGGTAGGCCTCCCACACGGCGGACTGACGACCTGGTTAAGGTCGCTGGAAAACGATGGATGCGGGCGGCCCGGGACCAGTCTTTGTGGAGATCCTTGGGGGAGGCCTATCTATGTCCAGCAGTGAACGTCTATTGGCTGAAATGACGACGATGATGATGTAAATAATGTTTGCATGAAGAATTAAATAAATATAAATAAATAAATATCCTTGGACATTTCACACAACGCCACCTCGTCCCAAGCTAAGGAGCTTAATGCTTGTGTTATGGTAACGAGATGGATGATAAACTACTTAGGTATTTTTGTAAATAGTTACTTATTATAGATAGAAAACACCCAGACCCGGAACAAATACTTGTAGGTAGTACAAATATTTATTCCGTGCGGGAATCGAACCCCCGACATGCTGCGCAGCAGTCGATCGCTCAACCACTGAATAAAGAACCTCATCATCATCAGCTCATAAATAACCCACTACTGAGTCAGCCCAAAATCATGGAGGAATTTGGAGGAAGCCCGACTCAGCAGTGGAACTAGGAACAACTTACCAGGTATACTATGCTGTGTGATCAAATTGTATGGTATGAAGCATCCGGTCGCGTCTTGCTGTTGTTCAGTCTTCGGGTTCGATTCCTGGCCGTCAATCTGAAAGCGAGTGCATAATTTTGTTTCGTATTTTAGAATACATCGTGGCATTAGCCCATGTCATCTTGAGGGCGTCGTAAGGACCGACAATAGGAACTGTTACGGGGACCTCGTCTGGCTGGATAATTTTTTCGGTATAAAAGTGTGTTGCTCTAATTTGTTAGCATTGCAATGCAATAAAGAGTTTATTTATTTATCACCCAATGCGATAGAGTGGCCTTACGTGCTAAATCCTTAATCTACATCCTATAAAATTACATATTACTTAAATAATTTATTATAATATATAGTTAGTTATACTTAAAGTTATTGTTACGAAAAGGGGATAACGCTGGACGTAAATGAGAAATATACTTAGAAAACCATACGAAAATGGATTCTTTTATGAAAACTTTACTTCTTTTCCTAACAATTTGGATTTGTTTTACGGCTATCATGGTTGCTCTACAATATTTCATTACAAGTGCGGAAAGGCTGTCATTGCAAAGAGTTCCGACAAATGTCTACCCGAGCCGAGGCGCAGCCGAAGGCGAGGGTTGACTGTCGGAACAAGTTGCAATGACGGTTCCGCACGTGTACTGAACGACTATTTTTAATACAGTTGCGAAAAAATGAACCAATTTAATAAAATAATAAAAACACAATAAAGTCAACTAACTAATCATTTATGACTTATAAAAAAAATGGCGCCATCCGTAGAATATAAGCACAGATTTTTTTTTCTTCACCCATTCTAGTAGGCAAAAGCAACTATACAGCCAAGTCTTCAGTAGAAATTTTTTATTGATATGAAATGAAGATGAAATTAAACCTAACCTAACTCATTTAATCAAATCATTAAATCTGATATTGAAACAAATTAATAAGTAGTTTCTTTTTAGAAATATACATATTTGCATGAATCATAAAAACTTCTATGTTTTTTTTAGTAAAAACTTCATGGTTGGTTTTTCCTTGGACATTATTTTGACAGTTGGGAAAGACAACGCACTAGTGCGGGAATGGTAAAAAAAAAAGCACGCGTGTATAATAGCCCACTTCCCGAACGCTATACGTCCTTGCAATATGCCACTTTTTGAGCAACTGTATTAAAAAATCTACCATTTCGGACTATTATTTGCATGGGTTCAGGTGGTCACACTACTCATTCGTTCGTTCATACCTTCATAAATCATTCTAACTTTCATTTAATCATTCAGTCGTTCCTGCATTCGTTTGAAACTTACGCCGTGTGTATGGTGGGTGTGCGGAGGCTTGTGGCACGGTGGCAACCAGTTGTCATGGGGTTCGAATTTGGACGCGATCATCCGCGCGCCCAGCCTTTTGCTCCGGCCAAGACGGTACAGGTTCAGGTTCGATACCTGTGAAGTGAAACAAAAATAAAACGATTTTTGTTTAATAAAAGGTTTCCTACCCGTGCGTGTAGGAAACCTTTTTTTCCACACTGTAATGTATTACAAATAAAAGTGCGTGCGTACAAAGTACACATGCCCTCCCAAAGGCCAACCCCACGTCCGTGCAGAACATCTTAGCCACGTGGGAGGGGAAAATGAAATTACTTAACAGGGAAATGGCAAACCCATGATAATGGAGAGAAATAATATTGAAATGATACAAAGTGACTTGACATTGGCTAAACACAAACCGTGAGAGCCAAAAGAATAATAATTTAAAAAAAAGTACACATGTCAGAACCGAAACTTACTATTAATTATTTTTATTTAATTAAAATTTAGAGAAGAGGATTTATGAACCATTATTATTTACTATTAAGAACACCACGCGCATGTGCTTGGGATCTACCGACTCACTCTTTCTCTCTACATCTTGCGTTAGATTATTGGACGCTACTCTCTCGCTATGTCTCTTTCTATTCACCTTCCCCAGGAGCGTTAAACGTGTAACGCAACCTTGTTGGAAGTCACCAACAAGAATAAACCAAACGAGAATCCTGAGGCAACCGACAGAGGCACCTGATCTATAACTCAATGTTACCCAATCAGATGTTTGTTACAGAAAATATGATAAAAAGAGTGTCCATAGAGTTTCTTGTCTGTTATTCTCCATAGGATCTATGCTTTTTAGTGCTTTTTGTAAACAAACCCATTGATTTGAAAATGCAACTACAGAGTTTCTTGCTGGCTCTTCTCTGTAGAGCAGCATTACGAAGCGGTGGTAGTTTCAGCATGAATGTGGGTGGACGTAAGGGTTGTGGATTGTAAGCATGAGAAATTGTGTATGAAAGGTGTGACTGTAGATATGACGACTGATAGGTGTGTATGGAGACTGCCACCTGGCGTGTGACAGGGGTCGTAAGATGATGATAATGGTAACTGTAAATATGACGATTTATAAGAGTTTTGTGATAAAACCTACCTAAATAAAGGTAATTTTGAGTTTGAGTTTTGGAACAAGCAACTAGCTTCTTAACTTCACCTTCGACCTTTCAAAAACACCTGTAAATAGGTCCAATTGAAATAAATGATTTGAGTTTGAATTTGACTCACCTGTTTACTCCTCATGTGGCTAAGCTTCCCCTCGTGGACGGTTGGGTGAGCGCAGTACAAGTAGGCAGTGATGGCGAACTTCAGGAAGCTGTCCCCTATCGTCTCCAGCCTCTCCAAGTTGATTCCGTCGTTGGCATTTGACATTGTGAGGGCCTGCACAATCCACATCAACAATACTAAATGGCTTACGAAAATGTGTATAGTCTATTTTATTTTTGACCTGGGGTGAAATCTTTTATGAGCTCTCCCCGCCAGCCTGGGGATGGCCGATGGCTAACAGGGTGTGTGTGGGAGCCCCCTCCGCCTCTGTGAGGAGACGGAGTCCTACACACTTAACGTCCCCGGGGTGTACCGTCCCGCGCTTGCTGCCCCGTGGGCCCTGGCTGTATCTCCACGGGGTAGTTTTCCGTGTGGTGACGGATTTAAAATACACAGTGTCACCACCCCATTCCATGCCATCCTGAGGGTGTCGTAAGAGTCGACACCTTCAGGACAAAAGCAATTGTCAAGGTCAAAAACCTGGCCGCAATAGAAGGAAATCTTGATACCCTGTACCAATCCGTCTGGCCAGCGTTGCGCAGTAGGTTTATTACCCTCCCTGTGATTGGAGGAGGCCAAACTCAGCAGTGGGTCATTTATGGGCTGAGTAATAGTAGAATACAAAAAAGAAAATGAGAGAGCTTCTAGCCAGTTCTTCTCAGTTAAGAATAAAAAAAGTCTTACCTGTAATATTACACTGGGACTCGGCCCTGGATGCCCCAGGAGTCCAGGCTGGAAATCGAACTCGAACTGCCCCTTCTCCACCTTGCCCCTCTGCTCGTAATATGCCCCATTAACTTCCCCGCTTTCATAAACCTGCCTCTTATCAAATCCCACATTTGCCACCTTTTCATTGACGTAATCCGTTGCGTCTATGTCAACGTCGACCATAGAGAAGCAATTCAGCTTTTTAATGACGTCACTCGGTGCTACAGACTTCAGTCTCGATAGTAAATGTCGTTTGTTCCGCTCTATACTTTTTAAGTCTATCTGTCCGTTGTTTAAAACTAACTTTTCGTAGCCATATGGGAATAGTTCTTTTATTGTCTCTTCTGTGGGTGTTAGATTTAAGTCTGATTTCGCGGACAGGTCTTTTGTGTCCGGTAGAATGTCTATGATAGGCTTGTCTTGGGGTATGAGATGTCCTTTGTCAACGATGTCTTGTTTATGTCGGGCGACGGAGAGTCTAAACTTTTCTATGTACTGTAAAGCAAAATAGATTAGCCAATTGTCAATTGTGAGTCTAAGGTGTATAATTTTTGTCATAACAGTTCATGCTAATTAAACATGCGAAAGATTTTTCAACCGACGTCGTAAAGGAGGATTCTCAAATCGACTCCTAAACCACTTAACCGATTTTAATCAAATTTGCATACCATGTGCAGTTTGATCCAACTTAAAAGATAGGATAGCCTACATTTCAATTTATAGAAGCAATATTATTTTATTGCAAATAATTTGACAGTCATAATTATATGTTAGCTCCAAACGACTCTAACAGACGGCGATATCTGTTGACTGGATGGAGTAAGTATTCAATAGATGACGCTATGTTAAAACTTAAATTAATATACATAATATGTTAAATGTAATATAACAAAAAAATCTGTTAATTCCAAACGATTCTAACAGATGGCAATATATGTTGACTAGATGAAGTAAGTGTCCAATAGATGACGCTATGTTAAATGTAAAAACGTTTCATGAAAGCTACAATTTATAGCATAACCACCATAGGAACGCGTGGCCGGATCTGCTAGTAATATTATATTAAACTAGGTACCTATATACTTTTTCAGGCACGACCCAACTGAGATATGCGGTGAGGAATTATGCGAAGAGTTTGTGAGCATTCCGGAACCGACCATTGATCCAAAATTCGTTTTTAGGCATTTTCTTTACGTTATGGAGCAATTAGTTGAGTTTAATGCTATAGCATTTTCCGTGTGGTGACGGATTTAGAACACACAATGTCACCAACCCATACTGTCTTGAGGGTGTCGTAAGAGGTGGGGGGGGGGTCAGAATATAAAACTTCCCCACCGCACGCTGGGAAAAACGCGTGTTATAAAAGTCAACAAAACCCAGCACGCTTGGTGGTAGGATCGAATGGCCCGGCTAGCTACCACCCTCACATCTTACTCCGACGCCAAGCAGTTTTACTGTGTTCCGTCGTGTGTATGTGAGAGCCGGTGCCCGACAGGGCATTTCCTTGAATTGCCTGCCCCATATTAGACCTTGGCTTTCCATTACGCAAGCCTAGGGTCAAAGGCATTCAAGTATTTGGTAAAAAAAAGTAACAGTAGGCTAATTTCCCTCCATGAATTTGGAGGAGGCCCGACTCAGCAGTGGGTCATTTATAAGCTGAAACGACTTAAGGTGGATGCTCCAGGGTAGCCCGCGAAATTCAAATTTTCTTACTTTTTTTGCAATTTGCAGGGCAGTGCTAGGTTGTATGATGATGAACATTTGATTCGCGGCTGTAAGACGTATGTAGTTACAGAGTTATAATCATCAAACTCATCAATACAACCCTCCAAGCTCATAAAGGTGCAAGAATGACTATGACGTTGAAAAAGTTTTTCTTTTTCGTTTTATTTTTTTTTTTAATTTCGCGGGCTACCCTGGAGCATCCACCTTAAATACGTTATGGCCTGTGTAGAAGTACCTCGTCGGGTGCACTGCCCGCCCTTAGCAGCCTATAATGAGCTTCTCTGTCCGCCAAGTCGTCAGCCGGGTCCGGCATCGGCGCAGGGTTCACCTTAGTTCCCCTCTCCACATCCACCGCTTCAGCCTCGCGGGCCGTCTTATACTCTATTCGGACGCCCAAGGCCACTGTAACAGAATAAACACACCGAAGACCTGTTTATTTGCAGACCTTCGATTGACTGCACCTGTTTATTTGTAGACATTCGATTGACTGCACCTATTTATTTGCAGACCTTCGATTGACTGCACCTGTTTATTTGCAGACCTTCGATTGACTGCACCTGTTTATTTGCAGACCTTCGATTGACTGCACCTGTTTATTTACAGACCTTGGATTGACTGCACCTGTTATATTGGCTTAATCGTTACTATCTGTTCTCGGGACTTCATGCGCGTGGAACAATATCTTTGCGTAGCATATTCATACCCACCTTTACCCGTCAAAAAGTAATAGCCTTCTCAAGCTCTAGACTATCTATGTGCCAAATTTCGTTTAAATCGGTTCAGTTGTTTCGCCATGAAAGCGCAACAGAAAGCAAGATATACTTTCCCATTTATAATACTAGTAAGGAAGTATGGACTACCATTGGAGTTTTTGCTGCTGCAGAAACCGCTCGTGTCTGTGTCGTCATCACTGCCATCGTAATCCAAGTCAGTATCGTCAGAGTCTAAATCACTGGAAAAAAAGAAAAAAACCCTACATCAAGAAGAACTTTATTTACGTAGGTTTTACCACAAAACTCTTATAAGTCGTGACATTTAAAATTTACGCCCCTGTCCCACGCTACGTGGTAGTCATAGTAGATATGACTACTATGCGATTCACAACTTTCATACACAATTCCTCAATGTACGTACGGTATTGTATACGACACAATCAGGATGAAACCAGGTGCACTTGCTCTGAGTCCGAGTGTAGTTTGTGTTCGTGAATTAATATTTTCAATACAGTTGCTCAAAAAGTGGCAAATTGCAGGGACGCATAGCGTTCGGGAAGTGGGCTATTACACACGCGTGCTTTTTTTTAACATTCCCGCACTAGTGCGTTCTCTTTCCCAACTGTCAAAATAATGTCTATTAAAAGGAAAAACCAACCATGAAGTATTTAGTAAAAAAAAATCGTAGAAGTTTTTATGATTCATGCAAATACGTATATTTCTAAAAATAAACTACGTACTAATTTGTTTCAATATAAGATTTAATGATTTGATTGAATGAGTTAGGTTAGGTTTTATTACATTTCATTTCATCTCATTAAACACAGCCTTTCCGCACTTGTAATGAAATATACTATTTAAGCTGCCCTCGATACAGGTTTTACCTAGTGCCCCCTGCACTTAAAATCAAAACATTAAAATTACAACTCACTGTCTCTCTCTCGCTCACACTACCTATTTTTACGTCGGAGATCCTCGTGGATATCCTGCCGTTGAAAACTGGCTGGGTTATGTGGGACAGCTAGGCGCCTAGAGATAGTAAGTTGCGCCCTGACCTACCCACTAAAACCGACGTTGATCCTCAACTGCCCGAACTAAGGCTAGGGCATACATTCCCAATGCATGCTGCAAGCTATATGCAACTCAGCCTTTTAATGACCCACTGCTGACACGCGCCTCCCCTTTTAATATTGAGGGTATTTTTTGGTAAAAAAACGATTGGCGCAGTGGTTGAGCGATCGACTGCTGCGCAGCATGTCGCGGGTTCGATTCCCGCACGGAAGAAATATTTGTACGACCTACAAGTATTTGTTTGGGTATTTTCTATCTATAGTATGTATGTATTTACAAAAAAAAATGTATATTAGTAGTTTATCATCCATCTCGTTACCATAACACAAGCATTAAGTTGCTTAGCTTGGGACGAGATTGCGTTGTGTGAAATGTCCAATGATATTTATTTATTTATATTTCATTGACTGCCTCGTTGGTCTAGGGGTTAGATGTTCCGCCGTTGGAGCAAGGGGTAGCGGGACCTGGCAAGTGTCTTTGTGTGTACCAGAGGCACTTGCTCTGAGTCTGGGTGTCATTTGTGTTCGTGAAATACATGTTTGTAAACTGCCCCCGCGATACAGATAAAACCTGGTGCAGGGGTTTAGTTTTTTTTTTTTTTTTCAAATATTAGCGTACTGGCCCCTGACCTCTGGCCAGACGGATTGGCACAAGGCTTCTTTTCAAGTCTTCCTTCTCCTTATTGGGTTATCTTGGGTCCTTTTGTCGGCTCTCACGACACTGTCAGGATGAAATGGGGTGGTGGCAATGTGCATACTAAATCCGACACCACACAGAGAGCTAAACCAAAAAGGGATTTACCTAGACATGTAAGAGCAGTCACTATCGGCAACAGAAAACGCCCGATTGGAGTTAAACTGACTTTTTGGCTTCTCAATGGGATCACTCCAATTTGCACCACCTTCAAAGAAAGAGGTATAATTAAAACACTACTACTCAGCACATAAAAGACCCACTTCTTTTTTTTTTAATGTATGGTTATTAGCCTACTGTGCCATGCTGGCCAGACTCATGCTGCAAAGTTTTCGGCCTTGTCCTTTCCTGTAGTGGGCTCTTACGACACCCTCAGGATGGAATGGGATGGTGATAATATGTATTCTAAATCCGTCACCATACGGACATAAAGTATATTAAGTCTAGTGGTTAGATGTGCCGCCTTTGGATCAACGGATTCCGGGTTCGATTCCGGGGTCGGGCAAGTGTCTTTGTCTAAACCAGAGGCAGTGGCTTGGAGTCTGGGTGTCATTTTCTATCTATAATATGTATGTATTCAAAAAAAATATATATATATGTAATTTATCATCCATCTCGTTACCATAACACAAGCATTAAGTTGCTTAGCTTGGGACGAGATGGCGTTGTGTGAAAGTCCAAGGATATTTATATTATTTATTTATATTATATTTATGTATATAAAATGAATGTTTGTCTGTATGTTCATTATAGAATTGTAAACTATGCTTTTGATCATGTGATGATTTTTAGCGAAGTATTGTAAAAGAATGGATATTTGTGTAATGTCTTTCCTTCAAATTTATTTGTATAAACATTGTCGTTCGTCGTTACAGCCCATAAATAACCCACTGCTGGGTCGTGCCTCCCCCAAATTCATGGAGGGAAATTAGCCTACTGTGCCACGCTGGCAAGACGGGTTAGCACAGGGTTTGTATGAAGTTTTCCTTCTCTTGGGGCTAGGTGATCTGCCTCTTACGATCCTTTAGTCGCGTCATACGACACCCTCAGGATAGTGTGGGCTGGTGACATTGTGTATTCTAAGTCCGGACGACTTTTATGTTTATTATCTTTTAATATTCTAGCAGACCCGGCCACGCGTTGCTGTGGCAAATGTTTTTGTTATATTATTTTAGATTCATTTCACTTTTAACATAGCCCCATTGAATACTTACTCAATCCAATCAACAGATATCGCCATCTGTTAGCATCGTTTGGAACTAACATATAATTGTGACTGTCAAATAATAGACAAATAATTTGTATGTTTGTTTGAGATGTAAGCTATCCTATCTTTCAAGTTACTCAACTGACGAGACTCTTACCTGACGCCGAAGTGCAGAAAGTGATATTGGGAGGGAGTGGCTCCATAAACTCATCATAGTCCATCTCTTGCGGGATGGAAGACGCCATATCGTTACTCCAAGTACCAATTTCGAAACACTGTAAAAATACAATTGTAGATCACCATTCAATCTTACTAGTGTCAATAGTCCGTGTGGTGACGGATTTATAATGCATAGCCTCACCACACCATTCCATTCTGAGGGTGTCGCAAGATCCGACAAAAGGAAACGACAGGGCCGAAAGCCTATCCGAAAAAGAAGGAAACCTTGATACTTTAGGCGCAAAGAGATGATCATCCAGCCAGACGAGGTGGGATGTCTGGCTAGGGGTTGCAGCGCCTATCCACCGATAGTTGTAGTCGGGGAATTCTTAACTTGCGAATTGCTCTTGAAATTTCGCTATCGCGGTGTAGGACTTTTTGGTAATTCTCGCAATTGTAGGCGATATGTACAGCTAGTTCTCAAATAAAAATAAAGTTATCACAAACCTGTTAAATGTCACTTACAACAATGTACAAGGAACGGAAATTCTCTTTCTACTCACACTTTCAGCGTCCTCCTTCTCTTCTTGCAGTATTTCGTTTAACGTCTTCTCTTTTACCTCCTCTTGTTTAACTTCTCCTTCTACAGGCGGAGTCTCCTCTTTGCTTCTGAGAATTATTTTTGAATGGTTTTGAATGTTTACTACTCTGTCCTTAGATGACCCACTGATGAGTTGGGCCTGACCCATCATCATCATCAGCCCACATTAGTCCACTGCCGGACATAGGCCTCCCCTAAAGAGCGCCATAGCGCCCTGTCTTCAGCTTGACGCATCCAGCTGCTGCCCGCAACCTTTCGCAGATCGTCGCTCCATCTATTGCAGTGGCCTGACCCACTGCTAAGTTTTCCTGCTGAGTGCGTCCTCTAGTTACTTAGAGGGTAATTAACCTATTAACATGGAGACCGCGAATTGGCAAGCGTAGCGTGGGACGGTCCTCTGCTAGATGGAGCTATGGCGCTCTTTAGGGGAGGCCTATGTGGACAAGAGAAGGCTGATGATGATGAATTAACCTATTGTCCCATCCAGACACAGACAGATATCACGGCGGGTTGGCAAAGGGTTTCGTATCAAGTTTTTCTTCTTTTGCGACCTAGCTTAGCATTTGCTTTGTCGGCTCATACGACACCCTCTGGATGGAATGGAGTGGTGACACTATGTAATCTAAATCTATCACAACCCGGGCGTTTAGTATGAAATAATTTTGTGAGATGGGAAACATGTAATCCAAGGGGAAATAGATTAAATATGTTCCATAAAACTCATACAACTCACTTTAATTCCTTCTCCCTCTGTTCTCTTTTCGTCTCCTCTTCCTTCTTCTTTTCATTCTTCTCCGAATCTGCACTCAGTACCTGAGGCAAAGGGTAATGTAAATGACATCATTCTACGAGGTAACCAGTATGAGCAATACATACTGTCTGATTAGGGAATCGAACCTGGGTCCCGAGATCCAGAGGATCACACGGATTATCAACACCATCATTTCAGCCAAAAGACTACACTGTGTAACATAGGCTTCTCCCAAGGATCTCTTCTAAGGCCAGTTCTGCGCCCCCCGCATCCATCGCTTTCCGGCGACCTTAACCAAACTTTAAGGTCGCCACTCGAGGACTTTTCTGCCCCATCTGGCGTCAGTCCTGCGAGCTATGTCCCCTGCCCACTGCCACTTAAGTTTAGCAATCCTTTGAAATTAAACACTTTTTAACGGATTTATCGCGTGTATATTACATTATTTAATTCCCGACGTTTCGAATGCTTTGCAGCAGTCGTGGTCGCGGGAGAGACAGTCTCTTAAATAATGTAATATACACGCGATAAATCCGTTAAAAAGTGTTTAATTTCAATGTGTAATAATCGCGAAAACCTAAGAAATCATTTTAGCAATCCTGTGGGCTATTTCGGTAACCCTGGTTTGCCTGCGTATCTCCTCATTTCAGATTCGATCTCACAGGAAAACTCCGAGCATTGCCCTCTCCATTGCCTCCACTAGCATCTACTACTACACACTCTTAGCCGACAAATGACCCACTGCTGAGTCGGGCCTCCTCCAGTAACAGGAGGGTAATTAGTCTACTGTGCAACGCTGGACGAGTTGGCACCGGGATTCATTTCAAGTTTTCCTTCTCTTGCCGCTAGGTTCGGCCTTGTCATTTCCTTTTGCCGGCTCAACACAACAAATCTTATGATAAGACATGAAAACGTAATTTTGTTGTTATAATAAATTGCTGGTTTTATTTTAGTTTCGGGATCCCGATACACATTTTGACGTTTCGAACTACACGCAACAGCTAGTACCGATTTTTCGATGCTTAAACTCTAAAAATTAAAAAAACGTTAATTTTATTAAGTTCATGTTAATTGCGGTAAATAATGAAAATACCCCGTCTATTGTTTTTTCCCACATAAATACCCGGTTTTTCCCAAATGGGAAAAAACCTGGGTATATTCCCGTTGGGTTTTTTCCCACTGCCCATATCTCTCAGGGTGGAATGGGATGATGACACTTTGTATTCTACATCCGTCACCACACGGCAACTAGTAACATACCTCGGCCAGACTCCATCCGAAGTCCAGAGCCGGCCACTGGAAGCCCGGCAAGGTCTGCT
Organism: Clostera curtula; assembly: GCA_905475355.2. Lineage (NCBI taxonomy): Eukaryota > Metazoa > Arthropoda > Insecta > Lepidoptera > Notodontidae > Clostera > Clostera curtula. The sequence goes on along the minus strand of FR997815.1, from coordinate 9,785,025 downwards.
CCGAGATCTTGGGGATGCCGAGGCCCACCTCGATGGCGACCGCGCGGCGAATCTCGTCGGCAATCAGCAGTGCGTTAATCCTGGACAAAAATGTATAGCACGTAAATAATTGGAAGGGACCGTATGGAGATACATTTAGAATACATGGTGTCACCAATGCTTATTATCCCCAGGATATCGTAAAAGGCGACTAAGGGAAAAGAAGGAAGAGAAGGAAAACTTGATACAAACCCTGCGCTATCCCGTTTTGCCAGCGTGGCACAGTAGGCTAATTTCCCTCCATGGATTTGGAGGAGGCCCGACTCATTAGTGGGTCACTTATGGGATGAAACGACGACGAACGACAGAGTTTCTTGCTGGCTCTTCTCTGCAGAGCTGCATTCCGAACCGGTGGTAGATCGTAAATCATCAAGTTTCAATTTTATTTTATTATCAAAAGAGCTCTAATGATTAGCTTATTATTATATGAGTTTTGCTTTTGAAACTCACCGGTACAGCACGCACGGTAAGGCCACCGTGGCGAACCAGAGCGGGGCGGCAAAGGGGTGCACGCGGCAAAGCTCCGGAACCAGAATCTGCTTCTGGTCCAACCGGTCACGTTTCGCCCGCCGCGTCCTCTCTGACGAGACCGGTAGCGCCACTCCTTTGCGGTTCACGTATCTGTGTGTGGATAAATCAAAAGTCAAAAAGCTTCTAGAACAATATGTTACGAAAACCTAGCCCTAAGTGGCTGTTCTATAATCACGTGATGTTTTTTTATCATTTTTAACCCCTCCCTCCCCCTTGGTGATACGTGGTGAGGTTTAAGACTACACCCCCCACGTGTATTTTTTAGTACCTACAAATAATCTTACACTCAAAGGTAACGACAATACACGTCGCTTTTCGGTATTAAAATCACGCGTTTGACGAAAAAATAAATACACGTGATATCTTACTATAGCCCCCCACCCCCCTTGTGACATTTCGTGATTTTTGCCGGACCCCTCCCTCCCCCTTTCGAACCTCACGTGATTAATGGACAGCCCCTAAGAGAAGAAAACTTCGCAACCCCCCTTTTTTTGGTTTCGCTGGGGAAATGCTTTATGCATACCGCCGCCCCTCGGCGATTATTTGGACTTCGGAAGCTACCCACTAAAACCTCAGCGGTATACCCTCACACGACACGCTTGTGGCGCCACAGGTTCGCGTAAACTACTGCCACATAAGTTTGGCAATCCTGTGGGCTATGTCGGTGACCCCGATTTGCCTGCGTATCTTCTCAGCATTAGCTTATAAGGATGGCATAGGCTGGTATATTCCGCGTGGTGACGGATTTAGAATACAGTGTCACCACCCCATTCCATCCTGACGGTGTCTTAAGAGTCGACAATACGAAATGCCATTTCTGATTCGATCTCGCAGGGAATTGCTTAGTTATAGAGGCTATTAATAATGTCCATCCCAAGGTTGTCTGTAAGAAATCGCATTCAGCGATAAGACCGCCCCTTGTACACAATATTGCTTAATACTGTATTTTGTCTATTTCTCTAGTGTACAATAAAGAGTTTATCTATCTATCTATTTATCCCTCTACACCTCTCCACCTCAGCCTTACCTAGGTGTCAGTAGATTGAGCCTCGCACTGGTGTGGTCAACGTCAAGCAACGGCTGGTCAGGCTGGGTTAACGTGACTCCGTATTTGCTGCTGTAGTACTCCCGGAAGCTGGTATGCGTGGCTGACGGGAACGCCGAATCCGGGGTCAGGTTCCAGCAAATCTCCGCCACCAGGAAGAACTGGATCAGAGGTCACTTTAACTGTACAGGGAAACTTTTGAACAAAAAAGAAACTCATACTGGTGTACCAGCATCATGTTTCCGGCAATCCGTAGTCAGTAGCGTGAAATCTGAAAAACTGGTTTAACCAGACAGTTACCGGCTGTCTGAATAGTACGTGTGCTAACGGATTTAGAATACACAGTGTCAGCATCCCATTATATGTTGAGGGTGTCGTAAGAGCCGACAAAAGGAAAAGACAAGGCCGTAACCTAACCACAAGATAGAATGGGATACTATAAACGGAAAACTTGATACGAAACCCTTTTTTTATGCATACCACCGCCCCCCGAGGGGAGAGGTCGGTGATTATGTGGGACTCCCGGGACACTACCCGGAACCCGTATACCCACTAAAACCCCAGCGGTATACCCTCACACGGCACGCTTGGAGAGCCAACGGTTCGCGTAAGCGCAGTCCACGTTGACGCCCCTTGATACGAAACCCTGTGTCAACCCGTCTGGCCAGCGTGCCACAGTAGGCTAATTACCCTCCCTGTGATGAGAGGAGCCCCGACTCAGCAGTGGGTCATTTATAGACTGAGAAGTCATCATCATTTCAGCCAAAAGACGCCCACTGCTGGACATAGGCCTCCCCCAAGGATTTCCACAAAGGCCGGTCCTGGGCCGCCCGCATCCATCGTTTGCCGGCGACCTTAACCAGGTTACGGTCCACCGTGTAGGAGGCCTTCCAGCACTGCGGTGTCCGGAACGCGGTCGCCACTCGAGGGCTTTTCTGCCCCATCGGGCGTCGGTCCTGCGCGCTATGTGCCCTGCCCACTGCCACTTAAGTTTAGCAATCCGGTGGGCTATGTCGGTGGTTTTCCTGCGTATCTCCTCATTTCTGACTCGATCTCGCAGGGAAACTCCGAGCAAAGCCCTCTCCATTGCCCTTTGGGTGACTTTGAGCCTTCTGATGGAGCCCATAGTGAGAGACTGAGGAGTAGAGGGGGATTCAAAAAGTATTCTCACCTGTGGTTGATCTTGGTTCCTATACCACGGAGTAACAACAGCTTCCCTGTACTTCTCCGTGTCAAAGACAAAAACCTCGCCAGGCTTGAGCAGCGGGTTCTCCATCTTCTTCACTTTCCCATCCTGGCGTAACAAAGTTGCGGATAAACAAAATATGTTTCCCAACTAGGTATATATATATAAAAAAGGTATATATTGTCCGTGTGGTGACGGATTTAGAAAACATGGTGTCACCGCCCCATTTTATCCTGAGGGTGTCGTAAGAGTTGGCAATAGGAAACAACAACGCCGAAAACCTAGCCGCAAGAGAAGGAAATCTTGATACGAAACCCTGTGCCAACCCGTCTGGCCAGCGTGGCACAGTAGGGTAAAAACCCTGTGATGTGAGGAGGCCCGACCCAGCAGTGGGTCATTTATAGGCAGTCGTAGTATTAGTAACGGCATTAAAGAACATGAAGAAGAACATTGAATGAGCAGATCTCTTGCGTCCTGTTGCCACCTCTAATGACACCCTCAGCATTGTGTGGGTTGGTGACTCGATATACAACTACTACTCAGCCCATAGCCTCGTTGGTCTAGTGGTTAGATGTGCCGCCTTTGGATCAACGGGTCCCGGGTTCGTATCCGGGGTCGGGCAAGTGTCTTTGTCTAAACCAGAGGCACTGGCTCGGAGTCTGGGTGTCATTTCTATCTATAATATGTATGTATTTACAAAAAAAAATGTATATAAGTAGTTTATATCATCCATCTCGTTACCATAACACAAGCATTAAGTTGCTTAGCTTGGGACGAGATGGCGTTGTGTGAAATGTCCAAGGATATTTATTTATTTATAGATGACCAACTGCCGAGACGCTCCTCCTGCAGTTACATGGAGGGTAATTAGCCTACTGTGCCAGACGGGTTTAGTATCATGTTTTCCTTCTCTTGCGGCTAGGTTTTCGGCCTTGTCATTTCCTATTGTCGAATCTTCGAACACCCTTAGGTTAATATGGGGTGGTGTTGACGATGAGTCCAGTGGCGGTTTTGAGTAGGCAAAAAAAACTTCTTGTAGGTTTCTCTTCATCTAATTCCAAAATGATACGAAATTACACAGACAGCGCGTCGTTACAGTTGGTAATAATTGACAAAAGTTAAGAATTAGTGGGCGGAACGAACGAACGCGTGAACTTCGTTCGCTCCGGTGCCCACTAGCGCCGTACACGGCAGCCGGAAGTTGCCGGCGTCAACAGGTGGTGACACCATGTATTCTAAATGCGACACCACACTGGTTTAAGAACGCTATTTTAACGAACCTTCTCGCCCTCGTTTTCTTTCTCCATCTCCTTCGGTTCCTCGGTTTCATCGTTCCTCCACAGCATCGGTTTCTCCAGTTCAGAATTCTTCATATCCTCAGTGTGCTGGTATATGAGCTCTAAAAACGGCCAGTCTATGTCAATCTTCGTTGTACCGTCTTCTGTTGTCGCTGAAATAAAAAAATAATTATTGAAAGAAAGAGTGAGTGAGTGAGTGAACTACATATATATTTGGTTGGATTTATATAATTGAGTGATGATATATGGTACAGAGACGTGGTCGCTCACTATGGGCTCCATCAGAAGGCTCAAAGTCACCCAAAGGGCAATGGAAAGGGCTATGCTCGGAGTTTCCCTGCTAGACCGAATCAGAAATGAGGAGATACGCAGGCAAATCAGGGTCACTAACATAGCCCACCAGATTGCCAAACTTAAGTGGCAACGAAGACGCAGTGCTGGTAGGCCTCCCACACGGTGGACCCACGACCTGGTCACGGTCGCCGGAAAGCGATGGATGCGGGCTGCTCAGGACCGGCCTTCGTGGAAATTCTGACCTATTTCTGATGATGAAGAAGCGGTAATGACTGCCAGCATGCTACATACTTTACACAAATTACCTGAAAAATCTAAACTAATAACATCAAAAAATATCGCCTACAAATGCGAGAATTACCAATAAGTCCTACACCGCGATAGCGAAGTTTACAGAGCAATTTGCATGGTTAAGATACCCACGATTAAGTTGATGGGGGATTGGCGCCGCAGCCCCCTGCTAGACCACCTCGTCTGGCTGGATGATTATCCCTTTGCGCCTAAAAAGCCACGAAATACTCACATTTGACAGTTGGTACTATGTAGTAATTATTGTGCGTCGAGCCCTCGCTTTGAAGTTTCATACCGCGTCTTCTCACTCGAAGAACTTCGGCGAACACGAAACGCATGAATCTGAAACAAATTGCACCATGTTCTAAACATCATTCCGTCTTCATCACATCTCTGTGTGGTGACGGGTTTAGAATACATTGTGTCATCCCCTCATTTCAACCTAAGGGTGCCGTAAGAGTCGACAAAAGGAAACGACAAGGCTGATAACTTAGCCACAAGAGAAGAAAAACTTGATAAGTAACCCTGTGCGAAAGAGTCGGCTAATTACCCGCCGTTTTCCGGGAGGAGGCCCAACTCAGCAGTGGGTCATTTGTGGGCTGAGTAGTAGTAATACTACCATAATAATTCTGGCGCTCGCCGCGGTAGATGTTTTTTAATACAGTTGCTCAAGAAGTGGCGTATTGCAGGGACGTATAGCGTTCGGGAAGTGGGCTATTACACACTCGTGCTTTTTTTTCTCTTTCCCAACCACCCAATCCAACCATGAAGTTTTTACTAATAAAAATCATAGAAGTTTAAATGATTCATGCAAATACGTATATTTCTAAAAAGAAACTACTTACTAATTTGTTTCAATATCAGATTTAATGATTTGATTGAATGAGTTAGGTTAGGTTTCATTTCAATTCATCTCATTATTTCATCTCATTATTCATTTTCATTTCATATCAATAAAAAAATTCTACTGCAGACTTGGCTTTATGGGCATAGTTGCATTTGCCCACTAGAATGGGTGAAGAAAAAAAAATCTATGCTTATATTCTACGGTTGGCGCCATTTTTGTTTTTATGTCATAAATGATTAGATCAGTGAGTTTATTGTGTTTTTATTAAATTGCTTCATTTTTTCTTAACTGTATCTTTCTAATATTATAAACGTGAAAGTTTGTAAGTATGGATGGATGGATGGATGGATGTTTGTTACTCTTTCACGTAAAAACTACTGAATGGATTTTAATGAAACTTTACAATAATATAGCTTATACATCAGAATAACACATAGGCTACAAGTTATAAAGATATTATGTGAATTACAACAATATAAACAAGTCGAATTCAAAATTTCTAATTGTCAAATTTTCGACCATATTAAACTATAGACTACATAACGTTTCGCTGTCAGTTGCGTTTTGTTAAAGTAGGTTTTATACGGACGGGATAAAAATCTCAGGTATCCTATGTCCAACTTTCTTTTTGTTTTAAATATATATAATGCGGAACAAAGTTCGCCGGGTCAGCTAGTTAAAAATAGTCGTTCAGTACACGTGCGGAACCGTCATTGCAACTTGTCGACTGTCGGAACTGTTGCAATGACAGCCTTTCCGCACTTGTAATGAAATATACTATTCTCACACGGACAAAACACGTGCGCCTACTTCTACGGTTTATGCGGCACTGAGGCCTGCGCGGGAGACGCTTTTAATTATGATCAAAAAGAAACACTGTCAATACGTCAATAGAGCATTTGAAACTGAGGCATGTATCCGTCCGAGGCAACTATCCGGCTTTTACCCTATTAGCTGAGTATATTGTTTCAGCTGCCAGATACAATGTTCAATTCAAATCATTTATTTCGCTTATGTCACAATGGACACTTAAAAATTGACAAGGGGCTGTCCATTAATCACGTGAGGTTCGAAAGGGGGAGGGAGGGGTTCGGCAAAAATCACGAAACATCACCAAGGGAGGTTATAGTAAGATATCACGTGTATTTAATTTATCGTCAAAGGCGTCATTTCTGAACCGAAAAGCGGCGTGTTTAAGCTTCTTTGTAGGTACTAAAAAATACACGTGATTTTTTATGGGGGGGTGTAGTGTTAAACCTCACCAAATATCACCAAGGGGGAGAGAGGGCTTAAAAAATTTAAAAAAAAACATCACGTGATTAATGGACAGTCCCCAACATATTCATAACTTTGGATCACGGGGTCCCGGGTTCGATTCCGGGGCCGAGCAAGTGTCTTTGTGTAAACCAGAGGCACTTGCTCCGAGTCTGGGTGTAATTTGGGTTCGTGAATTACATGTTTGTAAACTGCCGCCGCGATACAGGCACTACTAGTAGATAACCTACTGCAGGGGTAAACGTTTAAAAAGACATTACATTCGACCGTCTACCGCCAGTCCGGAACGCGACCACTGACGAGAAGAACTGGCAAGACACTCAGAGGATCCGCGAAGCTATTGAGATTAAAAAACATCCCAATTTCAAGATGGATTGGAGATGATGGTTGGCAGGTGCCACATGTATGGGATCCAGTCATAAAATTGATCAAATCTCAAGGACAACACTCATCTGCAATACCCCTGGACGCCGAGAGCGATTTCTGCGTGCACATGGAACGATATCCATAGAACTAAATTGTAGGCGGTAGATTTTAACTGTTTCTTTGTACTTTTGTAGACAACTGTCATCAAGTCTCTCCCGCGACCACAACTGCTGCAAAGCATTCGAAACGTCGGGAATTAAATAATGTAATAGACACACGATAAATACGTTAAAGAGTGTTTCATTTCAATGTGTAATAATCGCGAGAACCTAGGACATAAATGTAGCTTAATCTGTGAAATCAATATTAACAAAAAAAAAGTGCATTGAATGAGTCATAACACGGGTCTACCTTCTGATGAGGGTGGCTCTCCTCGGAGTCACTCTGACGTCAGCATCGGGCACATACTCCACGGAAACCCTGACTTCGCCAGACCTCGTGTAGACAGGGAAGGCGGGAATCTGCAAGCTGAGACAGAACTATAAAACCATTCGTTCATTCACTCATTCGGTCGACTTCAAACGTTTTTAACGCATTTCAAATTAATTTATTTATTTTAGGCTCACCAACAACTGTTTTCACTTAAAAAAAAAACATTATCATACAAACATGATTTAAGGCTTAGTGTAACAATTTCTTATAGGTAAGCACCTCATGCACTATTACATAATAATAAAAATTTACTTTGAATAATCAATGAAAATAGTAGTTATTTTAAAACTAATACTAGCCAAATTACAATATAGGTACTAACTTAACTATTTTGACTTATTGTTTTGCGGAACTTGGCAAGAGAATCAAAGCACACATCTACTAGGTCGCTGTAGCTATTAAGCAGGTTACAGAGACGAGGTATGGTGGAGCTTGCACCAAGAACTGTCCTGCAGTGTGGTGGTTGCAACGGAGTTATAGCAGAACGAAGGTATCTAACGGGGACCCTGAATTGAATATTTTTAAGCAACTGGGGGCAGTCTATAATACTCCGAAGTACTTTGTACAGAAAGGTGGCATCTGTAATAATTCTGCGTTTCTCTACCATACTGAAGTCACATAGTCTGGCTTCATAAGATCGTATTGTTTTGGTGATTCCAGACGAGTACGCTAGATGTCAAATGACATCAATAACTTTTAACGAATCGACTTATCGTACATAGTGTCACCCCATTCTATCCTGAGTGGTAAGGGCCGACAAAATGAAATGACAAGGCCGATAACCTGAGCGCAAAATAAGGAAAACTACGATATATACGTAGATCGTAGCAAGTGGAAAGAAGAGGTTTCTGCCTACGCCTACGGGAAAGAGGCGTGAAAAGAAACCCCCCCGACCCACCACCGGACTCTAACGCGAGGGTAGAAAGGGGGGCGTAACGTCACGTCCGTCCCCCTCGGCCTCCGTCAGCGGCGCGGGTCTGTGACATAACAGCCTCGCAGAAAGAAGCCACGACCAACTAGGTTGACCGCCAACCCGAGGACACTTGTGCACTGCAGCGGTTTTGCAGATATTGGGTATAACCCCCCCCCCATCTTTCACTCACAGAGAGAGTATTTTCAGGCCTCAACCGATTTTCATGGAACATATTATCGTGTAATGTGCACGTGATGCGCTTTTATTTGCAGTCATTCGGTTATTCTTCTCCACTTTCACCACCCACAACTTTTAAACGACACAACCTATTTTCATCAGTCTAAGAACACTCGACCGTAACTACAGAGCTCGAGCTACAGAGCCACAGACAGACACGTCAAACTTATGTCCCTCCATGGAGGAGGACTCAAAAGTGGGTGATTCAACATTCAACCAACAACTACACTAGTTGAAGGCCGCGGCCAAAGAAATTGGAATGAGGACGAAGAAGGCGAAGACTGGGGTTGTCAAAAGGCAAACACTCACTTGTCGGGTTCGTCTCTGGCCATCAGAATTCCTATCGCTTGCTTGGCGTGCTGCGGAGCGTGCAGCCGGCGACCCCGCGTGTTGTAACGCTCCGGTAGCGAACACCAAAGCGTGGATACGATAGCGTATAGCATGTTTCGCTTCCTACCTGAAAGTGATCAAAGACCATTCAAGTGCTCACGCTACATCAACTGTAACACCAAAATAACAATAAGTAAGAATTTTGCCTTGCCAAGGACAATCATTACATCCCAAAAATGTTCCGCGTGGCTATTGAGATTAAAAACATCCAAATTTCAATAAAGAGGATGGTTGGCAGGTACCACCTGCTTGGGAACCAGTTATTAAATTGATCAAATCTCAAGCTCAACATTGCCTCGTTGGTCTAGGGGCTAGATGTGCCGCCTTTGGATCAACGGGTCCAGAGTTCGATGCCGGGGTCGGGCAAGTGTCATTTTCTAAACCAGAGGCACATGTTCCGAGTCTGGGTGTAATTTGTGTTCGTGAATTACATGTTAGTAAACTGCCCCCGCGATACAGATTATACAAACTGCAGGCATTTCTTTTATTAAAAAACTAGCTGACCCGGCGAACTTTGTTCCGCATTATATATATTAAAAACAAAAAGAAAGTTGGACATAGGATACCTGAGATTTTTATCCCGTCCGTATAAAACCTACTTTAAAAAAACGCAACTGACAGCAAAACGTTATTTATGTTGTCTATAGTTTAATATGGTCGAAAATTTGACAATTAGAAATTTTGAATTCGACTTGTTTATATTGTTGTAATTCACATGATATCTTTATAACTTGTAGCCTATGTGTTATTCTGATGTATAAGCTATATTATTGTAAAGTTTCATTAAAATCCATTCAGTAGTTTTTACGTGAAAGAGTAACAAACATCCATCCATACTTACAAACTTTCACGTTTATAATATTAGTAAGATTCTTGTAAGTGTCCATCGTGACCTAAAAAAATATTTGAATTTGAAACAATTTACCTGTTCTCAATTTCGGTGGCGGTGATTCTCTTCTCTCTGCACTTTCTGGCAACAGCGTGGGAGTACCCAATGACCCTAACTCAGAGTCAGTGGCATCGAGAACTGGTTCGCAGTCCGTGAAGGGATACGCCGTCTGAAGTTATTTACCATATCTACTACTACCCAGCACATAAATAACCCACTGCTAAGTTGGGCCTCCTCCACAGGGAGGGAAAATAGCCTACTGTGCCACGCTGGCCAGACGGGTTGGCACATTTACTATCAAGTTTTCCTTCTCTTGCGGCTAGGTGATCTGCCTCAAGAGTTCCACTGGTAAAGGATACTGTAGGTTGATGACATTTGGTAGTTAAAATCCAAGAATCAAAATCTCATTTAATCAAGTTGGCTCATTAGAGCTCTTTTGACAAGTCAGACAATATAATAAAATTGATTATTTACCATCTACCACCGCTTCGGAATGCAGCTCTACAGAGAAGAGCCGTCAAGAAACTCTGCATTTGTTCTTTTTAGATCGCCATTTTTAGGTACAAGGCCGGGTTAAGACAGATTTGTGAGAACAAACTCGCGCAATAGTCGCAAAGGACCAAAAATTGGGCAAGTCCTGATGTACCCTTAATCTTGACACAACACTTACCCTCTTGTAGTAGTATTGTCTTCGCTTAGTCGTGCCAGGGCGAGCGTCTCCAGCCCCTTCCAAGTCTCCTGGCACGCAGGCAGCCATACCCCCACTCGCCTCTAGTTCCACGGCCTTGAAGTTCTCCTTGCCTGAATTAAGATTAGCAATATATAAAACTACTTCTACTTTTTAACCCATAAATGACCCACTGCTGAATCGGCCGTCCTCCAACTACAGTCCGCACCTATTTTTACGGCCGCTCTGAATATAGCCGCATTACGCTGCGCACAACACAAAATCAGGTATCCGAGGGGCGCACGGGGGGCGGGGAGGCAGGGCACGTCCTCGCCACCCGCGTGTTAGTGTGAGTGAGCTACGTTCGTATTGGTTATGAAATGTACGATGCGCAGGTTCGGACCCACGGCTACATTCTACTGTGTCACGCAGACCAGACGGGTTGGCATAGTGTTTCGTATCAAGTTTCCCTTCTATTATATGACGACACGATTGGCGCAGTGGTTGAGCGATCGACTGCTACACAGCATGTCGCGGGTTCGATCCCCGCACGGAAGAAATATTTGTTCCGGGTCTGGGTGATTTCTATCTATAATATGTATGTACATATTTACAAAAAAATGTATATAAGTAGTTTATCATCCATCTCGTTACCATAACACAAGCATTAAGTTACTTAGCTTGGGACGAGATGGCGTTGTGTGAAATGTCCAAGGATATTTATTTATTTTATTATTTATTGCCGCTAAGTTTTCGGCCTAATCGTTTCCTTTTGTCGGCTCTTACGACACGTTCAGGATAGAATGGGGTGGCGACACTATGTACTCTAAATCCGCTACCGCACGAACTAAGGCGTTGCTTCTTCTTCATGATAGGGGGAGGCCCGACTCTGCAGTGGGTCATCTACGGGCTTAGTAGTAATATGTACATATAATATATCGTCACTGTATAGGAAGAATTAACTAAGTCTTAAAAAGTGTCTGGCTATTTTCAACCTAATTTGGTGATACCTTAGGTCGAAAATTAACTACATATTTTTGGAGACTTACTTATTTCTCGCTCTACGGGGACGCTAAATATCCGTGTGGTGACGGGCAGAATATAAAACTTCTCCGCCGCACACTGGGAAATAACGCGTGTTGTGAAAGTCAACAAAACCCAGCAACTGGTGGTAGGATCTGATGGTCTACCACCCTCACAGCCAAGTCCGCCGCCAAGCAGTTTTACTGTGTTCCGTCGTGTGTACGTGAGAACCAGAGGCATTTCCTTGAATTGCCTGCTCCATCTTAGACACTACCGTTGCTTTCCATCACACAACCTAGAGTCACCGGCATTAAAGTCACTAATAAAAAAAAAATTACCAACCAGCATTATGCTGAGTCTGGGTTGGTTTGTGGCAATACTATAAAATACAATTGATGTTTATCTATGCTATATGTATGTTTGTCATTGTATTTTTGTCTCTTGCCCTAATAAAGAATATGTCTATGTCTAATTTCAGTTCAGGTCTCACCTATTGGCATTAGCTGGTCGTCCAACTCTCCAGACTTGTGAAGGATTCTGCAAGCCTGCAAGGCCACCATACGCTTCGCCAACACTTTCGTTGGCATCGGATGACCCTGAAACACAATACATGGCATTGACCTCGTTGCTTTATAGGGTTAGATGTGTCTCCCCTCGACCGTGCTGCCACTTTGTTGTGGTGAGGAGGCATGCGTGCCTTTAGGATCCGTTGGAGCCATAATAGCTCAGGGTCACCCATGCGGGGCGGGCCCACGGGGAGAGTCATGACGAAGAGCGGCACATGGAAGCGTGGTGGTTTTTGGCTCCGGGGACTCCTCTGCCCTCAGAGTTGCCTCGAGAGCCTTAAACTGTGGCGTTAGCCAGGGCGGACCCAGGCTGCCACTTAAGGACGGCTAAGGCTGCTAGCTAAGGAAGGGGAGGAAGGCTAAGGCTGCTAGCTAAGAAAGGGGGGCCAGCCAGGCGGCCATGTTCAGGACGTGCCTCTCGATGGGTTGGGGAGCGTCCAGAGCTCCCCTTAAAGCGTGGGGCCAACGTGTGCAAGATGATAAACCTATTAGTATAAAGGCAGTAAAATAAGCAGTAGAATAAATTAGGAAATAAAATAGGCTTAGAAAAGTAGGAACCGGAAACCCCAACCGGAAAGTATGAATGGCGATGAATAAATGTGTAGTATGCGGCATGAAAGTACGAGAGGCATGAAAAGCGAGAACTTGAATGGATGTGAAGAAAATTAGAATTGTAAAAGCTCTGTTCTCCATGACAGAGATAGGGTAGCTATATAATAAAAAAAATAAAAAAACGTGTGCAAGCGGGCCAGGGCCTTATCAGGGTCACGGAGCATGCTCCCTATTGGGGAGTGAAACCCGTGGCCCTGTTTCGGACAGTCGAGGGACATCGTTGGTTATAGTGGGCAGGTTGGGGCGCAATTGCCATCTTTCCGCGCCTCGGAGTCCCACATAACCCGGCTGGCGTTTAGCGGTCGGGTATCCATGAGGATTTCCAAGGTAAAAAGAACGGTTAGATGTGTCGCCTTTGGATTTTAGGCGCAAACGGATGATCATCCAGCCAGACGAAGTGGTATGTGTAGATAGGGGTAGCAGCGCCTATCCCCCGATAGTTGTAGTCGGGGATTTCTTAACTGTGCGAATTGCTCTTGAATCTTCGCTATCGCGGTGTAAGACTTTTTGTTAATTCTCGCATTTCTAGGCGATATTTTTTGATGTTATTAGTTCAGATTTTTCGGGGGGAAAATGTGTAAAGTATGTAGCATACTAGTCGCTACAGGAGCAACGGGTCTCGGGTTCGATTCCGGGGTCGGGCAAGTGCAAGCTACGGCTCAGCCCATAAATGACCCACTGTTGAGTCGGGCCTCCTCCAACTACATAGAGGGTAATTAGCCTACTGTGCCACGCTGGCCAGACGGGCCGGCTGGACTCAATATACTCACCACAATATTATATTTCACAGGACAATTGAGCGGTAGCCTCAGTGTGCATATGTAGGCGGTTCGGGTCTGGTCTGAACCTGGGACAGGAAGCTGGACCTCCTCCATCCAGTACTGGGGGGCTAGACGGGTGAACGTATCTGATGGAAGCTTGCCACAGTACCTATAAAAAGTCATAATCATCATCATTTCAGCTAAGATACATTCACTGCTGGACATAGGCCTACCCCAATGATTTCCACGAAGGTCCGTCCTACGTACGGTCCGTTAACCAGGTCGTCGGTCCACTGTGTGGGAGGCCTACCAGCACTGCGCTTTCCGGAACGCGGTCGCCATTTGAGGACTTTCCTGCCCCATCTGACGTCAGTCCTGTGAGCTTTGTGCCCTGCCCATTGCCACTTAAGTTTGGCCATCCTGTGGGCTATGTCGGTAACTCTGGTTTGCCTGTTCATTTCTGACAAATCAACAGGTATACACAAAAACAATATGGAAAAACTCACCTATTTATCAGAGTGATGGCAGAGCTCAAGTCCACACTGGCTTCATTTAAAATCTTCTTGCTCTCACTCTTACTAACTCCGTCCTTGTCACTCGTATCTTTTCTAACATCACAAGAACACTTCACACTATTTGTATCATCACTACACTTGTTACAACTAATCACTTTACCAACATCACTTTGTTTTGCATTACATAAAACACTTTCTGGAATGTTCTCCACTTCAGACTCCGCAAAGTCTTTCATTTCTTCTGATTCAATACCAAGCCTACCCAATTTCTTTTCTAAATCATTCACAGAATTTCCATCGCGTAATCTACTTACATCTATTTCCTCTAAATCATTATTGATTAATTCATTTTTCTCATTCAACTCATAATCACATTTTTCATTTTCATCAATTACTTCAATGTTCTTATCATTGCTTACTTCCATATTATTATCAGCTACCTTTGGAATATCATCATTGTTAATATCATTTATGAAACTATCATTATTATCGCCTAAATCATTACATATCCCTTGAGTTTCATCAATTGCTTTACCAGAATCCACATCATTGTTAATATTACTATCAAATTTCAGATCAATTGCGCCAGTTTTATTGTCAGCTGCAATTTTATTTGTTACACTAATAACATCTCTGTCAATATTATATTTATTATCGTCTATAATGTTAGTTGCAACTGCATTTCCTATATTAATGACGTCACTGTCATTTTTAGGTTTAGCGTCGTCGTGCGGAGTGTAAGGTTTAACTATGGGGGTATATTTATCAGCCACATCTTCTTCGCTTTGTGGAGGCTCATCTTGTACGCCACAACCACATTTTCTGCTTATAATCTGAAAATCAAACGTGGAACAGTCAGTATGATTTTATTACTAACTGGTTTAGTATTGCGTGTTGACTGATATAGAATACATAGTGTCACCACCCCATTTCATCCTGAGGGTGTCGTAAGAGGCGACAATAGGAAATGTCAAAGCCTATAACCTAGCCGCAAGAGAAGTAAATCTTGATATGAAGTAACTTAGTGACTAATTACACAGAACACCCACTAAACATCGGCGCACCGTCCCACGCCGCCTGCCTCGTACCACTGTGTCTCGGATAGCATTTGCAACCCCTAGAATCACAAAGCTACCATTCGCAGTGACCAGTTAGATTCCTGACCTGATCGAGTTCCCGGTAAGTGGCTAGATGCTGCAGCAGAACATCTGTTGTGTTCGCGCTGTGACTGCAGAGCAAAGCAGCGGTAGCCCTGGAAGCTCTGGCCCGACCCCGACAAACACCATAGGATCTGTACCTGAAAAGGTAATAAGCAGACTTCAAAAAAAGAGCGTGGTATATACACATCTAGCGACCCGCCCCGGCTTCGCACGGGTGCAATTAATGAACCTCTAAATTTATCAGAGGTTCTCTACAATATTATGCATGTATGATACTTATAAACCTTTCTCTTGAATCTCTGTCTATGTATGCATAAATCTTGAAAACTAGGCAATGGATATTGAAGCGGTTTCTTTGAATGAATAGAGTGATTCAAGATGAAGGTTTATATGTACAACACATGCATAATTGCACCCGTGCGAAGCCGGGGCGGGTCGCTCGTACACAGTATAATTATAATTAATGGATAGCGTTCGGGGATGACAACGCGAGTTCCAATATTTTTGTTCGCCCAATAAGTGCACAAGGCGCCTAAAGGAGATTGAAACCATTGGAAATCAACTTACGATGGAGGCACGTCCCAACGGAGGACCAGGTTACACCTGGGCAAGTCTATACCTTCTTCCAGGGCGGAGGTGGCCAATAGAAGATTGCATTCGTGCATACGGAACCTGGAAGTAGAATAGAATAACCTTTATTCTCAGAAAAATGCACACAACACCGGAGATATGGTGACACAAATATAAAGATACATTATTACATTTAAATTCAAAATCAAAATGTTTTTTATTCGAATAAATTCTTGCGAATGCTTTCAAATAGTCAAAGATTTTAAGAGAAAAAAAAATAAAAATAAAAATCATAAAATAAAATTAGTAATTTAGTTTTTACCACCGCTTCGGAATGCCATTCCATAGAGAAGAGCCGGCAAGAAACTCCATGGTTGCTCTTTTAAATAAGAGGGTTACTATGATGGTGGTACAAACAAGTCTGACAGATTAGTGAAAGCAATAACACGCATAAACGTGTAGCACGTTAAAAAATTAGAAAATAAAAATTAGAAAATAATGTGTATGGAGACTACCACCTAACGTGGGACAGAGGCCGTGATGATGATGGTAACTTTACATATGACGATTTATAAGAGTTTTGTGATAAAACCTATGTAAATAAAGTTCAAGTTGAAGTCACCACACGGAAATAAATAAGACTGTTATGCCCTAAAATGCTCACTTTTTCAAAACCTCTTCCTGTTTCTTCCCCTGTCTTTGACACTCCTTAGGGTCCACTGAAGGGTCTGCTGGGCGTTCCGTGGCGCAGTACTGAGCGCAGAGGTAAGAGAGTTTCCTATTACAGCGAGAAATGTCCTGAAAATTAAGTACAACACATTTGTAGATCTCCACCGCACGCTGGGAAACAACGCAAGTTGTAAAAGTCAATAAAACCCAGCACCATTGGTGGTAGGATCTAATGGTCCGCCCGGCTAGCTACCACCCTCACATCTAAGTTTTACTGTTCCATCGTGTGTATGTGAGAGCCGGTGCCCGACATGGCATTTCCTTGAATTGCCTGCTCCATCTCACACCCTGGCGTTGCTTTCCATCACGCAGGCCTAGCGTCAAAGGCATTCAAGTCAGTGATAAAAAAAATATGTTTATAATGGTATGGGGACGCCGTTCATATCACTGATTGGCGGACCAGTCGCACAATGACCTTTCCCCAGGCCGATGTGAATCTTTCTTTAGACGAAATAAGACATTAAACTATTCAGCCTACAAACAACCCACTACTGAGTCGAGCCTCCTCCCATAACATGGAGGGGAGTATACTATGCCACGCAGGCCAGACGAGTTGGCGCAGGGTTTCGTATCAAGTTTTCCTTCTCTTGCGGCTAGGTTTTCGGCCTTGTCATTTCCTTTAGTCGGCGTCGACGTCACAGGCAATAAATTACCAAATATGTGACTTACCACTATTAGCATAAAGAGTATTTTCGCTATCAATGCTTCCTTCATATACACAATCCCACACAGAGCATCTGGATTTAGCTGCATCTGCTGCACTCTGGCTGCATTACTTCTCTGCACTCTACTCCGACCTCTCGCTCTACCAGTGCGTCGAGGAAACGGAAATATAGGCTTCATACACGCCATCTTGTCTCTAGAATTATCAACCTTACTCTCTTGCTCTTTAGCATCTATTTGGCTAGCATTCGCATCACTAGTTGAATCTTTACCGTTATCATCACTTACAACTTTATTGTCTACAGAATTAGGACTATTTTTATCTAAATTGACAATTTGTGCTATATGTCCTTCAGTTTCTTTAACAGTATGTTCCTTACTCGCAACTTGTTCTAAAGCTTCTGCATTATCAGTTACATAGTCAATATCTTTTAAGTTACTAACAATAATGTTGACACTATCTTGAATTTTATCACCGAGTGCAGCAAAATCACATTTGTCTAATTCGTTTAGCATTTTTGTCGTATCGATTTTACTGTCTGCTTCATCGATTGTCTCGGTTTTATCATTCGGAATATTGTATTCAGCTTTATTCTTAGGTTCAATAGCTTGTACTTCCGGCGGTTGAAATTTTTCTAGAATCTCAGCGAACCTTAACACTTTGGGTGTACAAAATTTCTGCACTTTATCCCAATCCGATTCATATCTACTGAACACCAAATCGGCATAGCAACGGATTTTAACAAAGACTGTGGTGCATAAACAGAGTAGGAGGAAATGTCTTTCATACGGCGTTTTGATTTTTAACTTTTCTAGCTTAGTTAGTAGGGAGATGGCGGCTTTGTCCGCTGCGTAGGGTCCTGCAACCAAATTTGAACTTTAGTGCCTTGGACATAACAGATATGTTCATCATTTCTGCCAAAAGACGTCCACTGCTGGACATAGGCCTCCCCCAAGGATCTCCACAAAGGCCAGTCCTGGGCCGCCCGCATCCACTGCTTTCCGGCGACCTTAACCAGGTCGTCGGTCCACCGTGTGGGAGGCCTACCAGCACTGCGCCTTCCGGAACGCGGTCGCCACTCGAGGACTTTTCTGCCGCATCGGGCGTCGGTCCTGCGAGCTATGTGCCCTGCCCACTGCCACTTCGGTTTGGCAATCCGGTGGGCTATGTCGGTGACCCTGGTTTGCCTGCGTATCTCCTCATTTCTGATTCGATCTCGCAGGGAAACTCCGAGCATAGCCCTCTCCATTGCCCTTTGGGTGACCGTAACCGTAACCCCTCCTCCCGTCCTTGTCACATTTATATAACCCTATGTGAGGCCTATGTCTAGCATTGGGTCATATATGGGCTGCGTAGTAGTAATACTATAGGCTATAGCAAACTACGACAATTGAAAAAGGGTTTCGTATCCAGTTTTCCTTCTTTTACGGCTAAGTTAGCGGCCTTACCCTTTACTTTTGTCGGCTTTTAGGACACCCACAGGATGGTATGGGGTGGTGACACTATGTATTCTAAATCCGTCACCACACGGAACATACGTCCACTGCTGGACATAGGCCTCCCCCAAAGATTTCCACAAAGGCCGGTCCTGGGCCGCCCGCATCCATCGTTTTCCGGCGACCTTAATCAGGTCATCGGTCCACCGTGTGGGAGGCCTACGAGCACTGCGCTTTCCGGAACGCGGTCGCCATTCCAGGACTTTTCATTATAGCATTAACCTCACCTAATTGCTCCAAAACGTAGAGAAAATGTTTAAAAACGATTTTCGGATCAATGGTCGGTTCCGGAATACTCATAAACTCTTCGTACAATTCCTCGCCGTATATCTCAGTTGGGTCGTGCCTGAAAAATATATGACCATTTTTATCCTATAAATGAGTCTACTGTGCCACATTGGCCAGAAGGGTCCCATAGGGTTTCGTATCAAGATTCCTTCCTTCTCTTGCGGCTAGGTTTTCGGCCTTATCATTTCATTTTGTCGGCTCTTAAGATACCCTCAGGAAGAATTGGGGTGGCGACACCATGTATTTTTCAACTTTGTAATTATTCAATTTCTGACAATGGCATGGTTGTCACCATTTCAGACCATAAATGGCCCACTACTTAATAGGGCCTCCTCCATATTCATGAAGGGAATTACCCAGCTGTGCCATGCTGGCAAGGCGGGTTGGCAGAAGATTTGTATCAAGGTTTTCTTCTCCTATGGTTAGGTTAAGACACTCTCAGGGTGGTATGGGTTAGTGATATTTTATATTCAAAATCCTCGATGTCCTTAGGTTTTCGCGATTATACAATGTATACGCGATAAATCGGTTAAAGTGTTTAATTTGAAAATACGAACAATTTTAATAGTATGCTATATCGTCCTACTATAATAATATCCTACTAATATTATAAATGCGAAAGTTTGTAAGTATGGATGGATGTTTGTTACTCTTTCACATAAAACCTGCTGAATGTATTTTAATAAAACTTTACAACAATATAGCTTATACATAGGCTACAATTTCTAAAGCTATTGTGAGAATTGTCCAAAATAAGCGGGTAAAACCGCGGGCGCAGCTAGTAGCAGATATTTTTATTAGAATAAGACCAGTACTTCGGAAACTTCACAGACCTGGGTATTTGCTAATTAAGGTCGATGGCAGTAAGCGATAAATACACCGCCTTGACTTTGTTACCTCTTTTTGTAAAGAAATAACATATATGTACAACAAAAATATTGTAAACTAGAAGACCTAATATAGCGCCTTGCGAAACACCACACTTAAAACGACTACAAAAATGTACCCATCTGATTGGTTAATATGTGTATAAAGGGTATAAGTAACTAATTTCCAAATAATCCAAAAATACATACGTTAATAATAACTGATTGGGCCATAATTTGCAACCAATGGTGTGATACTCTATCAAATGCCTTAGTCAGAAAAAGATTTCAGCCTCACCTGTGATCGGTAATGAATTCCAATGCTTCGTTTATAGTATCCTTCATGTACCGTTCTAAATCTAAATACTCTTCAGACAATTTTTCGTCAGTTGGTCTTCCAGAATATTCGATAATAAGCTCCCGAGGTTTCGTTATGGACGCTGCTAATCTGAAAATAAAAACTTATGTAGCTCGACTTTTCTTGCTGTATGTTTAATAAATAAGGAAGTATTTTTGAGCACTTTTACTAGGCATTTGCGTAAAATATAATTGCAAATGGGAAATATTTGACCCTTGAAAACACTGTTGGACAGCAGCCTATTTGGGACCATAGACTCTTCACTGACAATTTCATAATCATAGGTAAATATCGTAAAACTTAACTTTTAATATACATAAATACAAGTAAAAACAAATATTATTTTATAAGCACGAAATCATTATCTGTATATTATTTGTTTCTATGTTACCGTTTGCCACCATCAATGTCTTCTGCCAAGTCCATCTGACAACACAGTGTCTTCTCTAACTCCTCAATCTTCCACTCTAGCTTCTCATACATATCAAAATCGTCCGAATTCTCATACGTCCCCATCTCTACTTCTTGTGCTACACTTTCAACAGCCTTTGTCTTTCCAAGCTCATCTTTCTCTTTTACATCTTCTATCAAAGCCAATACTCTGCTTTCAGAATCTTCTGCCTCTTTTTCGTTTGTTTTGGAATCCTCTTTATTCTTTTCTTCTTCTTGGGAGTATTCTGTTGCTTTGTCTTTTACTTTATCGTCTTTTTTCCTTGTGGTAAACAGTGGATATGTGAGCCCTAATATAACAGGTTGTTCGCTATGGTTGCATTTATTGTATTGTTGCATGATCTGTAAAGAATATAACCGTAAATGTTACAGATTTCTTCTTGCCACTAGGATGGTAAGTGTTAATCGTAGTCTATGGATGTTTTGACGATGGCCCGTGTGGAGACGGATTTAGAATGCACAATGTCACAAACCCGCACCATCCTGAGGGTGTGACAAGAGGCGACTAAAGGAGCGCGAGAAGCAGATCACCTAGCCGCAAGAGAAGAGAAATTTGATACAAACCCTGTATAGACAGGGGCTACTAATTTATATTTTTTTTGTGTTTCAGATGTGTTTATGGGACTTTTAGTCACATCTAGCTCTGTAAGATCAACTCATAAAGTTAGTAAGTTCGAAAGTTTTAAGCCGAAAACCTAGCCGCAAGAGACGGTAGGTTCTCTGCCATGTAATTTCCTTTAGTCGGCTCTTACGACACTCTCAGGATTGAATGGTGTGTCGACACTTTGTATTCTAAATCCACACGGAATCACAAAAACACACAAAAAAGAATGAATCGAAAAATTTAAGCGTATGCTCATGAGTAACCCCAGAGATTCAATTTTTTTTTTCTTAAAAAACGAAACCTTTGCCCTAGACATAACCTGTATCGCTGGGGCAGTTTACAAACATGTAATTCACCACCACCAATGACACCCAGACTTATAGCAAGTGCATCTGGTTTGGACAAAGAAACTTGCCCGACCGCGCATTCGAACCCGGGACCCGTTGATCCAAAGGCAGCCAAACCAACGAGGTAGTCATATCAGTCAGTCTTCAATACTTACATACTTCAAGTGGTCATCTTCATACACCAAATGACAGCTGTCCAGAACCAGAACATTAATGCTGGACATTGCGAGAGTTTCTTCTGATAAAATATGATGAAGAACTTCCGATGTACACACAATTACCTGTGTGAAAAATATGTATTTACATAAAATGGTTAAAAGAGATATTTTTTAGTTACCAGCATTACACTTTACTCTATTTACCCGAAAACCCTAAACTAATAACATCAAGAAATATCGCCTACAAATGCGAGAATTACCAAAAAGTCCTACACCGCGATAGCAAAGTTTCAGGAACAATTCGCACGGTTGCGAAATCCCCGACTACAACTATTGGGGGATAGGCGCCGCGGACCCTGCCAGACATACCACCTCGTCAGGCTGGATGATCATCCTTTTGCGCAAAAGAGATTAATATAAACCGAAACCGCTGCACTAGGTATAACTTGTATGCACTTTACAAACATGTAATTCATGAACGTAAATGACAACCAGACTCGGTGCAAGTGCCTCTAGTTTAGACAAAGACACTTGCCCGACCCCGGAATCGAGCCTGGGACCCCGTGACCCAAAGGCTGCGCATCCAACCCCTAGACCAACAAGGTACCCGGTCAGACTCCACCAGCCGAGTATCCTTTAGGCTCTCGCGCAAAGTCCTTACCTCCTTGCTGTCCAGTTCAGCTACCCAATCGTAAACAGCATCCGGAGAGACCGCTTCCGTTATAGCCAAGTCAGTCAGGATCCTCAGCTCGTAAGCCACCACCTTGACCCTGGAAGCTCTTGTCACATACGCGGACCTCTTTTGACCATCGAAGAGAGACCTGCCACAATTGGACGTTCTAAGGTTCTAACTCCTAACGCAAACAGAACGGCGATGAAGATCTCAAAAGTACTACTCAGCCCATAAATGCTCCCCCGGCTGAATCGGGCATCCTCCAACTACATGGAGAGGTAAACTACATGGCTAGACGGGTTAAGGCTTCGCTCTGTTGGACAGTATATTACCATAGTAGTAGAACACATCTCGGTGTCATAGCGTGCCGTCAGTTTAGCACTCTGACGCGCGCTAAGTACGCGTTATATTTGGGGAAGCCTTTTTCATTCTCTTGCGGCTAGGTTATCGGCCTTGACATTTCTTTTTGCCGACTCTAACGACACCCTCAGGATGGAATGGGGCGGTGACTCTGTAATTTAAATCCGTCACCACACGGACTAAAACCCGGTAGTAGTACCGGCTGTCATTTAAAGATCTATGGCAGTAAATACACTTTGCCAGTACTCGAAGACTGCAGCCACTGTAACAAACCCTCATCATTTCAGCTAAAAGACGTCTAATGCTGGACATAGGTCACCTGCAAAGACTTACGCGAAGGCCAGTCATGAGCCGCCCGCATCCGACCGACGACCTTAACCAGGTCGTTGGTTCACCGCTTACCAGCACTGCGCTTTCCGGAACGCGGTTGCCACTCGAGGCCTTGTCTGCCCCATCATGTAAGGGGTTTGCCATAATCGCCACGCTTGGCAGGCGCGTTAACGATCGCAGTAACGGATAGTGGATGTTCAACAGAACGTCGTTGCTGCTCAACGTCTGTTGTCCCTTAGTTCTACGACACCCTCAGGCTGGAATAGGGTGGTGACACTACACGGAATCGCCAATCGTCGGCCATGGAAACTCACCCTCGTATCTGATATGCCTTCTCGTACAATAGTCTCACTGGTATAAATGACGCGTATTCCACAGCGAGGATGTTCTTGGAGGCAGCGGCTGCTGCCAGGCGAGCTCCACCTTCGGCAGCAGTAAACTGGGAGCAGCTGGCCTCCATTGTTCTGAAATATTGGTAATAAGCCGAGCTAAGGGTAATGATCAAAGGGCAATGGAGAGGGCTATGCTCGGAGTTTCTCTGCGAGATCGAATCAGAAATGAGGAGAGGGATCAGGCAAACCAGGGTCACCGACATACCCCACAGGATTGCCAAACTTAAGTGGCAGTGGGCAGGGCACATAGCGCGCAGGACCGACGCCCGATGGGGCAGAAAAGTCCTCGAGTGGCGACCGCTTTCCGGAAAGTGCAGTGTTGGTAGGCCTCCCACACGGTGGACTGATGACCTGGTTAAGGTCGCCGGAAAACGACGGATGCGGGCGGCCCAGGACCGGCCTTTGTGGAAATCCTTGGGGTAAACCACTAAAGGACCCAAGCAACTGACATATTACAAAGGATTGCACAGTCAAAGTGCCATTTGTCAGACCACATAGACCGAAAAATGTGGTATATCTTGTTAGTTATATTAGTTAACTACCATACAACATGTGATCAGTTACCACAAAACACTGGCAAAAATTGCCAATGCTAAGGCAGATTGCCATAGAAAATAAACCATAGTTGGTAACATCTGACCTCCTCTGGCTTTCTACTATCTATGGCAGTTGGTTCTCAAGGTAACTCTGAGCACAGAACAGCCCCTGGATCCAAACCCCGATAACACTGCTCTTAGTCTGCCTTTCACTATGGGCTTGCTCAGTATGGCCCCTACTACTCATCCCATAAAAGACCCACTGCTGGGTTGGGCTTCCTTCAACTACATGGAGGGTAATTAGCCTATGCTGGCCAGACAGGTTGGCACAGGGTTCGTGTCAAGTTTTCCTTTTCTTGGGACGAGGTGATCTGCCTCTCATGTTCCATTAGTCTCCCTCAGGTTGAAATGGGGTGGTGACACAATGTATACTAAATCCATCACCACATGGATTAATGGATTATTGGTATAGCCCCAATAGATCCTACAGGTATAAAAGTCAACACCATCACAGGAGAAGTTAAGAACTTGCAACAAGAATATAGGCTGCCTCATAGGTCTAGTGGTTAGATGTGCCGCCTTTGGATCAACGGGTCCCGGGTTCGATTCCGGGGTCAGGCAAGTGTCTTTGTCTAAGTGGGCAAGGCACTGGCTCGGAGTCTGGGTGTCATTTTGTGCTCCTGAATTACATGTTTGTAAACTGCCCCCGCGACACAGGTTATAGCTAGTGCAGGCGTTTTTTTTTTTTTTTTTTTAAATTGTTGTAGCAATTGTAGTTACGATTTAAATAAAGTCACATATTGCATTATAGTTTTGTTCATGAATACTTTGACATTATCAAGTTGATACATACTGCAGATAGACAAAATGATTTCATCCTTCAGAAACCATCAGTTCCGGCCATTCTAATATCTCTGGCAGTTTTCACACATATTCAGTACTGTGCAACTGACACTTGGTTTAATCTTTTATTTAGCGGTGGCCGACCCGACCGGGTAACCAAACCAGGTTAGACTGACGCTGACCGCAATAACATTTTTGTAAGAAAGACTAACAGTCTAACACCAATGGTTTATCTCACAAGCTTACTAAAAACTTTTATGGATCACTCTAAAGGTTAACAACCCCCACCCGGCGTCTAGGCATAATACTTCTATGACAACAGTTAAATATAACAAAAGTAAATCGATGTTTTCCGAATTAACAGCAACAGGTTAACTATAAATTAAAATTGACATTAAAAACGACTGAATTACTTACATGTTTTCCTTACAGCCGTTAACAAAGCATTATTTATGTCCACAACACTGATTTTCTGGGGTTATTTACAAATAATGATTGTAAATTTTATTGTTAGTAGTTTGCAATCACAAAACTACGTTCTCGGACTTCTCGGCTCACATTGTCTTAGCTACATATTATGACCAACAACTTGTCGGGTCAGCAATAACAAAATAAACACTTTGTAAAGCGGTAATCAAGTAAAAATACTAGAATAAAAATAGAAAATGGTAAACTGTAAAAAATTCGCAAAGTTATTTCTTGCGAGAATGGAAGCAATTCCGATCAGTTTATCAGTTCCGATTGGCTTTGCACCAGTTTATCGCGTCAGTCAAGCAGGGCTGGAATCAATCTGTCCGAAAATTAACCCGTGTGAAGCCGGGACGGGCCGCTAGTAATTATTATAACTTTAATTTCCTATAATTATTTATTAGCAGGCAAGCAGTTAAATCGGCTGGTGGTTATTCCTTTGCTCTACAAGTTTTCAATATATAGCTGCAAGGATGTTTTATGTCAATGATGTGGTTTCCTTTAATTAGGGAAACAAAATAATTTGTATTGTTAATCTATTATTTGTGAATGTGTATTGTATTCCCTGTTGGAAATCCTAAATAAATAAATAAATAAATAAATTACTGCCTGTGATAAGCAATGGATTTCTTAATACTGAGCAATGAAACGCAATGTATGTCGTATAATGAAGTTATTGACTTCGTTTTTAACGCAACGAATCGCAACGTTGAGTGCCTAATGAATAGCATACAATACGTATACTAAATGAGATAATATAAATATTTGTTTTGTATATTTTACATATTTTATCGCAATCTAGGCCATTTTTATGGGACGATTACATAGGTGACAATAACAAAGATTTACAGAACAGAATGAATCTGTTTATGATACTATATTTTCATTGCAAAATAAATCTTATTTGTTAGAACCGGGGGGTTGGGAATTCGATGATTCGCAAATATGTTCCCAGCGTTAGCTTTTCCGATTAGTGCCAACATTGCTGTGCTCAACGAGTTAAGCTAAATAACGTCCTTATAGCATTTATGTATGTATGTGTGTGTACTGTATTGTGTAGTGTTTGACGTTTCTCACGAAAAGTAAACAAACTATAACATTTGTTTTAATTACATAAAACTCTGCGTTTGTGCCACAAAACCCCAATATGGAAAGAATAAAGGAGTTAGAGAAAGAAGTCATAGACCTCCGGAAGCTCTTGCAGGCAAAAGAGACTGAATTGTATGAAATAAAGAAAGACTGGAAAAAGGTATTTTATCTCGTCTTTTAGCCCATAATTCAACAGTGATGGGAAAAGATTATCTTTTTCAATAGGTAGTGGGTCCTCAATGGTAGTGGTATACTGCGCCGGGCTAACGGGGGTATAGAATAAAATATATACCAGAATACTCTCTAGTGCACTTGATGAATACATCACGTAAAATAAAATAAATTACTTACACAGATAGTAGTTTTCGTATTGATATGCTCAGCTTCCAAAGAACCAAGTTACTCACAGAATTTGTGATGAGATGTGCTGTATCATTGTGTGGTGATAGATTTAGAATACATAGTGTCACCACCCCTTTCCTTTATGAGGGTGTTGTAGAACCTACAAAAAGGAAATGACAAGGCCAATAACCTGGCTGTAAGAGAAGGAAAACTTCGTACAAAGCCCTGTGCAATCCATGCACAGGCTGTCTATCCAGGGTGGAAATGTAGGGTAACCCTCCATGTAACTGGAGGAGGCCTGATTCAGCAGTGGGTCTTTTGTGGATTATTCTCACAAGCTCTGGTCCTCATGCCCACTGAACATCCTCCTGGTCCTGCCTTGACCGTGTCTGTACAGCACCAGTTTTTATAGACACTGTATATAATTATGTATGATTCGTTTCAGAAACCCATTACTGTGGAGAGTTTGGACAAGAGTGGTAGCTTAGAGAAGCCTAAAGTTGAATTCGATGTCCTGCCAAAATGGGCTATAGAAAGGTGAGCTAGTTAACGATGATATTTATAACTCAAACTCAAAAAGAACTTTATTTACGTAGGTTTTGTCACAATACTCTTATAAATAGTCATATTTAAATTTAACAATAACATCTTACGGTTGCTATCCCGCGCTAGGAAGTAGTCTCCACACATACCTATCAGTTGTCATATCTACATTCGCACCTTTCATTCACAATTCCTCACTCCTACAATCCCTCCATCTCTCTTGATTGCTCACAATTGCTACATCCACTTACATGCATGCTGAAACTACCATCGGATCAAAAGGCTGCTCTACAGAGAAGAGCCGGCAAGAAACTCCGTAGTTGTTCTTTTTTCGATGTTTTCTCAATCTGTCACCACACAGACGGAGTCACTGATGAATGAAATAAAATCCTTTCAAGATTCTGCAATAACAGTATGCGATTTTTGATTATGATAACTTTTTACTATGATCCGTATTTCCATGTCTTCAGGTATAGTAGACAGATCCTCCTGCCGGATATAGGCGTGCAGGGCCAGGAGATGCTGTGTGCTGCCAAGGTCCTGGTGGTCGGAGCTGGGGGGTTGGGGTGTCCAGCTGCAGCGTATTTGGCTGGCGCTGGAGTAGGTAAGGTACACCAGAGTTGCCCAGATTGTCCTCAGAGTTGCCCAGCGAGCCCTAAACTGCTGCGGTGCACCAGTGTCCTCAAGTTGGCGGTCAACCTGGTTGGTCGCTAAGCCGAGGGCTGGCGTGGCTTTATTCTGCGACGCCGTTATGTCACAGAAGTGGGCAACGGGGTGGTTCACGAAGGAGGAAGCTCCGGCTGACCCCCGCCGTGAAAGGAGGCCGGGCTGGAGGAGAAAGTGACGTTACGCCCCCCTTCTGCCCTCGACTTAGAGGCCGGTGATGTACCGGCGGCGAAATCCTTAATGTCTGAGGACATCCTAGTTGCCCGGGACGCCCTCCAATAGTCGGTTGCGCGTGTAGCGAGCATCACGTCGCGCGTCGGGGCGTCACAGTGGAATGCGTTTTCGCAAACCTGTGGTGCCACAAGCGTGTCGTGTGAGGGTATGCCGCGGGGGTTTTAGTGGGTAGACAAGTAGTTTCCGGAGTCCTACATAATCGCCGACCCCACACCTCAAGGGCCGCGGTATAAATAAATATCCTTGGACATTTCACACAACGCCATCTCGTCCCAAGCTAAGCAACTTAATGCTTGTGTTATGGTAACGAGATAAATGATAAACTACTTATATACATTTTTTTTTGTAAATACATACATATTATAGATAGAAATGACACCCAGACTCCGAGCCAGTGCCTCTGGTATAGACAAAGACACTTGCCCGACCCCGGAATCGAACCCGGGACCCGTTGATCCAAAGGCGGCACATCTAACCACTAGACCAACGAGGCAGTATTCATAAACCATTTCCCCAGCGAAACAAAAATGAAAGGCACATATCTCGCAGGACTAACTCAGAAAAGTACTCGAATGGCCGACCGCGTTTCGGAAAGCTCAGTGCTCGTGGGCCTCCCGCACGACGATTTGGCTTAGGTCACTGGAAAGCGATGGATGCTGGCGGCTCAGGACCGGCCTTCGCGGAACTATGTCCAGTAGTGGACGTCTTTTGGCCGAAATGATGATGACGTCAAAAAAGGAGGGTATGTATGTTTTTTTAATGTTCAACAGGAGAAATCGGTATAGTTGATTATGATGAAGTGGAAATAACGAATATACACCGCCAGATATTGCACACTGAGGCAGATGAACGCATGGGTAAAGCCGAGTCAGCCGCCAACGCGCTCAGGAGGTTAGTGTTTAATGATGAGTTATTTTAAATGCAACTAGATGGCGCCACTAACTGCGGCTGAGGCCAGGAAGATTGCTGAACAAAATCATCGTCATCATTTCAACCAAAACACGTCCACTGCTGGACATAGGCCTCCCCCAAGGATCTCCACAAAGGCCGGTCTTAATAACCAGGTCATCGGTCCACCGTGTGGGAGGCCTAACAGCACTACGTTTTCCGGAACGTGGTCATCTCTGATTCGATCTCGCAGGGAAACTCCGAGCATAGCCCTCTCCATCGCCCTTTGGGCGACTTTGAGCCTTCTAATGGAGCCCATAGTGTGAGACCACGACTCTGTGCCATATGTCATCACTGGCAACACACATTGGTTGAAGACTTTTGTCTTCAAACACTGCAGCTGAATCAAAATATGATGAAAATGTGTGCAATGTTTTTCCTTAAACTTTGTTTTGGTTAGTGGCGTAGCATCGCGCGCGTAGTACAGCTATAGTGGTACCGTTACCGCTGTACCGCGCCCTAGGTATGTGCGCGGCGAGGCGGGAGAGGGTAACGGCCGCGCCGATGTGCGCGGTGCTCTTCTTACCCGTCCCCCGCGTCCCCGCCCATACCTAGAGCGCGGTACAGCGGTAACGGTCATACTATAGTAATTAGATAAAACACAGCGTTTTTTTACAGCATCAATTCCAATATCAAAGTGAACACTTACGAAGTACAGTTGGACCCTAGCAACGCTATGAGCATAGCTTCGGAGTACGACCTAATTTTGGACTGCAGCGATAACGTGCCCACCAGATACTTGCTCAGCGATCTCTGCGTATTGACCAAGGTAATAATCGTTTATGGTCCCGACCTTAATTAAAAAAAAAATATTATTTTTTCTTTTTTTAAAAACTAAATATTATTTTGCCCAGATGGTCTAGTTAATATTTTTATTTTGTACTCAATGTACCCTTTGCCACTAAGTAAGAAAAAACATTAGAAAAAAAACTTTTTTTTTCTTTTTTTTTTACTTATATTGATGCCCTTGCCTGCACTAGGTTAGTTACTACTCAGCCCATATATTATCCACTGCTGAGTCGGGCCTCCTCCAGTTGCATGGAGGGTAATTGGCCTACTGTGCCACGCTGGCCAGACGGGTTGGCACAGGGTTTCGTGTCAAGTGTTCCTTCTCTTGCAGCTAGGTTTTCAGCCTAGCCTTGGCACGCAAGCCCCTTCGTACATTCGAGGGGGGTGGCATATCCTACCCTAAACAGGTATCCAAATGGTTTATTTTCAACAGATACCCCTTCTATCTGGTAGTGCACTGAAGATGGACGGGCAACTAACTATGTATAGCTACAGATCTGAGAAGAATCCCAAAGAAACTGTGAGTAGTCTCAATAATGAAAAAAAAGGTACAACCTGCATCAAGTGTCAAATTCGTATCATTTATTTTGTTTGGGTCACAATGGACACTTACAAAAAGTCAACACATTATTCATAATCATATTATACAATAAAAAAGGTCTACCGTCTACCACCAGTTCGGAACGCGACCACTGCTGAGAAGAACTGGCAAGAAACTCAGAGGACTTGTAATTATTTCTTTCATTGCGGTCCTATTTCTTATGTTTATGTACAATAACATAAAATACTGGCACTGAACAGCTTAGTCCCAAGCAACTGTGTCGTTTACATGATCAGCAATAAGCAAGTGAGTGTGTGAGAGTGAATCATGCCAGTGGGTCGTGAGCTGGTCACGAAAGTGGATCATGTCATGAAAATGAGCGAGTGTTTCCGAATTAGTCTTGTAAGTCTTCCAAGTGACACGTACTGACACGGAGTGGGTTCTTCGGGTCTTTTTTTTTAAAGATTTATACTACTAACTAGTTTCGTTTGGTTCCGAAAGAAGCTCAACTGAAATATGTATTTTATATAAAAAAGAAATAGAATAATGAAATATGAAATACAGTGCAACCTCGATATGACAAATCTAATCCCTTTCAGGAACAAGTAAATATTCGTTTTATCAAGTAATTCGTTAAACAACGTTCTACAATTTGTTTTATGGAGGTAAAACAATTTATTCGTTATTTAAAGGGTTTGAATTGATAAAGTTCGTTATTTTCTGATCTACAAAAAGCACTAACTACTTTATGGCTCATGTTATTGCGCCCAAGCTCATGATCTCTCAACCAGTGTTCCGTAACACAAAATACCTGAACTTTGTGATAGTCCAGAAAAAGATCAACCTCTAACTGTTTGCTAGTCCTGCCCTGTAGTCTGTGGTCCGATGAACTGCGGATTTCCTCTGACATAAATAAATAAATATCCTCGGACATTTCACACAACGCCATCTCGTCCCAAGCTAAGCAACTTAATGCTTGTGTTATGGTAACGAGATGGATGATAAACTACTTATATAATTTTTTTTGGTAAATAAATACATATTATAGATTTAAAACACCCAGACCCGGAACAAATACTCGTAGGTCGTACAAATATTTCTTCCGTGCGGGAATCAAACCCGCGACATGCTGCGCAGCAGTCGATCGCTCAACCACTGCGCTAACCTGTGTAAATTATAAGCTATAAACGTAGCCATTTGTCTCTTATCTCTAGGGGGCAGGCTCAATCGCCTTGTTAAATCGATGAGGTTACGTTAATTAGATGTATTTACACTTTTTTGATAGTTGAACATTCGGAATAAAGAGATTGTTCGCAAAATATCTTCGCAATGGCAATGTAAAGGTATATTTTACATTGACTCTTAAGAACACTTCAAGGTGTTTACGAAAAAGTTTTTTAATCGAGGAAGTCTTTATATTGAATAATGTTGTGGTCTGAAAGAAGCCGTAGTGACAAAAGTTGAGAAATGTTTAGATGGTTTGACCATGTAGAGTGAATTAATGAAGAACGATTGACGAAAAAAGCGTATAAGGCGAGTGTGAACGAAAGTGTTGGAAGACCTAGGCGGACGTTTCAAGACCAAATCTTGGAAAAAGGCCGAGCGAAGAGCATGTATGAAGGGATTAATGAAAGTGGACGAATCGAAACAAGTATGTAAGGTGGAAGGAGCAAGTGGAAAGAAGTGGTCTCTGCCTACCCCTACGGGCAAGAGGGGTGATTATATCTATGTATGTTATATCGAGGTTGCACTGTAATAAGTCTTGAATCCAGTGAGCTGTTACACCGTTTTGTCTCTCTCTACCATACAGGATAGTGGATATGTGGGTCCCTGCTACCGCTGCGTGTTCGCTAACCCCCCTCCCCCGGGGACGGTTCAGTCGTGCTCCTCCAATGGGGTGGCGGGACCCGTACCAGGAGTGATCGGTAAGTTTTATTCCTACTTAAACTCAAAAGGAACTTTATTTACGTAGATGTTATCACAAAACTCTTTTAAATCGTCATATTTATAGTTACCATTATCATCTTACGGCCCCTTGTCCCACGCTCGGTGGTAGTCTCCATACACACCTATCGGTCGTCATATCTACACTCCCACCTTTCATACACAATTCCTCATTCTTACAATCCATCCATCTCTTTTGACTCTACTCGAAGAAAGATTTAACAATTTAAAAGAGTTTCTTGCCTGTTCTTCTCCGTGGAATGGCATTCTGAACCGATGGTAAAACTAAAACTTTTTAAATTTTAATTTTTGTGTTATGATATTACACTCGCAAGATCGAAATCATTCGCAAGAATTTCTAATGAATTAGTCTCCTCGCCGCCTCTCCGTAGGTCGGCGCTGACCCTTATGGTTCCAGAGATTTCGTGGAGAGAGTGGCTATGGAAGTCACACGTAGCCAGTAGCACTAAAACTGGTAGCTGGTCGAAGGGGCTGTCAATTAAACACGTCGTCAAAAATCACGAAATATCAGAAGGGGGTAGAGAGTAAAATATCACGTGTTGTAGGTACTAAAAATACAAGTGATTTTAATGGGGTGAGGGGGGTAGTCTTAAACCTCATCTCAAAAAGATCAGATTAATCATTGAGTTAAATATATAGAGAAGCTATTTCAAACAAAAAGTATCGCGTAACTTGATGACAGCGGGGCAAGCGGGGGGTGTGATGTTTTCATAGATAAAATCAAAACGCGCAGACGCGAGAGACGGGACTTTATTTTATTATTCTGCCTACTAGTTACAGTGTGTACTGTAAATGTAAATCTAAAATCCAATCAATATATTAATTTATTTTAATATGGATGAACTATTCATAACGTGATAATATCGAGAGTTTACTGCGACAACTGACTAATTTACTGACTTATTTTGAGCAAAACCGAACTACTTGAAAAATGAAA
Source organism: Clostera curtula (assembly GCA_905475355.2). NCBI lineage: Eukaryota > Metazoa > Arthropoda > Insecta > Lepidoptera > Notodontidae > Clostera > Clostera curtula. The sequence goes on along the minus strand of FR997815.1, from coordinate 9,751,442 downwards.
AACTTTAGTTCAACACAAAATTTATGGTGTGGTTTACGAGATAAATAATGATAAAAACAAACAAACATAAAATCTTTATTTTACATAATACCCTAACTACTAAAATATACCTACTGTATACTGGATACAAGGCCTACTAAAACTATAGCATTTGTATTTTAAATAATCTTTAAAAAACGCAATATTTCAAAACTCATTGTATTAGTCTTATACTATAAAACGCAATATCTCAAAACTAACTTGACTGCACTTAGCTGGTTTTCGCAGTAAACCCTATTATTATTTAGTGTCCTTAATTATTTAACGTCGATAGTGTCAACTCTGCGCATTCAAATGTTCTTACTCTTTGATATTCACATAAACATGGCCGCCGCAGTGAGGCGTCGTCAAGAGTTACAATAAATTGATAAAATATGACTAAATTAAGCGTGTCTTAAAGATAATAATGTTGAAAGTTACTCCTTGACTTTTACTTGTATTTCTCGAATTGTTTGAACAGTATCTCAATACACACGAAGGCATAGTTTAAAAAACAAAACAACACTCAAACGCGTGATGTTGCAGCAAGCGCTTGTCACAGACTAAATGAGTTGGAGTGCGCGCGCTCCAACGCGTGTTACAAACAATCTACTTGAGGTGTCTCCTCTAGTACGAAGTACATTTAACTCAATGAGATTAATGGACAGCCCTTAACCGTATTGAACGTCTTGTCCAGGTTGCCTGCAAGCCCTGGAAGCTATCAAGTACTTGGTTGGCATGACCCGGGAACACCTCCTGGTTGGAAGAATGATGATCTTCGACGGACAAGAGTTGACATTTAGGACCAGTAAGTCGCACCCAAATAGCCCAGTTCTCCAAATCCGACCATAATTATTTTAGATTATAGTTCTATTCTCAATTTGACCCCAGACTTCACCATCACTATCACTACATAATATAAAACAAAGTTGCTGTCGTCTGTCCGTCCCTATGTATGCTTAAATATTTAAAACTAAGCCGTTTTTTTTAACAGATAGAGTGATTCAAGAGGAATGTTTATACGTATAAAACATGCATCATATTGTAGAGAAACACTGATAAATTTTGATGTTCATCGTTGCACCCATGAGAAGCCGGGGCGGACAATCTAGCAGCGTGGCACAGTAGGCTAATATCTCTTTGCAACCTTAGTCGGTACCAGGGTCGCATAACAATGTAGGAGATGACGTTTCACTGCTCGAGTAGACAACTTAGCTGCAAGAGAATCTTCATGCTCCGTGTCCACCTCTCAGGCCAGCGTGGCACAGTAGGGTAATTACCCTTCATGTAGTTGGAGGTTCCACCCCATCCTCATCCTGAGGGTGTCAGCTCGACAGAAGGAAATGTCAAGGCCAAAAGCCTAGCCGCAAGACAAGGAACACTTGATACCAACCCGTCTGGCCAGCGTGGCACAGTGTGCTAATATCTCTTTGCAACCTTAGTCGGTACCAGGGTCGCATAACAATGTAGGAGATGACGTTTAACTGTTCGAGTAGACAACTTAGCTGCAAGAGAATCTTCATACTCCGTGTCCACCTCTCGGGCCAGCGTGGCACAGTAGGGTAATTACCCTTCATGTAGTTGGAGGTTCCACCCCATCCCATCCTGAGGGTGTCAGCTCGACGGAAGGAAATGTCAAGGCCGAAAGCCTAGCCGCAAGACAAGGAACACTTGATACCAACCCGTCTGGCCAGCGTGGCACAGTGTGCTAATATCTCTTTGCAACCTTAGTATCGGTACCAGGGTCGCATAACAATGTAGGAGATGACGTTTCACTATTCGAGTAGAAAACTTACCTCCTCTCGGGCCACCGTGGCACAGTAGGTTAATTACCCTCCTAGTTGGATCCTCCATGTAACTGGAGGAGGCCCGACTCAGCGGTGGGTCATCTATGGGCTGAGTCGTGTTATGTGTGTGCAGTTAAGCTGCGGGCGAGGCATCCGCAGTGCGCGGCGTGCTCTGTCAACCCGACTATAACGCAATTGGTTGACTACGAGGCGTTCTGCAAGGCACAGGCATGTGAGAAGGTATGTAGAATCTGGTTTGACATTTTTTTTGAGCGGCCTGCACTTCTTGGGATGAGTGTAAAAATGTCAAACTCACGTATTTAACCACATAAATGCTAGTACTTTTATACTGACAAATAAAGCAATTCGTGCGAAATTATTCCATAAGCAATCAAAAATGCACAACGTTAAGATTCATGTTTTCACTTCCGTCGGCAACCACGTAGTAAGACTAGCAATTGCTACTGGCCCTGCGCGAAAGGGCATATTTAAACCCACTCATCTCTGCCTGAGCGTATTTTTTTGAGTGAAACTTATTAATATGTGGTATGTATTAAACGAAAACTCCATGGAGCGGCTCGTTGTCCGGGGGCATTTGGAGGGCAAGCGATCACGTGGTCGATCACCTACGCGTTGGACAGACCTCATTAAGGCTGCGACTCAAACGACTATAGTCCAAAGTTCCCGAGACGCTGAAGACCGTAATAAGTGGAGACGCATCGCGGGGGCTGCTGTGGCCAGTGAAAATGCAGCATCATCAACCACGACCACTCCGTCAGGAGTGAACGACTAAGGAGGAGGAGGATGTATTAATTACCCACAAAATTGTAACCTATAGATAGCAAATAAACGTATCGGAAGAAATATTTGTACGACCTACAATTATTTGTTCCGGATCTGGGTGTTTTCTATCTATAATATGTATGTATTTACAAAAAAATATGTATATAAGTAGTTTATGATCCATCTCGTTACCATAACACAAGCATTAAACGTTGCTTAGCTTGGGACGAGATGGCGTTGTGTGAAATGTCCAAGGATATTTATTTATTTAATTGTATTGTTACCACTTTATACTTATGAACCTATAGCAGATCAAGGGCTCTTTGAAAGAATTTGCTAGGGCCCCCGCGCTTGCTTAATCCGGCACTGGGTATACCATCTCGTTTGGAACGCCACAGGTTCTACGAGTACTGTGGCGTTCCGACAATCGGAGGGCGTCCTGGGAACTGGGACACCCTCAGTTTCAATGTGGCTTTTATCAACGGTAAGTCCTCGCCCCTTACCGGCGCGGGCCAGAGCCTCCTTTCCGAACCGCCCCGCCACGAGGATTCTGTGACATAACGGCCTCGCAGAAGAAAGCCACGCCAGCTCTCGGCTTAGCGACCAACCAGAGGACACTTGTGCACCGCAGCGGCTTAGGGGTCACAGGGCAACTCTGATTTCAGAGGAGTCCCCGGAGCCTGACCGAGCTATTATACCGTGTGCCGGTCTTCGTCTGTGCTCTCCCAGTAAACCCGTCGGGCATGGATGACCCTGAGCCGGTATGGCCCCAACGGTTCTTGAAGCCCCCTCACCACAGCAAGGTAGCAGAATAGTCGAAGGGGAACCACAATTTGCCAGCCGGCACGGTAGCCTAATTTCCCCCCATGAATTTGGAGGAGGTCCGATTTAGTAGTGCGTTTATATGGCGCCCTTACTTTGAACGAGTTCGTTAGCAAAAGCTTTCCCACCAGTTGCTATGTTTTTTTGTAGAAACGTTCTTTTATTAGATGAGAATCCTTTTAGTACAGTCGGCGACACATGTCATTGCAAAAAAAGCTATAAATACCTTTTTCCTCTACTACTCGGCACATACGACCCACTGCTGAGCCGGGCCTCCTCCAACTACATGGAGGGTACTGTGCCACGCTGGCCAATTGGCTTTTATATTAAGATTTTCTTCTCTTGCGGCTAGGTTGTTAGCATTGTCATTTTATGTCAGCTCCTACGACACCCTCAGTATAGAATGAGCTAGTGACACTATGTATTATAAATCTGACACCGCCCACACTAACCCCGGCGACCTAAATAAAAAATGTCGAGACACTTCACAACGCGACTGTACCAAGTATTGATCCCTGCTGCACTCGCGCAGACTCCGTTCTGTATGCCAATCAATGGACCTTACGCCACCACGTTAAGGTCCATTCTCGTATAACGCCCAAACGTCCCTTCGATAGCGCGAAATTGTATTCCTTCGTTCATTTCTGCGATGGAGCTCGTAAATCGTCGTCCTGGGTGTCCGAGGTGAGTTTTTGTTGAGTGTTATCCAAATTGTTTGACCGTATGAGTTCTTTGGCGTTGAGTGCACAACAGTGACGTCATTATTATAGTGATTTAAGCATTTTTTGCGAATACCGATATATTAATTGTGTTTGTGTGTTAAGGTAGCCAAACCAGGTTTGATCCTAATCTTTGATTGATTGATTTAACTGATTGGGGATCTGTGTTGTTTATTTATAATGCGAATGTCATTATTGTATTTCATCCTGAGGGTGTCATAAGTGGTGACTAGAGGAACGCTAAGATTTAATCTAGCCGCAAACGAAGCAGGAAATTCTGGCAATAAATCGTGTGCTAACTAGGCCGTCGTTGTAAGCTAATATCTCTCGAAGAATTGGGGGAGGCTAGTTTGAGCATTGTTTTTCGTGGCATAATGAGGGGCCCTCACGGAGTTTTAAAAGCTTTTATGTACCTACATGCGAAGTGCTTTCACAAATAATCCGAATCAAACATGGTCGCCAATTTAAAATGGCGGAAATTTGCAATTCATTTTTAAGTACAAAATGGCGGATATTGGCTATCGACGTTTAGTAGATACAAAATGGCGGACATTGGCAATCGACGTTTAGTACAAAATGGCGGACTATCCCAATCGTTTATGAATACAAAATGGCAGACATTTGCAAACGATGTTGAGTACAAAATGCAGACATTTGCAATCGATGTTGAGCGCAAAATGGCGGACATTGGCAATCGATTATGTGTACAAAATGGCGGACATTCGAATCCAATAAAGGTACAAAATGGCGGACATTGGCAATCGATTAAGAGAAAAAAATGGCGGACATTTCCAATCCAGTTGTTAAACTAGGTCCACCATTTGGATAAATTAAATCGTTGTAATTATACCTTCTGACGTTGAATGGTGACGGATTTAGAATACATAGTGTCACCACCCGAATTTATCCTCAGTCGTAAGAGCCGACAATAGGAAATGATAGGGCCGAAAGCCTAGCCGCAAGAGAAGAAAAACTTGATACGTAACCCTTTTTTTTTGTGCCCGGGCTAAAAATCCTTTATGGACTATCCCCGTCGGTACCGGGGAGGACCGACGAGGGGTGTGTGGGAATCTCCCCCAGAGTGGGGGCCTACCCACTAAAACATTCCCGGGGTGTACAATCCCGCACAGAATCCTCCTCGTGGGCCCAGAATCTGCACCACGAGGCAGACGCGCAGGGGGGGTAGCGAAGATGTTAAAGCTCAACCCCCCGATGCCAGTCCGATGCGGAGTGAGAACTCCGTGGTGCCCTGCCAGTACACATGACAGGGCACCCATCCTGATCCCGTCGAGGGGCGGGGCCTCCCCGAGCCCCGCCCTGGGATCAGTCGGCCAGATGGGCGGCCTACTTCCCGGCGGTGGCGGCTCGGCTACTCGAGCTCGCGCCAACCGCCCGTCCAGTTTGCGGGGCCTCGGTCATGGGCGCCGCCGCAACAACGGCAGCACCCTGGACCGCCCCGCTGCGTCGGGAAGGCCTGACGCGGCCCCCCTTCGCCTGGACACAACCTTTGATACGTAACCATGCGCCAACCTAACTAGCCAGCCTGGCACAGTAGGCCAATTACTCTCCATGTAACTGGAGGAGGCCCGACTCAACAGTGCCTCATATGCTGGGCTGAATAGTAGTAGTAGACAAAATTGCTTAAGCAATTTTGTGAGATATTAGAACATTGTTTCCCAACCTTTCTTAGGCTAGCCCCACGTTCCTTTTCTATTTTTTTTGTGCAGCCCATATATAAATTTTCTAACAAAGCGCCCCTAAATTGCCTATTAAATTGCTTGCTTTAGTATGTTACTTTGTGCCTGTGTAAAATAAAAAAATAATTCAACAATCCGTGTTGAATCTGTCACCAAAAAATGTCGGATAACCTGTTGTAGTGATAGTATCGGAAACGTTTATAAATCAATAGTTCCCAAACTTGCGTCATGCGCAATCGTATTCGGAATTTGTTTCATCGTGTTAAATTCATTACATTATTATATCGTTGTGATTATACTGACATTGTGTGGTGATGAATTTTGAAAACAACCAATGCATACCATCCCGAGGATGTCGTAAGGCGACTAAGGGAATGCAAGAGGCAGATCAAGTAGCCACAAGAGAAGGAAATCTTGATACAAACCCTGTGCTATCCCGGCTGGCGTGGCGCACTAGGCTAAGCCTGACTCAGTAGGGGGTCATTTATGGGCTGAGTATTAGTATATTACTGAGTAATTGAACAATTATTGTTAACTAGCAGCTAACTTTGGCTTTACATGCAAAGACCCTAATCTGGATCGGGGAACGGCCTCAATCGGCCAAAAATTTAAACTATTATCTATCATAACAGATTTCACTTCTATAAAACTAAACCCCGATTTTAGAATCTACAAATGGCTGGATATAAAGGAATGAGTTTATATTCAGTAAATTTAAAATTTATTAATTTTCGTAGTAACGCAAGTTTATATTGTTAACGACGGAAGGCAATCTGTCGTTAAGAATATAAATTTTATTTTCTTAAAGTTTATAAACACTCATCATCTTTACTACATTTGGCAAATGGTGCAAAAAGAACAGAAGCGCCAACACATATAAATGAAGGATGTTTTCTGTCAAAGTTTAAATGTTATAAAACAGTATTGTTTCGAGACATAATTACTTTTGGCTAACTTACCAACCAGCCACTATCATTGGTTAATCTGATCAACCTGTTCAACTACATTTCACCATTAAAAGTTTACATTTTATCCTTTTTTATTTTAAACACCAAACCTAAGACATCCTTACTTTTGACTAACTTATGAACCAACCACAATGTTTGGTCGACCTGGTCAACCACAACTACTTTCGACCAACCTGTTCAACAACGGCTACTTTCGACCGACCTGTTCAACCAACAACTATGTATGGTCAAACTTTGATCTAGATAGAGATGAGTCTAGACTCATCATCATTATATCAGCCAAAAGACGTCCACTGCTGGACATAGGCCTCCCCCAAGGATCTCCACAAAGGACGGTCCTGGGCGGTCCGCATTCACTGCTTTCCGGTGACTTTAACCAGGTCGTCGGTCCACCTTGGGAGGCCTACCAGCACTGCGCCTTCCGGAACGCGGTCGCCACTCGAGGACTTTTCTGCCCCATCGGGCGTCGGTCCTGCGAGCTATGTGCCATGCCCACTGCCACTTAAGTTTGGCAATCCGGTGGGCTATGTCGGTGACCCTGGTTTTCCTGCGTATCTCCTAATTTCTGATTCGATCTCGCAGGGAAACTCCGAGCATAGCCCTCTCCATTGCCAAGTCAAGACTACTTTTGATAAACCTGTTCTACTACTTCTACTACTCAGCACATACATGACCCACAGCCGAGTCGGGCCTCCTCCAATTAAATGGAGGGTAGTTAGCCTAGTGTGCCACGCTGGCCAGACGGGTTGGTGTATCAAGTTTTCCTTCTCTTGCGGCTAAGTTATCGGCCTTGTCGTTTCCTTTTATAGGCTTTTGCGACGCCTTCAGGATGTAATCGGGTGACACTATGTATTCTAAATCCGTCACTACACGAAGCTGTTCACTTAGAACAATTGTTTGATTTGATCCAGGATCTGGACCTCCACATCCTGCATCCGAAATACCGGATGAGCGTCCAAGACCTCCAGGGGCTGATTAAGGGCTCCGATTTCGATCGCAACATGCTGGTGGACGTTAGAAGCGCCCTGGAGTTCAAGATGTGTCGCATCGCCGGCGCTTCCAATTTTCCGGTGGATCAGATGGCTCCAGCAAAGATCGATCAACTGGTGCAAGCCATAGAAGATTGTGAGGGTGCAGGTAAGGATCTCCATAACTTGGTCTATTCCTGGAGTTGTGGCGCATGGTCGTTTGTCTACTTGTGACAGCAGTAGACGGTATTTTATTTTATTACTATTCGGGAATCTTACAGCTGCTTAGTACATATTTAAATACAACTTATAAAAATAATGTTAGCCATTTATAAGTTTCCACGGATAAAACAGTATGGCAGATATTTGCTATTTAATGTTCCCTGGAAGTGACGACCCGCCACACATCCTGAATCCATTACACTCCTATTTCCATTACACAGTGTTACTTAGAGAATGACAGATAACGTAAAGTATTTTATGTGCTGAAAGTAGTTGACCTGCCACACGTCATTCATAAATCTCAAATTTACCTTACTCAATGTAATACTATTTTGTACACTATTTTCCTTGGTGGTAGGATCTAATGGTCCGCCATATGGAAGTGACTGACCCGCCACACGTCTCCTAATCAACTCTCTCGCTCCCACAGCGATCTTCGTGTGCCGTCGCGGCAACGACTCGCAGATCGTCGCCAAAATGATGTCCGATATGGTAGGAGAAAACCACCGCCACAAGATCAAAGACCTGATGGGGGGCCTTCACGCATGGGGGCGCTACGTAGATGACAGCTTCCCTATCTACTAAGTACACTGCAACGGATTTTGGAAATCAAGATGACGTTCAAGGTCAATGACCTGTTTTATTTTAAGCATACAAAAATAACGACAAAATACTCGAAGTAAATTAGCCTACTGTGCCACGCTGGCCGGACGTGCAGGGCATTACTTCTCTGGTGGCTTGAGCCCGCGCAACAGGCAGGAGGGGACTGCGAGTCGTCGATAGACCCGCCCACCTTCAGGTCTGGAGCGGACTGCTACATTATGTATTTTATACCGGAGCCATACATTGTATACGGTAACTTTCTTTTATCGGGCGGGTAAATTCGTTATGATCTATTCACTCCGGCCTGGGGAGGCCAGTGTGAGGTGTGTGGGACCCACTAAACACCCCCCCAGTGCGCCGACCCATTCTATCTGCAGCAGCATATGGTATGCCTACTGTGGTTGCTAACTCAGTTCCGTTTGGTGACGGATTTAGAATACATAGTGTCACCCCTATTACCTTCCCGAGGGTGTCGTAGGACAAGGCCACACACCAAGGGACAAACTGCTCAACCCCATTCTACTACTCAGCCCGCTGCTGAGTCGGACCTCCTCTAGTCACATGAAGGGTTATTAGCCTACTGTGCCAGACGGGTTGGCACAGGGTTTCGTATCCAGTTTTCCTTCTCTTGCAGCTAGGTTATCAGCCGTCACTTCCTTCTGTCGGCTCTTACGAAACCCTCAGTATAGGTAGGTAAACTATCGATCCTTCCTATAGTGTCTAGGGCAGTGTTTCCCAACCTTCTGTAGGCCTTAATATTTTTTTGCCATGCTTAATTTTTATATAGGTACCTTTAAACATTGTTCGGAAAGTCCATTTTTAAATTACCCCCCTTAGACCACCAGCGCATTAGGCGGCCAGACCGCGCGGCCAAGTCGCTGCGGCCAACTAATTCTGCCACGATATATGTAGATGCGCGCATTAGGCGACTAGCGGCCACGCTATGGCCGCGCGGCCAACGAAAAACATCGCGACACACACGCGGCCACTTGGCCGCCGCGGCCTGGCCGCCTAATGCGCTGGGGGTCGTAACTATCAAACCACCCCACTGTGGGGCGTGGGTCCCACGTTGGGAAACACTGGTCTAGTGTTAAGAGAGGTAGGGCTTAGCGGATATCCGCTCGAACTGAGCTGCCCGACTGGGGAAGTACCTCCGCCTTACAGGAAACCGCAGCCAAGTGACACGACCCTTGCGGTCGTGTTGTGTTCCTGCGCGTGAGTAAGGTTGCCAGAGCTCCTCGGGTATTGCACTGGCAGCAGAAGTGAAGAATCCTGCTGCCAGCGTGATGCTTGCCTTTTTTTTTGTTTTGGCTTCTTCCCCCTGCTAATACAGAAACTAAGATACAAGTAACATTCGGTGACAGTAACAATCCAGGCGACCTCTTACAGGGCTTTCAACCGACCCGTGTTCTTGAGCCCCAGCCCGGGTATACATAAAAAAAAATAACGCAGACGAAAAATTTAACAAATATTTTTTTTATAAAAAGAAGTTTTTTTTTTGTCATTGCAAATTTAATTTTTCTGGACCCACTGCTAACATGCCTCACTGGTTGATGATAGCTGATGTTTCAATATGGGTAATTATTATTTAACACTTTCCTTATGCGTAAGCCTCTTCTGATCTTTCACCGCTCTATAACCCAACAGCTACCCTTAGCACGCAGGGTCAGAGGTCACCTCGCATCCCCTGTGATCGTCCCCCTTTTTTGCGCCAAGGTGTCCTCTGACCTCCAAGACGCCATTTCCTCGCTTTTGTGATCTACCGACCCTCGGCAAGTCGTTGGGTTGCCTCAACCTTTAACCCACGGCTTTAACGTGGCTATCCAGAGAGAATTTGAATATCTTGGTCTTCGTATCGCCAACGCTGTGTGGCATAACGGAACGCACGCAGCGTGGGTTTAGAACTAAGGTACGATGACCACCAGGTCAGACGCTCCCTGGCTCATGCCAGGGCGACAGTTCTGGACGTCTCCGTAAAGTGACGGTTTATTGCTGAAACCACGCTTCTTGTTTCAGCAATAGATTCGAGTGCTTTGCAGACCTGGAATTAATTCTATCTGGCCGCCGCTGAACATCAGACAAAGGGTGGACTTGCGTAGACCGCAATCACCCCCAGCGATCTTCGGAAGGACGCCCGTCTATTTATCTAGAATCACAATGCAATTTCCATTATTTGACTCATCTTCTGGCCTGCACCATTTCAACCATGTAATATTTGCTTACACATACTGGTACATCAATTTCCAGCTATCTATTAGCCACTGAGGCTGCGGTCCTAGAATATGCTGGAGAGACCAATAGTCTAGTTTTATTCCAGGTTTCTCTTTTGTTAGTCGGAGCCCTTATCATGTTTAATTTTATTATTATAATACGCACAGACTATACCACCAAGTCTGTATGCAAAGGTTTCCCAGTGACTCTTTGCGGAGTCGCTTAGGTGTTGTAAAATTGCCTTAAAATTATGAATGGCGGTAGTTGCTTACGGTGTCCAGGGTCCGCACATATCTGGCACTTACCAATCATTAATAACCTTGTGAAGCATTCCTGGAATATGTTCGGATCATCCGGAGCTTCAAATGTGCGATGTTATGTATTTATGGACTTGTGTTTATAAACTTCCGACTTGATCTGCACTACTTTTTCACTTCAGTTTGTCATTTAAGCGGACACCGGCGCTCTCTTTGTTTGCCTAATACACGATTCCGTATATATGACCAAATTTATAGAACCTGCCTTTTGCAAGTGCTTAACTTTACTGGAGTTGGACATTGGCTTCTTCGTATGTTGTTTGAAATCAATTTTACTTGTAAATATGTATATATATGATGTAAGTTATTGAAACACGCTTGAGAATCTTGCTAGATTTACTGGTTATATCGCAATGTGTGGAAATATTTACATTGGATTCTGTGTCTTCCTGGAAATTCGATTGTCCAAGAAGAGACTTGAGGCGCTGGCGGTCTTTCGCCGTTGCTATACTAGATGCCAAGTGTTCTCTGTAACCTAAATTTGCTTATTGTGGCCAAGTAACATGGACTGCGGTATGAATAGATCTTAAGATATTTGCCTGTATGGATAGATACGCTGTAGAGAAATACTTCTACAATTGTCAGTATCAAAAAATATGTCCAGGAAGGTAGATACTGGTTCCCTAGTCAAATATTACTGTTTCGAGTTTATGCACTATTTGGCGGGAACGTTAATCTTCGACATTGCCAGCAAATAAGAGTGCTCTACCTTCGATGCTTGTGTATATATATATTTTATTTAACGTATATATCTGTGGCAATAGAATAGGACCTGTAGAAACGCTATCGACGTCTAGATGAAGTTAGTTTTCGCAACACAAGACAGCAAAACTGTCACACAATAGCACACTTGTTCCGTTGATCCCGGGGACGATAGTTACCATATTCGTGTTAAATAACATCTTTAAAACTAAGTTCATCACAGTTCAATATAGTCGTGGGTTCGACTTGCAAAATAGTCGGAATTCTTAACACGCAAGGGCTCTCATGTCAAGGCTTTTAACTGTTTTGGAAGTCAAATCAAACCATATGCAAAACTATTAGCCATTTAGGGCTGATCTCTAATAGTTAGCATTAAAATCGACAGTTTTTGGCGTCTTGTATTGCTAAAGATACATACTGGAAGCCTTGAAGGAGAGCTCTCTCAGGCCTGGTTATGCCGAAGACATTTAAAACCATCGGCGTCCCTTCTCAAATACAGAGCGCTTTAACACCATTTTAACTCAAATAGTAATATTATAATTTCTTTGGAACCAGACGCTATTCATCCTCCATATTTTTCATGATCCTAATAATTCAGTAAGCCACACTGTATCGGCTGTCATCCATACATCCAAATACTTTTAATGCCAATCCATATCACCATCCATGTCAGTTAGCTACCTTAGGCACATCTTTGGTATAGACAACACGAGGCATTTGTGATAGTAACAACCTTTTTATACCGAAAAGTAGCTCGTGATCGTGGTAGTGTGTAGTCGTGTGGTAGTTCGTCTTGTGGTAGTGCTTGCGAGGGATGCCGGTCGCGTCGGGAAGCCCGGGTTACCGGGCGCCCGAGTTTCCCTCTAAACCCCCATAGTACCACTGTCCCGATCGGGCGTCTTGACGCTCCATCGCACGGTTCTGGTAAAATGAGGGTTTGAGCCGCCAGTTTGGAAGAAAGCGTCAAGAAGGAGCAAACGTCGCTGTCCATCTCTGCTGGGTAACCAGTGTCTCCGTCTGGCGGTCTCTGGCAAGAGATTCGCAGATCTCTATTGCTGGCATCTCTCGCTGCTAAGTCTTGCCCGAATGAAGGTGCTCAGTCGGTACGGGCTTAAATTGTGCGAAGCTTTATTACGCCGGTTTATAAGGTAGTGCACTTTATAGGTTTAATGTGATTGAACCTATAGATGCAGGCGCTTGCTGAAGCAATCGGAAAGGGTCTGTATCTCCCTGAACGGCTGAGTCCTGGAACTCTGGTTGAGACTACGATCTCGGGTGAAAGGGCCTTACCCTGGCGGAACAGAGTCTGTCAATTCCAGACCCTGGACCGCCTAAACCTGACCCTTTCCTCAAACAGAGATTGATAGTTTGTAAGTTAGGTTAGAATCTGGGGGCAGCGGTAGCGCGCCAAGTCTCTCGTGGAGCACAATCCCAATTAGCAGGAAGCCTTCACAGAAGACTGTTGAAAATTTGACACACATTTAACTAGGGAATCTGGTAAGGTTCTGAAACGTGCCTCAATTGAAATTTGTTTCAAACTACATAAGATAAGTCAGTTTTTATAAACTAGTGGAGTTTAACTTATTGTGAAGAGCAGCTTTAAGTTTGGTTATGAATGTGGATAATGCATAAGGTTTACAGCGAGAACCGGTGTTCTCTTAAATATATTAAAGCTGCTGTGGCGAATAGACGCTCAACCAAGTTTTAGTTTATGGACACGTCCCTAATAATAACAGTCATATCAATCTGTGTCACACCTAGCCAAGGAAAATACCATCTCAAATACTTGCGATCCTGTCATCAGATTACTAGAACACTAAGCCCAACACAGATATGCAAGACATGTTAACACGTGAGCGACTACTGCTTAAATGGAACTTTTTTTATAAACTTTTTTTTGTATATTAAAAGGCAAATGTTATCTGGTCTCTTCAGCAAAATAGCTGCGATAATTCGGAAATGTCTGGAGTTAAAGTTTTAAATACGCACAATAGAATCGTTTAAGTGTGTTTGTCTTTTTCGTTGCGATAACTGGATTTTGTTTGACATAATATAATGTAAAGTACTAAAATATACAAATATTTACAATATATTTTTTTGTGGATTAATATATACCTTTATTATTGTATACCGTATCTTAAAGGGACTAGATTATTTTGAAAATGTTAATGATTTTGTACAAAATTTATTTCATTTAAGTACTGTTTGGCTCCTGCAACATCGTCTGCGTTACTTCTAAATTTGGCCAGTTCCTTTTTTTGTCAATAGATGTCGCAGCTTATGTTAATGTTGGTTTGTAACGACATTTTTTAGTTCGCTACATAACAAAAAAGATCTTTTGATTAATGGCCATGCAATAAGAAGACTGATTTGTTTTTAAAAAGGTTTAATAAATAAATAAATCCATAGCGGACGAAAGTGTAAATTGCGCATTTTTATATGTTTATATTGCTGTATTTTAAGTGATGTCATGTTAATTATGCTGTTTGGACCCGGAGTTCGATATTCGGTTTATGTTGTGCAAAATTCAAGGCTACATCCAATTTAATTACAACGCGCGGTCAATAATTCAAACTACACACATCACATTCTTCAATATCTAGTTGTCGCAATTAATCCAGCTAGTCAGTTCACCTACACATTAATTAATATTAAAATGTTAGAACATAATAATAATACCATACCCAGCCCTTTTTAAATTTTAACATCGACTTTTAACTTCTAGCGACATCTATTGTCCAAGATTTGTATTTTTTGACCGCGCGCTGTGATTGCACCCCGTTTACACCTATTGTACTATGAGGATTCAGAGCGGTTGAGTGGAGGCAGCATTGCCAGTTTTACCTCATGGCTACCAGCATTTACACACAGCGATTACCGTCTTTCATTCGTCTGGTGAAACCGGTAATCGTATCTTGACCATCAGACAGTTATCGCGCAGCTGTCTTCGTGTGATTGCCATAGAGGTTACAATGCAGCCAGGCCAGATTCTCATGCCGCTCTGGAGCCAACCGATGTACTGTGCGCCGCTTTTTTTTTTGTACCTCCATGATTGGTGTATAATTTAAAAGAGCAACCACGGAGTTTCTTGCCGGCTCTTCTCCGTGGAGTGGCTTTCCGAACCGGTGGTAGAGATTTTCTGACGAAAGCTCTCAAGAGCTTTCGATAATAAATGTTTTGGGTTCAATCTGTTAGGTACGGTTTGTGGATGATGTGATAAAGTTTGGCTAAGTGCTTAAGTGTCGGAAGGTTCGTTTATCTACCAGACCCACAACCACCCACCATCTTCTCAGAAGCTCAGTTAACGATTAATTGACTTTAAACCTGAGGCTTAAAGTATATTTTTGTGACGTTTTCATTATCATTAGTCCCTAATAGTTGCGTTTTGTCTTAACTTCCAGATACTTTCTCCATCCATCTAGCAGAGGTTCTCATGTCGTGTCGCGGTCTCTTCTCAAGATCACCTTTATTTTTAGACTCCTCTAAAGTCTCTCTGATTTTGATGAGTTAAGTTGAGTTTTATTTGAAACAGAATTGTGTTCCTCAATTGTTCCTGCCCAGGTTAAGTGGGTACTACCAACTACACCCACGGCGGTTCGACCAGTCCATTTGAGTTTGAGGTGGAGTCTGGTAAATGGACGAGCAATAGGCAAATAATTACGCAGGTTACAGGGTGATGGAAGTTTAGAATAAGATTTATCCAAAGTGCTTGTATATTGCATAGCAATGTTTAGCAAAATTCCCTTTTCTAAAAAGAAGAGCTATGCTCGGAGTTTGCCTGCGATCAGAAATAAGATACGCAGGTGAACCAGAGTTACCGACATGGCTCAAACGATAGCTATCCTTGTTCCTGGTTTATTTTAAATGGAATATCTGGTGGATCGCGGCTGTTGGGGGTTAGCTGTTTGTGGTACTCCCGGGTGCGGGAAGATAATATTGCGCCTAATCTACCAGAAGGCGTCCCTCGACTGCGCGCTCCAGGGCTGCGGAATTCACTCCAGAGGAGAGTACCGCAGTCCTGGTGGACCTCGATCCACCTAATTATTTCCAGAAACTGTCATAGATCTCTTTTTATTTTATACTAAGGCCTATTACTGTGAGTTCTACATATATTGGTATGTAATACGTAAGCACCGGTAATGAATATTGAAAATTTAAAACACATTTCTGATTGGCTTAGATGAATGTGATTCAAATATGACGTGTTTTGGAACATGATGTTTTGTTTTATTCCACTTTCCTCTTCTACTATTCGGCCCGTAGATGATTCACTGCTGAGTCGGGCCTCCTCCACTTACATGGAGGGTACTTAGCCTACTGTGCCCCGCTGGCGAGACGAGTTGGCACTTGGTTTCGTAGCACAGGGAAGTTTACAAACATGTAATTCACAAATGACACCCAG
Organism: Clostera curtula; assembly: GCA_905475355.2. Lineage (NCBI taxonomy): Eukaryota > Metazoa > Arthropoda > Insecta > Lepidoptera > Notodontidae > Clostera > Clostera curtula. The sequence goes on along the minus strand of FR997815.1, from coordinate 9,735,223 downwards.
ACTCGGAGCAAAAGCCTCTGCGTGATCCAAAGGCGGCACATCCAAACCCTACACCCATAAGGCAGTCATACATTTCTTATTTGCTGCTTGCGTGATGGAAAGCAACGCCAGGGTCTAAGATGGAATAGGCAATTCAAGGAATTGCCCTGTCGGGCACCGGCTCTCACATAGACACGACGAAGCACAGTAAAACCGCTTGGACTTAGATGTGAGGGTGGTAGCTAGCTGGGCAGACCATTTGATCCTACCACCAAGCGTGCTGGGTTTTGTTGACTCGTACAACACGCGTTTTTTCCCAGCGTGTGGTGGGGATGCATAATATTCTGCCCCGTCCCCACACGGGTGGAACTGTATTTCGACTTATATATATATATATATATATATACTTTGTTTAAGTATACTTTGTATATCGACTGCTATAGATGCTCGAATGACAGTCCGGATCGGACAGAGGTAATGTGTCATCTACTAGTACTATTCAGCCCATCTATGACCCACTGCTGAGTTCGGCCTCCTCCAGTTACATGGAGGGTAATTAGCCTACAGTGACACGCTGGCCAGACAAGTTGACACAGGTTGTCGTATCAACGATTCCTTCTTTTGCGGCTAGTGTTCTGCCTAACGCAAGGCGGTACATCTAATCTAGACCAATAGGCATGTATGAAGGGAATAATGAAAGTGGACGAAGCGAAACAACTATGTAAGGTCGTAGCAAGTCGAAAAAAGTGGTCTCTGCCTACCCCCACGGGAAATAGGCGTGATTATATGTATGTATCAACAGCGAGACCGGAGGAGCGGCCAGGGATGCCGCCACTAGCAGCGGCGGCTGAGTACTGTGGTGGATCAGTCGCCTTTGTGGAGTTTGGGAGCGTCCAGAGCTTCCCATCAACGTTTGAGGCTAGATAATTTTTAACCGTGTGGGTAAAAACGCGTGTTGCTTGTTGTAAAAGCCGACAAAACCCAGCACGCATGGTGGTAGGATCTAATGGTCCGCCCGAGCTACCACCCTCACATCAAGTCCGGCGCCAAGCAGTTTTACTGTGTTCCGTCGTGTTAGTATTATTATATCTGTGGTCGTGTGTATATGAGAGGCGGTGCCCGACCCTGGCGTTGCTTTGCATCACGCAAACCTAGGGTCAAAGGCATTCAAGTAATTTGTAAAAAAACTTGTGTACTTGTGTATTTCATGTAAGACAGAGAGAAAATGTCTCTGGTTTACACAAAGACTCTTGCTCGATCCCAAAATTTAGGTACTGCCTCGTTGGTCTAGGGGTTAGATGTGCCGCCTTTGGATCAACGGGTCCCGAGTTCGAATCCGGGATCGGGCAAGTGTCTGCAAAAACCAGAGGCACTTGCGCCGAGTCCGGGTGTCATTTGTGTTCGTCGTGTGATTATCATGTTTGTAAACTGACCCCGCGATACCGGATATACATAGAGAAGGGGTTTAGTTTTTAAAAAAATAATCGATTCGGTGTCCCTTGAACCAAAGGTACCATCGCCATCGTACTACGTATATCGACTGGCATAGAGGGTTGAATGACAGTTCGCATGTCATCGATGTATGTTCATAAAAATATTAATAACTTTAGTAAGAACTGTGATATACATAATATGAATACACGAAATAAGAATAATCTTGCTGTGCATTGTACTCGTCTCCACAGAATAAGTAACTCCTTCATGGGTCAATGCATATACGCTTTTATAACAAACTGCCCATGCAACTTAGAGAATTGCCTCGCAATGCCTAAAAAGACGGTCAAGACAAAGCTTTACAAAAAAGCGTATTACCGCATTGCTGATTATATAAACGACACAGCTGCTTGGGACTAAGCCGTTCAGTGCCAGTATTTTATGTTATTGTACATAAACATAAGAAATAGGACCGCAATGAAAAAAATAAATAAAAAAAGCCCTCTGAGTTTCTTGCCAGTTCTTCTCAGCAGAGGTCGCGTTCCGAACTGGTGGTAGACGGGAGACTTTTTTATTATTTAATATCACTATGACTGTGTTGACTTTTTGAAAGTGTCCACCGTGACCTAAACAAAACAAATGATTTGAATTTGCATCGGACGGAGGTCATATTATGTTATCTACTCCTCATCATCACCATAATTTCCGCCAAAAGACGTCCACTGCTGGACATCTTCCCAAGGATCTCCACAAAGGCCGGTCCTGAGCCGCCGGCGACCTTAGCCAGGTCCTCGGTCGCCACTCGGGGACTTTTCTGCCCCATCGGGCGTCAGTCCTGCGAGCTATGTGCCCTGCCCATTTCCACTTAAGTTTGGCAATCCTGTGGGCTATGTCGGTAACTCTGGTTCGCCTGCGTATCTCCTCATTTCTGATTTGATCTCGCAGGGAAACTCCGAGCATAGCCCTCTCCATTGCCCTTTGGGTGACTTTGAGCCTACTGATGGAGCACACAATGAGCGACCACGTCTCTTTTCTTACTACCATTCAGCCAATAAATGAGCCACTGTTGAGTCAGGCCTCCTCCAATTACACGGGGGGTAATGAGCCTACTGTGCCACGCTGGCCAGACGAGTTGGCAAGGGTTTCATATCAAGTTGTCCTCTTGTGTTCTAGGTTATTTCCTTTAGTCGGCTCTTACGACACCCTCAGGATGAAATGGGCTTCGTATGTACGTGCAAACGTCCATGTGGTGACTGTTTAAGAATACATAGTGTCACCAACCCATTTCATACTGCGTGTGTCGTAAGAACAAACAAAAGGAAATGAGCCGCACACGAAGGAAAACTTGATACGAAACCCTGTGCCAACCCGTCTGGCCAGCGTGGCACAGTAGGCTAGTTACCCTCCAAGTGGTTAGGGGAGGCCCGACTCAGCAGTGGGTCACTTATTGGCTAAATATTAGTAGATTTTGCTTAACCTGTGGCTCAAATGTGTTAAACTATCTGCTACGAGCAGTAATATCCTGAATTACAGGAAGTATTAGCAACGATACATGTCATACTTTAACAATGGTTGCTATTCGAATTTGAACTATAATTATATTGTTATAAAGTCTATGTAAACTTTTAAGTTTATCTTAGCGAAAAATATCTGCTGTAGCCGTGGGATATTGGACTTTATGACCTTGATTTAAGTTCCAAGGTAGGCAAGAAAATATGTAAAGGCTATATCTTGAAAGAGCAAAGTACCAAGCCCCTTTCTTCGAAAACTGTGACCCTATTGGCCAATTTGTGCAAATGCGCGCGCAATTTCTGCGAATAGAAGTAATATCGTATTTGGACGATGTACATTGCTGGTTTTAGGAATAATCGTATTTATTGTAATATAGATTTTTGGATGTCATTATCATCAACACTATTTCAGCCTATTAATGACCTACTACTGTTGAGCCTCCGTGTGGTGATGGATTTAGAATACATAGAGCCAACACCCCATTCCATCCTGAGGGTGTTGCAAGAGTCGACAAAAGGAAATGACAATGCTGAAAACCTAGCCGCATTAGAAGGAAAACTTGAAGAGAAAACCCTGTGCCAACCCGTCTGGCGAGCGTGGCACAGTAGGCTAATCACCCTCCGCATGTTGGGAGCAGGCTCGACTCAGCATTTATGGGCTGAATAGTAGAAGTAGTACTGTCGGGCCTCCTCAAACTTCATGGAGGGAAATCAGCATATTATCTAACATTTATTTGTAGTGTAGGTACTGTTAATTGTACTCTGTTTGCTCGTAAGTTTCCATAACTATAGCTATAAGTGAGGACTTGTTATTGGCTCAATGAAGCTATCCCTAAGGAATACATAAACCTTTATTAGCTGTAAGTCCTCCATGCATTAAATAAATAAATAAATATTATACAAAGCTTTCAAGACGGGTTGGCATGGGCTTATATCAAGTTTTCTTTCTCTTATAGTTAGGTGATCGGCCTCGTGCCTTCCTTTACTCGCCTCTTACGACACCCTCAGCACAGGTATAGACTGGTGAAATTTTATTTTCTTTATGCGTCTCCACACTGAATTGAGCCCTCAAGAACCTCAAGAAACTACACTCAAGAGTAGGAAAACTAGACACGAATCTCGGTGCCAAACCACCTGGCCAGGGTGGCAGAGTAGGCTAATTACCCTCCATGTAATTGGAGGAAGTTCGATTCGGCAGTGGGTCATTTATGGGCTGAGTATCGATTTTGGCTATTTAATGAAAGCGCGCAATGTACACGATATACTGCGATGCCGTCCTGGAGTCCAACACTATCCCTTTCCTTCAGGAGATTGTTACTTTTCACGCCAGTTCACTATATCAACCCGCTGCAGTTAATTTACTTGTTAAAAAATGTCACAAACATGAAAAAACAATTTTTTTAACAACAACATAATTTAACAAATGTGTCCTACTGAGTGCCTTTGAAAATTTCATTAAAATCATATTTTAACAAGTGCCTTATTAAAAAAATATAATTGTGTTAAAGAAAAGAAAAAAACATGTATTCAATTTATTATGAAAAAAACGTACCTTCTTAAAGTAAAAAAATATCATCCACAGTGATAAAAAGACAAAAGATAACTAAACAATGAAATCGTTTAAAAAACTTTTGAATATATATAAATTTTGATTATACAATAGAGAAATGTCTATTTAATCCGTAGGTACCAAACTATTATGCACTTAATTCAAATACTTATTAACAATTTTAATTAAGTTACCAACAATATGTTTAAAAACAAATTATTAGTTACTTAAAATAAAACAAGCTAAATTAAAAAAGAAAATAAAAGTCACGCGCGAATCACAGTGCATATATATTTTTTTAAACACGTAAAGGCATGCCATTTTGCAGCCGAAAATGGCGAACGTTGGCAAAGTGTTGGCCACAATAAAAGCGGTTATAACACGATTAGTGTTCGTTTGCCATGGTGTGATGGCAATTTGGGAAGTTACGATGTTTAAAGAGAGCATAGAATATTGGTATTTGGCTTCACCGATATTGCTGTTGATCGTCGAAGGAGTTTTCACACTGACCATCAAGGAAAATCAAGAATGGAAATGGTAAGACCTCTTTAATCACTGCGAAACCACTCGTAAAGATTATTCATTCTTTACTTTATTTTAAATAAAACGAAAACCCTGCTCTTTTAGGGCCTCCGCGCATTATGCGGCCAGGCCGCGCGGCCAAGTCGCTGCGGCCAACTAATTCTTCTACGATGTATATAGCTGCGCGCATTACGCGGCCAGGCCGCGCGGCCAAGTTTTGGTCGCGCGGCCAGCGAAAAACATCGCGTCACATACGCGGCCTATTGGCCGCCGCGACCAATCCGCGCATTATGCGGCCAGGCCGCGCGACTGGCCGCGCGGCCTGGCCGCCTAAATGCGCGGGGGCCCTTAAACCCTGTATCACGAGGGCACAAACGTGTAAATCACAAAGACACTTACTGACCCGGGAATCGAAGCGTGATCCAAAGGCGGTACGTCCAACCCCTTTTATTTGTTTTTTTTACCTTGGTAATCCTCATGGATGCTCCACTGCTAAATGCCTGCCGGGTTATGTGGGGCTACGAAGCGCGGAAAGATGGTAATTTCGCCCCAACCTACCTACTAAAACCAACGTTGACGTTCTGAAGGGGAGAAAAAGTATGGAAGTGGGGAAAGTATGGAGCGACCCTCGGGGATGGATAGACGACCTATTAAGGTCGCTAGGTGTCGGTGGATGCGGTTGGCATAGGAGTGTACTTAATCCCCCTCGACCGGCTGCCGCTGCCACCTTGTTGTGGTGAGTGGGCTCGCCTTTAGGATTCGTTGGGGCGATACCGGCTCAGGGTCATCCATGACGGGCGGGCCCACGAGGAGAGGCCAGATGAAGAGCGGCACACGGAGTCGTGGTGAATCTTCGCTCTGGGCTGCCACCACTTGCACCGGGCGGCCAGGGAGGCCCGGTGCAAGCGCGCCACGGCTGCCGCTGCAACCACGTGGGTCGGGAGCCACTGCATCCGGCGCCTGACGGGGGCACCACGTGCCTCTCGGTGGGTTGGGGAGCGTACAGAGCTCCCAGAGCTCCCAATCAAAGCGTGGAGCCCGTTTGTAGAAGCGGGCCAAGGCTCCATAAGGGTCACGGAGCGTGCTCCCTAATGGGGAGTGAAACCCGTGGCCCTGTTTCGGGCAGTGAGGGACACCGTTGGTTTTAGTGGGTAGATTGGGGCGCAATTGCCATCTTTCCGCGCCCCGGAGTCCCACATAACCCGGCTCGCGTTTTGCGGTCGGGTATAACTACATGGCGAGGCCTACACTCAGCAGTGATCGCCTGTGTCTGATATATGTGTATACCGACCGTGTCATGCATGATTAAACGTTCACAATACGCCAAATGTCAGGATACCGTCACCCGTTAGGGGTCTTTCAAACCATGTTACACTTACTTACACTTTAATGTTAACTAGCGACCTGCCACGGCTTCGCACGGGTGCAATTATGCATGTATTATACATATAAACATTCCTCTTGAATCACTCTATCTATTAAAAAAACGCTATAAAATCCGCTGCGTAGTTTTAAAAATTTAAGCATACATAGGGACGGACAGACGACAGCGACATTGTTTTATAATATGTAGTGATAGTGATAGTATAACGGTGTGGTGACGGATTGAGAATATATTGTGTGGCCACCGAAAGGGCAATGCTCGCTGATATTATACTAAACTAGATTTCTTATGTATGTGGAGTTTGCCTGTAAGTGATTGTTGCACTGTTGCATACACACTTTCGCATGTTACCCTTAGCATAGAACATGTGTAAACAATTGTTGGCGAACCAATAAATAAATAAATAAATTATCCCTGCGAGATCGAATCAGATATGAGATACGCAGGCGAACTAGAGTCGCTGACAAACGTAAAGGGCAGAGGGCAACCCCTTGACCCTTGTGAACATTACAGTGTAGTTACTTAAAACAAATAATAAACAAAATTATAAACAAAAAAAATAGTGACAGATTTAGAATACATAGTGTCACCACCCCATTCCATCCTGAGGTGTAAGAGCCGACAAAAGGAAATTACAAGGCCAAAAACCTAGCCTCAAGAAAAGGAAAACACGTTATGAAACCCCGTGCCAACCCGTCTGGCCAGCGTGGCACAGTAGGCTAATTACCCTCCCTGTTATGGGAGGAGGCCTGACTCAGCAGTGGGTCACTTATGAGCTGCGTAGTAGTAGTGTAACAAAAGTCCTACATATACAGGATGTCTCAAAAATAGCACGCCTCAGCCACACTGGAAGTAGGCCAATCTTAGGTCTATTCCACAAAAAAATGGCTGAAAAAAGTCTCACGGAATTCGAGTTAATAGATTTTTTTATTAAATTACCCGACTTTTTCGTTCTATGTATCAATATCGTCACAAATACCTACATAATGTTTACTTTTTTATTATGTTTTATTTTGTTTTTATGATACAGCATACAAAAATACATACAACCCTAAATGTTCACACATCTACGATCAACCCCTATTTTTAATTGCGTTATTTATATGACAAAACAACGTTTGCCGGGTAAAGCTAGTTTTTTTAAACTCTTTTAAGATTGTACATTCTAAATTTCCCACCACATGACCTGGGATTACGACTGAAGGCGGTGACGTAATTCTGAGTTGAATCATCATCCCCTCGTGGGTAATTTAGGGCGCGTCGGCACCGGAAACGGATGTCAGCATTAAGTAAGCATCCGGCAGTAATAAACGACTTTGTTTACCAATCAACTGATAGATCTTTTTTAAAGCTCATGACAATATTGAGCCCGACGTTCATTTCTTAATGATGTGTTAGGTTTTTGCGATTAATAAAGACTAAAATTAAACACTTTGGATTCATCGTGAATTATCATGCAGCCAGAAAAGGTCCGCGGCGCCTATCCACCGACTATTTTTCCCCGTGTGGGGACGGGGCAGAATATAAACCTTCCCCACCGCACACTGGAAAATATCGCGTCATAAATACGTCATCAAAACCCAGCACGCTTGATGGTAGGATCTAATGGTCCGCGCGGCTAGCTACCAACCTCACATCTAAGACTTTCCATCACGCAAGCCTAGGGTCAAAAGCATTCAAGTCACTAATAAAAAAAAATGATGCCAGAGTTTTCCATAGGCAAATAAATACTTCATTCATTGATCCCATTTCCGGGGTCGGGCAAGTGTCTTTGTGTACACTAGAGGCACTTGCTCCGAGTCTGGATGTCATTTGAGTTCGTTAATTACACGTTTGTAAAACAAAAACAACGGGTTGCCCTCTGGGAGTGCCGGTGGAAGTAGAAACTTGAACCTTGAGGTGAATGTTCCAGGGTAACCCGCGAAATTCAAATTTTCTTACGTTTTTGCAATTTGCAGGTAAGTGCTAGGTTGTATGTTGATTAAAATGTTATTCGCGGCTGTAAGACGTATGTAGTTATAGAATTTTAATCATCAAAATCATCAATACAACCCTCCAAACTCATAAAGGTGCAAGAAAAACTTTTTCAAGCTCAAAGTCATTCTTGCACCTATAAGAGCTTGGATTGATGAGTTTGATGATGTGCATTTTTGAATATTTTGCAATGGTTGGGATATAATTTCGCACGAATTGCTATAATTATCGGTATAAAAATACTAGCATTGATGTGGTTAAATACGATATTTATTTATTGCGCTTTCGTACACAAAAATTACAATTTATATTAGGTATACAATGAAATTTTACACTACAGAATTATTACCAGAATTAACAGATGACAAATATTTATCATTATTATACTACTTTCCCTCTGTCTTATGGATTTTCGATCAGTTCAAGTGTCATGACGCGAGTTAAACATGAAAAGTGCTCAAAGCCGCTAAAGAAGTTTTCACTTCAAAAATAAATTATATTGTTGTTTTTATTGTCCCCAGGTTCTGTCCCTCAGTATTCATATACCTTATATTGGTGGTACCAGCAATATGGCTGATGGAGCTCCATAAAGTGGATTTACGCCTTCAAAATAAGGCGGGCAATGTCACTATACAGGTATTTATATTTTACACCAGGTAACTACACTATTTTTATGTAAGGTAGGTATCGTAAGAGGCGACTAAGGGAACGCAAATGAAAGGCAGATCACATCGCCGCAAGAGAAGGAAAGCTTGATACAAACCTTTTTTTATTTATTTTTTTATCTCCCGGTGTAAAATCCTTTATGGACTTCCTCGCCGGCCACGGGGATGGCCAGCGAGGGGAGTGTGGGACTCTCCCCCATAGTGCGGGCCTACCCACTAAACCTCCCCGGGGTTCTCCAACTCGCGTCCTGTTGCGGCATTGTGGGATCTGTGCCAACCCGTCTTGCCAGCGTGGCGCAGTAGGCTAATTTCCCTCCAGGAAAATGGAGGAGGCCCGACTGAGCAGTGGGTCACTCATGGGCTGAAACGACGACGACACTTTTTTACACTACTCCGTGTGGTGACGGATTTAGAAAACACAATGTCACCAACCCATGCCATCGTGAGGGTGTCGTAAGAGACGACTAAAAGAACGCAAGAGGCAGATCACCTAGCCCCAAGAGAAGGAACACTTGGTACAAACCTTGTGCCAACCCGTCTTGCCAGTGCGGCAGTGTGGCACAGTAGGCTAATTTCCTTCCATGAATTTGGAGGAGGCCCAACCCAGTAGTGGGTAATTTATGGGCTGTTACGACGACGAACAACGATGCTCGGAGTTTGCCTGCGAGATCGTATCATAAATGAGGAGATACTCAGCCAAACCACATAGGCAACCAGATTGCAAAACCTATGTGGCAGTGGACAGGGCACATAGCGCGCAGGACGACGCCCGTTGGGGCAGAAAACTCCTCGAGTGGCGACCGCGTTCCGGAAAGCGCAGTGCTGCTCCCACACGGTGGACCGATGACCGGGAAACGATAAATGCGTGCGGCTCAGGACCGGCCTTCGTGGAAATCCTTGGGGGATGCCTATGTCCAGCAGTGGACGTCTTTTGGATGAAATGATGATGATGACTAGCTCTCACTCGCGACTTCGTCCGCGTCGTATTTAACAATGTGGAAAACTATAGGCTCCTGAAAGTTTCATGTGGCAGAATAAATATACAAAGTGGCGCCACCCAATTTTATTCTGAGGCTGTAGTAGGAGCTGACAAAAGGGAATATTAAGGCCGATAACCGATAACTTGGTCCACTTCTTGACACTTGACCCTTTTTTTTTACGTCTCAGATCCTCATGGAAACCCGGCCGTTGGGGACTGGGACTCCGGCGCGCGTAGAGATGGTGAATTGCGCCCCGACCTACCCACTAAAACCGACGGCGATCCTCGACTGCCCAAACCAGGGCCACGGGATTCACTCCCATTTACGGGAGTATGCTTCGTGACCCTGGGGGCTGATACTTGACCCTGTGCCAACCCGTCTGGTCAGCGTGGAACAGTAGACTAATTACCTTCCTTGTAATTGGAGGAGGCCCGACTCAGCAGTGGGTCAATTATGGCCTAAGAAGAAGATGGGCTCCTGAAAGGGGGGAGGGGTCAATGAAAGTAGCCTAAGTTATTTTGTTACATACTTACCTTGTCGCATGAGCTATCTGCCAGTGCATCACTACTACTCAGCCCATAAAAGACCCACTGCTGAGTCGGGCCTCCTCCAAATTCAAGGAGGTTAATTAGCCTACTGTGCCATGCTGCCCAGGCGGGTTGGCACAGGGTTTTGTCTAGTTTTCCTTCTCTTGCGGCTAGGTGATCTGCCTCTTGCGTACCTTCAGACGCTGTTTACGACACCCTCAGGCTGGTATTTTGAACTATGAGGGAGAAGGATGCAAACTGTGCCATCTCGTCTGGCCAGCGTGGCACAGTAGGCTTATTTATCTTGAAAGATCGAGTGGCCGTACCAGGATCGCATAACAATGTGGGAGATAAATTATTAACATGATGGTCTTTGTCACAGACGGGATTCCCAATTCCTGGGGGCACTAGGATCCCCACGGATATGTGGGTGACTTTGATCGAGCAGTTTCTGATGCTTACCCTCATTGTGGGGAGGTGGTTGCTTCCGAAAGGAGACTTGACAAGGGACCAGCTCAGTCAACTACTGCTAGTATATATAGGTGAGTCTTATCGCATAGCCACTCCATAGAATGCCTTTGACCATAGGCTAGCGTGATGGAAAGCGACGCCAGGGTCTAAGATGGGACAGACAATTCAAGATTTATTTTATTTATTACTAGCTTTTGGGCGCGGCTTCGCTCGCGTGGACTTCGAACCCGTGCTTATCACCATGCATTTTTTTTTATGAATATAAAAGTGGTTATTGTGACTAAACTATGATAGTTAGATATGTGCTCTCGCGGACTTTTTTGTAGATTTTAATAAGACCTACAAACTCGTAGTAGGTACCTCATTTTGTTCTATTGTCAATCGTTTTTGCAGCGCACGCATAAATAGGTTTTCGATTTTACACCTTGGGTTACAAAATCGCAATTTTCATACGGATCCCTAATTCTTTTGAAAATAAAATATAGCCTATAACCTTCCTCGATAAATGGACTATCTAACACCGAAAGAATTTTTGAAATCGGACCAGTAGTTCCTGAGATTAGCGCGTTCAAACAAACAAACAAACAAACTCTGCAGCTTTATATATTAGTAAGTATAGATTTATTTGTAACATCTGAACCTACCTGTGTTATGCAAATAAATGGAATTTGAATTTGAATTTGAAGACAATGCTCTGTCGGGCACTGGCTCTCACATACACACGACGGAACACAGTAAAACTGCTTGGCGCTTAGGTGTGAGCGTGGCTAGCCGGGCGGAACATTAGATCTTACCACTAAGGAAATAGGTACCTCTTTTAAATAAAAGGGTTACAATGATGGTGGTACAAACAAGTCTGACAGATTAGTGAAATCAATAACACGCATAAACATGTAGCATAGTAAAAAAAATAGAAAACATTAATAAATTTAATAAATAAATATCCTTGGACATTTCACACAACGCCATCTCGTCCCAAGCTAAGCAACTTAATGCTTGTGTTATGGTAACGAGATGGATGATAAACTACATAGTTATATAATTTTTTTTGTAAATACATACATATTATAGATAGAAAACACCCAGACCCGGAACAAATACTTGTAGGTCATACAAATATTTCTTCCGTGCGGGATTCGAACCCGCGACATGCTGCGCAGAAGTCGATCGCTCAACCACAGCGAATTAAATGCAATGCAATGCAAACACTGGCTGAACACTATGAGATAGATCAACAAAATTAACAGCAGTGTACACCTGAGATAGATCACCTAGCCGCAAGTTCAAATTCAAATTCAAATCATTTATTTTGTTTAGGTCACGATGGACACTTACAAAAAGTCAACACATTATTCAAATGATATTATATGATAAAAAAAGGCCTACCATCTGCCACCAGTTCGGAACGCGACCACTGCTGAGAAGAACTGGCAAGAAACTCAGAAGGCTTGTCATTTTTTTTTCATTGCGGTCCGGTTTCTTATGCTTATCACTATCATCACTATCACTACATAGTATAAAACAAAGTCGCATTCTTCTGTCCGTCCCTATGTATGCATAAATCTTTAAAACTACGCAACGGATTTTGAAGCGGTTTTTTTAATAGATAGAGTGATTCAAGGGGAAGTTTTATATGTATAACCCACCCCCGCTTTGAACGGGCGAAGCCGGGGCGGGCCACTAGTGTACAATAACATAAAAAACTGGCACTGAACAGCTTAGTCCCAAGCAACTGTGTCGTTTATATAATCAGCAATAGAGCAAGAGAAGGAAAACTTGATACAAACCCTATCGTGCCAGCGTGACATAGTTGGCTAATATGCCTCCATGAATTTGTCATGTATGGGCTGAAAAGACGATTGTACACACCTTGAAAGGTCTACAAATTGGTCTAGGGATTTGAGACAATCACTATCGCTACATAGTATGTATGCTTAAGGTGGATGCTCCAGGGTAGCCCGCGAAATTCAAATTTTCTTACGTTTTTTGCAATATGCAGGTCAGTGCTAGGTTGTATGTTGATTAAAATGTTATTCGCGGCTATAAGACGTATGTAGTTATAGAATTATAATCATCAAAATCATCAATACAACCCTCCAAGCTCATAAAGGTGCAAGAAAAACTTTTTCAACGTCAAAGTCATTCTTGCACCTTTATGAGCTTGGAGGGTTGTATTGATGAGTTTGATGATTATAACTCTGCAACTACATACGTCTTACAGCCGCTAATCAAATGTTCATCATCATACAACCTAGCACTGCCCTGCAAATTGCAAAAAACGTAAGAAAATTTGAATTTCGCGGGCTACCCTGGAGCATCCACCTTAAATCTTTAAAACTACCCTACGGATTTTGAAGCGGTTTTTTTAATAGATAGAAGTGATTGAAGAGGAAGGTTTATATGTATAATACATGCATAATTGCACCCGTGCGAAGCCGGGCCGGGTCGCTATCTTTATAAATTGTAGCCTATGTGTTATTCTGATGTTTAAGCTATATTATTGTAATGTTTTATTATTGTAAATAACGGGTCCCGGGTTCGATTCCGGGGTCGGGCAAGTGTATTTGTCTAAACCAGAGGCACTGGCTCGGAGTATGGGTGGTTAAACCATGAATCCCCAGGGGTGTCGTATGGTGCTCCTCCAGTGAAACTGCTTGAAGCTTAGTACTCAAAAACTCACTATATTTAATTATTTACCACGATATTATTATATAACGATACCTATCTCTTACTTATCTTACTTACTAACAATATTACAAAACAAAACTCTTAATTAACCCTTTGGGCGAAACCATATCGGCTTCTAACTAGACGGTGGCGCCATCTAGTTGCACATACCGCCCACCAAGGACATACAATGAATGTCCTTCACTTTAAATCAACTTACAATAAAATAACATACAAAATACCGCCCACCATGAGGTCATGGGCGTCTCAAAAAAAATACAAACCAACAGAAAATATTTAGAAATCAACCTTATATAAAAATAACAACCTAAGTGGCCACAGGTAAAATACATAACTTTGTGATTGGCCTTTTCACCACACTGTCTTTACATCGTAGGCTCACTACACGCGTAATTCCGTCCAAGCCTGGATGCCTTTTAACAATAATACCATACAACCATTTAGCTGGAGGCATGTTGTCCTCTTTAACTAACACTAAATTACCTACAACAGGCTCAGGTGTTTGATAAGCCCACTTATATCGATTCATAAATTGGCACAAATACTCTCGATGCCAACGACGCCAAAAATCTTGAACCATACGTTGTGTGAGTTGCCACCTTCTTAAACTGCTGATGTTTGAACCTTCATAGTTATTTTGCGGTACCAAAACAAGAGCTTCGCCAACTAAAAAATGTCCAGGAGTTAGCGGAGACGGATCTTCACAGTTAGTACTTAATTGTGAAATAGGGCGAGAGTTTAAACAGGCCTCAATTTGACACAAAACTGTTATCATTTCTTCAAATGTTAGAGTATTGTTGCCAATAACTCGCTTTAGGTGATGTTTAGTCGATTTTATCCCCGCTTCCCATAGTCCACCGAAATGTGGTGCGTGAGGTGGTATAAAATGCCAATTAGTATTATTGTTTGCCAACGATTCTGAAATTTCCTTCAATACTTGTGATTTTTCAGAACACAACAACTCTACAAGTTCCTTTGCTGCTCCGACAAAATTAGTACCGTTATCACTATACAAGTCGGTGCAGTGCCCTCGCCTCGCTACAAAGCGGCGGAACGCTTGTAAGAAGCCTTTAGACGTTAGATCCGATACAACTTCAAGATGGACTGCCTTTGTAACCATACATATAAAAAGACAAATATATCCCTTATATCCTTTGTGACCTCTTCCCTTGGATGTTCGTAAGCTGATTGGTCCGGCATAATCCACTCCGCTGCGGCTAAAAGGACGACTTGGGGTCACTCTACAGTTAGGCAACTGACCCATGAGCTGTTCTTGCCGCAGGGCTGCATGTCTCACACAAGTGGTACATTTTCGTACGTACAATTTAAGTCTGTTCTTTGCATCTAAAACCCAATAATTGGACCTCAAATAGTTTAACATAATTTGAGGCCCGCCATGTAATGTTTTTTGGTGAGCTTCCGTTATCAAAAGGTCAGTGAAATGGGACTTTGCAGGTATTATCATCGGGTGTTTTTGATTTTCCTTTAAATAAGATCTGTCCAGTCTGCCACCAACTCGAAGAATACCATCGTGATCAACGAATGGATTCAAGGAGGTAAGTATACTTTTCCTTTCTACTCCTTTCTTCTTTAATAGATCTGCAATTTCTTGTCGAAAATATTGTCCCTGGCATTGCTTAATACATACTACACGGGCTTCATGTAGCTCCTGTGCCGTTAGCCATGGAGGAAGTTTACCAGAGTTGTTTATCTTATCTCTAACGCGTAAAAATCTCCTGCAGTACCCAATCACTCTTATCAACTTTCTCAGGCACGAATATTTTGTCCAAACTTCAAGCTCTTGAATACTAATGGTTACTAAACTTGTTTTAACCTTACGTTCTTCTAAATTTGTAACAGACTCTTTATTTTTGCCATAATCTATTTTGTCCCCTTTTAGCCACTTTGGACCTTCAGTCCAGAGCGCACTTACCATAAGTTCTCTTGGCGTTAGTCCCCGAGATGCGCAATCGGCAGGGTTTTCTGCAGATTTAACGTGAGACCATTGATGACCATCTGTGACGGAAACAATTTCCGACACTCGGTTTGCTACAAAAGTTTTCCAACTTGACGGATGTTTACTTATCCACGCCAAAACTACCGTGGAATCTGTCCATGCATGCAATTTCTGTTTCGGTATGTTTAGAACTTCCGCAGCTTCACGCAATAATTTAGCTAATAGAACAGCTCCACAGAGTTCAAGACGTGGGATGGATACCTGTTTAATTGGGGCAACCTTGGTTTTTGCTGTTAATAATGTTACCGATATTAAGCCATCGCTATTGATTGCGCGAACGTAAACAACCGCAGCGTAAGCTTCGTTTGAAGCATCACAAAACCCATGAAGTTCTACCTCACTATTCGAATTAGCTTGCAACCATCTAGTAATACGAAACTTGACTAATTCACTGAGCTGCTGATAGTAAGTAGACCATTCCTTTAATAGGGACGGTGGTAGTTCGTCGTCCCAATTAATTCTTGATAGCCATAGCTTTTGGATGAACACCTTAGCTTTAATAATTACTGGGGCAATCCAGCCCAATGGATCAAACAACCTTGCTATATGGGAAATGACACTTCTTTTTGTTTCAGGTATCTTCGGCGGCAGCAGATTCACCGTGTATTCAAACTTATCGATACTCTGATTCCAGGTAAGTCCTAATATTTTCGTTATATTATTCTCTATATTTAGTTCCCAATTTTCTTGCTTATGCTTACTTTGATTTATATATTTTAATAATTCACCGCTGTTGCTATTCCATTTTTGTAATTCAAAGCCTCCTAATTTCAATAATGCTGTAATTTGTTTATATTTTTCTATACCCTCAGTTACAGTTTGACAGCCAGACATCAAATCGTCCATATAGAAATCCTTCATAACCATTTCAGCAGCCATCGGGAAAGACTCTCCCTCGTCCTTAGCCACTTGTTGCAGAGTTCTGACCGCTAGAAATGGAGCCGACGCTGTGCCAAATGTCACTCTTAAAAGACGGAAATGTTCAATTTCAGCGTTATTATCCTGACGCCACAAAAATCTTTGATAATCAATATCTTCTTGGGACACATTCACTTGACGGTACATCTTGACTATATCCGATACTAAACAAATGGGATGTAACCGCCATTTCATGATGATGTGTCGTAAATCAGGTTGGAGCGTCGGTCCTACCATAAGATCGCTATTTAAGGACACTCCATTGCTGCCTAAACAGGATGCATCAAAAACGACTCTTACTTTAGTTGTCATTTTGTCATCCCTTACAACGGCGTGGTGGGGTAAGTACACAGCCTTAGGGTTATTGCGTTCTTTCCGAGGTACCTTTTCCATATGTCCTAAATTGAAATATTCTTCAATAACGCCGGTATATTCTTTCTTCAACACGGGATTTTTGTTCAACCTTTTCTCCAAACTTAGAAATCTACGTCTTGCAATTATTTCGGTATCTCCATCTACACAAGTTGGCGTCGAGCTTTTAAATGGCAGTTTAACGATATAGCGACCGGACGAGTCTCTCATTGTCGTTTTATTATAGAATTCTTCGCATTTCTCCTCCTCCTCTGTTAAGCGTCCTTTCTGTGACGGAGGTTCTTCCATCTCCCAAAATTCTTTTAACATGTCATTTGGATCTGCTTCTCGTATCAAATAATTCTGACTTAATTCTACATCTTCTTCATTTTCAGGTACTTCACCCGAAAGTATCCAGCCGAATTCGGTATCCTGAGCAATTAAAGCATCCGGGCAAGCCTTGCTAAGTCCTTGTTTAAGAATCTTACTATATACTGAAGAACTTAGCAACATGTCGATCCGACCCGGGGTATTCCAACTGGGATCGGCTAAATTGTACTGATTTAATTCGGACCATAGAGGGAAATTAATTTGTCTAGCTGGTAAAGCTGATGTGAGTCGTTTTTGTACATGAGCCTTGACAGAAATCACGCATTCTGGGTTATACATTGATTCTATGCTTACTAAAACCATATGTCTTGATGTTAAAGCTGCCTCCTTTTCTTCTCCCAATCGCAGCGATGATTTCAGGTTTAAGTGTTTCTTAAGCCCTAATAGTTGCACAGCTGACTCCGTAATGTAAGAAGCCTGGGAACACTGATCGAGTAACGCCCGAAGAGTGACTTCTACTCCTGTACGAGATTTAACTCTTACTAGAGCCGTGGGTAGCAAATCCTGACTACTAGAAAATGCTGCACAATTAGTCACAAGATTATGGGGATGGTCATTTGATGTGGACGGCACATCCTTTTTATCAACATTTTGTGCGACTACATTTTCCTTTTTACCAGTTGCCCTTGACAGCATCTCCTTGGAATGTAGCAGAGTATGATGCTTTCTTTGGCAAAATCGGCACCTAGTTGCTACACGACATATAAACACCGCGTGACCGGACCCTAAACAATTAAAACATATGCCATTTGATTGGACGAAATTACGACGTGAGTTAACCTCTGCTTCGCCAAATTTCTTACAATATGAAAGTTTGTGATCACCATTACAAAATTCACAAACCACTGCGGCGACATGTAATGTCTTGGACGGTAATGGTTTGTGGGCAGGGTTCATATTAACATTTACTTTGTGAGATTTGTTATCCAAAAATTCTAATGATCTAAACCTTTGCTCTAAAAATTCCTGAAACTGGTTATATGTAGGGAGATCCTCGGATGAATTACATATTTTAGCTTCCCATAATTTACGAGACTCAGAGTCCAACTTTAAACATAACAAGTGTATTACAATCATGTCCCATGTTTCTGTTTTAATTCCTAAATTTCTTAAAGCCATTAAACAGTCGTTGCTAGTATCTAATAATTCCTTTAATAATGATGAAGACTCAACAGTTACACTTTTCTGACTTAAGAAACGTTTTAAAATGCAATTTGCCATATGTTTTTTATTATTATAACGACTGTTTAATAACTTCCAACACTCGGTATAACTGTCACTACAAATAGCAATATTCTTGATTAGTTTTTCCGCTTCACCTGCCAAATGAGCCTTTAAATAATGCAGGCGTTGAATATCATCTAATGCTTCATTCCTGTGTATTAACGATACGAACATGTCTCTAAATGTTATCCATTCCGAATATAGTCCCGAAAAATTTGGTAATGTTATCTTAGGTAATTTTACGAAACATTTTTCTTGTGTTGACATCGTCGGAACTTTTGTTAAGTCCGGTTTTGCTAATCCTTCACGTAGTTCTGTTTTATATTCTAGGTAGACATCTTCCGTTAACTCATAAAGACTAGAGGTTTTGTACTTGGATTTGTGGTACTCTTTATCCTCTATCTCTTTTAAAATTATTCTGTGCGTGTCAATGAACGATTTCCAAAGACCTTCTAAATTTTCTAGTCTTACCTCGATATATGCTTTAGTTATGCGCTCTTTTGGTGCCTTTTTGTGATTAGTTTTGGCCCGACTAATGGCCGAGCTGGTCTCGACTTGAAGTTTATAATACTCATCCATAACTGATTTAAGCGCACAACTTTATTTTTAAAGTTCAAATATTATAACTTGAATTTTTTAAATATTTTCACAATATCTTTAAGTTAATAAGTTCCAGGTTGACACTTAATATTATAAAATGTACTCACGGTTTCACTGGTCCACACACACAACACTGCTCTTACTCACGAACGTAGGGGGATTCCTGGGTGATGATGTGTTGCTACTGCTCCAATCCTCGAACCTCTTCACTGCATCTGGGCCGGGATCTTCTCTTACAGTTTCTTCACTTTTCCGATAGGGGGCGCCCCAAGTAGCGATCCACTACTTATAGGTGCGCTGACTTCTTACTTACTTCACGGACTATAATCACTCTAGGCAATTAGTGTCCGACTCCGAAGGACCATGGTTAAACCATGAATCCCCAGGGGTGTCGTATGGTGCTCCTCCAGTGAAACTGCTTGAAGCTTAGTACTCAAAAACTCACTATATTTAATTATTTACCACGATATTATTATATAACGATACCTATCTCTTACTTATCTTACTTACTAACAATATTACAAAACAAAACTCTTAATTAACCCTTTGGGCGAAACCATATCGGCTTCTAACTAGACGGTGGCGCCATCTAGTTGCACAATGGGTGTCATTTCTATCTATAATATGTATGTATTTACAAAAAAAAAGTATATAAGTAGTTTATCATCAATATCGTTACCATAACACAAGCATTAAGTTGCTTAGCTTGGGACGAGATGGCGTTGTGTGAAATGTCCAAGGATATTTATATTTATTATATATTCAATAGTTTTTACGTGATAAAGTACCAAACATCCATCCATCCATACTTATAAACTTCCGCGTTTATATAATTAGTAGTATTCCTGTTTCATTCTCTAACGGTTATTGCCCTTTAACAGGTACTGCAGCAGACATAATAGAGTTCTTCGACTCCTTCAAAGACGAGAAGGTGGCCACAGAGAAAGTGCTGGTCCTCCTGACACTGGCCATCTGGTCTTGGTCGCTGATGCAGTTCACGGTTGTCCTCACCGCCACAAAGTCCAGGAAGTCCAGGGGTGCAGCTAATAGGTCTGAAATGTATGTACATACACACACGCTTGCACGCTACTCGTGACACGACGCACACACGCGCATTTGCTCCACACGCACACGCTCATGACTATAGGCCTCATCACCATGTGAATGTCTAGTATATCCAACTCCTGGTCCGTGTGGTGACGATTAAATAACTGTGCCACGCTGGCAAGACGGGTTGACATAGGGTTTGTAACAAGTTTTCCTTCTCTTGCGGCTAGGTGTTCTAGCCTTTTGCGTCTTCCGACTCTATTTAATGCACATATATTATTCACTTTATAGCACGTAATACACGACCACCTTCTAATATTTTGTTCGCTCACACGAACAAACTACCATCTTCGCAAACTTCCCGCCAAAAATTTAACATTAAGCACATTTACTTTTTTTCACACCCGCTGTTAATTTTGACAGTATCAATAATCACTGATATATCTGAACTATTTGCATCAAGATGCGTATTGCATTGAAACACGATTAGATGCAACAAAAATATCCTACATCTCGTTGGTCAGCGAAGTTAAAAAATAAACAGCAGCTGACACTCACTCGGCTTCGAATAGTTTTAATTTTTTTATTTATGCTTGAATTTACAAACAACCCCGCAGTCTTAATTTATATAACGTTCATATTCATAATATTCATCAACATAATCGCATTAAATTAAAAACCCAAAAACAAAAGAGTCTAGGTGCTACCACAGATAAATACGACAACATTTTTCGCAAAAATTCCCGCCTTTTAAGTGTTGTGTTTTTATTTCTATGATCTCTATCATTTACTCTTCTTCCTTGCTTTATCTATTTTTTTCATTGGAATTGACATCTGTCTGTCCTGATTTGGCTAATGGCCAGATACACGAAGGGATTGCTGTTTGGCCTCCGAGAACCCACCTAACGACTACCGGTCAGATATCACGCTACTTACGACTTCGTGTATCGCCTCCCTTAGTTGTATGAATCCGGGACCGACGGTTTCAGTTCAGGTGCTCTCCGAAGAACTGAACTCGAATCTTAATTCGATGGACACCCAACAACCAGCGTTAATGTTTTAATCATATTTACTCGCTAGGTTACGAGTGTTACGACCTTCATAAATGAAATTGTATGCTACTTAAAACCAACTAGATTAAAAAGTTTCTTTGCAGAACTGGCGAATATTCCCGTTATTTATGCGTTTTTTTTTTATGTGCCCGCTTAATGCTTTTGTGTCTATGTTCTCTTTGTATACTTTTGTTTGACGTCTGTTAGGCGGGTAGCACACAGAACTAGATTCGAGGCGCGGTCGAGGCGCAGGAGCGCGCCATTTCTAACTTTTCTTTAAAATTGTACGAGTAGGCAAGGAGTCTCGCAAGTCGCAATCAGCACGCATCGATGCGGAGGCGGTTGTGCCTGTGGTTGTGCGGCGCGGGTAAGTCGAGGCGCAGGAGGCAACAAGTCGCGGCGCGGGGGTTTACAGACGGACGGGGGGTGTTAACAGGGAACGTTATCAATGAAACAAAGGCGGTTATAGACGATAGATTTAATTATTTCTTTGTACTTTCGAATAAAACTGTCATCTAGCCCGTTAAAAAAGTTTAATATCAATATAAGAAAAAAATATTGAAAGTGGTTCGTGACCACAGTCTGGGAACAGTACTCACGTAAATGAAAAATCAAAATCCAAATGTTTTTTATTCTTTTTATTCTTGCGAATGCTTTCAAATAGTCAAAAAAAAAAGTATTAAATTTAAAAAAAACTAATCATCTAGTTTTTACCACCGGTTGGAACGCCATTCCACCGAGAAGAGCCGGCAAGAAACTCTGTGGTTGCTCTTTGATGTATGAGAAACCCTATTGATTGAAATAATAGGCGGTACAAGAAGAAGACGGCCGTTTGTTAAATGAATCACTCTTTTTTAGGAACAGTCGTGCTTGCTGTTGTACCATTGAAGTGTGTGCTATAATAATGAACATAGCACTGCAAGATGCCCCATTCCTTGCATTTAGACTACTCATAATATGCCACTACAAGATCATTAACTATATGAATATATTCTTCACGTGCAAGAATACATTGGTAAGTTTTTTTTTCGGTTGGAGCATACGTAACGGGGCACAAAGGAAAAAAGACTTTAAGGTCAAGACCTAAGAAGAATAACGGAATTTAAGGTTCGTAAATTTGACCTTGACCCTAAGGTCATTGACCTTGAGGTCAAGGTTAGTACCATTAGGAGAATAGAGGATTTTGAGTTTCGGAAATTTGACCTTGACCTCAAGGTCATTGACCTAGACGTCAAGGTCATTGACCTTGAGGTCAAGGTCAAGGTCCTTGAAGTGTGCCATGGTGTTCACCCACCCTACTACTCCCACATCCCACCGGGTCCCGAAGGCTTGATTAGGCGATGGATTTTGGTGCAATTTCTTTTCCTTTGTGCCCCGTTTCGTATCCACTGACCAGATGTGAGGGTGGTAGCTAGCCGGGCGAACTATTGATCCTACCACCAAACGAGCTGGGCTTTGTTGACTTTTACAATGCGTCTTTTCCCTGCGTGCAGTGGGTAGTGTAATGTTCATGACCCACTGCTGTATCCACATGGAGGGGAGTTAGCCAACTGTGCCACGCTGGCCTGGGTCAAGTTTTCCTTCTCTTACAGCTAGGTTACAGGCCTCGTCATTTCATTTTGCCAACTCTTAGACACCCTCAGGATGCTTTATTTTTTTAATAGGCTTATTTATTACAGGTAATATTATTACAAATCTATCGACTCTATGTCTTGCACTTGGAGACCACAGACGAGGGCAATGGTTCTGTTTACAGAAAGAAAGAGAAGAAACATAAGTCCCACGAAAGGAGGGAAAAGGACAAAAAACATAGGTAGGTACTGCTTCACTAAAAATCGTGATTACGTTATTCAGACTGACTAGACTAGACTATCAATCTGTCCGTGTGGTGACGGATTTAGAAAACACATTGCCACCAACCCATACCATCCCGAGGGTGTCGTAAGAGGTGACTAAAGGAACGCAAGAGGCAGACCAGGTAGCCGCAAGAGAAGGAAAACTCGACACAAACTCTGTGCCATTCAGTATGGCCAGCGTGGCACAGTAGGCTAATCCCTCCAGGAATTTGGAGGAGGCCCGACCCAGTAGTGGGTCACTCATGGGCTCAAACGACGACCAAAAATCAATAAAAATAAAACCAACCAGACCATAAATCCCACTGCCAAATTCTGGCCACCTCCAAACTCATGGAGGGAAATTACTACTAAGCCTACTAAGCCACGCTGGCCAGACTGGTTGGCACAATGTTTGTAACAAGTATTCCGTGTCTTGAGACTAAGTTGTTCACCTCTTGGGTTCCTTTAGTCGCCTCTTACGACAGGCTTAGGATGGAATGGGTTGATGACTTTGTGTATTATAAACCCATACTTGTATATACCTATTCTAATCTACACGACACACTCCACTCTCGCCACTCTCGTGACACCACTTTGGCAACTGATGGAGTGTCACGACTCTCTCAGACACTACCATGTCCATGGATGTGGTGTCTCGACAGTCTGATGACACCACTTCAGCGTCTGATGGAGTGTCACGACTCTCTCTTGACACCAAACTGTACAATGATGGCTCATAAGACATCATCATGTACAAGGATGTGGTGTCACGACACTCTCGTGACACTACTTCGGCACCTGATGGAGTGTCACGTCACTCTCGTGAGACTATCATGTCCAAGGGTGTGGTGCACTCTCGTGACACCAAACTGTACATTGATGGGGTGTCACGACACTCTACGACACATTCATGTCCAACGATGAAGTGGATCGACACTCTCGTGACACCACTACGCCAAAATATGGAGTGTCACGTCACTCTCGTGTAACCATCATGTACAAGGATGAGGTGTCACGACATTCTCGTGTCACTACTTCTGCACCTGAAGGAGTGTCACGTCACTCTCGTGAGACCATCATGTCCAAGGGTGTGGTGCCACGGCACATTCATGACAACAAACTGTACATTAATGGGGTGTCACGACACTACGACACCACCATGTCCAAGAATGTGGTGGCTCGACACTCTCGTGACACTACTTCTGCACCTAATGGAGTGTCACGTCACTCTCGTGAGACCATAATGTCCAAGGATGTGGTGTCACTACACTCATGACATCAATTCGGCTTCTGATGGAGTATCACGATACTCTGATGACACCACGATGTCCATGGATGTGGTGTCACGATACTCTGATTACCCCACCCTGTCCATGGATGGGGTGTCACGATACCCTCATGACTGAGTTCATGAAACATGTTCGATTGCGCCTCATTGGCTCGAAACCAGATTGATTCATTCGTTCGGTCTAATCAAGTACATTTGATTCTCGATTTTTTTATCAACTGGCAATTTTGATATATTTTTCAACACACTTGGGTGGCAAATTTTCCTGCATTATATCGGAGGAGGATGGCTTGCTTACAGACTAAGGAGCTTAATTTAAATCCATATTTTGTCCGCAGTAAACACAATTCTAAAAAACCTAAAAGGAAACAAACAGGCGGCGAGACTTCAATTTCTGTCATCAGCAACAAAAAACACGACAAAGTCGACGGCGGGAGGATAAGGTGAGTTTCTTATGTCCTGTACATTTTTTTCCCAAAAAATTTTGTCAAGCAGAAGTCCAGAGATAGAGCACCCCTTGGGGTACCCGAATCACTCCCATGTATGTTCTGCGATTTTTCATAGATTACGTGTTATAATTTTTTTTTCTGAAATTTAACCTAGGCTCCGTGATGGGAAGCAACGCCAGGGTCTAAGATGGGGCAGGCAATTTAAGGAAATGCCCTGTCGGGCACTGGCTCTCACAGACACACGAATGAACACAGTTAAACTACTTGGTGCCGGACTAAGATGTGAGGGTGGATCATTCGATCCTACCACCAAGCGTGCTGGGTTTTGTTCAATCTTACAACACGTGTTTTTTCCCAGCGTGCGGTGGGGAAGTTTTATATTCTGACAAAAACAATCTAAACTAATGTATTTGTATATTAAAATACAAAATTTTGATTTTTGCTGATTTCTTCAAGCATTAAAAATCGACCAATTAAACTTACACTATATTCCCAAAAATCAACATTTAAAGATAGGTTATAGGATTTAGGTTAGGGGAAAAAAGTAATAGACATCATACCTGAATATTGTTTGATTTAACAAACTTCGCTATTAAAAAAAAACACAAGAAGAATCAACAATAGAAGAAGTGATATTCGAGCTATTCGTTTAGGAGTTAGACGCCACTGTCTTGACAAAATACAACTAGGCACTACTACCTACTCAGCCCATAGACGACCCACTGTTGAGTCGGGCCTCCCCCATGGAGGGCAATTGGCCTACTGTGCTACGCTTGCCAGACGGGTAGGTTTGGTATCAAGTTTTCCTTCTCTTGCAGCTCGGTTTTCGTTCTTGTCATTTCCACCACACGGCCACCGTTAAGCAAGGGTTTAAATTTGGAGGTTATTTTGTTGAGTATAAAAGATCGAAAAGCCGCGGACAGTCGAATTCCGATTGTCTATATTATGTAGCTAGCTGTTGTAGAGGGGTAGGCAGTGATCGAGGTCATCACCTTGACATGAGAACCCTTTCGAATAACCTTTGCTGGTGATGGGACACGTATCGATACTTATCTATCGATATAGACATAACCAGAGACCATTTTCTTTAACTTTGTTTTCTATGGTTTTTAAACTCATCAGATAAAACCTTTCCGGCTCGGAAAGAACATTTTGTTATGTATAAATTATTTTGTTATTGACTTAATTGTGTTATTTTAAATAGATAAAATTGTACCCATGTACCTACTTAATATATGTAGGAACGCAAAGTAGACAAAACATTACAGGCCCTCTGAGTTTCTTACCAGTTCATCTTGTTGGTCTAGGGGTTGGATGTGTCATATTTGGATCAACAGGTTCCGGTTTCGATTCCGGGGTCTGGGTGTCATTTCTATCTATAATATGTATATATTTACAAAAAAAAATTATCTATGTAGTTTATCATCCATCTCGTTACCATAACACAAGCAGCATTAAGCATTAAGTTGCTTAGCTTGGGACGAGATGGCGTTGTGTGAAATGTCCAAGGATATTTATTATTATTTATTATTTACTTGCTCTGAGTCTGGGTGTCATTTGTGTTGGTGAGTTACATGTTCGTAAACTGCCCCCGCGATACAGGTTATACCTAAAACAGGGGTTCCGCATAAAAAAAAGAAGAACAGGAGGAAACTGTACCTAGAATACTTTGCATTTTATTGCAGCCGCGGTTATGTATCGACATGTCTCGTCACTAGACAGGGTGCGGCGATCCAAATGACGCTAGATGGGGGAGGGACAATTGTGTGTTGACCTGTGCACAGCTATCTGTTTGTTAGCCTCTATATTATACAGGGCGCAACAAAAACTCTATTTCCATCCGAAGTTGGAAATATTAGGCAAAAAACGACATTTGTATGAAAAAACAATTAAGAATGAAGCAATATCTCTACCTCTCCTTTTAGGGTCATTATAACTTTTTAAATATTTAGTTTCTTGGTGCTCGAGTTATCATGCTCACTTTAAGACTCATGGCAGTGGTGGCGTCGTGTGGCGGGTCGTACTCTTCCCTGCAATATGGATATAGCGGGCGATGGCTGCCACATGCGTCATGCTTGTGAACAGGTGCCGTTACTGGGTGTCGGTTGGCTCGGGCATTAGAAGGTTACTATTGTTGGCTAGATCTGGCTGATGTTTGGCCCTTTGCGACTATTGTGCAAGTTTGCTCTCACAAATCTGTCATAACTCAGCCTTGTACCTAAAAATGGCGATCGAAAAAGAGCAACTACAGAGTTTCTTGTCGGCTCTTGGCTAGATAGTAAATAAATCAATTCTAAATGGTAAATTTTAACTTTAATGAAAGAACGAAAATAAAAGAACTCTAATGAGTTTTGATTTGACTTAACCGGCTTCTATGTTATGTTGTCCTGCTATTCTGTTAGGAACTCTGAGTTTCGCGATGGTAATCCTCGTGTCTAGAGCCGGTGCCTTACAGGGCATTTCCTTGAATTGCCTGCACCATCTTAGACCCTGTCATTGCTTTCCATCACGCAAGGCATTGAAATCACTGATTAAAAATGGCCGGGGCATAGCCTTTTTGTGATACCATGTATGGAGTGTCAACACAATAAACTCTCTGCAACGGATTTAGGCTATTATACATTTTGTTTGTGTATCCACCACCCATGTTTTTTTTTAACGAATCCCCTGGCCCTGCGTATACCGCCGGGGCAGTTTACAAATACATATGTAATTCACGAACACAAATGATACCCAGACTCGGAGCAAGTGCCTCTGGTTTACACAAAGACACTTGACCGACCCCGGAATCAAACCGTGAACCCGTAATCGAAAGGCGGCGCATCCAATCCCTAGAACAACAAACTCTTACTAATATTATAAACGTGAAAGTTTGTAAGTATGGATGGATGGATGGATGTTTGTTACTCTTTCACGTAAAAACTACTGAATGGATTTTAATGAAACTTTACAATAATATAGCTTATACATCAGAATAACACATAGGCTACAAGTTATAAAGATATTATGTGAATTACAACAATTTATACAAGTCGAATTCAAAATTTCTAATTGTCAAATTTTCGGCCATATTAAACTATAGACAACATAACGTTTCGCGGTCAGTTGCGTTTTGTTAGAGTAGGTTTTATACGGACGGGATAAAAATCTCAGGTATCCTATGTCCAACTTTCTTTTTGTTTTAAATATTTATAATGCGGAACAACGTTCGCCGGGTCAGCTAGTATTAAATACTTACGTCCCGATTAATGCTAAAGAAACTATAGCCGCCTACTTTTTGCCCTTAAATTACCCATTGATGGGTCAGACCTCCTCCAATACCTGGAGGGTAGTTAGCCTACTGTGCCTAGCTGGCCTGACTGATTGGCACAGGGATTTGTATCAAGCTTTCCATATCTTGCGGCTAGGTTATCGGCCTTGTCATATTCTTTAGTCGGCTCATAAGACACTCTTATAATAGAACTAGCTTTTGCGCGCGGCTTCGCCCGCGGGGGATTTGAACCCGTGCTTATCTCTATGCATATTTTTTATGAACATAAAATCGGTTATTTTGACTAAACTATGATAGTTAGATATGTGCTCTCGCGAACTTTTTTATTTTTATAAGACCTACAAACCCGTAGTACTTGCATCATTTTGTTCTATTGTCAATAGTTTCTGCAGCGCACGCATAAATAGGTTCTCGATTTTACACCTTGGTTTACATAATCGCAATTTTCATACGGATCCCTAATTCTTTTGAAAATAAAATATAGCATATAACCTTCCTCGATAGAAGGACTATCTAACACTGAAAGATTTTTTGAAATCGGTCCAGTAGTTCCTGAGATTAGCGCGTTCAAACAAACAAACAAACTCTGCAGCTTTATATATTAGTATAGATATGTATTATGTTATGCAGTTCCTTCTCCGATCGGACAGTCCCCAGCGAGCGTGGACGTCTAAAAAAAGTGGTAGTCAAAAAGAGTGGACGTCTAAAAAAAAGATCGTTAAAAGAGTGGACGAGTGGACGTCTGAAACAAGGTCGCAATATCAAAGCGCGTCTAAAAAAAGGTCGTCTGGTCGTCTCAAGAACTGTAGAGGCGGGCGGCAAATCTGTAAATCCGCCACTGCTCTCATAAATGGTTAAACTTTATTTGATTTGCTTCAGAGCCATAATCTTGACGAATTCCGATGATATACAAGAATTGGAGCTTACGAAGATATTTAAAGACCAAATATCAACTGAAAACGAGAAGAAGAGAAGGTCAGATTCTCAATTTTAGAAGACCACTACTATTACTAGTACTCAGCCCACATGACCCACTGCTGAATCGGGCCTCCTTCCATCACAGGGAGGGTAATAAGCCAGCGTTCCGCGCGTGCCTCCCAGCGGTGGAATGGGGGGAGGCTACTATAGCTATCCCCCGCGTAATCGGAGGGGCCCGCCTCGGAGCTTGGGGCTCCACTAAACGAGGCGGGCCGAGCTCCCCAGGGTCCCGGAGCATGCTCTCCTATCGGGGAGTGTATCCCGTGGCCCTGGTTCGGACATTCGAGGATCGCCGTCGGTTTTAGTGGGTAGATCGGGGCGCAATTTGCCATCTACGCGCCCCGGAGTCCCACATATCCCGGGGCTAGTCCCAACGGCCGGGAATCCATGAGGAACTCCGAGGTAAAAAAAAAAAGTAATAAGACACATGGGTTGGCACAGGGTTTCGTATCAAGTTTTCCTTTTCTTTATGGCTTGGTTATCGGCTTTTTCATTTCCTTTTGTCAGCTCTTAGGACACCCTCAGGATGGAATGGGGTGGTGGTGACACTATGTATTCTAAATCCGTCACCACACGGACAACTACAGGACTAATGCTGATGCAAACACGATAGTTGTTGCCATAGACTAACTTTATTAATTCCAAGTTACAAATACATAGACAACTAACATAGAATACTAGTCCTTTAAGACACTGGTTCTAGCACCTAGTAATATGAGGATTATATTTGATATATTTTAACAAATGCCACTAATCAGAAAATGTGTTTTTTTAGCGGGAAGAAAAGGCAAAAATCTGAAAGCTCTGAAGAGTCCATACAGAACGCTCACCATACCACTGATGACTCAGGCATTTGACATCATCGGGTCCGACGTGACAGCCCAAAACGGAGCAGCAAACACAACGACAGACACAAAGACAAGAAACGGAACAAGAAACGCCATTCGAGCAGCGACTCCGATAGCTCAAGTTGAATATAATAACAATGTTTGGTGGATTTAGGCGCAAAGGGGATATACCTCCCCTTAGACGATATACCTGTCTCACCTTTTCCCCGATTCAATTGGAATCGGCACTTACCCTGATTTGGTGACTACCGGTATAAATACGGAGCGAATACTGGTATTTAGAGTTATACTAGCTGTCAGTTTTGAGTCAGTATCATTACTGCCACAGATGATTGACAGGCGGGACTGAAGGCTTTAAAAGCCCTTCGAAGTCAAACTCAAAAGGAACTTTATTAATGTAGGTCTTATCACACATAGAATAATGTTTAATATATATATATATATAAATTACGCGTCACGTTGTATGTCCGCGATTGTCTCTTAAACTACATAACTAATTTTAATTTTTAATCAAATTTGGACACCGTGTGCATTTTGATCCAACTTGAAAGATAGGATAGCTTACATCTCAATGTATAGTCGTAATATTATCATTTGACAGTGACAATTATCTGTTAGCTCCAAACGATTCTAGCAGATGGCGATATCTGTTGGCTGGATTGAGTAAGTATTCAATAGGTGGCGCTATGTTAAAATTTTAATTAGTGTATGTTAGTGTTTTATGTAATATCACAAAACCCTTAAACGACGTGATAACTAAAGATTATAATTCATAATCAAATTATAAATCGTCATATTTCAAATTCCCCATATTAATTTGCGACCATTGTCCCACGCTAGGTGGTAGACTCTACACTTGGCGTCATATCTACATTCACACCTTTCATATACCTTTCTTCATTCTGTATTAGTCTCTTTTGATCTCCCCCAACCCTTGCGTTCACCTCACTCACATTGATTCTTATACCCGTTCAGAATGTTCCCTCTACTGGGCTCGTTATAGTTGGCCCCCCAAAAAATGGTTTTTTTTCTATTACGTCTATTCTATTGTTTTTATTTGTTGCTTTCTCCATTTATTTATTTATAAAAAAATAATTTAAAATATACCTTCAAGTTAGCCCCCCTACTGCAATTTATAATATTTTTCCGTCAATAATGACTTGTCAATATTTATTTTCGATTGTTCGTACATAAAATACGTTTTCATCCCTTCTATCCAAAAAAGTCGTTTTGTTCCTCTTTAAGCGGGCCTAAAATAGCTCTTTTCTGTTCTAGACTTTTAGCGGGCAATAATGGGATTTGAATTTGGAACTTCATGTTCATTGAAATCGAACGCAAATTGTTTCGACTGTTCCGAAGACAAAAAGGCCTATCTGCAATACTGCTTTGAAACCATTTTGAACTTCATATTATATTATATTCATGAAGAATAGAGTTCAAAAAGGTTTCAAAGCAGTATTGCAGTGGGTTTAGATTACTGGATGTAAGTGTTGGCTGTACGGTGCGAGGAGGCGCGGCAACATAAAAAACAAAAAAAAGCGCGCGATTTGCTTTTATTTATATTTTCTTTTTTATGTTCTCATAGTAGCATGAACAGTATTTAAGGGCATGAAAAGTAGAGTCTATAACTCGGGAGCAAAAATATTTTTCCCTCAGGCGATGTACTTTGAATCCCTCGCTACGTTCAGGATTCTATTCTAGAATCCTTCACTTCGCTCTGGATTCAAAGTAGCGCACTCGTGTTAAAAATATTACTTTACTCCCTTGTCATACAATCTACTATTGTTCTCTTTTGAAATTACTCATTTTTTGTTTAATTAACTATTCTAATTTGCTGAATATTGATGATGTTTTTCTTAATGTAGCGATTTTTACCTTATAAATAGAAAGGGAAAACAAACATTGAATAAAAATCCCTACAGATCGGAATTTAGGAAAAGGATCAGTATTTTTTTGGGGGCCTAACTTGAATGAGCCCCTCTGCTGACAGATATCGTCTGTTGATTGGATTGAGTAAGTACTCAATAGATGGCGCTATGTTAAAAGTTAAATTAGTGTATGTAATGTTAAAATGTAATTTATCAAGAACCTTAGCCACAGCAACGCGTGGCCGGGTCTGTTAGTATATATGTTATGTATGTTTAAATACTTTTATATGTACGAAGGGCGGTTGCCTTTGAATCACAAGTTTTATTATCACTAAGCCATTGTTTGTTAATATATTATATCAGTACAATTTCATAACACAAGTCGTGACGGTAAGAACATATATAGTGATTGATATAAAATTATTACTCAATGTTGTATTTTAATTGTAGCAACGTTAAGGCACGCACAAAATGATAAAACTAATTGATTGTATTGTATTTTATTGAATAAGTATTTCGTAGATTTGCTAATAAAACACACTTTTAATACAGTGTAATTTTTTTAAATTTACTATAGCTGTACCTACATTGCGGGTTTGAAAATAAATTTGAAGGAAGATATTACACAATTCTGTCCTAACCTAACCCCATTCTATCCTTAGGGCATCGTAAGAGCCGACAAAAGGAAATGACAAGGCTGATGGCTGATAACCTAGCCGTAACAGAAGGAAAACTTGACATAAAACTGTGTGAACCCGCCTGGCCTGCGTGGAACAGTATGTTAATTGCCCCTTAGTAACTGGAGGAGGCCCGACTCAGTAGTGGGCCATTTATGGCCGGAAACAGTAAGCTAATGGCCCCTCCAGTTAGGAGCAGGCCCGACTCGGTAGTGGGCCACTTATGACCTGTGTAGTAGAAGTAGTTAAATTATTCGGTTTTTGAGCTAGAATATTTGTCGTGAAGTGTCCGCCAAAAGTAGGACCTCTCTGGAGTCAATGGAGCCACGTACTGAGGCTCCAATGTTATGGCAAGCTGTTGTGGGTAAGGCAGCCACTCGCCGTTGGAGGTATCTGGAGTCGGTGTCCTGAAACAAGGCACATTTTAAGCCCAAGGTATAGGTTAGGCTGTCTGGCCCCTCTTGTTCAAGGGAGCCAAGGCCCCATCAGGGTCACGGAGCATGGCCCCTATTGGGGAGTAAAACCCGTGTGCAGGGGCTTACAAATGGATCGTTTACGAAGTTTCCCAAACGACAGAGGGCCCGCGCAGACTAATAGTGGTAGGTGTTTTTATCACCGACTTGAATGCCTTTGACCCTTGCCGTCACGCAAGGGTCACGAAAGCGACGCCAAGGTCTAAGATGGAGCAAGCAAATCAAGGCAATGCCATGTCGAGCACCGGCTCTCACATACACACGACAAAACACAATAAAACTGCTTGACGTTGGACTTAGCTGTGACCATTAGATTCGTGTTGGGTTTTGTTGACTTTTACAACACGCGTTGTACTTCCACATAATCCAGCACCGTCTTCCGGCTGAGGACGTATAAAAGGTTTTCCACACTATAAAAAAGGGTGCTTTCCCTAATACTTATCCCAGAATGAGATCACTCGATAAACTGCATTATCAGCCAATTATTCCAAGAATTACTCACCCAAACTTGGCAAAGTTGGTCCACATTAAGGTCATAAAAGTGACAATTCTCGCGTCATCCTCTTCCATCGGCAGCGGTAGTCTCTCCAGCTCAAATATATAAAACAGCTCATCCATATTCGTTGTGGCTGGCAAACTAGTGTTAGTCAGTAACCTACCCAGGTTCCTATTGCCTATATAATTGAAGATATACTGATAAACATCCACATCGGTTCCGTTGGCGTATAGATCCACAAATAAGGCCATAGGACCCACGTAACAGAAATCAGAGTTCAAGTTTATTAGGCCACCAATAACTGCTTCTTCTGAGCTTGCATTGGTGAAGTACGTATCTCTTAGCAACTCTCTAAACTCCGCTAGTTCCTCTTTAGGTATCTCCATGTTTCTCTGATCCAAAACTGAGAGATCTTCATTGATGATCCTGTCTATCTGGCTGGTTATTGTGTTAAAATCTAAGATGCTGGTCAAGCCTTCGACTGTATTGAGCCCGAAGATAGCTGGGACCGGTTCAAAGGAGTCAGAATTAAGGATATTAGTTGGCGTATCTGTTAAAAATGGATCGTCGTCCAGGAAAACTTCAACAGATGGAAGGAATGTCGATGTAGCATACATCTGTTTGCTGATTGCTTCTTCCAATTTCATGACGGGAACATCTGTGTATATGTTTAACAATTCATCTGGGTCTAGAGTGTTAACGCCAAGGGATTTAGCCACCTGCGATGCTGTGCTCAAAGGGTTAGCATCGAAAGACTTAGGACTGCACAATGTGCCACTCTCAGAAATGATCCTCTGAAACAGACCTTTACACGACTCTGATAAGGTTAGATATATCGCTGCTATACCTCCACTTCCTTGACCGAAGATGGTCACATTGTTGGGATCTCCTCCAAAGTTGTCAATATTATCCTTTATCCACCTCAAAGCTGCTCTTATGTCTTTAAGTCCAGCATTTCCCGGGGCTCCCTCATTGCCCAAGTTCAGGAACCCAAAAGCGTTAAGCCTGTAGTTGACAGTGACGACGATGACTCCATGGCTAATGAGGTAATGAGGACCGTAGAATATTGGCGATCCAGAACCGACACCGAAGTCTCCGCCGTGAAGGAAGACCATGACGGGTAGAGTCTCATTGAAGGTCTTAGGAATGAAAACGTTTAGGACGAGGCAGTCTTCGTTGTCACTTGGAGCAGCTAGAGGGTCGTAAGTCGGGAATTGAGGACATAGTACCGCGCGATTCTCAGCTTTGTAGACCCCTGAATATTCTGGCGGTTTCACGGGGGCCTGTGGACAAGGTGGTCATCATTTAAACTCATAGAGAATCAAAACAATTTCATGGAAATATATTAACTTTTTGATACCACTATGATGACGTTGGTGATGGATTTGGAATACACAGTGTCACCACCCCATTTCATCCTGAGGGTGTCGTAAGGTACAAAAGGAAATGTCAAGACCGATAACCTAGCTACAAGAGAAGGACATACTACGATTTCCTTCTCTACATACTTTACACAATTTACCCGAAAAATCTGAACTATTATCATCAAGAAATATCGCCCACAAATGCGAGAAATACCAAAAAGTCCTATACCGCGATGCGAAGTTTCAAGAGCAATTCGCACAGTTGAGAATTCCCCGACTACAATGGTCTGGGGGATAGAGGCGGCGGACCCCTGCCAGACATACCACCTCGCCTGGCTGGATGATCATCCCTTTGCTAGGGGCAAACATTATTAGCAAAAATTAAAAAAAAAAGATTTTGGGACATTTGAGCCGTAATTTTAAAACTTGCGAATATCCAATTATATGTGAATTTTGAGAACTGTTTTAGGATGCCATACTGGGTATGTCAATTTTCCGAGGTAAACCCGTAAGATGATTGGACTACATGGAGCTACCGAAAATTGTAATCACGATCATATTATTAAAATTTAGAAGCAATATATAGTTAATTGCCGAAACCTTTATTACTTAGCTCGGTCAAAGCAGCGACTAATAATAACTAAATAGTATTTCTATTTTTAAGTTTTAGATGTAGGTTGTTCTTAATCATTAGTATTTTAATGTTGTTCATTTATTGTTTGTTTTATAAATAAACGAATCTATGGTAAAGTACAACAAAAAAAGTAATTATATTTTAGATAGTTAAATAAGTTCATGTGGTGACGGTATTTAGAATACATAGCGTCACCACCGCGTTACATCCTGAGGGCGTCGCCGAAATCCCTCCTTGAATTGGAGGAAGCCCAACTCAGCAGTGGGATCCGCGATCGGAGAATAAAAAATAATAAATTCACAAAACTTACCTTAAATCTGTCTTTGACAACTGCATATCGAATTCCGCTAAATTCATAAAACAATCCATTCGGATCTAAATACCCCTCCACCTGTCCTTGCTTCGTCTCCACAATTTTCTCCTTCTCATCCCCAAAGACGAGAGTCAATAACGCGTAAAAAATAAAAACTTTGTAGTGCTGGCTGTACGCGCCCATCCCTGTGCTCGTAATAAATAAACTTAAAACTATAATCGTTTTTTAAGTTCCCGCCACTTTTATATGATAAACGTTGCATAATATTATTTTTCATTTACATTATATATCTTTTTCTTGGTATTAATGTTCTCGATGGTTCTTCGATTAAGCAATAAGCTTTATGGACTGCTGATACGTCTAGTGACGAATTTTGTACACTGTCACCAGCCCGTTCAACACCGAGGTTGTCGTAATGATGATCTTAGCCTAAAACCCTGTAACCTCAAAACGCTGGCCAGACGTAATAACAAGGGCTTTAAGAGTTGTAATGACCGTAAACTTCGTTACCGCGATGTAGGGCTTTTTGATAATTTTTTAGGCTTTGTTTCTTGATGCTAATGGTTACATTATTGTTAGTTGTGGCTGCAAGATATTTAAGTAAAGTGTATAGTTTTATTCGGCTTCGTGCTTAATAGCAAAACAGCTTTAAAATCGGAAACAATCTCCAAACTGATGTTATAGAAAATTTACGGAACGGGCTTGAAATCGAGGAGAGTTATTTAAAAAAATATTATTAAAGTGAAAGGAATCAATTCCCAAGCCATTTCATATTTATTAATTTTTCTACGGATTTCTAAAATGAGCGCGAATCTTGAACGTGACAATATTGCGTAATACACGGTAAGATAAATATTATTTACATCTTGATTAACGTGTAAGATTATGTAATAATTATGCTAGGTGTAATCATAATATTTACGGATCATATATTTATTTAATCATAATATGTACGCTCGCCACCAATTTTACCCGGGATGCCCTCCGATAGACGTAACGTAACCCGCCGGGGCGCCACAGTGGAATGCGTTTACGCGAACCTATAGCGCCCCAAGCGTGTCGTGTGAAGCTATACCACTGGAGTTTTAGTGGGTAGACGAGTAGTTGGCGAAGTCCCACATAATTGTCAACCCCACCCCCGAGGGGCGGCGGCATATTGCAATTTCTCAGCGAAACCCAAAAATAGACCCCGCTAATTTAATTGAGAGGTATCAACCTACTGTCATACGCGGGCAAGACAAGCTTGAACATATTAACAAGTTATCCATCCATACCTTCAAGCAGTGTTCCCAACCGTACGATAATTATCGAACATGTACGATAATTTGGACCTACGTACGATGTACGATAACATATTATTATCGTACGCAGATTGTACGATAATTTCGCAGATTGTACGATAATTTTCGCAGATTGTACGATAATTTCCATCATGATGTAGAATTTTCAATATTCGGCTACGCTGATAGTCTAGCATGATATTATTTTGCCCAAGAAAGTCTTGGGAAAACAACGTGGTACCTAGACAAAAAGAGTGGACGTCTAAAAAAAAAGAAATTCGTCTAAAAGAGTGGACGTCTAAAAAAAAAGGTCGTCTAAAAACGTGGTAGTCAAAAAACAGTGGACGTCTAAAAGGTCCTCATAAAAAATACGATAATTTCGGCCGATGTACGATAATTTTACGCCCCCCTTGTACGATAATCAGTCCGCTTCAGGCTGGGAACACTGCCTTCAATCAAGATGGATCAATAAATCTGCTGTCGTACAGACATGTCTAATACCAAAACCTCAGTAATCAGTTTTCTTTTATAGTAACTACAGAGTTGCTTGTCGTCTCTTCTCTGTAAATCAGCATTCCAAACTTGAGATAAATTCACATTCGAAGATGCTAAATGTTTTGTTTAGAACAGAATAGAATACTCTTTATTGTACACCAATAATATTCAAAGTTAACATGGCAACAGAGAAATACAATAAAGAAATGTACAAATATCAAATAATCAGTATCAAATAATATTGAACAAGCCATTGAGAAAAAATTGTGGGGCATTTTTTAATTACGTTCACTAACTACGTATTGCAGGCGTCAGTTAATTATTTTAAGTTTCAAATATGAATCTAGTATATTAAGTTTTAGTAATGTAAGGTAAAACTCTTTTAACTCTTGTACCTCATGCTAATTAACAGTAATATAATTATATTTTCTAAACTTATGAATATGTTGATATATTTATTGCTCTAATGTTTATCGCAGGTGAAAGTAAATTGATTACATTACGAAATTCAGAACGTACAAACTACACCTACAGTTGACGTTTATAATAGTCATAGGTTACATTAGTGAATTAGAAATTTGAAAATTTACAATAACAATGAATCGAATAGATTCAAACTAGTTTTAACAACAAAAACAGTCATTTTGTGTAAAGTGTCGGAGTTTATAATACAAATAAACAAGTGGTTTGGTGGCTAAGACCAGGAACATTTCTGCTTACGTGTAGACAAAAAAGGTTTACGAATAATTCCGCGAAATCTCCAATTACACACCACAAGGTGGGAGATCGGCTTTATTATGAACAAGAAACTAGCCAGGGGCGGTCCCCGGATCAAAATAACCAGGCCAGTGCTAAAGAACTTCGAAGAAACTGAAACAGTTTTCGAAGACAGAAAATTTGTTTTCTCCTGCCAATACTGTCGACTGAAGTTTACGCAGAATAGTCAGTTCTTCCGTCACATGATGTCCAACCACGAAGTGCAACAAAAAGCAGCCACATTCCAATGTCACCATTGCCAAATTATTTTTACCCGCAAATGTAATCTAGACATTCATTGCCAGACACACCATCAGATAAAAAGTAAATCCAGATGTGAGAGCTGTGCTATCACATTCAAGTCAAGGTACTGTCTTCGCCGCCATTTAAAACTGAAGCAACTCTTACAAGAAAACTCGTGTTTGAAATGTCAGAAAACTTTTTTGAATAAGGAACGGCTTACAAAGCATGTTAAGAACAAACATACACCTAAGAACATTATTTACCCATGTACCTTGTGTTCCTTAAAGTTTAAAGCTGAGGATTCCTTGAGGAGTCACTTGGCTCGGATACATAAGAACTTATGATTGCATAAGTAAGAACTATTTTTTAAGTTATTACTTACTAAGTAAGCTCTCAATATCTGTTGCTCTTGAGATGTGGCCAACTCTAATTGCATGAAGGGAAGTTTAGAGATGGTATCATGAGGGCTGACAAAAGAAAATCTCAAGGCTGATATCCTAGCCACAAGAGAAGGAAAACTTGATATGAAACCCTGTGCCAAACTGTCTGGCCAGCATGGCACAGTAGGCTAATTACTCTCCATGTGACTGGAGGTGGCCCGACTCAACAGTGGGTCATCTATGAGCTAAGTAGTACACAGGGTGTACTGCTCATATAGATAAAATAGATACTATCAGCAATGTCTGGAACAACAAAGCTAGATTTTTCATACTTCCTTTTTAGTCCATGCGGTGATGGATTAAGAATACATGGTGTTCTATTCTGAGGATGTTGCAAGAGCCGACAGAAGGAAATAAGGATGAAACTTAGTTGCAAGAGAAATTCTTGATACAAAACCCACCCCTTTTGTATCACGAATTTCTACCATGCCCCGCTGACCATCTGGTAGGGTAATTCCCCTCCATGTAATGGGAGGAGGTCTGATTCAAGAGTGGGTTATTTATGGACTGAAGAGTAGTAGTGTCCTATGTTCTGTTCTGCAAGTGGCCTTATATACCTAACATACTCAGGATGTAATGTTAACAACACATGTATTTCTAATCTCTTTTTAACTCTATTATTATTAATAGTAAAATTATAGGTAATTTAATTGAAAATTGACAGGACAAATAGAAGAATTAATTTAAGTTTTCTTGTTAGTAATATAAATAAGCAGTGCTTTATTAAATTAAAACTAATTTATTGGTAATTAAGAATAGGTTAATGTCTAGAATAGGCCTTAGTTGTTTTAAGGCTCAATTTCCACCAAATTAAGGGGATAGTAGGGTTGTATTGTTTTTAAGAATGAATTAATGAAATTACCTCATAATTTCATACTGCCTTGTTGATCTGGGGTTGAAAGGTGGCACCCTTTGGATCACGGGTCTCCCGAACCCCTTAAGAAGTGTAAAACAGCACCACTTGCTCAAAGTCAGTGGTTCAATTGTGTTACATGTTTGTAAACAGCCCCGTGATACATGTTATACCTTCATGGTAGGGGAACCTTTTATATGTCCCCAGACAAAGGCTGGGGCATGACTGGTATACCCACTAAAACCTACCACTACCACCACATTGTGCTATGCATCTGGTATTCGGGAAGTTACATAAAAATTCCATGAAGCAGTGTCTTTTGAAGCAGATACAGGTTATAAACAGCTGTACGGTCTGTTTCATAAAAAATACCTCGTTTTGGTGTATATTGAGGTATATACGTGCAGATCAATACTGCATTTTGTTAATAATGTGTAGCATAATTTATTTATTTTATTTTTAGTGCTAAGTTTATTTATAAAATGGTAAAATATGCAGCACTGTTCCTGCTAGATGGAGCAATGGACTACGAAAGGCTGCAGGCAGCTATTTGCGTCAGCTGAAGAGGACTGATGTGACCTGACCTCTGTGAGACAAATATATCATTCTAAAATGTCTATCAAGACTATGGATGTAAAACAACCGATTTAAAACGTTTTAAACCAAATGTTGCGGTTTTAAACCCCAAATGTACTCTTATAAACGGTTGAAAACTGGCCTACGATGGTAAAATAACTGTTTTACACTTCATTTTGGGCATATTTTTATGAGTTTGTAGGTAGATATGGTTAACCTATACTTATTTAATAAATTATATTACACTCACTAAAAAGAGATTTTAAAAGAGAGAGAATTTAAAAGATTTATATGTACTCCGATATAACTAACTAAAACATAATAATCAAAACCAACCATTTTCAATGATATGGTTTATTCTGGTTTTAAAAAGGGTTTTTTCGTGTTAAACTGATTTGTTTAAATGGTTTTAAACCGGCCTTACATCTACCCAGTCTTGCCATAAATACTGAAACAAAGAAAAACAATTTTATCTATTGCATATAACATTTATTACTTTTACAGTGTGTTACTTTTAACAAAATGATTTATTTTGAAAGTTATTTTTTTACAGTTAAATTTGTTTATTTACTACAACAAAAAACAATATGTTACTTGTAACTTAATAATGAAAGTATACTTTGAAAAGAAAATGACCTTCTTAAAAATAAATATTTACAAATTATACATAAATATACCTAAAATGTATTATTTTTATGTTAGTTTAATAGGTATATAAATATGAAACAATTTAAAAAGCTTATTCGAAGTGGTCTCCATTCGCTGCAATACAGTCCTTTAAACGTTGATGCCAGTTATCAATAGAAGCACATACTCTTTCCATATTGTGGAAGGTAAGGCAGATAGGTGATTGACCGTTGTGGATAAGCGTTGCGCTTTGAATAAACTGTTGTATCTCGAATAAAATTGATCTGTAGGGTTATACAGGATTTACCCTTTTTTTAAGTCAATTCTTATGGCCCTGGTCCCACGTAGGTGGTAGTCTCCAAACACCAGTGCGGGGCTCGTAGCAAATTCTTTCAAAGAGCCCTTGATCTGCTATGGGTTCTTATGTATAAAGTGGTAAAAATACAATTCAATACTCAATAGGTACGTTAATTTGCTATTTATAGGTTATAATTTTGTGGGTAATAAATACCATCACTATCTCTACATAGTATAAAACAAAGTCGCTGTCGTCTGTCCGTCCCTATGTATGCTTCTATCTTCAAAACTACGCCACGGATTTTGATCCGGTTTTTTTTAAAGATAAGTGTGATTCAAGAGGAAGATTTATGTTTAAATGTTTAAGATAATTGCACCCGTGCGAAGCCGGGGCGGGTCGCTAGTATCTAAATAAGTTTCACTCGAAAAAATACGCTCAGGTAAAGATGAGTGGGTTTAAATATGCGGGGCCCCTAGCAATTGCTACTCTTGCTACGTAGTTAATCCGGCACTGCTAAACACACCTATCTGTCGTCATATCTACATTCACACCATTCCATACCCATTTTCTCATCCATCCATCTCTTGATCTCCCACAAACCTTGCGCTTCGGAATGCTGCTCTAGGGAGAAGAGCCGGCAAGAAACTCTGTAGTTGCTTGTTTTCAAATTATCGGTCTTGTTTACAAAATGCATAATATTATATATATATATGTTTAAATAGATATGTAAGAAGTCAAAGCAATTGAGATCGTACCTACATAGGTAATTAACAATTTGTAAATAATAAATATGTAATTTCGTAACTCTTCGTTTTATTTGGGTAAAGCCCGCGAAAATAAATTCAGGATTATGGGTTCTATATTTTTTTAAATTTTAATAAGCATAGCATCGTCTCAGCCCGTGACAGGAGGGTAATTGGTCATAAGAAACAAAACCAACATTGATTGTAAACTCTTTATTTATTAATATATTTATTTAATATTAATTACAACAAATAAAACGTGTACGTGCACATAAAGGCTTTAGAATCCACGATGTCACCACCGCGTTCCATCCATGACTAAAAAAGTGACAACACGAGGATAACTAAAAAGCCTTTTCTTATACCACTATACCCTGTTCAAGATAGCGTGATCGATTTGACAGACGTGCTAGCGATGGGAAACAGAAAATATCTAGTAGTCCAAAAAACCGTTTTAAAATACTTGTAACAGTGACAAGTTGGCGTGGGTGTATTATGTGTGAAATTCTTTATTGCACTAGCCATATATAAAACATTGGGTAGATAAGCGATGGTGGGTCAATATTCATAATAAGTTCCTATTTAATATTACAGGGTTATTTTCGGTCCTTCCGCCAAATTTAAATAGGTGGTTCAGACCATGAAAGTAAACAAAAAAGAAAATTAAATTATAGTTGTAAAAGTGTTAAATTTCAATGTGCTAAAGCCAGCGAATTTTATTTCAAAATGAAAATGTTTTTTATTCGAATATTGTCTTATAAGGTTAAGAAAAAGTGATAAAGAATTTCACACATAATACACCCATACCATCTCGTCACAATTACAAGTATTTTAAACCGTTATTTTTTGGACTACTAGATATTATCTGTTTCCCACCACTATTCGTCATTGCAAAGTAAAGGTATGATTCCGAAGTACGCTGCAAGCAGAAGTGCTACCGCGGCACTACTGGTCCCCATTACCGCGACGTAGTTCGGAATCATACCTTTATGTCGATCAGAAAAATTGACATCTGTCAAATCGATCACGCTATCTTGAACAGGGTATAGGGAAACGCTTAGATATAGGGCCTGACTGATATCTTCCCATGATAGCACTCTGACTTTGGTGCAATATGCAATGCCTTCAGACCTCTAATAAGGAATGATCATACTTTTGTGATTAAAAACCCAAGAGGATCCTATCCCCGAGAGAGCTATCCAAGATACAATATTTAATCCTATTTCAGCCAAAAGAAGTGAATTGCTGGACATAGGACTCTACGAATCCGAAGCCGGTCCTGAGCCGCCGTCCTTTGGTTTTCGGCTTAACCAGGTCGTCGTTACCTACAAATTGCGATTTTCATTATGCGGTCCTGTGGGCAAACCCACCACCAACCCACGGTCTGGCCCGCCTTTCGGCATTCAGACCCAATCATAGGAGACGCTACTTGCGTTGGGCTCTTTCCCGTGGCGCGTGGTCAACTCTAGCCAGATTACGTGTGCCCCTCGTCTCTACTTCCGCCGTTCGGCCTCTATGGAGGCAGGTACATTACGCCACAGTCTTCGTCCTCGGGCTGCTTGGTTCGCACGTTATTCCAGCACCTTTCTTTTACTATGCCAATGGAAGGCGAACTGCGCGTATACCTGTGGGCAATGTGCCCTGCCACTTCAGTTTGACAATCCAGTGGACAATATGCCCTGCCACTTAAGTTTTACAATCCGGTGGGCAATGTGCCCTGGCACTTAAGTTTAGCAATCCTGTGAGCAAAGTGCCTTGTCATTTAATTTTGGTTCTGTG
Source organism: Clostera curtula (assembly GCA_905475355.2). Classification (NCBI taxonomy): domain Eukaryota; kingdom Metazoa; phylum Arthropoda; class Insecta; order Lepidoptera; family Notodontidae; genus Clostera; species Clostera curtula. The sequence continues at coordinate 9,691,356 of FR997815.1, read as the reverse complement.
GGCAATGTGCCCAGCCACTTAAGTTTGACAATCCTGTGGGCAATGTGCCCTGCCACTTAAGTTTGACAATCCGTTGGGCAATGTGCCCTGGCACTTAAGTTTAGCAATCCTGTGAGCAAAGTGCCTTGTCATTTAATTTTGGTTCTGTGGGCAATGTGCCCAGCCACTTAACTGACAATCTGTGCCCTTTAGCCTATCCTATTTCATTCAGTATTTATCAAAGACTTTATATTCGACCCAGTAACATTATGTTTCTCCCTCAGATGCCTTACTACATGGTCCGTCCGCTTGTAGCTCTTCTTACACATCCGACAAGAGACCATCTTCTCAGGGAGATGTGTACATCTTATGTGCCGTAACATGTGGTCCCTTCGCTTGAAGTTGGCCTTGCAGTGCGGACAGCAGTGTGTGACTGGCTGACACTCCTTATACAACTTGATCTCACCGTTGTCCCACTGAAAAACAGTATATTATTTAGTCAAGTCAAAGTTTGTGACACTTCTTTTACCCATACATGACCCACTGCTGAGTCGGGCCTCCTCCAACTACATGGAGGGTAATTAACCTACTGTGCCACGCTGGCCAGATGGGTTGGCACAGGGTTTTGTATCAAGCTTTCCATATCTTGCGGCTAGGTTTTCGGCCTTGTCACTTCCTTCTGTGGGCTCTTACGACACCCTTAGGCTGGAATGTGGTGGTGACGATATGTATTCTAAATCATTTTTATCATATAATCATCATTATCATTACATAGTATAAAACAAAGTCGCTGTCGTCTGTCCGTCCCTATGTATGCTTAAATCTTTAAAACTACGCAACTGATTTTGAATCGGTTTTTTTTAATAGATAGAGTGATTCAAGAGGAAGGTTTTTTAAATTTATATGTTCATCATTGCGCCCGCGCGAAACCGGGGCGGATCGCTAGTATAATACAAATTGTCAACACATTAATAAACCAAGCAAAGTAATATATTTTAGTTTACTAACAGTTCGGAATGCGACCAATGCTGAGACGAACTGGCAGGAAACTCAAGGCGGTAAATCAGTAGTAGATGCTGGATATTAAACAATATTTCTTACAGCAAAATTAACAGGATGTAACAAAGCCGCTTTAGCTATAATGAGAAAGGTCTGTTCAAGCATGCAGTGACAAAATACTGCTGTTGTCTGGCCCTTTGTGACTATTGTGTGGGGGTTGCTCCCACAAAGCTGTACTTGCATAAACATAGGACGTATTAAAGCAGCGATAGTTTCTTGCCCGTTCTTCAGTGTAGAGCAGCCTTCCAAACACGAAAATGAAAACTTAAAAATTAAATTACATCGCGTTGGGGGACCGCTCCTATTTATTTATTTATTACCTGAAACCCTGGTCCCCCAACGCGATGTATTTTGTTTTTATTTTTTACTTTTTATAGGTTACTTAGGTCATTGTGTCGGGGGTTTATTTAAATTTTTAATTTAATTTTTATTTTCTGCTTTTTATAGGTACACGCTTATTATGATGTTTGTAATGTGCACGTGATGCGCTTTCATTTGAGACCCCACTCGATTATATTTGCAGACTTTCGGTTATTCTTCCCCACTTTCACCCCCCATAACTTTTAAACGACTCAACCGATTTTCAACTTGTCTAAGAACACTCGCCCGTAACTCACCTGTCATACAAAAACTGTATTGAAATCGCTTCATCCGTTCGCGAGCTACGGTGCCACAGACAGGCTGACAGACACGTCAAACTTATAACACCCCTCGTTTTGCGTCTGGGGTTAAAAACACGGAATCGAACACGAGTCCCATTGATCTAAAGCCCCTAGACCAACGAGTCATTTAGACCAATTACATTACTGCACCAGCAAAAAGAGTGAAGAAATTACCTCATCAACATCAGAATGCACATTTTCTACGTGTTTCAGTAAAGCTTCCAAGCTTGCGAACGTTTCGTTGCAAACCATGCAGCTTTTTACATCGGCGTGGAGAGTACTTATGTGTCTTCGTAGATGCTCTTTCCTCTGAAACCTCGCTTTGCACAGCTGACACATATGGCATTTTCTTTCAACGTGTATTTCTTTTAAGTCATTGTTTTCGACGGTGCGCTGCGGATATTACATTGTGATGATAAATTATTTGCAATTATAAAACCTTGTACTATACACTGCTTAGCTTAGCGAGCTAATATAGCGGCCTCTCTGTCGTAGTTTTGTATGCAAATGAAAAGGACAAAAAAAGGGCTGTGGACGTGTTGCCGCCCCACTATTTGCACCTCACTTTTTAATATTCCTTAATGATTTTGGTGCGGTTTTAAATATTGTAGTAAAAAGGACCAATATAAAGTAATTCATTTATTGATACTTAACAATTTAAAGTTAATTTTTATGCAAGTTGCATATCATTTGTTTTCATGTAACGAAAAAGGCCTCCGCCTTTTCTTAACTGGTGAATTTGATATTATAGTTCAGTAAAAATCAGTCCAGAACCTAAAGCCGAGTCGCAGAGTAAACACGAAACAGTCCAATACAAAATCTGAGTCGCAGAGTACGCAGATGATAGTCCAGTAAACAAGCAGCGTTGCAAATAAAACGAGACACCATACAGAAAACAAAAACATTTGAAGAGAGAGCACTATAACTCGTCCGCACCGTACAAGAGACAGATGTTATTTGACTGAAGTTTGGCCGCCATGTAAACCCACCCGGTGCGCCTGAGTCGCCCTTATTCTGACCAATTACGTACTCCCTAATATTTCTGGTGTTAGCTCGCTAACGTGAACAGGGTATAGATAGTCGTCCGATTTTTCTCCGTCCGATGGGCGAGTAAAACCAAGGCTGTGGAGAAACTACGAACAATTCCAAGAACAATAGAAAAAAGCAGAAGTTGGGCGTAACCAGAAGAGACAGACACTGGCCAGACGGACTGGCACAGGTTTTCGTATTTCGAAAATTTGCGCCCATGATGCAAAGGCGGCACATTTAACACCTAAACCAAGAAGGCAGGACGTGTGGGTAGGGAACACCTGATTAGGCCACTATAATGTCCTCTTCATTTCCCTCTGGGTGGCTGTAATTTTTGGCTTGGTTCTGTCAGTGTGAACCAGCGTTGCCAGACGTCCCGATTTTGGCGGGACGTCCCTGTATTGAAATCAAAATTTTACGTCCCGCTTTTCGGAGATAACTCGACCGTGCGTGCAGCGTGTTGAGAAAACGCAGGCGGGTGGTACAGACTAGTGTGTACTGGGCTATTTTTGCTAACTATTGTCACGTAAACGTATTTTTAATTCAAATAAAAAGATGCATATTTGAAAACTAACTTTTACTATTTCCCACTTTCGACGAAAGAATCCCGCTGTTTTTACTCAAAAAGTTTCAAAATCCCGACTTGGCAAAAAAAACTGGTAACTCTAACAAATAACAACTTTAAGACAAACACTAACAAAACTAACTACCTAACACTTATTTAATTTAAAAATAGGATTGGATCAACGGGTCCCGGGTTTGATTCCGGGGTTGGGCAAGTGTCTTTGTCTAAACCAGAGGCACTGGCTCGGAGTCTGGGTGTCATTTCTATCTATAATATGTATGTATTTACAAAAAAAATGAATATAAGTAGTTTATCATCCATCTCATTAAAATAAAACAAGCATCAAGTTGCTTAGCTTGGAACGAGATGGCGTTGTGTGAAATGTCCAAGGATATTTATTATTTATTTATTAAGAGAAATAGATAGATAAGATAAGAAATAAAAGGTTTATTATATAATGTCCACTTCCGGGGTTTTATATATACCGTTTTATAACATTATTGTACTGGAAATCTGGGTGGTGACACATTTAGAATATAGTATCACCACCCCATTTCCCCTAATGGGTGTCGTAAGAATCTAGAAATGGAAAAGACAAGCCCAAAAACCTAGCGACAAGAGAATAAAAACTTGTGCCAACCCATCTGGCCAGCATTGCACAGTAGACTAATTACCCTCCATGTATCAGGGGGCCCGACTCAGCAGTGGGTCATTTATGGGCTGAGTAGTAGTACCGGCAACAAGAGTAAAGAAATTACCTCATCAACATCAGAATGCACATTTCCTACGTGTTTCAGTAAAGCATCCAAGCTTGCGAATATTTCGTGGCAAACCCTGCAGCTTTTTACATCAGAATGAAGATTACTTATGTGCCTTCTTAAATGCTCCTTCCTCTGAAACCTCGCTTTGCACAGCTGACACACATGATATTTTCTTTCAATATGTATTTCTTTTACGTCATTGTCTTCAAGAGTGTGCTGAAAATATTACATTTTGATTATAAATTATTTACAGTTTTAAGACCTTGTTGTACCAGCATGGCACAGAACGCTAATGTCCCCTCATTAATTTGTAGGAGGGCTGTCACATGATGATGATAACACCATGTGGCTGTCTGGCCCGCACATCACAGTGGGCTAATTATGCTGTTACTCGTGACATATCTGCATTGACTTTAAATTGGGTTAATTTCTGAATTATAAGTAAGATTAGACAGTGTATGTTGTCTCTAAGGTGACAGATTCAATACAATGGTGACACCACCCCATTCCATAGTGAGGGTGTAGTAAGAGCAGACTTATGGCAATGACAAGGTCAATAACATAGCCCCAAGAGAAGGTAAACTCAATATGAAACCGTGAGCCAACCCGTCTGGCCAGTGTGGCAAAGTAGGATTCCAACCCGTCTGGCCAGTGTGGCAAAGTAGGATTATTACTCTCCATGGAGGAGGCCCGACTCAGCAGGGGTCATGTATGGGCTGAGAACCAATATAAGATTTTAATAGTACTTAATTACCTCATTTGCATCAAAATGCATATTTTCCAAATGTCTCATTAAAAGGTCGAAACTTGGGAATTCTTCTCCGCATGGCAGGCAGCTTTGAGCGTTGGAATGTTGAGAGATTAAGTGTCGGTTTACATGAGCTCTGCGACGAAATCCCGCTTGGCATAGCGGGCAAACATAGTATTTTTTTTCAATGTGGATTTCTTTTAACTCGTGTACATCGGAATTGTGTTTGTAATACTCAATTTTGGTATTGAATTTCTGGTTGCATTGAGAACAGAATAACGGGCAAAGCTGTATGTATGCGTCTTCAGACATGTTTTCTTCTATATTTTTATTTTTTATACAGAGTCATCGTCATTTCAATGGAGATAATTTCGAATATATAGGGGATAGGCGACTTAGTTTATTTAAGTCTCAGCTCTCTTTAATTAGTGATTTTATCTATTATCGCTTACTTCGCTTATGTTCCTCAATATCCAGTTTAAACTACTCTAATAACTGATCTGATTCTGATTCTCAAAATTATTAGACTCGAAAATGGCGTCGAGATCAAAATAAAGTTCTTCTTCTTCAGCTAGTTTAGCTTCTTCTTCTTTCGATTAAATGACTTCTAGGATTGATGATTTTGCCATGGCCATAAAATCAAAATGTTTTTTATTCTAATAAGTTCTTGAGAATGCTTTCAAATAGACAAAGATTATAATCAAAGTTCTAAACTTTGCACTTTATTCTAATTGGCGAAGATAGAGCACACGAGATGTGTAGGTGACATGCGCCGCATACACTATCTTTAGGGCTGTCCTTTAATCACGTGAGGTTCGAAAGGGGGTCAGCAAAAATCACAGGGGCGTATTATTGTAAGATAATATACACGTGATTTATTTTTTATTCAAACGCGTGATTAATTTAATTTTATTACTATTCGGGAATATAAAATGAAAAGCGGCGTGTAGTACCTTTGAGTGTAAGATTCTTTATAGGTACTTTATATACACGTGATTTTTAATTCACGTGATTAATGGACAGCCGCTTTCCTCCACTACGGCACTCTGTGTTCAATTATTTGGCGTAGATAGTAAATCTATACTTTCTATACTAATACTTATTAATAGATCGGGGGAAAAGTTTCTTCGCATTTTTAAGAAATTTCAAAACATTTACAGTTATAGTTTATTTACATTTAACTAAAGTATGTTGGTACCATTTTGTTCGATAACTTTTTGCCATCTTGTAGGTAGGGACATGATCCCGTTGCTATAGAAATTTTGGGACTTCTGATCAAAATACCGCGACAAGTGGTTTTGACAGTCCTCTCGTGATGTTAACCTGACATTGCCTAAAGAATTCTGAAGAGACCGAAACAGGTGGAAATCTGAAGGTGCAAGGTCAGGACTATACGGCGGATGCATTAACACCTTCCAGCCAAACTCTTAATTTTTGCTAAGGGGCTAAAGATGTGTGAGGTATAGCGTTATCATGATGAAAAACCACCCTTCTGTTGATTAATTCCGGCTGCTTTCTCTCAACTTCTTGCTTCAATCTCATCAGTTGTTCGCAGTAGAGTTCAGAATTGATGGTCCTGCCTGTGGTAACAGCTCTTAATGAATAATGCCCTTCCAATCCCACAACACACAGCATCACCTCGTTGCGAGTTAACCCGGGTTTCGCCACAGTCTGTGAAGCCTGACCGGCCTTTGACCACGACCTTTTCGCACGTTCTTGTCGTACGTGATCCACTTTTCATAACCAGTTATCGGCTTCTTCAAAAATGGTTCGGTTTCATTACGTCGTAATAAAGAATCACAAATGAGTACACGGTTCATTAGGTTTCTTTCAGTGAGCTCGTGAGGTACCCAAATATCGAGCTATTTTGTGTACCCAGTTTTTCTCAAATGCGCCAAACTGTTTTGTGGTGAATTCCCAGTTCTTCAGCTACGTCGTAACTACTGATATGCCGATCATGCTCCACTTTTTCAAAAATGGCATCCATTTTATCCGTAATAGGGTGACCAGAGCGACGTGCATCGTTGACATCAAAATTTCCGGATTAAAAACGCTTAAACCAAATTTGTGCTACTCTCACAGACACTGCACTAGGTCCATAAACATCGCAATGTTCGCGGCTTGCGTTGCATTTTTTCCTTTTTTGTAGTAAAATTTTAAAATGTATCATGTATCTAATTTCTTCATCAGATTCACTCATCTTGACATTACGAAAATCACACATTTTCCTAATTTGAATTTCGAATTCTTTAAAATTTAAACTTTCAATGATACCAAAACCAGCCAGATACAAATAGTATAGCGATTTATTACAAGTTCATACATACTATAGTTAAAAACGCTTAAACCAAATTTGTGCTACTCTCACAGACACTGCACTAGGTCCATAAACATCGCAATTTTCGCGGCTTGCGTTGCATTTTTTCCTTTTTTGTAGTAAAATTTTAAAATGTATCATGTATCTAATTTCTTCATCAGATTCACTCATCTTGACATTACGAAAATCACACATTTTCCTAATTTGAATTTCGAATTCTTTAAAATTTAAACTTTCAATGATACCAAAACCAGCCAGATACAAATAGTATAGCGATTTATTACAAGTTCATACATACTATAGTGCGAAAAGACTTTTTCCCCAACCTAATATATGTATAGCTGTAGAGTTTATTTGAACGAGCTAAGGGATACCTACGCAAGAAAATTACGAAAGTATTAGGTATCTATTATACGTGTTAGGCTCTTGCTGAGGCACCGACTAACGAAATAAATATTTATTTTTTTAGGTCAAGGGTTCCCGGTTCGATTCCGGGGTCGGGCAAGTATATTTGTTTTAACTAGCGGCACTTGCTCCGAGTCTGGGTGTAATTTGTTTGTGAATAGTTTTAAAAAAAAAAAAACTACTGTTACTCAGCCCAGCCCATACATGACCCACTGTAATGAGCCTATATACTGTGTGGTGACGCATTTCGAATGCATAGTGTCATTAACCTACCCAGGAGAGAAGGAAAACTGATACGAAACCCTGTGCGAGCCTGTCTGGCCAGTGTGGGTAATATAATTACACTCCATGCAACAAAAATGTTATATAACAATAATTACTGTTAATTGTGTACCATAGTTAATTGTATACTTGGCTGAAATGATGATGGTATACCATAGGACGATATTGAGTTATACTGCCTTCGTGGAATTCCTTGGAGCGGAGGCCCCCGTGATCCAAAGACGGCGCATCCAACCCCTGGATCGACAAGGCAGTCAAAAGAAACTCTGTTTGAAGCCGGCTGGTATACTACGCGCGTGGTCTATGGGGTGACGGATTTAGTATACATAATGTCACCAACCTACACTATCCTGAGGGTATCTTAGAAGGCGACGAAACGAGCGTCAGGGGCAGATCACCTAGCCGCATTCGAAGCGAAAATTTATACAAACCCTGTGCCAACCGGTCTTACCAGCGTGGCTCAGTAGTATAATTTCCTTGGCGAAGAGGCGGAGAAGAATAAAGAAATCGGCGATCATTAATTGTAATTATGAAGAAATTAGGACGTCGGCTATACCTACAAGACGAATTGAATACTCCGAAGCAGGTGTATAAATAAAACAATTGTCTAAAGATTTAATATTGGACTAATATTTAGTAAAATACCATATTATATTAATAAAATTCATATAAAAATTCAAGTATTTCAGTTTTAAACAATACCTACATACTCCTGTTAGAGATCGGACAATAATTTTATAATTACTCGTTCTGACATTAGACTAACATTTAATTCACTATATATTAAGTACCTACTTACAATAATACAACATATAATAGCCAATATAATATATATCTAAAAACATATGTAATTACAATACAAAATTCGAGAAAAAAACATACGCATCAATTTTAATTGCTTATGTATATAAATAAAATTGAATACTAATTAAAAGGAACAACTTAAAATTATTGCAGTGTATCAATAATGTCAGAAGCGAATAGTTTAATTGTTATTACATCGATCTCTACTAGGTACAACACTAAGTAATACTATCCAAACAATAAAAATAAAATAAAAAACACTCTTAAAATAAGGAAAGAAAACAGGTCAATCCAAAAGTACCTAACTATAAATAACTGCGTTTAAATATTCATAGATACATAAAGTATAATATACGATAAAAATAAAGGAAATAGCTCTAGAAAATTCCAATCTAAATTGCCATTATTGGTTTTTACATGATTTTTTCTATCTCAATAAATATACATAAATATTATCTTAATTTTACAGCCAACGTGCAAAACCTTTATATTCGCTGAAAGCTTATATCGTGTAAAATTACTACTATGAATAGAAAAAAAATACTGAAAAATATAACACTAAAAACTACTAGTGAATAAAACTACCAATCAATAAAAAGTTATACAAAAAAGAGTACAAAATAAATAAATAGGAATAACATCAAAATACATCAAAACAAAAGGATTGTGATGACTATAAAAGCGACAATTTCCCGGATATTAAGTAAAAAATAGGAATCACATTTTGTCTTTTTGGTAGATCCTTTGGGCCGCAAACTGTCTTTGGTAAAAATTAGGATGATAGGTGATCAAAATAAAAATGTACTAACAAATAACTGAAAATACGAGCAAGTCGATTTAATTTGGTGTATATTTCTTTTTAAAACAATGATAAGCGGATAAGATTTGCGGACATTTCAAAGTAAAATAGTAGACATTGACATTGACATTAGTGAAAAAATACGGATATTTCAACACAATTATAGTTAAAATATAGCCTCACTAAAAATAAGGTACTCAAAAATCGTCAGACTGAATTCACTACAAAGTAAATTGGTTGATTTTGTATCAATGCATTAAAGTAGCAATTCATTAAACGCTACTGCAGTTTTTCTCACCGGCACTGTAAAGTAGGCTTTCGTTTCGAGACAGGTATTTTGTGAAAGCCCTTTTAAATAATTTAAAAATCGCACCTCCAAGAACTATACACCAAAACAAAATGGCTGCTCAAAAGAAGTGTGATGTAAAGATTGCACTACCCCAAAAAAGCAAACTACAATACAAACACGGAGAAAGTTTCAAATTCATTTTAATATTTCACATATTCTTAACTCACAGCGTGAAACAGAAAGCAAACAGTGGCCGTTGTGCACGGGCACGGAACAAACAAAATGGCCGCCGCTGGGGATAACGCGCGACGAGCGATGCGGTGCGGAGGCGAGCCTCGGGAAATTGCCATTTAAAATGTTACCCTGGGATCATGGGTTAATTTCGCTAGATGTTATAAATTTGACAATCCACTTGTAGCACGAAGGAGTAAGCCTAAACACACTGTACTTTTTTGTGGAGTTTGCTGGTACCCGCAGTGCTACGCGTAGATTCCAGTTAAATTAAATGCTTGTGGGGACCCATGAATCCCACACACGTGTGAAATGGTAAGTTTTCCACCATAAGGCCCAGCCAGTTGATACGCCTATTAAAAAGATCTTCGATTCTAGGCAGCGACTGCCCTTAGTCAGCACAGAACGTTGGGTACAGACAATAGTGGTAAAACACACAACCGTTAAACTCGTGATGTCACTTCACAAACAAAGCATAGACGTAATTTGGTAAAATACTCTTGGCACAAAGTCCAAAATATGCCCTTTTGAATCGACCGCACAAACGTTTATACTAGTGCACGCATAGCAATTTCCCGAACCTCAACCGCAGAGGCACCGTATCAAGTCAAAATGTGCTTAACTCTAAAAGAAAGCTTAAAAATTAATCTTAACTACCTCTCACTAAAGCTGTCTGTATCTAAGTAGATATTCGTAACGCTTAAAGGGCTAGAGGGCAGCCAGCTTTCCGACTGTAGATGGACTACAGAAATACATTTTATTAGATGTTTGCAACTTCAGTGACCTTGTTTGAAAGCTCAGATATAGGACACTATTGTATAGCATCTTTCAATATTCCCAATAATACGATAATCCTTATCAGAATCACTCCATTATTACATAAACCTACTAACACCACCGCATTGGCCAACTTCTAATATACAGTCGGAAAGCAGACGGACCATTAATTCCCTAAAGAAACATTGTCCCCAGCGGCCACCAGTATCGTTCGGCCAGAAAAGGTCGGAAATTTCATTTCATTTAGCATCAACAAAATTGATTTTAGTCAACAATTACTCAAACAACTGCATATAAAAATATATTAATCTTATTACAAACCAATTTTAAAATTATGATCGCTTCTGGTGTCTCAGAAGTGGGTCATCTTTGGTAAGATGGAATATTTTTTATTACATGGCATCAACACTTCTGAGGCCTAACCACAATCAACTGCTGAAACCCTCGAGTGGGCTTAACCAAGTCTTTTCACCGTGTTAAGTATATGAATGGATATTGTACTGAGATATTGATTCAAAATGCCACGTTTACTATTCATATTACAACAAAAATCTACGGAAATTACAAACTAAAACGACAGCGTTTAGTATTGTGATCCATGCATTTTTATTGCAGCTTCTTACAAATACTATAAATAAAAAAAGGAATTGATAAAAAAACGATACAAATTTATGAATAAAATACGCAGTAAAATTAACAGTTAACAATTTATTACTAATAACTTTTTTGAAAACGTTTCGTATATGAATTATTCCGCGGATGCGAGACTTGATTAAGCACCTCACATGTATTTGAAAACCAATTCAACATGGCATGGAGCTTTTATGGCTTCGAGAATTTCAGCAACCCAGAGCTCGTCGCATATTGAGAATACCTTTTTAGAAAAAATAAATTTAGACGCATTGCGCTACCTTCGGTTAGTATAGACCAAATAGAGACACAAACAGTGAGAAAACGGTGCGATCATATCAATTACAAAAACACAATCAATATTGTCCTAGCAACGGTACAAGATATTAGGTACATTATACTCAACTAGGTTATTTAAATTGCGCTACTCTGCTATTATTTTATTTTACTTTAATTTCACTAAAAAACTTCTAGCACGAGAATTTACAAAAACCGCCACGCTAAGACGAAAAAATTTTCACTAACTCCGCGGTCCGCCGCCGTCAATTGTAATAATAATAATATTATATCGTAAAAAATTCAACATTTTTTTTGCGGAATCTTTTCTAAAAATTTTCTTTCCTATCTCCTATATACATGTATGTGAAGTGCGACACTCGGGAACATCAGGGCGACGATACATCGACTCAACAACAACATTCACATTATAAAGATACAAATTTCCACGTCAAAAAATGTATAAGAAACGCCACCGCGCCGCCCCTAGACGGTGACCGCACGCAGTGATATGCAAACGACAAATACAAGGTCAACATCCATTTACCGAAACGACAACACCTCACCAGCAACGCCTTGCATCACAACTCTGGTACCGAAAAACGGTCAGCAAAGTGAGTCCCAAATAGAATAGTTTAGATGCGACATTTGACAGTAATCTCTAATTCCAAATCTAAAATGTACTGTGTAATAAACAACTTATAGTTCATTTTTCGATAACCGAGTTGGGGGTGAAGGCGTTGCGGCTCTGGCAATGGTGAGGTAACTAGACGCCGACCCTTACGATCTAAAATCAATGGAAACAGCACACCCGTCCATAAACAGACAACATACAAACGTGAACAAGCGCCCGACAGAAAACAACCTACAAACTACTAACCTAATTAAAAGACAAAACAGCTGCCCCGCACCAACAAACTAAACGCATCTCCAAATCAACTAAAAAATCCAAATTTTCAAACGTGGCGTTTCACTGCCGTTGAAAATTGCACAAGCTCGCAATTGAAAAAGATGAGCCTTATTGGACACGTAGCCCTTCTCAAAGCGAACAGTGTGCACAATAAAAATTATACGCTACTATACAAACCATAACAATGCGAGGCGCCTCCAAGAATTAATAACAGACAGAGAAAAAAAAACGGTTTAAAAACCTCAAGACGAAAACAACTATCAAGAAACAAAATGGAGGATCCGAAACTTTCCCCCGTGTCCGTCAAACCAACTAATAGAAAAACTACCAAACGTCCTCCACAAACTCTACCAATTGGCAGACAGCCGCATAGAGTTGGTCACTCTGGTTCAAACGTACCACAACGTATTTCTGCGTGTTTGCAACGCGTATTATTAGATGTGTGGTTTTTAGTAACCTTTTTATGAGAACCATCTCCTCTTGACGGTCAAAGCATCAAAATGTAAGCCCCAGGCACAGTGCAAATCTAGTCCACCGCTCGCAGGCAGACCACATATCCCAAACACACCTCGGTATTTTATACTAACACCAATTATTTAAGTTATTTTTTATCGTTGGGCTAACAGATCTTCAAGATGGTTTCATTGGATATTTCATTCGTAATTTAGTAGCATAAATGGTTCAAAGGCCTCATTAAAAGCGCGGCTTGAAGATCTGTCATTTCATTAGTTTTTTACCCAAGCGTCTACAACATTGCGCGTAAAATAAAAAAAATCACATCCGAATTCACATTATTTACGTTTTTTTTATTATAAAAATACAAAAATACAAAATGGGACAGTGCGACCATACACATACTAGCAACCATCGCCCGCCATTCAATCTCAACTAGGAGGGTAGGGAGCACTAAACAATTTCATCAAAAATCATTGAGCAATTTCATGAAAAATAACATCAAAACACGAACGAGTGTACGAATGTCACAAAGAAAACTTACGTAAAAATATTTCCATTAAAATATACTCACTTAATGCAGAAACAAAACGTTAAGATTTTTTTACCAAAGTGTTGCTACACGACTGTCAAAACAATACTACAAAATTTGAAAATGCAGTAGAAAAAATTAAATCAGCCATTAATAAAATCAATCAATGATTGAAAAAGAGTGTGCTAAGTGAACAATGGTTCGTATGTAAGAGGTGTTCGGGGCGATCAAGGCGTGTTTTAAAATATTTTCTAGATATATCTATTAGAGAAACCGTATTCGCATTTGCTATTATTTATACTGAAACTATTAATTCACTAACGGGGTCAAATGTTTGATAAGAAACTACCATTGTTCCGCCAAGGACAGTCAACCAAAGTACCTTCTTGGTAGAATTGAAAGCAGTTTCTACCAAACACGTGACCACTAAAGTTTTACACACTCGTGTGCAATATTTGTAAACTATGCGCGCCGTGAGACTCTCCACGTTAAAATACTATACATACATATTCTAAATACTAAGAAAAATATAATAATTTTCCGTCAAATATAATATTTTCTACATTAATTGATTAATACTTGAACATTTTTGCAGTGTCGAGAGTCCCAACGCGCGCCTATGGCAATTTTTCATCTAAAATGCTTCTACTAATAATACAAATTGTAACTACTTATTATTTAGTGTAAGAGTCCATTTTACCCCAGCTACGGTGAATATTAAAAATAGAGTAGGAATTTAGGAAGGGTAAAATCGAGCTCTGTGGCCGACTCGAGCCGAGAGAAACTTTTAAATATTTTGGCTCGCAAAAGGAACAAGAAACATCGTCGGATGGGCTAAGGGCTCTCCAGCCCAGATATTCGAGCTACTTCGGGAGGGGTACACCAAACTCAGACGCCACATCAAGGCACTATCTAGCCTCTAGACAATTTAAAAAGATACCACACACAACACGAAAAAACCGTATCGAAATCATGAAAAAATCATCAAAAATCCGCGCAAGTCTTTTTACTACAGTCTATTTTATTTCCGTGGTCTTTCGGGATACGTTATCTAACTCCACACAGTGCATCCAATTGTTAATAATACTTTTAAATTAAGTACATACTACCAAATTCAGAAGGCCTTCCCAATGTACCTACACTTAGTTCAAACATTCTTTATCCCAATTCGTTCCATAATATAGTAGTTAGTGTTATAAAAAATTCCCGAACGTTATAAGAAACCCGCTTCAACAGTACGATGTGTTTTAATATCATGCATATATCATTAGTTTCATTAAAGTATTTATTATAAAGCGCGGCGCGCACCCGTGCCGCCTGCGTGATGATATCTGAACGATATTAAAACACCTATAAGACAGAAGTCTAAACCACAACTAGTAAATGCCAAAAGACCATGCCGTTTGTTATTCGAATGTCGATCTTAAAACATGTTTTTATATTAGCCAAAACAAGAGACGCTATCAAGACATCATTTCGAGAGTTTCTAATACGCTCAAAATCACCACATGACGAAGACTGTTTCCGTAGATCGAGAAACGATCAAGTTTTAACAATTATTACCAATAAAATATGTTGAAAATTAACCGCACGAAACTTGGTTAATTCTCACTCTATGAGTTCACTATCTAGTGAACTAGTTATTCCGACGGTTCCCAAACATATGTCAGTAGCGAGGTGGCTTCTACAATCCAGTAATCTATTCAACGTTATCATTCCACCCTGGACCAAAATCCTTTTCAAACTATGAAAAAAAAACTACGAGCAAAAAGGCAAAATCCGCGAAACACTTAATCACACTAGGTATATTAGGTTAATATATTATCTTAAATATTCTCAAGGCAGTACACAAAAGACCATACAAGAAGCTCCGAGAAATGTCTTCTGTCGTTTGAGATGTTCAGACAACCTTGATGAGGCCATATGGTGTACTCCCTTGGCTAACGACTAAGCTACCGTCTATTGCACTATCCCGGCGAATTTAAAAAAAATAGTTCATATATATATTATTTTTATAACTAAAAAGGTAGGGACCACAATGACCTATAGCGATAACGCCCAAGAACATTAGTCTAATCAACTTTTAATAATAAGGATATAGGGTATTCAAACTCGAGAACAACCATAATAGTCCCTAATAACAATTCATCTAAAATAAAATAAAACATCAACATTGGATGACCAGCAAACACACTACTGCAATAATGAAGCCCCATAGTTCTTGCTGAGCAAGACTAAAGCCAAATTGGTAACCTTTTGTTAAGACTTTGTACTAATCATTCCCTACCACCCCCCAAGAGTCGAAATTAAAACGAGCCAATAGCTGTCCACGTTCGCCGATAAATAAAAAACATCCATGATGAAAATTTAATTTCATTGCATGTATTGCAGAAGATTTTTCCGCCATGATTTGTGCAACAATTGATCCTATGCTTGAGTAAAAAAAATACGCGAACGGGACAACGTGACCTCCACACCAATCGAGTCAAGTATTCGTAGAATATAAAATAAAGGGAAAATTAGGAAATTCATTCTAGCTACACAGGTACGATTATTTTTCGAAAAAATCAGACACTCCACTTATGTGCTACGCGTAATATCTTACGATAAATGAGCGTAAACAGACTGCTGCCAGACTGACCGCCGACTGAGCGTCACTCCAAGAGACCTTACTTGTCCGTAACTACGAACATCTAGCTAAATATTGGATACATATTTTGCTATGTCGCATGCAATTGGTGCAATCATTTGCGGAAATAACTACGCCAACCTTTTAATAGAACCTTATTATTGCATTTTATGAAATTGACCACTAATTTACCTATTTCTATTCAATGCATGGTAGATTAAATTGTGTTTGTGATTTCCGCGAAACAATTGTCTCAGACTTGCCTTCTGTCCAAGTAGATTGCAATTCACTATATTATGTGGCAATCATTAATTACATTGTTGGTTAGTGGAATTATTACCAACAATTACATAATACAATACAGAATTGAGAACCACGCTAGCACTCACAAGCTGGTGTTGCCAACTACAATTTAATTAAACTACCGATGGTATAAATTACCGCTCACTATCGACACGAATTTCTGCCATTGTCAGTTTGCCTTATGATGAAGTCTAATAAGGCAAGATATTTTTTACGTTTAAAGAATAATAATGATATAAAAAATTACAGAGGCACTACACTATTTTCTGCTAAGTATTAATACTTAGTAACATTAGAATATTATCTATTTAAAATGAACTAAATGTCAAATTGAAAAACAAGTTTAATAATTTTATATGTACATACGTCCTATAATAATTATTTAGTATGGTTTTGCTTATGCATGCGATTAGAATAATCGATATTGCAGAATAAACATTGTAAGCTGTCAGGTAATTTCACTTTCAAACCCTAAACTTGCTTTTAAAATTAGCTTCTTAATGTGGCAATCTCTCGATAGGTAAATTTCAATGAAGGTTTTTTATTGTACAATTTTTGCCCAATCGAATTCAATGCCGTAATGCCTCTGTATTAATAATTATAACATTATAGGTAAATTTCCAAATAAAACTTTCAATTTAATATGCCAATTTAAATTTTGGACGCCACCTTCACTACACCTAATGGAATAGAATCGTCATGTTTACGACGCCTAGAGGCTACGGTAGTAATAAGTTGGTATAGTGTACGCGTGGTGTGCCAGTCTTGACCGTCTTGCGCTAATAAAAGTGCAAACAGTATGTGACGGCTGAAGCTCCGAAACACACCGTGAGAAGTTATGGTGTCTCGCAATAGATTAAAATTTAATCTTAATGGTGTCCACAGATCTTATGACTAAGCCAGTATTTAATGTAGAGTGTGCCTTTTGTAAAGACAAACCACGCGCATATACCACAACGTTGGTGTCAATGAGCAGAGTTGGCAGATTATTTTATCGTGAGTGTCATTGCCCAATATAGTCAATAGTCAGAGTGTGCGTACTAGGTAACCGAATTTGAAAACAGGCCAAACCACTGGCAGACATCTGGCGTCAATAAGAATGTTAGTGTGGTAAGAAAATCGTTTCACACTAGTCAGTAATCATAGTGAGTGCGTGGTGCAAATCCACGCGCCTATTCAACACGGTAGAGATCTCGGAGTAGTGTGCCAGTTATAGCACAATCAAATAGTGAGCGCGTGGTTAGATGCGCAACAAAGTGTAGTGCGCGCATGGTGAGGAGCCGTGAGAGCACGCGCGAGTCCCTTCGGGTAGAGGCCTGGTGTGGGTACTTGGTACGTGGGTAGTGTCCGAGTGGAGAGGGGTTAACACCAGCGGAAGGGCACGGCGCGAGGCCGGTCGGCTCCTTCCTTGACCAACGGCTTGTGGAACTCGCGACCCGGCCGCGAGTGGATGGTCGCCCAGCAGTGCTCGCAGTAGTACTGGAACCGGAAGATACACGTGTAACATTTCACCGAGATTATACCGGCAGGGTTTAATGCATATCTGATAGCATACATTGTTAATAGCACATGAAATTTATAATTTAATTATGATTTTATGTTTACTGAACAGCAAAATATGGCTGAGGTTTGTTAACTATTTATATAAGACCACGCTGTACCCATATTTGTAAAATAAATATCTTGTATGTTGTACACATTGTCACCACTCCATTCCATCCCGAGAGTGTCTTCAAAGCCGACAACCCAGCCCCAAGAGAAGGAGAACTTGATAGGAGCCCCTATGCCAGCCAACCCGTAGGGGATTAGCGGGGGTGCGCCAAAAGATGTCACTTCAAAAGAAACGCATCAGGATGGTGTAGTTCAGTGACATGTGCACTCTACATGAGTCAGCGAGAGGCATACCTGCAGGCAAGTGACGTTGGCGCAGAAGAAGGGCGCGAACTTGGAGCCGCAGCGGGTGCCGGCGCACTCGTCGCACATCTGATCGTCCAGCACGTACGGCTTCACCTGCGCAGAGGCCTCGTTTAAGGGATTTCTGACCTATCTTTACGGGCTAACCAATTCGATAGACTACTTATTATTCTATGTAGCGTTGCATTCCGACCCGGTAACAAATGGCATATTTTCTATTTTAGACGGTAAATTCACTTTGACTTATCAAAAGAGCTCTAATGAGCCAACTCAATTAAATGACTTGACTGTCACGACCAAAAAATCCACTAGACAAACTCAAAAGGAATTTTATTTACGTAGGTTTTATCACAAAACTCTTTTAGATCGTCATATTAAAAATTGCCATTATCATCTCACGGACCCTGTCCCAAGCTAGGTGGTAGTCTATCCATACACACCAATCAGTCGTCATATATACAGTCGCACCATTCATACATTACCATCTCTTTTGATCTCCCACAACTCCTGCTAACAACTGCAGACCCTTACCTCGACCCTCTTGTCGATGTCGCCGTGCTGCAGCTGCACGAAGCGCGCCGAGATGGCCGCGATATACGATTGCTGGTTGGAGAACGCCACACGCCCCGCGCCCTGCAACCCACACACCACTATTGAGACCCGGTTGATTCAACGTTACACCGTTTTAGTTATATTATAATCTATACTAAAATTATAAAGAGGAAAGATTTGTATGTACATAATTATGTTTGTAACGAATTGGCTCAAAAAGTACTAGACCGATTTTAAGAATGCTTTCACCATTTGAATGCTACATTATCACTGATTAATAAAGGTTATTATTATATAATGGCAAGAAAAAATAAATGTCCATCCGTGCGAATCCGGGACGGGGGTAATAAAATTACAACTGGAAAATAGATAATGATGTCTTAGGTTTTCACTAACCTTACACATTGCTGTAAACGATGTCTTAACTGAAAGTATCTAAAACGTTGAGATTTAAATTTAAAAAAAAAACACGATTATCAGAATCGTTAAGCCGCAAGAGCTGATAACTTTAAAATTGTTGAACCGATTCTAATAGGACATTCCTAACTAGCACTTCATGAACACATGTTTGTACGAAGCCACACGTACATATAATATAACATCCCTCTTTTATGGAGGTGAAAAATAATAACGCAACAAGAAAATCGTATACCACAAATAAATTACAATTACAAGTACATAGTGTCACTATCTCATTAATCTTGACAATCAGCCTGAAGGAAAATTTGATCTGTAACCCTTTTTTTATATAGTGGGGGAAAGCTAGCCGGGGGAGGGCGAATAGCTCGGGCGCGATAAGATGGTGAAGTGCGCCCGGGTTATCCACTAGAACCTAAACTATCGTTCCGGTCTCGAGCCCAACAACCTGCGGGCAACTTCCTAAACGTCATTAAGATAGGTGGTGGGTTCACACGAAACCATGTGCTAACCCGTCTGGCCTGCGAAGCACTGTAGGCAAATTACCCTCCATGGAATTGGAGGAGGCTCGACTGGGCAATTGGTCATTTATATCAAATTTACCTTCTCTTGCGTCTCTGAAGTTCCTCCAGTCGTTTTTCTAAACCAGTCCCCACACTATCATCATTCCAGCCCATAAAAGACCCACTACTAAGTCGGGCCTCCTCCAACTTCACGGAGGGAAATAAGCCTACTGAGCCACGCTGGAAAGACGGGTAGGCGAGGGTTTGTTTCAAGTTTTCCTGCTATTGCGGCTAGGTGTTCTGCCACATTGCGTTCCGTTACGACACCCTCAGGATGGTATGGGTTGGTGTCATTTTGTATTCTAAATCCGTCACCACTACATGTACAGTAGTACTAGATCTTTTTACAAAAATGAAGAGGTATAAGTTTGACACCTACAATAGTATATTTCATTACAAAGTAAAAAAGGCTGTCATTGCAAAGAGTTCCGACAAATGTCTACCCGAGCCGAGACGCAGCCGAAGGCGAGGGTTGACAGTCGGAAAAAGTTGTAATCACGGTTCCGCACGTGTACTGAACGACTATTTGTGAGGACCAGCGCAAACCGCGCGATGAGTCCCCCTCGGATGAGCCCTCCTTCCGATACGATCGCGACCCGGAAGAGCTGGTGGGTCACGATCTTCAGAGAAGGATAAGGGAGGAGGTCAACAACCTGCGTAAGGTGGCCTCCTCCTCGAAATACCTTAAGGGGGGCTTCGTCCGAAAGCTGAAGGACGCGGCCACCTTCTTAGAAGGATACAGTTGCGAAAAAATGAAGCAATTTAATAAAATAATAAAAACACTAACTAATCATTTGTGACATATAAACAAAAATGGCGTCATCCGTAGAATATAAACAGAGATTTTTTTTTCTTCACCCATTCTAGTAGGCAAAAGCAACTATGCCCATACAGCCAAGTCTTCAGTAGAAAATTTTTATTGATATGAAATGAAAATGAAATTTAATGAAATGAAACCTAACCTAACTCAATCAAATCATTAAATCTGATATTGAAACAAATGAGTAAGTAGTTTCTTTTTATAAATATACGTAATATATGAATCATAAAAACCTATGATTTTTTTTTGTAAAAACTTCATGGTTGGTTTTTCCTTATAATAGACATTATTTTGACAGTTGGGAAAGAAAACGCACTAGTGCGGGAATGGTAAAGAAAAAGCACGCGTGTGTAATAGCCCACTTCCCGAACGCTATACGTCCCTGCAATACGCCACTTTTTGAGCAACTGTATTAAAAATAATATTTTACACGGTATATACAAACATGGTATTGGCGAGTCATTGTGAGCTTACCTTGGGGTACTTGAGCTCCGGATCGGTGTCGATTCCCGCGTAGCACACCCCGCCGTACAGCCGATCCATGATCATGGCCAACTCCACTGCAAAACGGACAAACCATCTCATATCAGCACTAATATTTTACAGAGGAAAGATTTGTATGTATGTTTGTAACGAATTGGCTTAAAAAGTACCGGACCGATTTTCGAAAGTCTACTTAAATCAGTATCACTGATTAATATAGAGTACTAGCGACCCGCCCCGGCTTCGCACGGGTGCAATGATGAACCTCTGAAGTTATCAGTTTCTCTAAAATAATATTATGGATGTATTATACATACAAACCTTCCTCTTGAATCACTCTGTCTATTAAAAACACCGCTTCAAAATCCGTTGAAGCGGTGTTTTTAATAGATTTAAGCATACATAGGAACGGACAGACGACAGTGAAGGTTATGCACTGGCTCTGCTAGATCATTATATTAATGTCCATCATATTAATGTCTGGTAGGCCTCCCACACGGTGGACCGATGACCTGATTAAGGTCGCCGGAAAACGATGGATGCGGGCGGCCCAGGACCGGCCTTTGTGGAAATCTTTGGGGGAGGCCTATGTCCAGCAGTGGACGTCTTTTGACTGAAATTATGATGATGACGATGATATTAATGTCTTTATACTGCCTTGTTCGTCTAGGGGGTTGGACACGCCGCCTTTCGATCACAGGGTCCCGGGTTCGATTGCCGGGCCGGGCAAGTGTCTTTGTGTAAACCAGAGGCACTTGCTCCAAGTCTGGGTCTCATTTAGTAGTTTAACATGCAATGTGGTTGAGGAGGGCAATGGTTGCCACATGCGTCATGTTTGTGAACAGGTGCCGTTGCTGGGAGTCGGTTGGCTCGGGCATTAGAAGCTTACTATTGTTGACTAGATATGGCTGATGTTTGGCCCTTTGAGACTATTGCGCGAGTTTGCTCTCACAAATCTGTTTTAAACCAATCTTGTACCTAAAAATGGAGATCTAAAAAGAGCAACTACTAAGTTCCTCGCCGTCTCGTAGAGCTGCATTCCGACCCGGTGGTACATTTTTATTTTATAGTTTGACTTGTCAAAAGAGCTCCAATGAGCCAACTTGATTAAATGGGTTTTCATTTTGACTGGTGCCTATCACAAACAAAATTGGGCAATTGGACTAAAGCCGAGGTCGATAAACTCACCAGCCTTCAGCGGACGGGGCACTCCCCCAACAAAGACAGTCTTCCGGGGGTCGAGCGGCATGCTGGCATCCAGCACGAAGTCGGCGTCGGCCAATCGCCACGGCCGAATCTGGACTGGCTTGTCGCGAATCGTGGGCGACGACACACACAGGTACAGTTTGTCATCGTCCGTGATGCATGCCTCCATCAGAGCGGCGACCGAGCTCTCATCCTGGAACCAATGTTGGAATGTAAGAATGAATTGTTAAAGTATGAGTGTGAGTATTTATAGTTGGAATGTAAGAATGAATTGTTGGATTGCAAGTATTTGTGGTTGGAATGTAAGAATGAATTCTTGGATTGTACGTATTTATTATAGAATGTAAGAATGAATTGTTAAGAGTGTGAGTGTGAGTATTTATTGTTGTAATAGAAGAATGAATTGTTGGAATGTCAGTATTTATGGTTGGAATGTAAGAATGAATTGTTGGAATGTCAGTATTTATGGTTGGAATGTAAGAATTAATTATTGGATTGTGAGTATTTATGGTTGGTTGGAACGTAAGAATGAATTGTTGGTATGTCAGATATATGTTTCGAGTGTAAGAATTAATTGATGAAATGCGAGGAGTATTGATTGGCCCTGTCAAGACGTGTAGCGTATTTCTCTCGTCAGGATAACTTGCTCTCACTATGCTGTTTAGTGCATGGAACCAGTGGTAGTTTCAGTGTGAATGGGTGGACGCAAGGCTTGTGGAAGATCTTAACAGAAAATGGATTGTAAGAACGAGGAAAGGTGTGAAAGATGTAGACATGACTACCGATAGGAGTGTATGGAGATTACGACGTTGCATGAGGGGGGCAATTAGCCTACGCTGGCCATACGGTTTCGTATCAAGTTTTCCTTCTCTTGCGTCTAGGTGTCATTTCCTTTCGTCAGTTAAGAAGCAAGCTACGAGCAAACACTCACCTGAAACAGTAGAAACGCGTAGCCCTTGGGCGGAAAGTAGCTCTTGCTCTCAGCCTTGTGCGGCCAATCCACTACCAACGGCCCGAACCGCCGGAACGAAGACGTGATCTCGTCTGGAACAAGACGAATAAAAACATGCTTTAATTTAAAGTCTCTACCATTGAGGCTTACTGTAGAAAACTGTCGCAGAATAGTCCAGGTTTATAGCGCTTGCTAGAGAAACCCGGTACAGGATAATTGTAATTACACAGACATTATATTTATTGTGGCAAGAAAAACACAAAAGTAATAAAACTAGTCACTAAATGGAATAGAGAGCCTTCCTGCCACAAACCGTCTCAAACTCAGCACGATGCTGGTTGCAAGCAACAAACGCTGGTCTTTCGTCAGGGGCGGCGGGTTACAAAACTACCAACTTAGTGAAATATTCTACTATTCAGCCCATAAATGACCCACTGCTGAGTCGGGCTCCTTCTGTCACAGGGAGGGTAATTAGCCCAATGTGCCTCGCTAGCCAGACGGGTTGGCACAGAGTTTCGTTTCAAGTTTTCCTTCTCTTGCGGCTAGGTTTTCGGCCTTGTATTTCCTCTTGTCTGCTGTTACGACACCCTCAGGACGGAATGTGGTGGATGGTAACATAATGTATTCTACATCCGTCACCACACGGAATAAAAACTATTATTATTATAACCCATTAATGACATTTATAAAACAACTAGTGGCCCGCCCCGGCTTCGCCCGTGCAAAGCGGGGGTGGGTTATACATATAAACCTTCCTCTTGAATCACTCTATCTATTAAAAAAAACCGCTTCAAAATCCGTTGCGTAGTTTTAAAGATTTATGCATACATAGGGACGGACAGAAGAATGCGACTTTGTTTTATACTATGTAGTGATATGATAGTTATAAATTTATATAGCGTGTACGGAATCATCTTATTAGCGACATCTATCCGCTAACTTATGAGTTAGCACAGAGTAGAAAGATCTACGACTCGGCAGTGGGTCATTTATGGGCTTCAATGGTAATCATTCGATTAGGCAGTCCGAGTAGCGATATCGATTGCATGAATAATCTATACAGTACCACTGTGGTAATAGCATTAGGTCAAGGCAAAGTCATGATACCCCATTAGGGGAGTGGACCTTGGTTGGCATCTAATGGGGTATTAATTTGTATGGATATTGATAGGAAACTGGATACATTTATGTACGGGTATATACAGGATACTCCTTCAGGTGACGCATTTAGATTACAAAATGTCACCACAACCCATGCCATCGGGACGGGTTGGTGACGTTTAGGAGGAGACGAGAGGAGGTGTGTTTTGAATAACCAATCAGGTTTCATTATTTCATCCTTTGAGTTGTCATGCTCACTAAAATACTTCGGACAGTGGTAGCGACGTGTGGCGGGTCGACCACTTCCCTTTGATATGGTTGAGGAGATCGATGGCTGCCACACGCGTTATGCTTGTGAACAGGTGCTGCTGTTTGGGGTTGG
The DNA here is from genome assembly GCA_905475355.2 of Clostera curtula. NCBI lineage: Eukaryota > Metazoa > Arthropoda > Insecta > Lepidoptera > Notodontidae > Clostera > Clostera curtula. The sequence continues at coordinate 9,666,526 of FR997815.1, read as the reverse complement.
TCCGCTCACTGGATTCAAGACTTGTAATTTCAGATTATTTTTTTTTATTGTAAAATTCATATTTCAGTTGAGCGCCTTTCGGAACCGAACAAAACCAGTTAGTTTTATGTACAAGGACATTGTAATGTGGCGTTTAAAAAAAAAGACAAGCCCACCGAGTTTCTTCCGCCAGGTCTTCTCGGTTGGTGCCGCGTTCCGACCTGGTAGTAGTATTTAAATATGTAACCGCTGACGATTGTGAACGCCATAATTGGTTTATACCATAAAGCATTATTCTATTCTATTTCTACATCCCCCCACTTAGCTTCGGTGGAATTAGAAAAACGAAACCTGATTGGTTAGTCAAAACACATCTCTCTTCTCTCTGCTTTGGTGGAAACCGGGCCTGAGAGTATTATAAGAGGCAACCAAAGGAACGCAAGAAGCAGTTCACTTGGGCGCAAAAGAAGAAAATCTTTCCGTATAAGGTTTTCCATCTCTTGTTTATCCGGTTATTTCCTTTTGTCAGCTATTAAGGCACGCTCACGATGGAAAGGGGCAGTGCACTACTACTCAGCCCGAAAAATGACCCACTGTTGAGTCGAGCCTCCTCCAGTTACATAGAGGGCAATTAGCCTACTGTGCCACTTTTTTTTTTTTTTATGGAAGAGGGAGGCAAACGAGCAAGCGGGTCACCTGATGGTAAGTGATCACCGCCGCCCATGGACACCCACAACACCAGAGGGGTTGCAAGTGCGTTGCCGGCCTTTAAGGAGGGAATAGGACCTTTAAGGAAGGAATAGGAAGCCATGGTTGGGGTTGGGGGGGGGGGGGAGGGCCACCGGCCCTCTCGCTCACCGAACGAAGCGCAGTGGCTAAAAGCAACTACTCAAAAGTCGGTCTTCTGCGAGAGTGTGGTACTTACCCGGTCGAGCCGGCCCATTCATGCTGCGAACAGCGTGGCTCTACCACTCTCGCCAGACGGATTGGCACACATAAATTCGTATAAAGTCTTCCTCATCTTGCGCCTAGGCTATCGGCCTTGTAATTTCCTTTTGTCGGCTCTTACGACACCCTCAGGATGTAATGTATTGTACTCTAAATCCGTCACCGGGACAAACAATATAGTTCGATAAGACACAGATCTGTCAGCCCCAGCCCCACCTATTGCGTCATCAATGTAACCCGCGCCCCACTTTCCGCAACACGACCTACTTCCAACAAAAGCCGTCAGCCTGCCCGATAGTGACGTCACTGTCCGACAGCGCGTTTCATAGAACCGGGAGGCGGATAGGCGCGAGACAATGTTATCCGAAGCACAGAATACGTTGCTTAGAAACAAAGCCGACGAGGAGCCATTTTTAACCGACTACCTTCATCGTTCGTGTGTTGACAGATTTATAATACACAACCATACCTTGGGTTTTGATACCAACCCATACCGTCTTTTAGGTGTCGTAAGAGGCGACTAAAAGAACGCAAGAGACAGATCACCTGGGCCCCGGAGAAGGAAAACTTGATACAAGCCCTGTGCCAACCCGTCTTGTCAGTTTCCCTCCATGAATTTGGAGGAGGCCCGACCGAGTAGTGGGTCAATTCTGGGCTGAAAAGACGACCTCTAACGTTGTAAAGTGTTTCAATTGTCTACTACATTAACGCCACGCCAAAGACCTCGATATTTGCTTAACGTTCCGAATGCCTCGATCGATTGTCCTGAACTTTAAGGTAATATTGGCCTACGTACTGGTCCTTCACAATTACGAAAACCTCCCCTACAAAATCTTTAAGTTGCTCCGGTTAACTCAAACTACAGAGAAAACTCATTTTTAATAGGAGCAAGCAAATCACTACATAGTATAAAACAAAGTCGCATTCTTCTGTCCGTCCCTATGTATGCATAAATCTTTAAAACTACGCAACGGATTTTGAAGCGGTTTTTTTTAATAGATAGAGTGATTCAAGGGGAAGGTTTATATGTATAACCCACCCCCGCTTTGCACGGGCGAAGCCGGGGCGGACCACTAGTTTTTCAATAAAACAGCCCAAGAAATTGACATCAATCTATACAATACCACTGTCAGGCAATTACAGAAAAAACTAAACGAAGCTTTTTTGTGTATTAGATAGAAATGTAACGTAGCATTTGTCATTTTGTACTGTTTTTTTGTACTTACTACTTAGTTAAGTGCTTAAAATTGCGCCCGGACCTAATAAAATAAGAAGAATAAGTATAAGAAGGCTCAAAGTCACCCAAAGGGCAATCGAGAGGGCCATGATCGGAGTTTCCCTGTGAGATAGAATCGGAAATGAGGAGATACGCAGGCAAACCAGGGTCACCGACATAGCCCACAGGATTGCCAAACTTAAGTGGCAGTGGGCAGGGCACATAGCTCGCAGGACCGACGCCGCCGGATACGGCAGAAAAATCCTCGAGTGGCGACCGCGTTGCGGAAAGCGCAGTGCTGGTCAGCCTCCCGCACGGTGGAATGACGACCTGGTTAATGTCACATATCCAGCAGTGAACGTCTTTTAGCTGAAATGATGATAATGACGAAACTGTCCCCGCGTTACAGGTTACCTAGCACCACCCGTGTAATGTCCACCCGCCACACTCGTTTAAAAAACAAACTACCCACCTTCATCAATGTCGGGCGGCAGTCCACCGACGAAAACCTTCCTGCTGAACCGCTCGCCGTGCTCACTGCCAGCCGACACCGGCGACGAGCGCGCTGGTGACCCGAGAGCGCTCACACACATCGACAGCCCTGCAACGCGCATCCACCAATTCAAAAACGCTTTTATTCACCCCACATACTACTAATACTACTAAGCCCATTACTGACCCACTGCTGAGTCAGGCCTCCCCTGTAGGAGGGGAGGGTAATTAGCCTACTGTGCCACGCGGGACAGACAGCTTGACACAGGTAGTATGAGATCCGGCTGCTGGATTACTGCGCTCAACGGTTATTTGTTCAAACATTTTTTTGATGTATATTTATAATTAGGAGAATAATATATTAATTCTACCAGGGTGGGTGCCCATCAAAAATTGGCGGCCAGTATTTTAAAATAAAATATTTTTAATATTTTTGGGAAAAAATATCGATCAAATGTTTTTTTTTGTTTTAATAAAGTATCGTCTACAATTCTACATCACGGCAATTTATCTAAAGATTCTAAAAAACGACGGTTACCGTTGCGCGCTTGGCCGCACCTCTTCGCAGCCAGGTGTAAACAGATATTTATCATCATCATCATCATCAGCCCACATTAGTCCACTGCTGGACATAGGCCTCCCCTAAAGAGCGCCATAGCGCCCTGTCTTCAGCTTGACGCATCCAGATATTTATGATTTCGATAAAAATATTTTCTAAATCATATCTGTTGTGAAAATAAAAATACTTAAATAAGTTCAGCTCAACTTTATTGAAAAATGTTGAAAAACGGTAATTTCCCATTGTCGTCTCTTACGACACCCTTAGGCTAGAATGGGGTGATGACACAATATATTCTAAATCCGTCGCCACAGGTATTATTGGGCAGCTTTCAATAGGTTCGCTTACCGGCAGCACTGAGCCTGGTCACCACATCCTGGCCCTGGTCGGCCGGTGCCGAGGGCGACCCGGCCCCCGCTGCACCAGCCGCCACCGCCGCCTCCTCCACTCCGGGGAAGAAGGGGGACTTGCCTGCGGACAACAGAAATCAAACGTTTATTTGTTAGGCTCAAAGGGATTGCCTTCCAGGCAAGAGAGATTGATTTAAAAAACAAATGCTGGGTGTCTTTGATGCGGTATTCTGAAATGAGGGTATAGGTTTAACTTAGACTTCAATAGAGTCAAAACCAACAAACAACTTTTCTGATTGTCGATTTTGTCACAAACACTTGACAAGAAGTTTTGAATTTAGCAGAATGCTCAAAACTGTCACCCACGACGACGAATGACAGTTTTGAGAATGAAACCTTTTTAAATATGTGTGAGTATAACGTGTGTTTTCCGAGAACTTCGATACCGCGATATAGGTTTTCCAGTCTCTCTGAGATTACTTATTGTAGTTATATTTTATTTGTGCAGATTTCCGCTACACCTTTCCGTGGAAGCTAGGTTGTGTCCTATAGTTGCTTCGTCACTACTTCCGACACCCTCAGGCACAAACGTGGTGGCGACAACGTATTTAAATCCATTAACCACATGGCTAAACATTACGGTACACTTGTTATTAAACATCACTGGGAATATCAATAACGCGTATTGCGCGTGACCTTACAGTGACCCGTGACCCCGGGGTCACAAATTGGGCGGGTCAGTGACCTATAATCTAGAGTGCTCTGGGGTTACGGCGACTACAATGAACCGGAAGAAAACAATGGTGGAGATTTTTAAAAGTAAATTTAAAAAGTAAGTAATTGCGTAGATTACTTTGCGTTTTTACAATATTAATAAAACCTACTGATGTATAACGCGCGTGGCTACGCCACTAAAATAAATTTGAAGGAAAGACTGCACAAATTTTCTTTTTTTTTTACCTTAAATCTACGTTGGCTCATGCACTACACTTTCCTGAAGATCATCACATGATCAAATGCATAGTTTACGATTCTTTCTAAGACATACTGACAAACATTCATCTATACTTATATACAAATAATGAAGAGGAAAGATTAGTAAAGTAAAGAGGGAAGCTGTAAGAATGTTAGTAACGAAATGGCTCAAAAAGTACTGGACCGATTTTAAAAATAGTAAAAAACAAATAAATGTCTACCCGTGCGAAATCGAGACCCGCCGCTAGTTTTAATATTAAACAAGAAGAACATTTTCTAGTGCATACAATTTGTATGCCTAGCCCTCCAAAGCACGTTGGCGTTCAGATCAAGATCGAACATCAAGCTAAGCCCATTGCTGTGTTGGGTCTCCTCCAGTTATATGGAGGGCCTTTAGCCCTACTGAGCCACGCCGGCTAGAAGGGTTGGCACAGGGTTTCTTAACAAGTTTTCCTTCGCTAGGTTTTCGACTTTGTCATTTCCTTCTATCGGCTCTTACGACACCCTCAGCATGGAATGGGGTGGCGACACTGTGTATTCTAAATCCGTCACAACTGACATTTAGATAAAACAAAAACATGCAAGCGCAACGCAAGTAGAATTCAACCCCATAGAGATTGTTTAAGAAATTCCGACTTTAAGTCTTTGGGATAAGGTTCGTTTCAAATTCGCTCATCAGCAGGTTGAAATGTTTTCGCTTATTTGAGCAATGCCAGGAGTTGGCCGAAATCCAACAACGCTAGACAGTTAGTCAAATGAGATGGCAACCAATCGGGTATTGGCACCTTAGTGTATGAAAATAGTGCGTCAAATTCAAAAAGAGCTTTATTTAAGCTTTAACAAATAACCATCATTTCAGCCAAAAGACGTCCACCGCTAGACATAGGCCTCCCCCAAGGATTTCCACGAAGGCCGGTCCTGAGCCGCCCGCATCAATTGCTTTCCGGCGACCTTAACCAGGTCGTCAGTCCACCGTGCGGGAGGTCTACCAGCACTGCGCTTTCCGGAACGCGGTCGCCACTTGAAGACTTTTCTGCCCCATCGGGCGTCGGTCCTGCGAGTTATGTGCCCTGCCCATTGCCACCTAAGTAAATAAATAAATATAAATATCCTTGGACATTTCACACAACGCCATCTCGTCCCAAGCTAAGCAACTTAATGCTTGTGTTATGGTAACGAGATGGATGATAAACTACTTATATACATTTTTTTTTGTAAATACATACATACTATAGATAGAAATGACACCCAGACTCCGAGCCAGTGCCTCTGGTTTAGACAAAGACACTTGCCCGACCCGGGAATCGAACCCGGGACCCGTTGATCCAAAGGCGGCACATCTAACCACTAGACCAACGAGGCAGTTTGGCAATCCTGTGGGCAGTTTGGCAATATGTCGATTTATAAGAACCGGAGTTACCGACATATAACTCCGGTTCCTATAAATCGACATATTTAAAACTACCATCATCATCTTTTGGCTCTTGTCCCACGCTAAGTGGTTGGCTCTACACTCCTATCTCGTCATATCTACATTGATGTCTTTCTTCTGCATTCTCTCATACACACAATTAGGGTTGCCAACTATACAGTTTTGAACAGTATTATACTGTTTTACACTAAATTATACTTTTTACTGTTGAACAAAAATAAAATATACAAAATACTGTTTTCAGCATCAAAATGCAAACACATTACTATGTGTTATACTTAGACGCTCACACATTTTTTCAGTAATGAATGCTAAGTGGCGGGAGGGTAGAAATAGAGCATCTTTTAATTTAATAAAAAATGAACTCCTCATTTATTTTAATTTCAGCTATAAGTGTGGTGAGGCAAATAAAGTTTTCAAAAAACATTATAAATTAGTAAGTTGTGCGAGCTCTAAAAATATGTATTTAAATCAATAAATAAATAACATACTGTTCATTTTTCTAAAATACTGTTTAATATTCTTCATAGTTATTTTTAAACTTTCGCGATTTGAACGATAAGTCCCGATAAGTTTTTAATGATGTATTCTTCATAGAGCTGAATATACTTTATTTCTTGTAAAAAAAGTTGGCAACCCTACACTCAATCCATCCACCTCTCTACCCACAATCCTTACGTCCATCCTTACTCAAACTGTAACTCAAATACAAAATGCTTGGCCCACGGTAGATGGTAGTCGCCATACACTCAAATCAGTCGTCACATCTTTCACACAGATTTTCTCATTCGCACAATCCATCCATTTCTTTTAGTCTCCCACAACCCGTACGTCCACCCACTTTCAAACTGAAACGACCATAGCTTCAGCACGCTGCTCTACATAGATGATCAAGCAAGAAACTCTTTTGCGTTTTTAAATTATGGGCCTGGTTTCAACTAAATACTAAACAGCTACACATTTACGTCATAACCAACCAAAATTGGTTGATTCATTTAAGAGTTTTGGTGACACAGTCAAAGAGACACGTCGCACTTACAACTTACGTCAGAGCTAGTGAGAATTTAACAGTCTATTACGCTTTTACGGCTAAACCGGTGATCGGATTTTAATATAGTACTAGCAGACCCGGCCACGTGTTTGTGAGGCTAAGGTTTTAGGTTTATTACATTTAACATTAATTTAACTGTTAACGTAGCGCCATCTTTATTATACAATTGTACTTCAATGCAGTCAACTGATATCGCCATCTGTTAGAATTGTTTGGAGCTAAAATATATCAAATATCAAATAGAAAAATAATTAGCAATAAAATAATATTACGACTTTAAATTGAGACGTATCTTTCAAGTTGGATCAAATGGCACACGGTGTGCAAATTTGATTAAAATCGGTTTAGTAGTCTATGAGTCGCGACGCGTAATTTATATAAATAAAGAAGAAGACGAAGAACTTTAGCTAAAGCTGAAGAAAATGAGCACAAGTCATCAACCAATTGCCTGTGCGTTGCCTGCCTTTTCCGCCAATGAGACAATCTACTGCGCAGTCAAGGTCATTGTTCAAGTTGTCTCCCGATTCAGTCAAGCTTCAAAGCCGTATGGATTATCATCTATGGTATTTTAAAAGACCTGGCTTTTTCCATTTTTACGAATTACAAAATTAGCCAAACGTAGTCCGCTGGCGTAGGGGCCTAGTTCCTCTGTCGCCCTCTGGATAAAATACATTGGTGAACGATTCTAAATCCGTCACCACAGGGACAATTTACGTAATCAATAATTAAACACATGAAAAAATAACTTGTAAGTTGTTAAATTGTGAAAAACATTTTAAATATAAATTACAAAGAGTCAAAAATAATTTTGCAACACATCAAACTAATCAGTAATCATTTTATTTTAAATGATTTAATTTTGTTTATTTAATTAATCTTTAGGCATCAGTAAGTTGAACATAGGCGGACATAATGTCATAAGCTTTCTTTCTAATCAACCCTTGGGCAATGCAGAGAACGACATGGTAGGAGAAATTAAAGAGACACTGCAATTAAAAACATCCACATCTAAATATTAGTAATACATATAATTAAATAAATAACCAAATAATCTAAACAAATAATATCTTATTGCGTCCATACCTGACTAGGAGCAAGCGTGAATATATAAAGAAAATTTACTCACTTTTTCTATACGGGAACCTCGGGCCTCTAATAAAAGGTGTTACCAGTGGTATCGTATGCACCGACATAATATTTTAAACTGAAACCTGATCAAAACCGATTCAAATCGAAAATTTGAAAAATTAATTTTTGTTTCAGTGGCAAAATATACGTGCGTCCCCCGCAGCGACGTACCACGCGAATAAAGAAAAAAATGCACATCGACAAATGTTCCAAATTCAAACGCGATATTTCTTCTTTTCAAATCGAGCATGCCATGGCCAACGATAAACGTTATCGCCGAATAACGCGAATGCTGCAACTTTAAAATAACTGCGTTTTTGTAATATTTCACGTTGACGTAACGACTTGAAAGAAAAGTTTAGGAAGTTTGATATAAAAAAAAATCACACACAAACCAAATGTATGTTTTTTATACGTTAATTTTATATACATATGAAATTAATATACATTTATTATATATCATTATTAGAATATACAAAACATAATGAATATTGAACTTATGGAATTTCGTCCCGCCATATTATTTTTAAGTTAGTTTAGTCTTAAAGTCAAATCATTTAATTTGATTAAGACGCAATGGAAACCTACAAATTGTCAACACATTAATAAAAATTATACAAAGCAAAGTAATATATTTTAGTTTTACTTTACCACTAGTTCGGAACGCGACCACTGCTGAGAAGAACTGGCAAGAAATTTAGAGGGCTTGTCATTTAGTCCGTGTGGTGAGTTAGTGACGGATTTAGAAAACACGGTGTCACTTTCCCAGTCCACGTTGAGGGTGTGTAAGATCTGCCAAAAGGCCAAAAACCTAGCTGCAAGGGAAGGAAAACTTCAGACCAATCCCTGTCTTGCCAGCGTGGCACAGTAGGCTAATTACCCTTGGAGGCCCGACACAGAAGTTGGTCATTTATTAGATGAGGTTTCATTTAGCGGTACCTGTTTCACTACAGCGCATAATGACGCAACAAGTCAGCAGTGCGGACACTGCCGTATTCTGCAATACGGCATTTTGGAAATAGGTCAAGTACAAGGTCAATTTCAAATTGAAACTTTTTTGAAGTGAAACTTGTTTAGGCGCATGAGGGCGCATTACGGATGAAACGCAATTTAGAATCACGAAGATGTGCAGCGTTCATCATTATATGTACTTATACAGTGTGTAAACAGTGAGTTAAATTCTTAATTAAACTAAAATTTAAACAAAATTAAAGTTTCACTTCTGACATTTATACGCACGCATTATTTTAAAAAAAGGCGTACTCCATGCTTCTCGTTATAACCTGTATCGCGGGGGCAGTTTACAAACATGAAATTCACGAACACCAGACTCAGAGCAAGTGCCTTTGGTTTACACAGACACTTGCCCGGCCCCGGAATCGAACCCGGGACCCCGAGTTCCAAAGGCACATCTAACCTCTAGACAACGAGGCAGTCAGTGGTAATAAATTGATCAAATCTCAAGCTCAATAGATAGCATGTTGGCCCCTCAATGATAATAACCAGCTGCTACGGGAGTAACTTCACCAGCAGCATGCTTTCTGCACTGTCCAGTAGTAGTTACATGGCCATATCGTGTAGTGTAGTCAGAATCAAACTCAAACTCAAAAGGAACTTTATTTACGTAGGTTTCATCTTACGGCCCCTATCCCACACTAGGTGGTAGTCTCCACACACACCTATCAGTCGTCATACCTACATTCACACCTTTCACACACAACTCTTCACTCCTACAATCCCTCCATCTCCCCTGATCGCTCACAATCCCTGCGTTCACTCACATTCATGCCGAAACTACCACCGGTTCGGAAGGCTGCTCTACAGAGAAGAGCCGGCAAGAAGCTCTGTAGTTGCTTTTTTTTTTAAATTATTGGTCTTGTTTACTGAAAGCACTAAACAGCATAGTGAGAGCAAGTTCGCAAGATGAGAGAAACACGCTACACGTTTACGCAATGCAATGAATGACGGATAGACCTTGACAGGGCCAATCAAAAAACAAATCCGCGAATAAAGGTTTCCATTGCGCATTGCTCACACATACAGTGTACAATATATGACATAATCAGAAATCATTTATTCGTAAAACATTATGTAATAATTACATGACAGATCTTAAAAAATGGGTAGCGCGCTATGTTTTGCCCGTTGACATACAAATTAGAATTTTATTAATATTTGATTAAGTACTATTAAATTATAAATAAATAATAAATAAATAAATATCCTTGGACATTTCACACAACGCCATCTCGTCCCAAGCTAAGCAACTTAATGCTTGTGTTATGGTAACGAGATGGATGATAAACTACTTATATTTTTTTTTGTAAATACATACATATCATAGATAGAAATGACACCCAGACTCCGAGCCAGTGCCTCTGGTTTAGACACAGACACTTGCCCGACGCCGGAATCGAAACCGGGACCCGTTGATCCAAAGGCGGCACATCTAACCACTAGACCAACGAACAACGAATTAAAATATAAGTTTATTACAATATAAATTATTTACGTGTTTGAGTGCCTGATTTTATTAACGCATATTAAATGCAAGTTCAATTTTATTGTTTACCTAAATTTTTATCTGTGACCTATTTTTTTGTTTCGCTGGCGAAATTCATAATGCGTGCCGCTGCCCCCCAGGGGTGGTTATTAGAGACTCCGGAACACTCGACTACCCACTAAAACCCCAGCGCTATATGTACCCTTTGAGACGCCACAGGTTCGTGAGGAACCAATGGGCTACGACTATCGGAGGGCATCCCGGGTCTGAGTCCTAATGGGTGAATGCTCCAGGGTAGCCCGCGAAATTCAAATTTTCGTACGTTTTTTGCAATTTGCAGGCCAGTGCTAGGTTGTATGATGATGAACATTTGATTCGCGGCTGTAAGACGTATGTAGTTACAGAGTTATAATCATCAAACTCATCAATACAACCCTCCAAGCTCATAAAGGTGCAGGAATGACTTTGACGTTGAAATAGTTTTTCTTGCACCTTTATGAGCTTTGATTTTGCTACTTTGATGATTATAATTCTATAGCTACATACGTCTTACAGCCGCGAATAACATTTTAATCAACATACAACCTAGCACTGACCTGCAAATTGCAAAAAACGTAAGAAAATTTGAATTTCGCGGGCTACCCTGGAGCATCCACCTTAAGGAGAGGCAGCTTGGTACTGCGCATGCGTAACACGTGTTAGCGTGTTCATTGACCTTTAGCGGTTACAATAAGCAAAGCAAAAAAACATGTGATGACGTTTTTAGATTATGCAATGTCAACCTATACTATACTGGGATTGTAATAGGGTACGCAATAGGGTTAGCGAACTTTAGTGTTGCAAACGCGCATAGACAACGGTGTTTTTTTTTTTATTAAAACACACTGTCTCTTCTTTACGGATTTTTCTGCCGGGCTGTAGTAGTAGGGATCTTTCAGCATTTTAAATGCTTAGTGTCATCACCCCATTTTATCCTGTGAGTGGTGTAAGAGCCGACAGAAGGAAATGACAAGCCCGATAACCTAGCCGTAAGAGAAGGAAAACATGAAACTCTTACTTAAATAATTACTCTCCTGGTAATGGTAGGAGGCCCAACTCAGCAGTGGGTTTTTTTTCTTATTTTACCAATTACTTGAATGCCTTTTGAGCTTAGGCTTGCGTGATGGAAAGCAACGCCAGGGTCTAAGATGGGGCAGGCAATTCAAGGAAATGCCCTGTCGGGCACCGGCTCTGACATACACGACGGAACACAGTAAAACTACTTGGCGCCGACTTAGATGCCGGGCGGACCGGACCATTCGATCCTGCCACCAAGCAAAATTGAGGTATTTGGTCAGTTGAGGATTGTTATAATGTCCCGGGACATTTCACACCATGCCATCTCGTCCCAAGCTAAGCAGCTTAATGCTTGTGTTATGGTAACGAGATGGATGATAAACTACTTATATACTTCTTTTTTTTTGTAAATACATACATATTATGGATAGAAAAAACCCAGACCCGAAACAAATACTTGTAGGTCGTACAAATATTTCTTCCGTGCGGAGATCGAACCCCCGGCATGCTGCGCAGCAGTCGATCGCTCAACCACTGCGCCAACCGTGTCGTAATAATAATACATCGATATTTCGACTAATTGAGAAACAAGTTAGCTTGCACGGCGGTTAAAAAAATTGTCTATGCCCTTAATATGTTAAAGATTACGACATTTTAATTCAATAAAATAAACAGGATTGTCCAAGAATAATGTCAACACGTAAGGCAATGTCGCAAAACGGATTAAAAACTGCCACTGGGTTTAAATATGTACTTCTTACTGACGCCTCTCTATTGAGGTCAACGGAGGTGTTGTTTAAAAAAAAAGTTTTTCTTGCTCTAACGCCATAATAAGACAATACATGGTTTGGTTTAACGTACAATAAATAAGACTATTTTTTTATCCCTCTGCGCAGCTCCGCACGCGTATATAACATAACATTAAAAATCCTATCTTTATACTATACATATATAAATTGCGCATCACGTAGTTTGTCCGCGATGGACTCCGAAACTACTTAACCGATTCCACTCACATTTGCACAACAACGTGTACATTTTGACCGACCGAAAGATAGAGCTTACATCTCAATTTATAGCCGTAATATTATTTTATAACATACTAGCGACCCGGCTTCATCATTGCACCCGTGCAACATCTAAATTTATCAGTGTTTCTCTACAATATTATGCATGTAATTATAAACCTTCCTCATCAATCACTATATCTATTCTAAAAAAAACGGCTTCAAAATCCGTTGCGTAGTTTTAAAGATTTAAGCATACATAGGGACGGATGACGACAGCGACTTTGTTTTATACTATGTAGTGATAGTGATTAAGATTATTTATCTATTATTTGACAGTCATAATATATTTTCTTCAAATTTATTAGTTAGTGGCGTAGCACAGTAGGCTAATTCCCCCCCCTGCGATAGGAGGAGGCCTGACTCAGCAGTGGGTCATATATGGGTTGAGTGAGTAGTAGAAGTATTAATCTATACTACAAATAAATAAAAATGGAGTGTTTGTTTGTAATAATAATATAACCACTTTTTACTAAATGCGTAAGTATGTATACACAGTACATAGACCAAAACAACATTTTTTTTTAATTTTGTCTGACTGTCTGTTTGTTCCGGCTAATCTCTGGAACGACTGGGCCGATTTTGACGGGACTTTCACTGATAGGTAGCTAATGATATAAGGACTTACTTAAAGGCTACTTTTTTTGACTAGCTTCGCCCGGCGGCGTCACCCGCGGCTAACATCGCACCCGTGCGAAGCCGGGACGGGCCGCTAGTATTCTATATTATTAGTAATCGTCACTGTATGGTGATTTACTACTACTACCCATAAATGACCCACTGCTGAGTCAGGACTCCTCCCATAACAGAGAGGGTAATTAGCCTACTGTGCCACACTGGCCAGACGGGTTGGCACAGGGTTTCGTGTCAAGTTTCCCTTGTCTTATGGCTACATTATCGACCTTGTCATTTCCATTGGTTGGCTCTTAAGACTCCCTCGGGATGGAATGGGGTGGTGATTCTATGTATTATTTATTACTAGTGGCCCGGGTTATACTTAAAAACCTTCCTCTTGAATCACTCTATCTATTAAAAAAAACGTTTCAAAATCCGTTGCGTAGTTTTGAAGATTTAAGCATACATAGGGACGGACAGAGGACAGCGACTTTGTTTTATACTATGACTAGTGGCCCGCCCCGGCTTCGCCCGTGCAAAGCGGTGGTGGGTTATACATATAAACGTTCCTCTCGAATCACTCTATCTATTAAAAAAAACCGTTTCAAAATCCGTTGCGTAGTTTTAAAGATTTATGCATACATAGGGACGGACAGAAGAATGCGACTTTGTTTTATACTATGTAGTGATGATAGTGATAGTGATAGTGATTAGTCATTGTCACTGTATATGGTTTATATATTTACTAAGATATAATGTTATATACGCAGTCCCCTTCCTCGGAAGTGGGAGGGGATCGGCAGGAAGTAACTCATTGCTGTGACCTCTAATTCTGTGCCAGTTTTAGTTGTTATCTACTAAATTGCTGCGACTATTTCCCTTTTAACCGACTCCAGAAAGAGGTGTTCAGATTAACTTTTTGTTATTCTTCGAAGTCGTCGTTTCAGCCCATCAGCCCATTACTGGGTCGGGCCTCCTCCAAATTCATAGAGGGACATAAGCCTAATGTGCCACGCTGGCAGAACGGGTTGGCACAGAGTTTGTATCAAGTTTTCCTTCTCATACGGCTAGGTGATCTGCCTCTTACGATCCTTTAGTCGCCTCTAACGACACCCTCAGGATAGTGTGGGTTGGTGACATTGTGTATTCTAAATCCGTCACCAATTGTTTTACTTGCTCCCGCATATTCCGTCATTTGTACACCATTTTGTTTCCCAAAGGTTTACAATGACTCACAAGAAATTTGTATGTCTACTAATACTACTATCGTGTCCGTGTGGTGACGGATTTAGAATACACAATGTCACCAACGCATACCACCTTTAGGGTGTCGTAAGGGCGACTAAAAGAACGCAAGATCGCAGATCACCTAGCCCCAAGAGAATGAAAACTTGATACAAACCCTGTGCCAACCCGTCTTGCCAGTGTGGCACAGTAGGCTAATTTCCCTTCATGAATTTGGAGGAGGCCCGACTCAGTAGTGGGTCATTTATGGGCTGTAAAGACGACGACGACTACCGATGTTGTCATCGATAGGCTGTATAGTAGCAGTGTATTTTATATTGTGTTCTCTTCCCTGCATTAAGGTTGAGCAGGGCGATGGCTGCCGCATGCGTCATGCTTGTGAACAGGCGCCGTTGCTGGGGGTCGGTTGGCTCGGGCATTAGAAGGTGACTATTGTTGACTACATCTGGCTGATGTTTGGTCCTTTGCGACTATTGCGCGAGTTTGCTCTCACAAATCTGTCTTATATCCAGTCTTGTACCTAAAAATGGCGATCTAAAAAGAGCGACTACCTAGTTTCTTGCCGGCTCTTCTCTGTAGAGCTACATTCCGAACCGGTGTAGATGGTAAATATTCAATTTTAAGTGGTAAATTTTAAGCTTTATATTGTTGTTTGACTTGTCAAAAGAGCTCTATTGAGCCAACTTGATTAAATGTGTTTTGATTTTGATTTTTGATTTCAAAGTGAAGTTTTCGTGGTCTCTTAGTAACCTGTCGCTACGACAATGCGCTCGGGTTTCCCGTTATGCTCAGCACCCTTGACATCTGTTTCTCAGTTGAACGCGCAAGTGGTACACGGTTGTACCGATGTACTAGGGGCTGTCCATTAATCACGTCATGTTTTTTTTAAATAACCCCTCCCCCCTCTTGGTGATACGTGGTGAGGTTGAAGCCCAAGCCCCCATTAAAAATCACGTGTATTTTTAGTACCCTATACGCAAAGCGGCGTGTACCCGCTTTTCGGTATAGAAATCACGCCTTGACGTAATAATAAATACACTATAAATCTTTAGTGGAGATCCTTGGGGGAGGCCTATGTCCAGCAGTGGACGTCTTTTGGCTGAAATGATGATTATGATATCTTACTATAGCTTCACCTTGTGATATTTCGTGATTTTTGCCTTTCCCCTTTCGAGCCCCACGTGATTAATGGACAACCCCCTAGAGTATGGTTAGCGTCGTATCTTGACAGTCGTGACCATATCAGTTAAATAGGTTTCTCCTTAAAACACTGGGGGCTTACTCTTCAATCCAATAACAATTTTAATCCAATGCCAATTCCGATCCAATTCATTTTCAATACTGTCAAATTACCGTACTCTTGAAATGGGAATTGCTCTTGTATTGGCTAGCGATTGTGTCATGACACATGAAGTTAGCTTACACAAAATTTGCTGTCAAGTTGCTGTCAACGTTGCGCCAAAACTACGGCGCCGTCCTATTGCCATCGCTCGCGCGACGATGCGTCCGTCCGAAAAAAAAGATCGTGTGACCGTGCGATCAAACATACCTACTGATTTCTACTGACTATTGTGCTATTGAAGGTCGTGTGATCATGCGATGCGACCAAATTGTTTAAAGGCATCGTATTAATCGGACGACCGTGGCGGGTCGCTAGTATTTGTATAATATTAATAAAGACAAAATCTTCAATTCTCTTTTGTTTTTTTCTGAATGTAGTCATTTGCTTGCTTCGTGTCGGAACGATATCGATCCCCACCCGCTATCGATCTTAAATTTATTTAAGTATATACCCTTTTTGTTTCCTTCTATAAAAACGCGTTCAATCCATACTATATAGGTCAACCAGACTGGATTGTCCTATATTCGGTAGCCATGGCAACGGCGGCCATGTTGCCAGCAACGCGCATGCGCGGGAACAGGTGATTAGGCGTTGTCTATGGTGAACTTTTGGTCAATGTAAAATAATAATGATTGATTGTGTGTGGTGACAGATTTAGAATACATTGTGTCACCACCCCATTACATCCGGCGGGTGTTGTAAGAGGCGACACCAGGAAATGACAAGGTCGAAAACCTAGCTGCAAGAGAAGGGAAACTTGATACGAAACCCTGTGCCAACCTGTCAGGCCCGTGTGGCACAGTAGGCTAATTACCCTCCATGTAGTTGGAGGAGGTCTGACTCAGCAGTGGGTCATTAATGGGCTAAGAAGAAGATGCAGTAGTTACTCTCACGTACCCCAGTCCCGTCCCTCTTCTGGGCTCCTGTAAAAGGTATCCCCCACTATAAAAAAGTACATCCAGTAGTTACTTCTTCTTTATAAAACTAGCTGTACCCTGCGCACGTTGATATGCCACTAACTAAAGTAAATTTTGAGGAAAGACATTACACAAATGGTATTTTTTATCAGCAACCTTCGTGGTCTCTTCCACAACACTTTGCTGAAGATCATCACATGATCAAATGTATAGTTTACGATACTATAAAGAATACACAGACCAACATTCATTTTTATATCATCAACATTTCAAAGATAATCGCCACGCTTGGCAGGCGGGTTGGCGATCGCAGTATCCGATGGTTGATGTTGATGGTCGCCTTCTACGACACCCACGGGAAGATATGGGGTGGTAGTATTCTCACTCCGCTACCACACGGACATATCGCGTCACGTTGTTTGTCCGCGATGGACTCTTAAACTACGTAACCGATTATAATCAATTTGTACACCGTGTGCAGTTTGATACAACTTGAAAGATAGGATAGCTTAAATCTAAATTTTTAGTCGTAATAAGATTTTATTGCAAATTATTTGTGTATTTTATGAAGTCACAATTTTACGTTAGCTCCAAACGATTCTAACAGATGGCGATATCTGTTTACTGGATTGAGTAAGTATTCAATAGATGGCGCTATATAAAAGTACAAACGTTTCATATAAGCTACAATTTAATAGCATAACCACCACAGCAACGCGTGGCCGGGTCTGCTAGTAAATTATATATGTAATATCAACATAGTCTAAGGAGAATAAATAAATAGATCAATATCACTTACCATAATAGGCCATCTTGCTCATTAAATGTTCGTTAATCATATCCAAATATCACACACACATAAGCACTGAGAACCACGCACACATGCTACACTTAAATACCTGTAACACAATGGAGTAAAGAAAAGTGGATTTAAGTCTATCCGTGTAATGACGGAATAGGAATAATGTCGCCACCCCAATTTTCCTGAGGGTGTCGTAAGAGCCGACAAAAGGAAATGATAAAGCCGAAAACCTAGCCGAGAGAGAAGAAAAACTTGATACGAAACCTGTGTGGCCAGCTTGGCACAGTGGCTGATTACCCTCTACTACTCTACTCTGTAGTTGGAGGAGGACTCAGCAGTGAGTCACCTATGGTATGAGCAGTATACACGAGTTCAAAACATTCTGATTGTATAGCGTTAAAATCAACGATCAAAGACCATCAAGGTCGAATTTGACAGTTCAGTAAAGTTTTGCTTCAATAACGTTTACATTTAATAGTAGTTGTCCTAAAACTTTCATCAGCACCTTTGGTCCATTAAGGTGGCGGATTTGAAATACATAGTGTCACCACCCCATTCCATACCGAGGGTATCGTAAGAGCTGGCCAATGAAGGCTGATTGCCCTTATTATTGGGTGGCTCTGGGTATATGCTTTATGCATACCACCGCCCCTCGTGGGTGGGGTCGGCGATTATGTGGGACTCCGGAAACTACACGTCAACCCACTAAAACCCCAGCGGTATACACTCACACGTCACGCTTGAGGCGCCACAGGTTCGCGTAAACGCATTTCACTGGGCTAGCGACAATCCGTGGGCGTCCCGGGCAACAGGGACGCCCTTAGTCAGTAAGGCTTTCGTCAGTGGCGGGTACCCGACCGACCACCGGCCTCTAGGAGGTGGGCGTAGAGTCGCCTCCTTCTCCCCGGCCTCCGTCTGCGGCGCGGGTCAGCCAGAGCATTCTCCGCCCTGACCCGCTCCGCCGCCTCCTTCTTCGAAATAACGTCCTCGCAGATATGCTGATCACCCAGCCTCAAGTGAAGGAAAACTTGACACAAAACATCAACAATTCTTAAGGCTGTAAGGTTTTTTTCACGCTGTGTGAAGCCTTCAAACCGTAACCACAATTCTTATAGCCAAGTCTAAAGACGTGGAATACATATATTTGAGTACGCAATAAAATAACGTACGCGAGAGTATTTGCTGATACGCATTCCGTTGAACAAAAACATATCGATTCCTAAAATACTAGTAATAAAGTTTAGTCGACAATGTCACATCAACTCACCTTTTCTCAATATATTTGCCAAACCAAGAAACACAATGTCGCCAGCCCGTGCCAACCTGAGGGTGTCCTAAGAAAAGCTGGACGCAAGAGAAGGAAAACTTGATGCAAACCCGTCTGGCCAGTGGGGCACAGTAGGCTTATTACCCGGCCTAGGAGATGACGCTTCTCTCTTGGCGAATACACTGTCACTAATCCATTCCGACCGGGGGTTGTCGTAAGTAAGGCAAGATGCTCAAGACGCAATTCGTGGATGCGCCATAGCCGCAAAAGAAAGAAAATATATGAAACCCCGCCAGTATGCTAATTTCCCTCTATTTATGTGGAAGAAACCGACTCAAGAGAGGGTATTTTATTGCTTGCTTTAATAAATGTAGTATTTGACTAGAATTAAGAGTCCTATTCCATGCTACGTTGATTCTACGCCGTAGCAAACGTCTACGCCGCTACGGCGTAGGGACTGAATCTTACTTAGTCACTTAGATCATAAATCCGAATGACGTCAACGACAGGAAACATTGCCTTAATTGAGAGGATAAGGAATGACCTTAAATGAGTAGACCAGACACATTTATTTTACCTCTGATATCTGTCATTACCCCCATGCCCCGAGGTGGGCCGCCCCCAGCGTTTGAATCTGCCGGGTACAGAAGTAGTCTACTAGTAGAAGTATTTTATTGTATTTATAAAAAAAGAAAAAAGAAAGATCGGGTTGCAATCCGAAAGTAAAAACTAAAAAGCGCGGCAAATATAAAGCAACAAAAATATTATACATAGCACGATAAACCGCTAACTACATTCACTAACCTCACAATGTAAACCAAATAATTGTCAAAATATTTTTTATTAAGTACCCATAATAACTATTATTATATTCAATAAAGACAATTATTACGTATTAATTGAATAATACTAAACACAGCGACACAACAGCGAAGAGCAGTTGACTATGTCTTTCATGCTCGGGTACACTCGGTGGTCCCGAGTTCAACCGATCGAGCCTTTCACCACAGAGCGTGACGGATCAGCCTAACTTACTACCTACGGAAAAATCTGTGTGCGGCGCCCCAAAAGAAATTTCCACTTCAAAAACGTGTAATTCACGAACACAAATGACGCCCAGACTCAAGTGCCTCTGGTTTACACAAAGACACTTGCCCGACCCCGGAAGCGAACCCGGGTCCCGTGATCGAAAGGCAGTAAACACAACAATAAGGAATTACGCAACCTTGGAATCGTATATACATGTATTATTACGTAAACAGCTACCTGTCTTCGTGTACTCATTAAAATGGCGAGTCAGCCATTTTGTGGAATAAACAATGGCAGTCATATGTAGGACAGATAGTGAGGGACAGTTGTCAACGATTTCTATAGCCAAAATAAAAAAAAATAACAATGCTTATGACTAAGCCATTCTAATTTAAATTCAAATCATTTATTTTGCTTAGATCTCGATGGACAGTTTCAAATTGTTAGCATATTATTGATACTGCTAAGCCCATATGTTAGGCGAGGTTTTCGGCCTTGTAATTTCCTTTTGTCGGCTCTTACGACACCCTTAGGGTAGAATGGGGTGGCGACACTATGTATTTTACATCCGCCACCACAAAGATCCAAATCCTTGGCATTTACATCCACCACACACATAAATAGTCCGCGTGGTGTCGGATTTAGCATACAAAATATCATCACCTCATTCCATCCTGTGTGGGTCGTAGGAGCCGACAAAAGGAAATGACAACCCTGTTAACCATAAAACATAGCCACAAAATAAGTAAAACATTATACGAAACTCTGTGCCATCCCGTTTGGCCAGCGTGGCACAGTAGGCTAATTACCGATGCAACCGGAGGCCCGACTCAGCAGTGAGTCACTCATAGGCTGAATAGTAGTAAGTAATACTACACACATAAAAACCACAAAAAAACACCAAGTAAAATACTCCTCGATAAATTTAAATTATCGATTACAATAGGATTGAATCGCCAAACAATCGAGTGTAAATAAATAACTAAACAATTAGAGACGACCTTGACCGAGTGTTTACGACGACTGAATATAAAATCGAGTCGGTGTGCACATCACTAGTGTTGCGTAATTTTTTTACGCGCCCGCCATACCTAGCTTACACTGAGCTACTCAAACTCAAATGGAACTTGATTTAAGTAGGTTTTATCACAAAACTCTTATAAATTGTCATATTTAGAATAACCCTGTCCCACGGCCTTGTCATTTTAATTGTTGTCTGTTGTTTGTTTCGGCTAATCTGTGAAATTTGTCGGACCTTTCACTGGCAGATAGCAAGGAGTATCTTAGGCTACTTTTATTGCCACCGCCCGCTTTTCTACTACTAATTAAATGATTTACCTGTTTGTGTAAATAGTAATAAACTGGCAGCTAAGAGAGCGTGAATCTTACAGCGCTTGTTTTTTCCAATATGGACGATATATGTCATAATACTATACTATAAGCTGTAATTTTCATATAATAAAATCCATTTCAAACACTGTTAAGAGTAATTCTTTATAATCAAGGGCTCTGACAGTGTTTCTGACTGTGACAGGACACGAACAATTTTCGGATTATTTATTTTATTTCTAATCATCTGTACGCTGGCACAGTAGCGCAGGCTAAGTGTGTATTACATTTCGTAATGCATCGGCAAGGTCGTCTTTTTTTGCTTCAGCATTATTTACCTATGTAATTCGCGCGCACAGGTTTTACTCAAACGCATGGAGTGCGCAACACAGAGTCAAAATGTACCATTCTAGTTATATTTGTTTTTTTTTCAGTAAGTATAACCTAATTTATCTCATCATCACCAATATTTCATCCCATAAATGACTTACTACCGAGTCAAGCCAAGCAAGAAATTATTCTCCATTTTTTTTAATTTTATACGATCCTTCTGCGCTTTTTGCAGAGACAGTTTCTACTACTCAGCCCATAAATGACCCACTGCTGAGTCGGGCCTCCTCCCAACATAGGGAGGGTAATTAGCCTACTGTGCCACGCTGGTCAGACGGGTTGGCACAGGGTTTCGTGTCAAGTTTTCTGTCTGAGCGTGGAAAAGAGCCGAAAGATGATGGTAGTTTTAAATTTGACCATTTTTGAAAGAGTTTTGTGACAAAACTTACGTTTTTTTTTTTGAGTTTGAATTACATATTATGTTGACAATTTGCCATGCGTTCATCGTGTCCTATACAAAATAAACGATTTGACTTTGGAGGAGCCCCGACTAAGACATATAATGACAGTTTTAATTATTTCTTTCCGTATTATGAAACATGCAAAGACAACGTAAAAGGCAGAGGAGGAAAAAAAACAATACAACCTTTTTGTATTAAAACCTTAACTTAATTTTTTTTTTTTTTTAATTACAGTTGAACCGCGTTTCAAGATTTTGAGATTGTTACAGTTCTTTTTTTAAATTTGTTTACAGTAGCGTCTTGAACGCTTAAGGTTTTTTTTATACACCTGTTAACTGATGAGCCCGCATCAGAGCTTGGGGCTCCATAAATCGAGACGGGCCAAGACCCCCAAGCTCGCGGAGCATCTTCCCACATTCCTTCAAATCCTTTGGCACTGAAGCGGGCAGTTGAGGAACGCCGTTCCTTTTATTGGGTATTTCGGCTAATTACCATATTTCTAGCTACTAGGGTTCGTCAATGGAGAGGGCTATGCTCGGAGTTTCCCTGCGAGATCGAATCAGAAATGAGGAGATACGCAGGAAAACCAGGGTCACCGACATAGCCCACCGGATTGCCAAACTTAAGTGGCAGTGGGCAGGGCACATAGCTCGCAGGACCGACGTCCGATGGGGCAGAAAAGTCCTCGAGTGGCGACCGCGTTCCCGAAGGCGCAGTGCTGGTAGGCCTCCCACACGGTGGACCGACGACCTGGTTAAGATCGCCGGAAAGCAGTGGATGCGGGCGGCCTAGGACCGGCCTTTGTGGAAATCTTTGGGGGAGGCCTATGTCCAGCAGTGGACGTCTTTTGGCTGAAATGATGATGAATGATGATGATGAAACGGCGGTGACGGATTTACGTAGATAAAAAGACATGACGACTTCGCCATAACAGAAGGAAAACTTGATACGAATCCCTGTGCCAACCTGTCTGGCGAGTGGACACAGTAGGGTAATTACCCTCCATGAAATTGGCGGAGGCCCGACTCGGTAGTGCATCGTATATGGGCTGAGTAGTATATCTTCTGAATATGAAATTATTGTAAACCTCGCTGCTTGTAGACAGAAGCTGATGCTGCAGGATTCGTAATAAATCTACCGCTGAATTTTGGTCAGAAGAAACGTCTGCACTAGGTATAACCTGTATCGCGGGGGCAGTTTACAAACATGTAAGTCACTTCCCTGCAATATGGTTGAGGAGGGCGATGGCTGGCGCATGCGTCATGCTTGTGACCCTGATGTGATGTTGGTTGGCATTAGGAGGCTACTATTGTTGACTAGATCTGGCTGATATTTAGCCCTTTGCGACTATTGCACGAGTTTTCTCTCACACATCTGTCATATATCCAATCTTGTACCTAAAAATGGCAATCTAAAAAGAGCAACTACAGCGTTTCTTGCCGGCTCTTCTCTGTAGAGCTGCATTCCGAACCGGTGGTAGACGGTAAAGTGCATTACTGACTGTATCAAGTTTACTTTCCCTTGCAGCACTAGTACCTTTAGTTCGGTGTAGGGTGTTTAAGATGGGTTGGTGGTTAGATACATAAAAGAATAAAGATGATTTTTTTCTATAGCAAAAGGAACATTATAAACATTCTAAATAAAATAAAACCTATGACAATTGCCACAAATTAGATTCAATTAAAAAAAATCGTGACTGTCGGTTTTTTTTTTATTTGGTCCATATTTTTTCTAGCTCTACATTGATACTAAAGCCCACCAGTTCTCTACTGTCATTGAATAAAAAAGTTTGTCTATGTAGGACGCGAGTTTGTTGCCAGCATTGGATGCGTTAGTTTAATTATAAAACAATTAATGGCTGAACAGACAGTCTGACGGCCGATACGGTAAAGGAGAGCGCATTTAAAAATAAAATACGCATGGAACTTGCACGTGTTCTATCGAAATATATATTTAGATACCATGTGCAATAGATGCAACAAACCGGATTAACAAAACGCAAATTTATTCAGACATTGAACGCAAAGGAAATTTTCGTCGAATTATCATAGATAATATCGGAAAAGCGGCGAAATAACAAACCGAAAATGTATTCGTCAGTATCCACTTTTCTTTACACACCGAAAAAAAAATAGCACTTTTTTAAAAGGTCACTGCACTCCGGATAGGCGCGTAATATATATTTTATATTAATAGAACGAACACTACGCCCACAGTTCTAAATTCGTATGGATTTAAAAAGTTAGGACACACTCACTCGGTTCGCGCGCGCTTTGATACTGACAGCGCGCCACAGATTCAATAGAATTGTTGTCTATAAACCACCTAAATTAAATTGACCTCGCTGAGACCAAAACTCTTCTTCGAAGTCACCTCTTCAATTTAACAGGGAAGCACTCGAAGCATTATGCGACTAATTTAAGTTGACTAGGTTGTAATCTAATGTAAGTTGAGTTGTGTAATTTTTGATTCGTTTGGCTTATATGAAAATTTTGTTCTAATCACGAGGTATGCTGCGCTCTATAACTATTTTTAACTAGATATGTATTAGTCGGTAGCTAATTGTGAAAATGTCATAGGACTGTTTAGCCATTTTGCATTGGTGCTGCATGCGGGGTGTTAGAAAAAGGAATACATAACAATGTAATTTATTTCTAATATTCTTCTCTAACACACTAATATTATGATGTCAATATTAATCTGTGTGTTATTATATTATAAAAAAATATAACTTGAAAAGGATTAATTAAAGAGTTTTTTATTAACATTACCGAAAATATATCCAATCCGTTAACGAACTGTGAATAAAGATAAATAAATATACAAAAATAAAATAAATGAAAGTTGCTCGAACTTCCCCGAATTTGATCCTGGAATTTGGAAAACTACCATTTGACCACCGACGTTAATTTGGATATGGCAGGTATGGCACAAGGCACCAACTTCAAACGGTTGTTTATTGTTATAGTTTAGTAGCAATACCATAGATAAGAAAATAAAACGTCCCGCCTTGCAGTGTAACTTTTTTACTCAGAACTTTAGATTACCGACTGTTCACGTAGAAAGTATCACCTCGTTCTATAGTGAGGGTGTCGTAAGCGACGATCAAGCGGTCATGAAGAAAATCTAGCCGCAAACTAAGGCCCTTCGTACACAAGGCTACGCAAATCTTCGATACTCAACGATTCAATCGTTGAGTATGGAAGATTTGCGTAGGCTAGTGTACGAAGAGCCTAAGAAACACTTTATATGGGAGTAGGTCTAGAAGATTCGACTATAATATTAGTAAATGAAGATTTGTTAATAATATCGTAATGATTAAACACTTTTTAAAGGATTTATCGTGTTTTAATTGCTATAAATTCCCGACGATTCAAATGCTTTAGAGCAGTCGTGGTAGCGGGAGAGACTAGATGACAGTTGTTGTTGTCTATAAAAATACGTGCATAAGTTAGATATCAATCGATGGCATCATCTTATCACGTGGAAGGAATGTAGCCTACTGTGCCACGCTGGCCAGACAGGCTGGCACAATGATATCAAACAAACTTATTGACACTCTGAACTTCGTACCGGATGTATGGAGAAAGACTTCAAACAAATGGAGGTTCTCGATTCGGTGGTATGTTTCATCATCATCGTTTCAGCCAAAAGACATCCACTGCCGGACATCGGCCTCCCCCAAGTTGTATGTTGGTTACCGCATAAATATGTCATTTGTCGACTGTTTCTAAAAAATATTCTGTGTCTATTGGTATTCCATTTACTAGTTCCAGATTGGGCCCATAGAACACATCATACAACTTTCATCCAATAGAACAGTTTGATTTAAACTCAAACTTTAAATACGTAGGTTTCATCACAAATGTCATATATATAGACATATTTAAAATTACCAATATCATCTTACGCCCCTCCCTAGGTTGTAGTCTCCATACACACCTATCAGTCGTCATATCTACATTCACAATTTCACACCTTTCATCCACAATTCCTCATTCTTACAATCCATCCATCTCTTTTGATCTCCCACAACCCTTGCGTCCACCCACATTCATGCTGAAACTACCGGTTCTGAAGAGCCGGCAAGAAACTCTGTAATTGTTGTATACCAAGCAGCATAGTGACAGCAAGTTCGCCAGATGAGAGAATGTTTAGGGAATTTGTTGGGAAAATAAATATTTAGGTTAATAAATAGGACCGCAAAGTAATAAAAAAAGAATCAAAAGCTCTCCGAGTTTCTTGCCTGTTCAGCAGTGGTAGCGTTCCGAACTGTTGGTACACTATATTACATTGCATTATATAATTTTTACAGTCCGTCAGTGAGTCCGCGTAAGGGGCAGAGGGCAACCCCTTGACCCTTGTGAACCAGTGTAGTTACTTAAAACAAAAGTCGTGTGGTGACGGATTTAGAATACATAGTGTCTCCACCCCATTCCACCCTAAAGGTGTCGTAAGATTCGGCAGTAGGACGATATCCTAGCCGTAAGTGAAGGAAAACTTGATACGAAACCCTGTGCCAACCCGCCCGGCCAGCTGGTACAGGCTACTTACCCCCAGGTGACTGGAGGAGGCCCGACTCAGCAGTGGCTGAGTAGTAGTAGTTATCTGTAACCTGACAGAGTTAGAAAAACTCAGTTAAACAGTGCAAACTAAGTCTTAACCGTGGCGGCAGGTTAATTGGTTGACAAAACCCGACCAAGGCCGCGGCTCTGTGGTACAATACGGCTTGCGTAAGCGCAGCTCTGATAGCGCGACGCGGATATAACGATACTAGATGTGACAATGACAAATAATAATCGTGACTGCCTCGTTGATCATAAAATCTGCCTCGTTTCTCTAGGGGCCTTTGGATAAACGGGTCCCGGGTTCGAATCCGGGGTCGGGCAAGTGTCTTTGTTTAAACCAGAGGCACTTGCTCTGATTTGGGGTTTTAGTGGGGCACCACCCCCGAGGGGCAGCGGTATGCAATAAGAATTTTTTAATACAGTTGCTCAAAAAGTGGCATATTGCAGGGACGTATAGCGTTCGGGAAGTGGGCTATTACACACGCGTGCTTTTTTTTACCATTCCCGCACTAGTGCGTTTTCTTTCCCAACTGTCAAAATAATGTCTATTATAAGGAAAAACCAACAACAAAAGTTTTTACTAAAAAAAATCATAGAAGTTTTTATTAGTTTTTAAGAAACTACTTACTCATTTGTTTCAATATCAGATTTAATGATTTGATTGAATGAGTTAGGTTAGGTTTCATTTCATTCAATTTCATTTCATATCAATATAAATTTTCTACTGAAGACTTGGCTGTATGGGCATAGTTGCTTTTGCCTACTAGAATGGGTGAAGGAAAAAATCTCTGCTTATATTCTACGGTTGGCGCCATTTTTGTTTATAAGTCATACATGATTAGTTAGTTGAGTTTATTGTGTTTTTATTATTTTATTAAATTGCTCCATTTTTTCGCAACCGTATTAAAAATAGTCGTTCAGTACACGTGCGGAACCGTCATTGCAACTAGACATTTGTCGGAACTCTTTGCAATGACAGCCTTTCCGCACTTGTAATGAAATATACTATTCCCAGCGAAAACAAAAAAAAAGCGTTTCGTATCGTCGTATCGTTACGTGATCCTAATATCCTATATTGTAATTATTAAAGTGACTTAGCGTTTTGCTATGCCATGTCATACGACACGGTTGAGCGATCAACTGCTGCACAGCATGTCGTGGGTTCGATTCCCGCAAGGAAGAAATATTTGTACGACCTACAAGTAGTTGGTCTGGGTGTTTCCTACCTATAATATGTATGTATTTAAAAAAAATATCATCTATCTCGTTACCATAACACAAGCATTAAGTTGCTTAGCTTGGGACGAGATGGCGTTTTGTGAAATGTCCAAGGAAATTTATTTATACATTTCAACGTTGCGGATGCCGTAAGCGATGTTTTTGCCTATGTGCCCAGGATATCCTGTGTTTGTGGCAAGTGCCTACGCGAACATAATGTTAAAATTTTACAGATCCCAATGTACCCATATAAACTTTTATAGCAGACCGCTGAGTGGGGACAAAGCTTGCCGTTCAATTTCAATGCCGTGTTTATTAAACTAACTATCGGCCGTGGCTTCGCTCGCCTTGTTTATTATTTTTTTTTTAAAGGAACCCCTGCAATCGGGGTAACCTGTATCGAGGCACAAGAAAAGGAAAACTTGATACGAAAACCTGTACGAACCCGTCTGGCCAGCGTGACACAGTAGGCTAATTACCCCTCATGTAATTGGAGGAGGCCCGACGAAGTGGTGGGTCATTTATTGGCTGAATAGTAGAGGCTAATCTTAGATTTACCTTCAGTTACGCAGATACAAAATGCATTACAGTCAAAAATGCACATGGCAAGAACTTTTGTAGTAATACGCTGAGATGCAGCCATTTAGACACATCGACGTTTTCCCCGTGTGGGGACGGGGCAGAATATTACACTTCCCCTCCGCACGCTGGGAAATAACGTGTGTTGTAAAAGTCAACAGAACCCAGCACACTTGGTGGTAGGATCTAATGGTCTACCACCTTCACATCTAAGTCAGGCGCCAAACAGTTTTACTGTGTTTCGTCGTGTTTATGTGAGAGCCGATGCCCGACAGGTATTTCCTTGAATTGCCTGCTCCATCTTAGACCCTGGCGTTGCTTTCCATCACGCATGCCTAGGGTCAACGGCAGTCAAGACACTGATAAAAAACAAGACCTCTGCACTATGTATAGCCTGTATCGCGGGGGCAGTTTACAAACATGTAATTCACGAACACAAACTAAACCCAAACTCAAGTGCCTCTGGCTTACACAAAGGCCGGTATCGAACCGGGGACCCTAGACAGTCTTATAGCGATTGCCACCCTCCGTTTGTTTCTTTCCTCTGAGGCTGATGATGATAAAAATGCACTGTCGCTTCCAGCATTGCTTTATGTCGCAGCACTCGCTTCGCAACACTGGCCACTCAGTACGGTCGACAAACAAAACGGTGTCAAGTTCAAATTGTTTATTACTTTTTTTCGAACGCATCCCTAATGGCCAGCATTTTGTTGGTTCACACTTGACTGAAGAAATTAAAAACAAATTAAATTCAAAAAACTAAAAATACAATAATAAACCGATTTGGTTTTGATGAGTCGTTGCCGTTATGCGCCGGCCGGGGTTTGTGGGACTCCGAGACGGGGAAATATGGTAATTGTGCCCCAACCTACCCACGAACCGTAGTCCGTGTGGTGACGGATGTAGAGTACATAGTGTCACGACCCCATCCCATCCTGAGGGCGTCGTAAGAGCCGACAAAAGGAACTGACGAGGCCGAAAACCTAGCAAGAGAATGATAACTTGAAACGATACCCTGTGCCAATCTGTTGTCCTTCCAACACCCTTAAGGGGTGGAATGGGGTAACCAACGCCCCCTTGACTGCCCGAAACAGGGCCACGGGTTTCAATCTACAATGGGGGACTTCAACTGTTC
This sequence comes from Clostera curtula, assembly GCA_905475355.2. Lineage (NCBI taxonomy): Eukaryota > Metazoa > Arthropoda > Insecta > Lepidoptera > Notodontidae > Clostera > Clostera curtula. The sequence goes on along the minus strand of FR997815.1, from coordinate 9,636,933 downwards.
AATCGTTCGAGCTTTATCGGTGTTCTGGGCTTTCCTGATTCTATCACGCTGAGTAACTCGAAGCCCATTGAGTGACTCTCAGCCGCGTAATAAGCATAGTTGGCAAATTTTTCAAGACATTAATATTTCCATGTTGACGTAGCACATTTTCCAAGACATCAACTTTTTTATGTTGACGGTACCTCGTCTATGATAGAGCCGGGCCGCTGCTGACGGTACCCAATCGCTAAAAAGGAAGTCACGTTGGTTATATATTAACGCGCAGTACTACAATAGGCTGGGGTCCCACTGACAGTGGTACTAAAACAAATGCTATCTTTATATAGGTTGGGGAAAAATTTCCTTCGCATTTTTTAAGAAATTCCAAAACATTTTTTAATATAGTTTATTTACATTTAACTAAAGTATGTAGGTACCATTTTGTTCGATAAATTTTTGCCATCTTGTAGGTAGGGACATGATCCCATTGCTATAGAAATTTTGGGACTTCTGATCAAAATACCGCGACAAGTGGTTTTGGCAGTCCTCTCGTGATGCTAACTTGACACTGCTTTAAGAATTCTGAAAAGACCGAAACAGGTGGAAATCTAAAGGTTCAAGGTCAGGACTATACGGCGGATGCATTAACACCTCCCAACCAAACTCTCTTAATTTTTGCTGAGTGGCTAAAGATGTGTGAGGTCGAGTGTTATCATGATGAAAAACCACACCCCTTCTGTTGATTAATTCCGGCCGCTCTCTTTCAACTTTTTGCTTTAATCTCATCAGTTGTTCGCAGTAGAGTTCAGAATTGATGGTCCTGCCTGGTAGTAACAGCTCATAATGAATAATGCCCTTCCAATCCCACCACACACACAGCATCACCTTTTTGCCAGTTAACCCGGGTTTCGCCACAGTCTGTGAAGCCTGACCGACCTTTTTCGCACGTTCTTGTCGTACGTGATCCACTTTTCATCATCAGTTATCAGCTTCTTCAAAAATGATTCGGTTTCATTACGTCGTAATAAAGAATCACAAATGAGTACACGGTTCATTAGGTTTCTTTCAGTGAGCTCGTGAGGTACCTACCCAAATATCGAGCTGCTTTTTTGTGTACCCAGTTTTTTTTTCAAATGCGCCAAGACTGTTTTGTGGCCAATTCCCAGTTCTTCAGGTACGTCGTAACTACTGATACGCCGATCTTGCTCCACTTTTTCAAAAATTGCATCCATTTTGTCCGTAATAGGGAGACCAGAGCGGCGTGCATCTTTCACATTAAAATTTCCGGATTGAAACCGCTTAAACCAAATTTGTGCTACTCTCACAGACACTGCACTATCGGTCTTTAAACATCGCAAATTTTTTTCGCGGCATGTATTGCTTATTCGTATTTCTTCATTAGATTCACTCATCTTGACAGTACGAAAAACAAATCACACATTTCCCTAATTTGAATTTGGAATTATGTTCTTTAAAATTTAAACTTTCAATGATACCAAAACAAACCAGATACAAATAGTATAGCCAAAGAGATTTTATTACAAGTTCATACATACTATAATGCGAAAATTCTTTTTCTCCAACCTAATATATGAACTGTTCTATAGATAGATTGACTCATCACGATATCTCTGGAACCATAAGTCTTGAAATTTAGTAGGAATATTCTTTACACCGAGTAGAGGTAAGCTAAGAACGGATTTTCCGAAATTCCAGAAAAATGCGGGGGGTCAATTATTTGGCAAAACAACGTTTGCGGGATCAGCTCTTAATTAATACAAGCTCTACCCTGCGCCCGTTGCTTCGCCAATAACTAAAATAAATATGAAGGAAAGATATTACACAAATTTTCTTTTTTTTTGTTCAGAATCCTTCCTGGGCTCATGCACAACACTTTGCTGAAGACCATCACATTAACAAATGCATAGTGTACGATTCTATAATTTTATTATTATTATTTAAATTTCATTCATTTGCGATCACTCGCTAAGCAAGCACGTACTTTTCTACGCACTTCGCTCGATCTTAAAGTAAACTACCTACGCGCCTCACTCGATCGGTCTTTGTATCAGTGGTTCTAAACATTTTACTCATCCCCGAACTTTTGAGTCAACTATGATGAAGTGTGCCAGCTGCAACTCTGACTTCAACGATGGCGTCCATTGCGCATCATGCAAGCGGGACCTCGACTTTGGCTGTGCTAACATCACTGAGAGCGGATGGAGAAGACTAGGGGCTGACCGAAGGGCGGCTTGGAAATGTCCGAGGTGCCGAATTTCCTCTCCGTCACTAACCCCTTCCCCGTCACCAATTCCAACACCGGAACCGGCGTCTCTAGAATCGATCCTGATTGAGATACGTGAACTGAAGGTTCAATTGGCTGGCCTGCCGACGCTGTCGGATGATGTCAAATGCATTAGAGAGGAACTCAAGGAACTTAAGGTCAGTTGTGAATTCAATGGTAAGCGACTGGATGACTTCTCCGTCAAACTTGCTAACATTGAGACTAGGGTTGCTGACCTTGAGCATCTTCAGGAATCTGTCGGCTCTCTTCAATCAGACATTGACTTGATTAAAACGGAGTTGTCCGTAAGTGATCAGAGATCTAGATTGAACAATGTGGAGATCAAGGGTATTCCCCTGAAAAAGGATGAAAATCTCTTTGCTATCTTGGAGAATATCAGTCAAAAGGTTAATTTTACGTTTCCTAAAACCCAGGTCAACTACATATCCAGGGTTCCATTGTTCAACACTAAGGACAAGTCCATTGTGGTCAGCTTCTTAAACAGATATATCAAAGAGGATTTTGTTGCGGCTGCACGCTCATGTAAGACGCTGTTGGCCCATGACCTTGGGTTTACTGGCCAATCAAATCGGGTGTACGTGAATGATCATCTCAACCCTGACTCCAAAAAGCTGCTGAACAAAACCCGATCGATGGCAAAGGAGAAGGAGTATAAGTACGTTTGGGTTAAACACGGAAAGATCCATGTACGTAGGCAAGAAGGGTCGGCTGTCCTTGTAATAACTAAGGAGAGAGATTTAAACAAGCTAAATTAGTGTGTTACATCTATCCGTCATTATTATTTTATAGTAAATTTTTAAAATGTATGTCTAATTATCAATTCCCTTTTCATTACTATATTGCACAAATAGTCGCAACTGCTTATTGTTTTAAGGTTTGTAAAAGGTTCGGCATCTCTGACGTACTTGAAGCTTCGTCACTTCTCTTTTGTGTTCGCATGTGGGCCTTTTGTTCTACTTATCGCGTTAGAACATTGCCATCTATGCCTATCTCGCTCGCACTTATTATGGAGTCTAATTACTGCTTGCTTACTCGCACATTTACCTGTGATTTTGCGAAGTTTTTTGTGCCTTATAACTTATGTGTATGCCTATTTACCCTATTAGTTGGATTACTCGGTATTATTTTGTATTTTACATATAACTATTATAAGAACTGCGATCATTTATTATTGGTAAACATTGTGTCGATTACTGCAATCATGAGTATTTTAGCGTTTTGTTACCGTAGTGGTTGTTATTGTGATGTTAATTATGCTGCTAAACTAGTAATATATAATAATGGCTTCAAACGTTAATAAGAAACTGCATGTTTATTATCAGAATGTTCGTGGGCTGCGAACCAAAACAGAATCCTTCTTTCGCCAACTGTGTCTATGCTCCTATGATGTGATTGTTTTAACAGAAACCTGGTTAGTAGACGGCATATCAAACTCAGAGCTTTTTGGTGACCAGTACATTGTGTGGCGTCGGGACCGGGATTATGATCTCACAGGTCAGTCTCGTGGAGGTGGAATCTTGATAGCTGTCCGTAAGTGTATTTCCGCGATCCCACAACCATCATTTCACTCCTCAGCTGAAGACTTGTGGATGACTTTAAGTATACGTCAGCCTAGCATTAGAAATAATCTTAAATTAAATATTTGTGTCATCTACCTGTGTAAACAGAACCATGGTTATTCTTTTTCCGACCAGCTATCAAACTTTCTACATAGTTTAAGTAGCACAGTATAAACAATCCAACTGATAAATACTTAGTTATTGGTGATTTTAACATGAGTGGAATTTTGTGGCAATTAAATAACAGCACATTATTACCTACAAATATTTGTAGCCATGATGAGTACACACTTACCGATGAATTGCGTATTTTGGGGCTGAATCAATACAATGGAGTGCTTAATGAATTTGGTAAAATTCTTGACTTAGTTTTATGTAATGAAATAGTTTCGGTGTGCGAATGCTTAGTACCTTTAACACCCATTGATAAGTATCATCCGGCTCTTTGTATTGACGTGAACTTTGCTCAGTACACCTATTTAACTCCCGCCCCCTTTACTCGGTACTTGTATGGTAAGGCTGACTTTACGGCCATTAACAGGGAAATAGCAGCCATTGATTGGGCTAAAGAATTTATGGACATGTCGCTCAATGACGCCGTAAACTACTTTTATACTACTATAGCGAATCTACAAAATAAGTTTGTTCCCACTAGGACAGTTTTGTACAGCTCATACCCTATTTGGTACAGCCCGGCACTTATACGGTTGATTAAAGAAAAGGCTAAATATCTCCGGAAATTTAAGACGTATGGCAGACGTTCTGATGAGGTAACCTTTAAACATTTACGTGAGCGGGTTAATAAACTTGAAGCCGACTGTTACGCCAACTATTTAAAGGAAACCGAAGCCTCAATCGAAAAGAATCCTAAACGCTTCTGGAGCTTTGTGAAGCAGCGTTCCAAGTCCAATGCTATGCCAAGCTTCCTTAAATATGGTGACTTGACGGTTTCCTCTCCTGAGTCTATTTGTAATGCATTCTCTACCCACTTTTATTCAACTTTTCTAGATCTTAACAATGATGTGTCTGTTAATTCGTGTCCTCCCCCATCTGCTATAAATTCCGTAACGCCCTCGGATATTCACTCAATTGAGATTGACCCAAATGTTATAGTTAACCTAATTAACCAGATTGATCCGTTTAAATCTGCTGGTCCGGACCACCTATCACCTAAGTTGCTGATAGGATGTGCTAAAACTATCGCATTGCCTGTATCTATCTTGTTCAAAAAATCACTCTCCTCATGTACTGTTCCCCAAATCTGGAAGTCGGCATTTATAACTCCGGTACATAAAAAGGGGCACAAAAATGAAATAATTAATTACAGACCCATTTCCAAGCTGTGCATATTAGCCAAAGTTTTTGAGAGGGTCATCTATGACCAAGTCTACGCAGCACTATGTCAATCTTTTAGCCCTTCTCAGCACGGCTTTCTTAAGGGTCGTTCAACTGTGTCAAACCTGGTCTTGCTTAATGATTTTCTAACGGACAGAATGGATAATGGGGCACAGATAGACGTGGTTTACACCGATTACAGTAAGGCCTTTGATAGAATCGACCACAATATACTCATAACCAAACTCTTTAACAATGGTATCAGAGGAGATTTATTACGTTGGTTTACCTCGTACCTTGAAAATAGATCTCAAGCTGTCGTTATCAGCAACTACATCTCGAGCTGGGTTTCAGCTCCCAGTGGCGTTCCCCAAGGTTCCTTGATGGGACCGTTACTTTTTATAATTTATGTGGGTGACATTGACTCATGCTTCCGCTATTCAAAATTGCTATGCTTCGCTGATGATATGAAGATTTTCTCTGCAATATCGTCGGAGGATGACATGAATGCTCTTCAATGTGACTTGGCGCGTTTGGATGACTATTGTCTAATCAATAAGCTAGACTTGAACCCTGCCAAATGTGCAGTTACCTCATTCAGCAGGAAGCGCGTCCCTCTCCCCACATCGTATATGCTTAAAGGGCAGCTATTACAGAGATGTGACGGTGTTCGTGACTTAGGCGTTTTTCACGACTCCAAACTTTTATTTAACGAGCACATTGAGCAAATAGTAGCCAAGGCTTCAAAGTCACTGGGTTTTGTCATGAGGCTGGCTGGATGTTTTAAGAAGGCCAAAACCCTTAAGATTCTATATTGCTCTCTTGTCAGAAGTCACCTCGAATATGCGTCACAAATTTGGAACCCGTGCTATGGCAAATATATAAATCGTATAGAGAGTATTCAAAAAAGATTTATTCGTTTTCTTTGTTTTCGGTTGCGTATACCATATCATTCTGATAATTATTTAAATCTCTGCAAAAAATTCCATTTACAACCACTTGTAGATCGCCGCCGTCTTGCTGATTGCACTTTTTTGTTAAAAATTATAAACAATGAGATTGACTGTCCTGATCTCCTTAGTAAGCTGTACTTCAATGTCCCTCAGAGATCAGTTAGATTCAACCCACCTATGTCCATTCCCTTTTCCTCATCCAACTATAGGCGAAACTCATTCTTGGTGCGAGCGAGTGAGGACTTTAATATTCTTTGTAAGAAGTTCTCTTTCGATCCTTTTTCCTCCAATGCCTACGCCTTACGCACACGGCTGAATTCAAGTTTTTTTAAGGACGCGTGATGTTTCTTTTTTTTTTATTATTTCTTTTGTTTGACCCATGTCGTCGATGCCTGACCTAGTAACTGAGTGTATTTTGTGCTTATTGCTTGTTTTAATTCTTTATATCTGTCATTATTATCGCTTGCCTTTTAGTGATCTAAGAATACTATTTTATTTCTACTCGTGAGAACCTGTAATTGGCTCTGTGTCTCATATTCAATTGTTTCTCATAAATTTTAGCTGTTGGTTCTCCTTACAATAAATAAATAAATAAATAAATAAATAAAAGACATACCTATAGACAAACATTCATTATTTGTCAACAGGAAATGACAAATCACAAGATAAGGAAAACTTGTGACGAATCCTTGTGCCAATCCGTCTGGACAGCGTGGCACAGGAACCCTATTTCCCTCTACGAAGAGAAGGCCCGACTTAGCAGTGGGTAATTTATGGGCTTAAGTCATGATGAAATACACGCGGGCGCAGCCGCGCTCATAAACTAGCTTAAAGTTACACGCTTCCGCTCATGCCGTGAACCCACCCTAACTATGCAATTGTGTCACTTGTGTTAACTTTTGTTCAGTCAGAAGCAATATCGGCTGGCGAGGTAAAAATCATCACGACTTCTACAATAGGGTATAGGCACATATATTCCGTGTGATGACGGATATATACAATGTCATCAACCCATACTGTCTTGAGGGTATCGTTAGAGGAACGCAAGAGGCAGATCACCTAGCCTTGACCAAGTCCTAGTTTTCCTTCTGTTGCGGCTAGATTTTCGGCCTTATCATTTCCTTTTGCCGGCTGTTGCGACAACCTCAGGATGGCATAGGTGGTGACGTTGTCTATTTCAAATCTGCCACGGGTTTGACATGGACTGATGCGTGGGCTACATAACTGGATATACATATACGTAAAGAGATATACTCTTTGTACATCATCACTATCACTACATATTATAAAACAAAGTCGCTGTCGTCTGTCCGTCCCTATGTAAGTATGCTTAAATCTTTAAAAGTACGCAATTAATTTTCAAGCGGTTTTTTTAATAGATAGAGTGATTCAAGAGGAAGGTTTATATTTATAATACATCCATAATCTTGTAGAGAAACACTGATAAATTTAGAGTTTCATCATTGCACCTGTGCGAAGCCGGGGCGGGTCGCTAGTATTATTATAATGTATACTAATAACGCACTGAGGTATATCTATGTATATTTTCACAGTATACATAAAGTTCATGGAACCCGGTCAGTTTTTTTTTGCCGAAAAAGTGCTCAGCGTACATTCAGCGTATGAAGATCTCAAATCATTTTTTTTTTATGTTGAATGACTTTTTATCGTGAGATTTTTGATTCCAAAACTAACTAATAAATGACCATATTCTGTCACCGCCCATGTGTCAAAACAATCTCGGTTGAAATTAAACACGTTTTAACGGATTTATCGCGCGTAAACTTCGGGAATTAGTTAAATAATGTAATATACACGCGATAAATCCGTTAAAAAGCGTTTAATTTCAATGTGTAATAATCGCGAAAACCTAAGAAATCATTACAAACTCGGTTGTTGGCAAAATCATCAAGCCCATGATGGAAGCCATGTCAATTAAATGAAGAAGAATGAATGAATGACACTCATTCAAAGAAAGTTGACAGCCATACGCATAAATGGGAAATCCCAAATCTTACCTTTCATATTTTCCGAAGTGTCCGCCCGCATGATGTCTGTCAAATAATGCTCTAAAGACCGCATGCTGTCCAGTCCACTTCTCTCCTGCAACAAACGGAACACATTAATTAGAAGTCCGTATGGTGACGGATTTAGAAAACAAAGTGTCACCAACCCAAGCCATCACCGGCGGGTCACCTAGTCGCAGGAGAAGGAAAACTTGATACAAAACCTGTGCCAACCCGTCTTGCCAGCTTGGCGGCGTCTCTGCAGTGGGTCATTAATGGGCTGAAACGACGACGACATTATTCCTTGTGGTGACCGATTTGTTATACAAAGTGTCACCACTGCATTTCATACTCATAGTGAGGTAACAGCCGACTGACAAGGGAGATAACTCAGCCGCAGGAGGATGAAATCCTGATACGAAACTCTATGCCACCCCGTCTTGGAGGAGGCCCGACTCAGCAGTGGGTCATCAATGGTCTGAATATACCTATATGATAACACTATCCGTGTGGTAACGAGATTTGAATAAATATTGTCACCATCCCAATACCTCCTGAGCGTGTCGTAAGAGCAGACTATAGAAAATGACAAGGCAACTATGCCAACCCGTCTGGCCAGCGTGGCACAGTAGTCAGATTTCTGTTTAACGCTTGAGTGTAGGTACTAGGATTGCATAACAATGTAGGAGATAACGCTTTCCCTATTGAATACGACAACATGGGCGTAAAAGAAGGAAATCCGTGTAATGAGAGGAGACCTGACACAGCAGTTGGACATATATGGGCCGGGTAGTAGTATTAGGTATTGAATAATCGATTAACAATTTCCTTTATAAAAGTATAATCGGTTTTCCATCAATCATTATAGAATACTTAAAGTGACCAGTCCGCAAAGATCCTTATGGCTCGAACGTGATAAACAGTTTTCATACCACACAAAGTTCCAACTTAAATGGCTAATGTCTGAAAAAAGACACTGCCAACTTGATTGGAGCTCCGCCGCTGGTACACAACAATCGGGCCCCCCATTGCGCCAAAGGTCTACCTTAAATGGACTGTATTCCCATACTGTAAACCTACTGACCCATTTTCCCGGTACGCAGTGTGACGTCACTGCAGCAATGCGCCATAACGAGAATTAAACTACAGGCAAAATTGAATCTTATGTCTACGAGGCATAAGTTTGAATTGGTTTGTACTACAAATAGGCTTCTGCGGTTACTTTGTACACAAAAATAGTCTTACTGTGATAGGTTTAAAGTACAATTTTGAATGCAGACAAATTGTTATAAAAATCTTGGCATTTTAAAAATACTGCACCGATCATGTAAAGTTCGAAAAGTTAACGCAATGCGATTCCAAATTCGAAAAGGGTCACGTATTAGTGTAGAAGTCGGAACGTGATTTGATTGACCAATCACGATGCGGCGTTCAATTTTTTTTCTTTCACAAACGACATTGGCCAATCGCAGCGTGCTTCTTTTCTTTCATAGACACGTGATTGATTAGTGGCCTGCTCCAGACAGAATTCTCTGCCGCCATTTTGTAGAAACCTCTTTCGATTCTGATATATGACAAGGGTCTGAAAAATGCTAAGAATGGAAATTGTGATAGAATTTTCCCAAAAAAAAATTCCTAAGAATAGCGAATTCTACATCATTATCAATGCGATTTTTTTTAAGAATGTATTGATGTATTTTGTGGATTTCGATGAAACTTTACATCATATTCAGCTCATAAATGACCCACTACTGAGTCGGGCCTCCTCCAAATTCATGGAGGGAAATTAGCCTAGTGAACCACGCTGGCAAAACGGGCTGGTACAGGGTTTGTATCAAGTTTTCCTTCTCTTGCGGCTAGGCGATCTTCCCTGTAGTCGCCTCTTACACCACCCACATGATAATTTGTGTTGGTGACACTGTGTATTCTAAATCCGTCACCACAGGGATTAATATGAAACTTCACAACAATATAAAATAGCTTACATATCAGAATAACACATAGGCTATAATATATAAAGATATAAGTACCTAGTGCGAATCATCATTACATAGTATAAAACAAAGTCGTTGTCGTCTGCTTAAATCCTTAAAACTACGCAAAGGGTTTTGAAGTGTTTTTTTTTAATAGATAGAGTGATTCAAGAATGCTTAATACATGCATAAATTTAGATGTTCATCATTGCACCGGTGCGAAGCCGGAGCGGGCGATAAGGATAAGTGTCAAGTAAGTCGGAAAAAATCTGAAGAATTAATAAATTAGCATCATCATATTTCAAGCATCATTATCACAATTTTACGTGAAACCGCGGGGCGCAGCTAGTCAACTAATAAATCATTATTTAGCATCGTATAGAGACTAATACGAAACTCTACCATTTACGGATTTTTAATTAGTACCTATGGAGGATAACCTAGGTACTGTGTCACGGTGGCCAGACGGGTTGGCACAGCACAGGGTTTCGCACCAAGTTTTCCTTCTCCTGCAACTAGGTTTTCGGCCATGTAATTTCCTTCTATCGGCTCTTACGACACCCTGAGGATGGAATGGGGTGGTGACACTATGTTTACTAAATCCGTTACCACACGGTTAGTACTATTCGCTAGTTAATCATAACTTAAATTAGGGAAGGGCGCTCGTGAATTCATAGACAAGTAACGCTACCCACAAATTAATTTAGTTACATTTTCATTACTACTGAAGTTGGCAACATTGGTGTTATAATGTTGGGATAATAATTTATGTACTGTTGGCAACTCTATGTACGTACGATGAGAAAAGGGACGAAAGGGAACGGGTCCTCGGTTCGATTCCGGGGTCGGGCTTTGTGTAACTAGAGCATCCTTATTACAACCCGTCTGGTCAGCCTTGTGGTAGGCTAATTACCCTCCACGTAGTTGGTGGAGGCCCGAATCAGCAGTGAGACTGAGCATGGGCGGATCGTGAAATTGTGGGGCCCTTGTGGGGCCATGGGGGCCAATTTATGGGCCTCCCAAATTACTGAAAATTATTTGTCAAAAAAAAAACGGGTTTCGATAGTAATGTAGATAGGTAGGTAACTATATGTATAGAAGAAATAGGACAATAATATACTTTGATTTATTTGGTGATTGGCAAAGTTATAAATAAATAATAAATATTCTTGGACATTTCACACAACGCCATCTCGTCCCAAGTTAAGCAACTTAATGCTTGTGTTATGGTAACGAGATGGATGATAAACTACTTATATACATTTTTTTTTTGTAAATACATACATATTATAGATAGAAATGACACCCAGACTCCGAGCCAGTGCCTCTGGTTTAGACAAAGATACTGGCCCGACCCCGGAATCGAACCCGGGACCCGTTGATCCAAAGGCGGCACATCTGACCACTAGACCAACGAGGCAGTCAAAAGATTGCTATAAAGATAATAATAATATAAATAAATAAATATCCTTGGACATTTCACACAACTTAATGCTTGTGTTATGGATGGATGATAAACTACTTATATACATATTTTTTTTGTAAATACATACATATTATAGTTTAGCAATTTGGGAAAACATAAACAAGGGGGGCCCTTTGTATCCACGGGGCCCTGGGCTACAGCCGATCCGGCCCTGAGGCTGAATAGTGGTAATCTCTATATATAAAAATGAATCGCTGTTCGTTAGTCTCGCTAAAACTCGAGAACGGCTGGAGCGATTTGGCTAATTTTGGTCTTGAAATATTCGTGTGAGTCTAGGGAAGGTTTAAGAGTTGAGAAAACATAGAAATATTGTAAGTAAAATAATAAATACAACAATTTTATTTTCCCATACAAACTGTTACCTGTCAAACATCTGACGTTCGTCCCGACGGTTCGGTAATCTTTATATCACAAACTAAGTAAATGATTATAATCGAATTTGCGCAACGTGTGTTTGATTGATTTAGTTTGATCAAAATTAAGATAGCTTACATCTCAATTTATTAATATTATATAGAGATTGCAACTTATTTGTCTATTATTTGACAGTTATAATCATATGTTCGCTCCAAACAATGGCGCTGTTGACTGTATTGTCTATATTGGAGTAAGTATTTAATAGATTGTGCTTTGTTAAAAGTACAAACGTTTCATAAATGTATATACAAATTAATTAAATAAATAGAAATAAAATAAAACAAATACGCGGAAAATTAGGAAAATAAAGAAGACTTAAACAAAACATAAAATTATTTCTAATTTAAAATTAAACTTTTTAAATGTAACCTCATTACGTTTGACATGAAATTAATAGAATGCGTGCTGCAAATATTGACAAAGAGGATGTCACAAATAAAAAGTATCGTTTAAAACAACTGCTTCGGTCGGAGTTACTTTATTTACAAAATACATATATGTATATCTTCACTATCACTACATAGTATAAAACAAAGTCGCATTCTTCTGTCCGTCCCTATGTATGCATAAATCTTTAAAACTACGCAACGGATTTTGAAGCGGTTTTTTTATAGATAGAGTGATTCAAGGGGAAGGTTTATATGTATAACCCACCCCCGCTTTGCACGGGCGAAGCCGGGGCGGGCCACTAGTAAGGAATAAAAAGCGGACAAGCAGGTTTAGTTCTTCTGTATCTTCTGTTCACCGCCGAGCTGAACCGAACGTCTAAAGGTGTTTTTAGAAAAACACTAAACACCAAATTTCATCATGCATCTACTGAGATATCGTATATCTCGACCACAAATTTTCTTATCTGCTATCTTATCTTTAGCTCAGATGAGGTTTTCGGAGCTAATATATTTTTTCCACAAATAGCGCTCAGCCTGGGCCGCCTAACTTACTACTCAACCCATAAATGACCCACTGCTGAGTCAGGGCTCCTCCCATCACAGGGAGGGTCATTAGCCCACCACGCTGGCCAGACGGGTCGGCACAGGTTTCGTATCAAAATCCGTGACCACACGACCATCTATATCAATAGTCCTACATTATAGATATATATAATATATACATTTTTTTTAGTTTTTGTTAAGCCTAGCTGTTACTCGCGACTACGTCCGCGTTGTATTTAACAAAAAAGATATTATTCAGTTCGCTGAGTCTACGATCACTTATTAATTCTGTGTTTCGCGCGAAAAACGATAAACAATTTGGAAATGCTGGCAAAGTAAGCCACAAAAAATATGGAAAACTGAGTAAAAATGGGCTCGTGAAAAGCGAGGGGGTGTCAATAAAAGTAGCTTAAGTTACTCCTTGTTACATCAGCTTTTAAGTAAGTGAAAGTCCCGTCAAAATCGATTCAGCCATTTCAGAGATTACTCGAAACAAATATACATATCGTGTGGGGACGGGGCAGAATATAAAACTTCCCCACCGAATGTTGGGAAATAACGCGTGTTGTAAATGTCAACAAAACCCAGCACCATTGGTGGATCTAATGGTCCGCCCGGCTAGCTACCACCCTCACATAGAAGGCCAAGCAGTTTTATTGTGTTTCGTCGTGTCACGTGTGTATGTGAGAGCCGGTGCCCGACAGGTCTGTTCCTTGAAATGCTTGCTCCATATTAGATGGATTCTCTACGCAAGCCAAGAGTCAAAGACATTCAAGTCACTGCTAAAAAAACATAAAAAAAAATTAAAATGATATTTTGGTAAATGTACCGTGTTTATTCAAATGCCTTTAGCAAAATGCGGCTATTTTAATATTACAAACAGACACTCCAATTTTATTTATTTGTATAGATTAGGCTATCGAATTGAAATAGGCGCAAGAATTGAGGTTAAACGTCAGATAAGAGACAGATCTGTCAAACACCTGTCACCAAAATAGGAAAAACACAGATAGTAAAGATATGGAATTATGGCAGTATAGTTACCTTGTAAACGGCTGAATTGCAAGAGAATGAAAAAAAAGTTAAAGAATTCGTTTAGTTCACATGTGGCGAAAGATTTAAGACACAACTGCATGCCAAAATTAGGGTGTGGGAAAAGAATGTAGGTATGGTTTTAAATTAAGCACTTTTAAACGGATTTATCGCGTGTATATTACATCACTACATAGTATAAAACAAAGTCACTGTCGTCTGTCCGTCCCTATGTATGCATAAATCTTTAAAACTAAGCAACGGATTTTGAAGCGGTTTCTTTTAATAGATAGAGTGACTCAAGAAGAAGGTTTATATGTATAATACATCCATAATATTGTAGAGAAACTACGATAAATTTAGAGGTTAATCATTGCACCCGTGCGAAGCCGAGGTGGGTCACTAGTTAAATATAATTCCCGACGTTTCGAATGCTTTGCACCATAAATCGCTCCAGAGGTTTCTGCGTACATATGGAACGTTATCTACTACTACTATGATGATGATGATCAATGAAACAAAATTATAGGCGGTAGATTTTAACTGTTTCTTTGTACTTTTAAAGGCCACTGTCATACACTCTCCAGCGGCCACGACTGCTGCAAAGCATTCGAAACATGGAGAATTAGATACTGTACACGGGAATTAGATACACGCGGTAAATCCGTTAAAAAGTGTTTAATTTCAATGTGTAATAATCGCGAACATCTAAGAAATCAGAAAGTATGGTAAAGTATCATCCGTCAGATTTAGAATACATCGTGTCGCCATCCCATTTTATCTTGAGCGACACCCTCCGCCGACAAAAGCCGACGAAAGGAAATGACACGACAAGGCGGAAGACCTAACCGAAGACAAAGAGGAATGAGGATTCGGGGTGGAATGGGGTGTTGACAATATGTATTCTTAATCCGTCACCACACGGAACTATTCCTAACTTACTAAGCATATCAATCTATTGTTTGCCAGTGCCAAGCCTCGTAAGTGTTAATCATTTTAAACGGCAAAAACAAAACAGTTGGATTCAAAAAAACAATCTGTTAATGACTATTATTTTTTATCACAAAAATAACACAACAAAATCACAACATTAAAATGTATTACGGTTATCAATGACCTAATCAAAAATATTATAATCGTTATCAAAGTGTATGGTATAAGTATTGTATCGATACAATATCGATGTTTACAATTAAAATTGGTAGTAGGGCACCAATTTGATTTATTGACTCGGAAGCCGCGTACATTGTAAACTGTCTTAAGTGGGCGAATGGCCAGAACTAATACTCAGTCTATAGATCCACTACTGAGTCGGGCCTCCTCCAGTTGCATGGAGGTAACTAACTAATTGTTGAATTTTAATTTTTTATCAGTGACTTCAATGCCTTTGACCCTAGGCTTGCGTGATGGAAAGCAACGCCAGGTCTAAGATGGAGCAGGTAATTCGAGGAAATGCCCTGACGGGCACCGGCTCTCACATACACACGACGGAACACAGTAAAACTGCTTGGCGTTAGATGTGACGGTGGTAAACCATTAGATACTCCCACCAGCTGCTGGGTTTTGTTGACTTTTTTGGCAAAGGGTTTCTTAACAAGTTTTCCTTCCCTTGTGGTTATGTTATCTACCCGAGAAGGCGTCATCTCCTACATTGTTCTGCGACCCTAGTACCAACACTCAAGTTTTGAAGAGAAATCAGCCTACTGTGCCACGCTGGCCAGACGGGTTGGCACAGGGTTTCTTACCAAATATTCCTTCCCATGTTCCGTGTGGTGACGGATTTAGAATACATAATGTCACCAACCCATTCCATCGCGAGGGTGTCGTAAGAGCCGACAGAAGGAAATAACAAGGAATAACCAAGCCACAATAGATGGAAAACTGTATACAAACCATGTGCCAACCCACCTGGCCCTAATTTACCCTTATCAGCAGTACGGACGGACGTATTGGATGGTGACAGTACGTATTTATTTTCTTTCTTTCTTTCTTTCAATAAATCATATCTGCTTCCTGAATTCTGTCACACGGACCTACCCAACTCTAATCTGCCTACCCAGTGAAAATTACAAGCGTAATAGCAAATTTTTAACTCCATGTTTCAGTATAACGAACATTTTCTGTTATCTCAAGGTTCAATTTGCTATTGATTACAGGCGAGCACGTGCCGACAATGTGAGCGTTTTCTCGCTCTAACACCCCGCGCTAGACAGAGACAGGCAGTTTTATGTTCTCTGTACACTAGCATTGTTTACAGCTCAAATCGATTGGTTGAGAATCGATTTTCGAAATGTTTTTAACCATAAAAGGCTTGGAAGCCATGTCGTTATATTTTTTTTTAATATTATTTTTTCATGCACTCTTATGTACCTTTGTATTAACAGAGATATCTCACGCTTTTCACTAATTACAACTACTGAAAGAATGACATGACTTACAATACATGCGCAGAACTATTCAGCACATATATGACCTACGCTGAGTCGGGCCTCCACCAATTATAGGGCTGTCCATTAATCATATGATGTTGACCTTCGTGATACGTGGTGAGGTTTAAGACAATACCCCGCCCTCTCACCCCCTCATTAAAAATCACATGTATCCTTTAGTACCTACAAAGAATCTTACACGCCTTTTCGGTTTAGAAATCACGCGTTTGACGAAAAAATAAATACACGTAATATCTTAATATACTGTAGCGACCGCATGCTACATACTTTACACAGTTAACCCGAAAAATCTGAACTAATTGCATCAAGAAATATCGCCTACAAATGCGATAATTACGAAAAAGTCCTACACCGCGATAGCGAAATTTCAAGAGCAATTCGCAAGGTCCCCGACTACAACTATCGGGGGGGATAGGCGCTGCGACCCCTAGCCAGACATCACACCTCGTCTGGCTGGATGATCATCCCTTTACGCCTAAAATACCTTGTGATATTTCGTGGTTTTTGCCGAAACCCTCCCCCCTTTTGAGCCTCTGTGCAACCCCGCCCGGCGGTTATGCCACAGGGCTCCTATCAAGTTTTCTTCTCTTGTAGCTATGCTATCGGCCTGGTCATTTCCTTTTGACGCTCTTACGACATCGTCAGGATCGTCGTAATATTAATGGATGCCGTACTCCAAACAAAACCAGCTATATATTTCAAAATAGTCAACTCAAAATGAACTTTATTTATATAGACGTTGATGGGTGTGTAGTGGGCTTCTCTCAACTGGCGAACTTGTTCTCACTGTGATATTGGAAACAAGACCGATAAGTTAAAAAAAAGTAACTACAGAGTCTCTTGCTGGCTATTCTCTGTAGCATTCAGCATGAATGCGGCGGACGCAAGGATTGTGATTAAAAGAGATTGTAAGAATGAGGAAAGGTGATATAACGCGGGACAGGGAATTTTAAGTATGACGATTTAAAAGAGTTTTCTGATAAAACCTACGTAAATAAAGTTCCTTTTGAGATTGTTTACGCTGCGACTTTCTCGTGCGAAGCCGGGAGCGTCGACTAGACATGATATGGATCCAGCCGTCGACCAGATGCGACGACGCAGCACAACAATTGGGTTATCAGTGCGTGTGCGCAGGTATGCAAACAGACGTATATCTGCCACGAATAACCAGTTTGGCGACAATTTTCATTCGCACTCACTTGCGCGGGCCACTTTGCCCGCGTCACAGATATAATAATACTAAAGGTGGACTCCAAATCAAAAACCGCTTACAAATATGAGGTATTGTAATTTCGGCGTGTCCGGATTTAGAATATGTTATTGAAAGATGTCACACTTCGATCACTATGGGCTCCATCAGAAGGCTCAAAGTCACCCAAAGGGCAATGGAGAGGGCTATGCTCGGAGTTTCCCTGCGAGATCGAATCAGAAATGATGAACCAGTGTCACCGACATAGCCCACCGGATTGCCAGACTTAAGTGGCAGCGGGCAGGGCACATAGCTCGCAGGACCGACGCCCGATGGGGCAAAAAAGTCCTCGAGTGGCGACCGCGTTCCGGAAGGCGCAGTGCTGGTAGGCCTCCCACACGGTGGACCGACGACCTGGTTAAGGTCGCCGGAAAGCAGTGGATGCGGGCGGCCCAGGGCCGGCCTTTGTGGAGATCCTTGGGGGAGGCCTATGTCCAGCAGTGGACGTCTTTTGGCTGAAATGATGATGAAATAATGACACTTCGAAAAATATATTGTTGGTTGTATAATGAAAACACTTAGATTTTTTTTCTTTTTTTTTCCCTCCATGTAATGGGAGGAGGCCCGACTCAGCAGTGGGTCATATCTAGGCTGAGTAGTAGTAGGAGAGTGTGCATTGTAACTCTTAAGGTCTGGGCAAACAGCGGACGGGGCGGGACGGCGACGCGACGCTGGCGGGACGTGAAGAGTTGTAATGTATTAGTTAATGTAGAATAGGTCACATAGAGCCGGCGCGCTCGGCGCGAGAGTAGTGGTCGCGTCGCGTCGGCTCTGTGTGACATATTCTACATTAACTAATACATTACAACTCTTCACGTCCCGCCAGCGTCGCGTCGCCGTCCCGCCCCGTCCGCTGTTTGCCCAGACCTTTAAACGAATGAGCTGATTACTTTTGTGTCGAGTTCATATACATGTTTTCGATCGATTCAGCCGTCGCTCCAGCCAATTCAAGGTCATCGGTTAATGTCTGTCCGTGTGGTGACGGATTCAGAATAGTGTCACCATCCCATATGGTGTCGTAAGAGCTGACAAAACGAAATGACGGCTGATAACCTAGCCGCAAGAGATATAGAGAGAGATAGCCGAAACTTGATACGAAACTTGGCACAGGACAACCAAGCCAGCAAGGCACAGTAGGCTACCCTCCATGTAACGGGAGGAGGCCCGCCTTATCGTTGGCCGTTATTGGCCGATATTTAGAATACAGTGTCGCCAACCCATTCCATACTGAGAACGTAGCAAGAGCCGATAAAAGGAAATGTTAAGGCTGGAATCTGTACAAGGCTGATGTTGACTGCCTCGTTGGTCTAGTGGTTAGCTGTGCCGCCTTCGGATCAACGGGTCCCGGGTTCGATTCCGGGGTCGGGCAAGTGTCTTTGTCTAAACCAGAGGCACTGGCTCGGAGTCTGGGTGTCATTTCTATCTATAATATGTATGTATTTACAAAAAATATATAAGTAGTTTATCATCCATCTCGTTACCATAACACAAGCGTTGTTTGAAATGTCCAAGGATATTTATTATTATTTATTATTTATTTACTTAAGATGTGGTAGTATGTGTAGACTGCCTTGTTCGTCAAGGGGTTGGATGTGCCGCCTTTGGATCACGGGGACCCGGGTTCGATTCCGGGGCCGGGCAAGTGTCTTGGATAAACCAGAGGCACTTGCTATGAGTCTGGGTGTCATTTGTGTTCGTGAATTACATGTTTGTAAACTGCCCCCGCGATACAGGTTATACCTGCAGGCTTTTCACCAGAAAACCAGCTCCAGCGACCGGATATCCGCTACAGGTTCTCCTCCCTATCTCTGACATTATGTATTCACCACACAGTTTGGTACACGTCACCTCAAAAACCACTGAACCGTTATTTATCGCCCGTTCGCACGATAAGCTTGCAAATTTGAACACAAAATTCAGTATATTTTTTTATTACCATCTTGTATGTCTTTGACCCTAGGCTTGCGTGATGGAAAGCAACACCAGGGTCTAAGATAGAGCAGGCAATTCAAGGAAATGCCCCGCGGCTTGGGCACCGGCTCTTACATACACAAGATTAAACACAGTACTACTGCTCGGGGCCTTAGATGTGGGGGTGGTAGCTAGCCGGGCGGACCACTTTAGCTTCGGTCTGCATCGTTGGTCTAGTGGTTAGAAGTGCCGCCTTTTGATCATCGGGTCCCGGGTTCGATTCCGGGGTCGGGCAAGTGTCTTTGTCTAAACCAGACGCACTGGCTCGGAGTCTGGGTGTCATTTCTATCTATAATATGTATGTATTTACAAAAAAAATGTATATAAGTAGTTTATCATCCATCTCGTTACCATAACACAAGCATTAAGTTGCTTAACTTGGGACGAGATGGCGTTGTTTGAAATGTCCAAGGATATTTATTTATTCGGTCGTGTCGGAGTCGGTGCTTCTACTTCTTCCATTTCTCAGCCCATAAACGACCCACCACTGAGTCAGGTCTCGTCCCAATACATGGAGGGTAATTAAACTATGGAGTTTCCTTGGTAACGACTAAATTATTAATTATATATTTATTCTTTTGTGTTACTTTTTGACCATTATACACTGTTTATTAGAATAAAAAACATTTTTATTTTGTTTTGCGGTGCCACGCTGGCCACGCTGGCCAGACGGATTGGCACTGGCCATTTCATATTTTAGGAGTTAAAAAGTAAATATGTTTCGTAAATTAAATATTGTAGTTTAGTTTAATAAATCAATAGTATTTAAAAAGATCATGTAATAAATCGAAGTAATAGTATATCTCTACATACTATAAAACAAAGTCGCTGTCGTCTGTCCGTCCCTATGTAGGTATGCTTAAATATTTAAAACTACGCAACGGATTTTGAAGCGAGTGATCCAAGAGGAAGGTTTATATGTTTAATACATGCATAATATTGTAATGAAACACTGATAAATTTAGAGGTTTCTAATGTTATGTCGTACTTAAATACACATTTTTTTGCGCTTACATTGCAAGGGTATATTTAGTATCAGCATTGCACCCGTGCGAAGCCGGGGCGAGTCGCTAGTTAAAAATATTGCAAGAGGAATGTTACGTTTAAATTTTCCATACTAGTATATTTATTATTTTAGTGAAATTAAAACGTAATAACTAATTTTTCTTTTTTGTTGAAAAGAAGGAAGGGAAGAAAAGAAGGCCGTTTATTATTTTAGGAGTAAATAATAAAAATAATATTTGAATTAAAATTGATTCAAAAAATGTATGGCGTAGTTTATTTATATAAATTTACTTATATAATTTATTTAACTGACACAAGCAAGTTTTGTATTTTCCCACTAATGAGTCGGGAAATTAGCCAACTGTGCGACGCTGATAAGACAGGTATCGTATCAAGTTTTTCTTCCCTTGCGGCTTATTTTACGCCTCGTTATTTCCGTTTGCCGCCTCTTACGACTCCCTCAGAATGGAATGGGGTGGTCACTACACGAGCAAGAATTAACACGTTTCTTAAAATGTCGACCTGACTACTAAGCTTGTATTTGTGAAGCCCCAGTATTAAAATATGATCAACAAACTGTACGACCACCCCACGCCCTATATACCGCCTTCCGCTCCCCCCTGACCTAATTTCGCCCGCACTGCGGCGCCCCGAATGACCGGGGTTGCCACAACGAAAAATTTCGACCCATTTGTAACTTGGCAACATTATTTTGGGCGTTCGACTTTCGAAATCGGGGCCATATGTTTTAAGTCACTCGTCTGACGTGCCATCTGTCAACGCCATTTTGTTTTTCTTCTTCTTATTTGGTTGTTAATTCACTAATTAATCGACTGATCCCTCGTTCCTTTTGCGGCCTTAATAATATAATATATTTATTTAAATCTATCTACTACTATTCCGCCCATACATGACCCACTGCTGAGTCGGGCCTCTTCCAATTACGGGTGGAAAGTTAGCCTGTGGCACAGAAGTGTCATCTCCTACTTTGCTATGCGACCCTGGTACCGGCACAAAAGCGTTATAGAGAAATTAGCCAACTGTGCGACGCTGGCTAGACGAGTTGGCACACGATGTGGCTTCCAATGCTTTATTTCTGATAATTATCGACGCCCTCAGGAAGTAATAGAGTGATGACATCGAAGTGAGGGCTTAGTGTTAATCAAATAAAAACTTCGTCTTGAACCACTCTATCTATTAAAAAAAACCGCTTCAAAATCCATTGCGTAGTTTTAAAGATTTAAGCATACATAGGGACGGACAGACGACAGCGACTTTGTTTTATACTACGTAGTGATAGTGATGATGAATGAATGATTGTCTGTATGTCCTTCATAGAATTGTAAATTATGCATTGCTATGATCATGTGATGATCTTCAGCAAAAGTGTTGCGCACAAGCTTATGAAGGATTCCGAACAAAAAGAAAAGAAAAAATATGTAATGTCTTTCCTTCAAATTTATTTTAGTTAGTGGCGTAGCAACCCGCGCAGGGTACACACAGTAAGTCAATAAAATGTCAAGAGTACCAGTGTCAATTGTCAATGCATAGGTTCATTAAGCTGGTCAGCGTGGCACAGTAGGCTAATTACCCTCCATGTAGTTGGAGGAGGTCCGTCAGCAGTGGGTAATTTATGGGCTGAGAAATAGAAGTGGTAGAAGTAGGTTCATCATCATCTTCATTATCATTACATAGTATGTATAAAACAAAGTCGCTGTCGTCTGTCCGTTCCAATGTATGCTTAAATCTTTAAAACTACGCAATGGATTTTGAAGCGGTTTTTTAATAGATAGAGTGATTCAAGAGGAAGGTTTATATGTATAATCTTAATTCTAGAGAATCACTAAGAGAACTTTTTAAGTATACTGGGATTCTTACAGTCGCATCGCAGTACATATTTACAAATATAATGAACATTCGTAAAAATATCTGCGATTACGAAAAGAGTGGCGATATCAATAAAAATAAAATGTCCACTAGGAATAGACACCACATAATAGTCCCTTATTACAGGCTGCAAAAAGTTCACAAAACTTTTGCAGGTCTTGGTATTCGATTATTTAATAAAATACCTAAAGGCATTCAAGACTTGCCTTTAGAACACTTTAAGTGTCACATTAAAAGTCGGCTAATCTGTAAGGGGTACTATAAAGTTAACGACTATATCTTAGACAAAAATGCTTGGGAATAACTGATCGGTGTTGTTGCTAGTCCGATGCTCTTATTTAAATACTTTTAGAATAATGACAAAGTAATTAGAAATAGTGTTCTTGTAATGTGATATTTATACACAGTATGTGAGAGCATCCTAACGCGTTATTAGTATAACTTTTGAAATGTTCAATTCCTTGGTGCTCGAGTTATCATGCTCACTTTAAGACTCATGGCAGTGGTGGCGTCGTGCGGCGGGTCGTTCTCTTCCCTGCAATATGGTTGAGGAGGGCGATGGCTGCCGCATGCGTCATGCTTGTGAACAGGTGCCGTTGCTGGGGGTCGGTTGGCTTGGGCATTACGAGGTTACTATTGTCAACTAGATCTGGCTGATGTTTGGCCCTTTGGAACTATTGCGTGAGTTTGCTCTCACAAATCTGTCTTATAACCAGTCTTGTACCCAAATGGCGATCTAAAAAGAGCAACTACAGAGATTCTTGCCGGCTCTTCTCTGTAGAGGTGCATTCCGAAGATGGTAAATAATTAATTTTAAATGGTAAATTTAAAATTTTTTTTTTTTGACCTGTCAAAAGAGCTCTAATGAGCCAACTTGATTAAATGAGTTTTTGATTTTGATTTTGATTTTGTACAATACATGCATCATTGCACCCGTGTGAAGCCGGGGCGGGTCGCTAGATTAATAGAAGAAGAAGATTAGGTATGACATTCTTATTTTAAATAATTTGTGCTGATCTTCTTTTGTTAATTTTATGAATTGCAAGTGATTTTAATAATGGCATAATATGTATGACATTATTATGCTTGGAGTTTCTCTGAAAGATAGGCTCCGTAACGAGACTATCCGACAGAGAACCAAGGTCACCGACATAGCTCAGAGAATTAGCAGACTGAAGTGGCAGTGGGCTGGTCATATCTGTAGAAGAACCGACAACCGCTGGGGTAGACGAGTTCTTGAGTGGAGACCGCGAATCGGCAAGCGTAGTGTGGGACGGCCCTCTGCTAGATGGAGCGACGATCTGCGAAAGGTTGCGGGCAGCAGCTGGATGCGTCAAGCTGAAGACAGGGCGCTATGGCGCTCTTTAGGGGAGGCCTATGTCCAGCAGTGGACTAATGTGGGCTGATGATGATGATGATGATGATGTATGACATATAATTACAACTATCATATTAAATTTAAAATTTTAATTTAATTTTGTGAACTTCAAAAGATGTACAAACCTATTATTCAAACCAAAAACCACACGAATAAATTATTTATTAGCGCAGTGCTGGTAGGCCTCCCATACGGCGGACCTATGACCTAGATAAGGTCGCCAGAAAACGATGGATGCGGACGGCCCAGGACCGGCCTTTAAGGAGATCCTTGGGGGTCTTTTGCCTGAATTGATGATGATGATGAATTATCCTTTCGTTATCAATATGCCGTTTGTGTTATACCATGTACAAGGTAAATCGAACTCCACATATATTATCTAGCTTATTCCAACACGTCGTGGCTTTCCAACCCCTAAACCAAAACTGCGCTTGAAATTAATCGTCATGAATTTTCAATACGTATTAATGAGAGTTACAAACAGGGAGAGACCCTTATCATCACGCTTCATATTCTCATGGGGTGGGCCGAGTAACAATGTGTTTTTTACTGTGTTTTACTCGTAATTAACATATGATTGACGAATGCCAAACTTAAGTGGCAGTGGGCAGGGCACAAAGCGCGCAGGACCGACGCCCGATGGGGCAGAAAAGTCCTGGAATGGCGACCGCGCTCCGGAAAGCGCAGTGCTGGTAGGCCTCCCACACGGTGGACCGATGACCTGATTAAGGTCGCCGGAAAACGATGGATGCGGGCGGCCCAGGACCGGCCTTTGTGGAAATCTTTGGGGGAGGCCTATGTCCAGCAGTGGACGTCTTTTGGCTGAAATGATGTTGATTATATTTTATGGTATATATGATGACGAATGTATTTTTTTACTGTGTCGCGAAAGCTCGTATGTTTGACGAATATATGCATTACTACTACTACTACTACTACAAATGACCCACTTTTGAGTCCAGCCTCCTCCAAATTCATGGAGGGAAATTAGCCTACTGTGCCTCGCTGGCAAGATGGGTTGGCACAGGGTTGTATCAAGTTTTCCTTCTCTTAGGGCTAAGTGATCTGCCTCTTGCGTTCTATTAGTCGCCCCTTACGACACCCTAAAGACGGGTTGGTGATATTGTGTATTCCAAATCCACACGGTCTCTGATTTATACAAAGTCAATTGCCCGGCTCCGGAATGGAACCCGGGAGCCCGTAATCTAAAGGCGGCGCTTCCAACCTCTAGGCCAACGAGGCAAACTTCCAAAAGCCCGGCTACCGTCAGACCTGCATATGTGAGAACCACCTTCGGTACAAATGGCGTTGAATTTACAAAAAGAAAATAAAAGATTCCTTGCATAACAGTGTGTTATTTTTTCTATTGTCGGCCGCAGGTAAAACTGCCATTGTTCGCTTGTTTGTTGACGCGATGCGCGGAAACTGCTGCACTTAATGTAACCAACACTCGGAATGACGGGCATTTCTTTAAAAGTCAATTTTGTTTGGATTTTTGTAGGGTTTAAACTTTATTACTTGCCTTGGTGTATTTCAGAATGTCATTGCGGTCAAGTCTGATTGATGACGGATTTAGAATACACAGTATCACCTACCCATACCGTCCTGAGAGTGTCGTAAGACGGATTAATGGAAGGTAAAAGACAGAACGATAGATTAAAATTAAGGAGAGCGACTGTCATATGGCAATCTACGACGCGTACACATTAGCGAGACTTCCCT
Source organism: Clostera curtula (assembly GCA_905475355.2). NCBI lineage: Eukaryota > Metazoa > Arthropoda > Insecta > Lepidoptera > Notodontidae > Clostera > Clostera curtula. The sequence continues at coordinate 9,611,294 of FR997815.1, read as the reverse complement.
TCCATATCTAATGTGTCACTACAGTCTACGTAGACAGGCTCGGCTACTCTCGGAAGGCGTCGTGGACGCAGGTACGAGAGCGAGTCAAGCGATATGACTATGAGCTCTCGAAATATCTACATGTCATAGATCAGTCCAGCTATAGTCGTATTTTTAAGGTGAATGTTCCAGGGTAGCCCGCGAAATTCAAATTTTCTTACGTTTTTTGCAATTTGCAGGTCAGTGTCCAATCTCATAAAGGTGCAAAAAAACTTTTTCAAGCTCAAAGTCATTCTTGCACCTTTATGAGCTTGGAGGGTTGTATTGATGAGTTTGATGATTATAATTCTATAACTACATACGTCTTACAGCCGCGAATAACATGTTAATCATCAAACAACCTAGCACTGACCTGCAAATAGCAAAAAACTTAAGAAAATTTGAATTTCGCGGGCTACCCTGGAACATTCACCTTAATTAGACATAGTCAACTGACGTTTACTGTTTATATATGAATATCTAGTCTACGAGTATTGTAGTATCGTCGTTGTTTCGTCGTTTCAGCCCATAAATGACCCACTACTGAATCGGGCCTCCTCCAAATCCATGGAGGGAAATTAGCCTACTGTGCCACGCTGGCAAGACGTGTTAGCACAGGGTTTCGTATCAGATGTTTAGTGGGTAGGCCCCCACTATGGGGGAGAGTCCCACACTCCCCTCGCTGGCCAACCCAGTGGCCGGCGAGTGTCCTTATAGGATTACACCCCGGGCGAACAAAAAAAAAGGGTTTCGTATCAAGTTTTCCTTCTCTTGCGGCTAGGTTTTCGGCCTCGTCATTTCCTTTTGTCAGCTCTTGTCATTACCCCATTACACACTCTCAGGGTGTAATGGGGTAATGACACTATGTATTCTAAATCCGTCACGACACTTATACCAGTAGGCATTTCTTAGTATACAGTTACGATGTTGATAAATAAAATTGTTATTAAAGTAAAGAAATTTAGAGCGCAAAGGACGTTGTAACACGTGAACAAATATACAGAGAAGTTATTTAATAACTTAGTTATACCGACGAACCCAGCTGTGTATTTCATGGCAACACTAAGAGGAAGGAGGTGCCTGCCTGGGGAGAGACTTCCAGCTCACAGAATACCAGGAGAACATGAGATGGTAGGAGGTTATGACATAGGAAAGGACCTTCTCACAAAATACCAGGAGAACATGAGATGGTAGGAGGTTATGACATAGGAAAGGACCTTCTCACAAAATACCAGAAGGACATAAGATGGTAGGATATTAGGACATATGAACCTTATTCCAGAATACTTTAATACAGTAAAAGGTGAAACAAGGTAGAGAATAGAGGATTGAAAGGATCTGGAGATATAAAAAAGGAACTGTATAGTTACTTGTCGACTCTTCTCTGTATAGCTGCATTTCGTACGGGTGGTAAATAATGATTTCTTACCTTTTCGCGATTATTACACATTGATATTACAGATTTTTTTAAATTGCATTATTTAAATCGCGACGTTTCGAATCAAAATCAAAATGTTTTTTATTCGAATAAATTCTTGCGAATGCTTTCAAATAGTCAAAAAATAATATAACACTAAATCAAAATTTTTAAAAAAATATAAGAATTATTTATCATTTAGTTTTTACCACCGGTTCGGAATGCCATTCCATAGAGAGATAATATAGAGATATCCATAGAGAGAATGCTTTGCAGCAGTCGTGGTCACGGGAGAGACCAGATGACAGTTGTCTTTAAAAGTACAAAGACACAGTTAAATCTAGCGCCTATAATTTTGTTTCATTGATAACGCCTAGGGGTTGGATGAGCCGTCTTTAGATCACTGGTCCCTGGTTGGATCGGGGTCGGGCAAGTGTCTGTGTAAACCACAGTCACTTACTCTGAATGTGGGTGTTAATTGTGTTTGTGAATTTCATGTTTGTAAGCTGTCCATGCGATACAGGTTATAATGAGAACAGGAGATTCGTTTAAAAGAAAGAAAATGAAATGATGTGTAAAAGGAACAGTTTTGCGTATAACCTAATTTTCTGTTGAAGTGTGAGGGAAAAGCAGATGTTTGGTCATCCAATTTTTAATTACAGAGTATCCTCTGTCTGTGCTGAGCTGTCTTCTTGTCGTGAATATTATCCCACAAGCTGTGTTTCACATGTTGCTCAATGGTTCCTAAGTCTTACGTGATAATTTCTTGCACAAGCTGATGACGTTTAGAAAACTGTTTTTACGAAAATTAATTTTTCGTTAGGTTTCGCACACTGTATTTTATCAGTGACCATACAAGTGTGACTTGTCTATGTGTTTGTCTGCTGTCGTAGCTCCTACGTTTTATGTGAAAGCATGTAACCAAAAGTCTTCGAACAGTGCGTGTTGCCAACGATGACTTATGGATCCGAGACGTGGGCGTTCACAATGAGGCTTAGACGGCTAAGAGTCACTCAACGTGCGATGGAGAGAGCTATATCTCGGAGTTACTCTGCGTGATAGAATCAGGAATGAAGAAATCCGTAGAAGACCCAAATTATGGATCTGAGACGTGAGCGTACACAATTAGGCTTATTAGACGGCGAAGAGTCACTCAACGTGCGGTAGAGAGAGATATGCTTGGAGTTACTCTGCGCGATAGAATCAGAAATGAGGAAATCCGTAGAAGAACCAAATTATGGATCTGAGACGTGGGATTGACGGCTGATTACCTAGTCGCAGGAGAAGGAAAGTCAGATACGAAACCCTTTGCCAACCCGTCTGGCCAGCGTGTGATTCAGCAGTGGGTCTTATGTGTGATTTAGTCATTAGTACCAACAAACTCAAACTCAAAAGGAACTTTATTTACGAAGGTTTTATCACGAAGCTCTTATGAATCGTCATATTTATAATTACCATTATCATCTTACGACCCCTGTCCCACGCTAGGTGGTAGTCTCCATACACACCCATCAGTCGTCATGTCTACAGTCACACCTTTCACACACAATTCCTCATTCTTACAATCCATCCATCTCTTTTGATCTCCCACAACCCTTGCGTCCACCCACATTTAAACTGAAACTACAACCGGTTCGCAATACTACTCAACAGAGAATCGATCTTCTCGTTTTCATACAGGGAGTTTGTTACAGCCGTGTGGTTAAGTAATATCACATATATTTTGTTAATTTTAATTTTTGTAAACTGGTTTACCATCCGCTCGTCATTAGAGGTCTGGTTGAAAACCAGCGCCAGGCCCCGTCTGGCTTATGCTGAACCAGCGCCGTTTCAGCGCAATTTATATTAGAGTAAAACGAAATGATACGGCCGAAAACCCGGCTGCAAGAGAAGGAAATGTTAATATGAAACACTGTGGCCAGCGGGGTGTAGTATCCTCTATGTAATTGGAGGAGGCCCGTCTCGGCTGTCAGTAAAAGATATGTATTTTTTTTTAATGAAAATCTTAGTTTTTTTTTTATAAAAGAAAATGGCGGATATTTTATGTATCTATAGAATTCTGATATTCATTTAACAATCTTTCTACCCGTGTCGCAGCAATTTGAAAGTAATTAATTGCGTTAAATGTTGAAGCGACATCTATTTTCAAAAATGGAACTAACACAATTCAGTCGCGGGTTAGCACTAGTACCGAATTTTTTGGACTTACCTGGTAGCTTTCCTCCGGTTTCCCAGGGTAGGACACACTGCGCCTATAATCGGGAGGCCTAGGGGGCGCAGGGGCTCTCCGCCACGGGGCGAAGGCCGACGGTTGTGGAGGCTGGGGCGCCTGCCACCGATACTGGGGCGCCCTGCGGAATGGCGCCCGGTACTGTCTCTCGTCATCGACGCTAGGGGCGCCGGGGTATTGAAGCTCGCCCATTGACTCATGCGTCCGGCCCGCACAACTGCCGGGCTCCAACTGAATACCAGATAACATATCGGTCGATGGTGAATGCGCGCGCATGCACCACGATTGCCGAGTGTTTTTTTCTTGCGCGCGGCGTGAAAAAAAAATTGTGGTTTTTTTTTCGCACGGCATGAAAAAAGAAAATGTTTTTTTTTTCGCACGGCATGAAAAAAGAAAATGTTTTTTTTTTCGCGCGTCATGAAAAACAATATTTTTTTTTTGTTAACACGAAATCTAGACATTGTTTTAAGTGGGGTGTTATATTTGCACCGTGTAGTGATAGACTTAGAATACATAGTATCACCACCTCATATCATCCTGAGAGTGTCGTAAGAGCTGACAAAAGGAAATGCCAAGGCCGAAAACCTAGCCGCAAGAGAAGGAAAGCTTAATACGAAACCTTGTGCCAACCCGTCTGGCCAGCGTGGCACAGTAGGCCAATGACCCTAAGTCAATTATGGGCTGAGTAGTAGTAGTAGAATTATAATTGCGATGTCTACGTTTGTCTGTGCCATCGTGGCTCCTAAACGAATGTACCGATTAAAATGCGGCTATCACGTAAAGGAGATCCTGTGACGGATTTCGAAAATACAGCGTTACCACCTCATATCATCCTGAGAGTGTCGTAATGGGCGACAAAAGGAAATCACCTTTCAGCCAAAAGACGTCCACTGCTGGATATAAGCCTCCCCCAAGGATTTCCAGAAATGCCGGTCCTGAGCCTCCCGCATCCATTATTTTCCAGCGACCTTAACCAGGTCTTCGGTCCACCGCTTGGGAGGCTACCAGCACTGCACTTTCCGGAATGCGGTCGCCATTCGAAGACTTTTCTGCCCCATCGGGCGTCAGTCTTGCGAGCTATGTTCCCGGCCCACTGCCTCATAAGTTTGGTAATATCTCCTCATTTCTGATTCGATCTCGCAGGGAAACTCCGAGCATAGCCCTCTCCATTACACTTTAGGTGATTTTGAGCCTTCTGATGGAGCCCATAGTGAGCGACCACGATTCTGTGCCATATGTCATCACTGGCAACACACATTGGTTGAAGACTTTTCTCTTCAAACGCTGAAAAAAAGAAGAAGAATTAAATGAGACAAAGCCGATGTTACTATTGGTTAAGCAAAGCCTCAGATGTAATTTGTCAAAAATATTTCCCCCTGAAACTCACAGATCTTTCGACCCTGGAAGCCACCCAAGGCCAATGCAGAAGATTCCACCCCCATCTTCAAGGTTTTTATTCTATTTGCGTCATAAATAAGACTTATAAATCGATTTCCTATTATTACTGCAATGCAGTACGGATGACCCACAATGGATTGTTGCCAAGTATTAATTAATTAATTAATTCATGAAAGAAAGGTGGGTTAGCAAATAGCCACTTCCCAGAATGTAGAAGGATCTCCACATTACAATTTACCAGAAGAACATGAGATAGAAGGAGTTTAAGAGAGGTGAGAACCTAGCCGCAAGAGATACTTGATACGAAACCCTGTGCCAACCCGTCTGGCCAGCGCGGCACAGTAGACTCTCTATGTAGGAGGCCTGACCCAGCAGTGGGTCATTTATAGGATGTAGTCCTATTCTCAATTTGACCAGACTTTAAAAGTAAATATGCGTGTGTGTGTGTGTGTGTGTGTTAAATACATGGTAGTGTGTAAAGTATTTTTTATTGATCTATGGTAATCCTTATACATAATTAAAAAAAAAAAATGAGTATTCTGCACTCCTCTACATAAACTATAAGTGTGGGAAATTTCATAGTCCACCTGTCTGCGCAATTTTCGTATTATCGCCTAAACATTTTTGTTTTACTTATTTATATAAAGATATCTTATTACTATTACAATTGATAAATAATACCATTACAATTATCTTCTCTTTGGTTTTGACACGCGTCCAACTGAAATGTGACGAACGAGACTTAATAAAAGTACGTTTAAATAAATACTAGTTTCTCCTTAAAATTACCAATCGATGGGATTCTTATCTGCATGCCGTATACGTCATTGGGTATACAAACTTACGTATTACGCGACCTAGTTACGCGTTATCAGCTGACTTTGTTGTTGGGAAATGTCAATAGATGGCAGTGTAGTTTGTAGTAAGCGATAACGCCGGTAGAGAGCGCTGATATTGATGATTCTTTTTATGTTGTATTTTATGGCTCCATAAAGTTAGCCCCTCAAAAAAAAACATTTTCTATTTTAAACACTAGCATTAATAGTAAAGAAATCAACAGCAGCTCCGATGAAGAACTATCATCTAAACATAAAAACAATCAAAATGTATGTCGTTTCGTTTGAGGATCAAAATTTTGATGAAGACAAACGTTATTGCCTCGATATTAGTATCATTATTGTAGAAAATCACGAAACTATTGATGACGGATTATTAAATACTGATTTTCAAACTGTGACTTCTACTGATTCTCTACTTTAAACTTTCAACTAAACTTTATGCGTGAGCACATTAGTTAATTAATTTATTTTTTTAATTAAACTGGATTCCAATTAATTGCGCCTTCAGGATTTATAATGTTTTTTTTTTTCACGATTAAAACCGCGTTAAAAGTGTAGGCATTTAGTTGACGCATGCGCAGTACATATATTTTGCTTAAATATATTCAGCTCATTAAAATAGTTAATTAAACTAAAACTGAGTAATTTCGAAAGAGAACAAACGTATTTAAGTACGAACAATCGAAAATAAATATTTACGAGTCTTTTTTTTATGGAAAAATATTATAAATTGCAAGAGGGGGGCTAACTTAATTGTATGTTTTTTTTTTAAATTGATATATTGAGAACAAACAATTATTAACAGCGAACAAATAATAACAAACGATGAACAGACGACTTAATAGAAAAATAGTAAAAAAACATTTTTTTGGAGGGCTAACTTTAATGAGCCGTATTTTATTGTTTAATAAAAATATAATCTATATATATAACTACAAAATAAAATCTGTAATTTAGGATAGTTTTGACTCTTTTTGAGGTATTTAGCACGATCCCGTGTCTAAATTCAAATTGACAATGTTTTGGTTAAAGTTGGCATCAATTGAAGGAAGCTACTATGATTGCATTTATCGGCAGCGTACTCATATAATTAACTATTCTTTCTTTTCATATAACCTGTAGCGACCGCATGCTACATACTTAACACAGTTTACCCGAAAAACCTGAACTAATTGCATCAAGAACTATCGCCTACAAATGCGAGCATTACCAAAAAGTCCTACACCGCGATAGCGAAATTTCAAGAGCAATTAGCATAGTTAAGAATTCCCCGACTACAAATAAAGGGGGAATAGGCGCTGCGACCCCTAGCCAGACATACCAACTCTTCTGGCTGGATGATCATCCCTTTGCACCTAAAAACCTTTCATCTACAGGAATCCCGAACAGGCAGCTATGCCTTAAATAAAGATCTCCCAAATTATCCTCGCTAAACGGACGTAAAGGACCTGTATTATACCTTATAACAATGATATTATATAAACAAAAAGAAGTAGATATGTTTCAAGCGCACGCCAAGTGAAGACACGAAAACAGGCCAATTGGCCGTTTCGACTTTAGTCGCGTCTAACCACACACAGAGTTATCACGTGTAGTGAATTTTAGAATAATAACAAAAATGCCGTCCTGTGTGTTTAGAAAGTGTAGAAATTATTGTTCCAAAATTAATAAATCACAAGGGATTTCCTATCACATGCAAGTACATGAAATATATTTCTATATAATAGTGTATTTGAATAAAATTAGTTTAATAATATTCATAAATAATGCTAGTAAAGAAACGAGACAGTAGAAACTTTTTGTCGCGAGCACGACAAGGACGCATGTACTACGAAAATAGATTATAAGTACAGATGCGAACGTAGGCCCTAAAGTAAGAATTACCCTGTTGTTGTACAGTTTCCTTTACCTGTTTTTTAATTAATTAATAATATTTGTTGTTTAATTATTTGTGATGTTTTAATATTTGTCATAGACCAGGCAGAAAAGAAATAAATTCGTTTACAATTATTGACTATTGTGTTACTATGGTAATTATTTCTTGGCGATGAAAATGGAGATCTAAAAAGAGCAACTACAGAGTTTCTTGCCGGCTCTTTTCTGTAGAGGTGCATTCCGAACCGGTGGTAGATGGTTAATTTTTTTTTTTTATTGCTCGACTTGTCAAAAGTGCTATAACGAGGAAACTTGATTATATGAGATTTGAATTTAAATGGATAATAAATAAATATGTATTACCCACCTATACATATCGACCCACCCACGACTGCTGCAAAGAATTCGAAATAATGTAATAAACGCGATAAATCCGTTAAAAAGTGTTTAATTTCCTTGTACATATTAACTGTTTCATCAAATTTTGTTTCTTACCTAGTTCCTATCGAAATATCCTTCTGTTCAACAAAATCGTAATCTATGGTTCGACATAACACTTAAAAGTACAATCGTTCCATTATAGCTATCTTTTTTACTCACGTGCTTAGCCCATCTTTTGTACTTTTCATTAATGCTACATGTCAACATTGCGCACTATATCGGTATGTATTTATGGCGGGATCAGATTTGAAGAGTCGGTTAGTATGAAGGTAACATATCTAGTAATATAAAATCATTGCCTTTTAATCTATATTCGAGATTGTCCCCAAAATCCTCAACCTTTTTAGTATGTGGCAGCATAAACTGCTTTAACAAATTACCAGAAGCTGAAGAATAAATCAAATCAACCATCATTCGTCACTACTTGTCTTGTCAGTCAACACTCAACCTGTCATATAGGTAGTAGGTACTACAGTAACCCAACCGTGTAGAATAGGTTTTAGACTTTTGTTTATTTACTTCCTTCTTTGAAATAATTCTAAGGAAATTATGATAAAATGACTGAACTAACAACATTAACTACAATAAAATGCAACCAGCAAGTGGTCCGCGCCGTCCGTTTCAACGTCGACGGAACATACTGCTTAACTTGCGGCGCAGATAAGAAAATAAAGCTGTGGAATCCCTCACGCCAACTATTGCTGAAAACCTACGGAGGACATGCTAATGAGGTCTTGGACGCTGCAGGATCATGTGACAGTAGCCATATAGTATCTTGTAGTGCCGATAAATCTGTGATTCTATGGGATGTAACCACAGGACAACCAATTCGAAGATATCGCGGTCACGCCAGTTCTGTAACATGTGTGAAATTCAACGAAGAATCAACAATGGCGGTATCAGGGTCCATAGACAACACAGTCGCTTTTTGGGACGTGATCAGCCGTAGACAAGAGCCGGTGCAAGTTTTAAAAGATGCCAAAGACACTATAACTTGCTTACAAATTACCAACCATGAAGTTTTGACTACTTCTGTAGATTGCCACATTAGATTGTATGATATTAGGATGGGAAAGCTTGTAACAGATTACATAGGTCACATCATTACATATGGTAGCTTAACTAGGGATGGGCAATGTTATATTTTGAGCTGTGCAGATAATACTGTAAAATTATTTGACAAGGACTCGGGGGAGCTGTTAAACAGTTTCACTGGCCACAAATGTAGTGATTACTTGTTAGAAAATGCTGTAAATGAAAAAGATAGTCATATTATATCTGGGTCGGCTAGTGGGGAAATATTTTATTGGGATTTGATTTCAAGTAAATGCTTAGCTAAGTTGGTTCATACTTTAAATAAACCAGTTGTGTCTCTAAGTCATCATCCAACTGAGAATTGTTTGATATCAGCATGTGAAGATGAGATTAAACTGTGGGGAATTCCAGTGATGGAAGAGTACAAGATGTTTTTTTAATTATCCCTTCACCAATACCATTTTGAAATAAGAACTTGGGTTGCAATTGGGAGTTTTTTTTTCTAAACTCTACATTTAATTTTAGAGGATTAATTATTATACCAGAATCATTTCTGAATACATTCATATCTTCCCAAAACAATGCTCCATTATCATCATTTCAGCCAACAGAAGTCCACTTCTGGGCATTGGCCTTCCCCAAGCATTTCCATAAAGGCCTGTCCTGAACTGCCAGCACCCACTAGATTTCAGTCAACTTAACCAGATCATTGATCCACCTTGTGGGACCCCTATCGGCAATTTAGGGCATAGCCTGCCCAATTTGATGGAAATAGGTCCACTGCCCCATCAAGATTTTGACATTATTTGTAGACAACCACAGAATTTATTACCTTCTTTTTTTTTATTCCCCATATTATGTGTGCTCCATCAAATGGCCCATGGTTGTGGTGACTGAATTTTGTCAACTATGAATGTTTGTATAATAGAAGGGTCACCAACCCTGTACAAAAAGCCAAAGCTGCTTTGCTGTTTAAAACAAGTGTGCTTTGTCATACTCGTAGCCCATTACTCTACAATTATTTATTTATTTTATCGAAACCCGGCTATATGTATATCGCGGTGGCTGATAAAAACTTTTAATTCACGAACACAAAAGACACCCAGTCTTTGATCAAGAGCCTCGGGCAAAGAGTATATAATCACTACGTGCGTCGGGTTTAGAATTATAAACCGGGGACCCGCAACGCGACCCAAAGGCGCATCCAAGCCCTAGACCAATTACTGCAATTAGGCGCTGTAGTGTAAACTCTTTACACGAGCATAGATTAGAGTTTTAGTAGAATTGTCAATGTTACTCTTGTCACATATTTTCTATTTTCTATTACGAAATAATGTAACGTTTTTGTTGATTAAAACCAAATGCTTCCCTATTGGTTTTATCTTATTACAGGCGCCCGCCAGACAATCCAAATCGGTACAAGTTGAAGAACTATGATGCCTGTGGGACTTTTGGGAACGACCTTTTTAATATAATAAAAGATATTGGAACTTTACTTTCACTTGTTTTATTACTTTTATTAGCCACTTACTTCAGTTACAAACTTAGAACTAACTAGAACTAACCTTTTTAAAAACAGTGTTGCCAACCTCTAAAAAATATGTCTTTTCGGAACATCCTCCAAACCAGACAAAGAAAATTAACACTTATTCACTACTAGGTGGCGTTGTGTTAAATTTAGTAGTTACAATTTCTTATCCGCTAACGTGCCCATGGCACAATGGTTGTGCCACCTCATAGTGCCCCGCGATTTTTGACCCCGACTTCTAGCCGCGCCCCCCGGCTCGGATTTCACAAAACCACTAAATAAACATGAATTTGTTATTGTACTACCTACAAGTTTTATGTTTTTTATGTTTATTATGAATAAAGCTATATGATTGAGTGTTTTGTTTAGTATTATTTAACTCCATTTTAGAATTTTTAGAATTATTAAAACAGAATAAAAATAATTATTTTTTTTGATACCCCCTTTTGTTTAAAAAATCATATCTCAAAAATTAAAGCTATATCATATGGTTTTTTTTATTTATTTAAAATGTGTAAATTGTGTATAATATGGAAAAAAATAAAAGATACAATAGTATTATTTATTTAATTAAAAATAAATTGTCATTAAAATTTGGCTGCGCACGCAGTACTGACTTAGTTCCGCTATTTAAGTCATATTTTACATATTTTGCAAATATTTTTAGTAAAACGGCATGTAATTAGTTGAATTATCATATTAATAACATTTAATAGCATTTAGTATTAGAAACAGCCAAAAAAGTATCAAAATATGAACAAAACACAAAATATACAATCATAGCTAACCTCCAAATGTACTAAAATGCATCGGCTCTAAAAACGGGTGAATTTTATGTTTGAAGGTGAAATTATTAAATAAATGTAATAATAGATAACTCACCTTTAAATATGTCCAATATCACTCACTTTAAATCACTATTTCTATATTTAATCGAGTTTTTTCCGTATACGCGCACTCACTTTATCAAAACACGAATGCAACTGAATGTCGGTCATTGACCGAAAAAGTTCGAATCGTTAAAATTTACAATTTTGTTCTATGGAATGTGATTGGTTGGCTTTACCTCGTTCATTATTTAGCATAGAAGCGAGACAAAGAATACAAATGTACCTTTATTAAACAGGGATAGGAAATTTAACTGACAAGAACGAGTCGATGCGCGCGCTTTCGCGCCGAAATCCCGTGGCACAGGGGTTGTGCCACCGGACACTTCGCCGTCCGTTTTCCATGGCACAACCATTGTGCCACGGGCACGTTAGCGGTTATCAATACAATCAGTAATCATTTATTATCAATAACAAAATATTTTCTTAGGTAATAAAAGGAAAAAATATTATAATCTTGTTACACAAAAAATTTACTTCGATACCTCTGGCAGATTCAATTCAATGTTTATAAATTTAAGTTGGAAAATGAACTATACATAAATATCAAATTTACTCGGCATTTTTACCTTTCTACCGCTGCGAGTAGACTGCCCAGATGTGATATTCTGCTCTGATGAAATATTTTCTGTCAGAGAATCAATTTCTGCTGTAGGAGATGCTATATTTTCAGGATCAGGGGGTTTAGAGTCTAATAATGGAAAATTGTTACCTGACTGATCTGCTGTAACCTCAAGTTTGTACAATCTTTGGACTGGTCGAGTTTTGATACCTGTGGAGGTCTTAATTTGTGCGGTTCTCTCTACTCCATCCTTACCTGTAAATAGCTTTTCAACAATACCTAAAGGCCATTTAATTCTTTTCTCATCTGTCTCTATTAACACGACATCGCCGATATTTAAAATGTCCTTCTTTTCTTTACTTTTCTGTACCAACAATGTGAGATATTCAGTTTTAAAACGATGTTTGAATTGGTTTTTAATTGTTTGTAAATACTGTAGTCTTTTATTTAAATTGTTAGTGTCAATTTGATCAAGATCGGTGACATCAGTGTTAGGGATAGGCTGTATAAAATGTGCTGGTGTTAATGGTTCTAAACAATCGCCTTTGTCATGATTTATATATGTAAGTGGGCGTCCATTCATCACCGCTTCGCAATCGCAAAGGACGGTTGTTAACTCGTCATAAGTTAAAAGAGCGCCACCTATAATTTTTCTTAAAAGTTCTTTCATTATTCCTATTAGTCGTTCCCAGTAGCCGCCCCACCAGGCTGCTGTAGGTGCGTTCATCTTCCATGAGATGTGACGTATTGTGGAATGTCTCTGAACCTCCTCCCAATCTAAAGAAGAAAGTAGATTCTTGGTTCCTTGAAAATTAGTTCCATGATCCGACATCATTAAAGAAGTGCGGCCTCGTCTCGCGATGAATCTTCTTAAAGTCATTATAAATGCTTCGGTGGACAAGGATCTTGTCAATTCTAAATGTACGGCACGATAAACAGCGCAGGTATATAATACGATCCAGCATTTCTCTCCACTGCGTAGAAATAGATGGCCGGCGAGGTCAACACCTGTTGTTTGAAATGGTGCTGAACATGTTACTCGTTCTGGGGGTAGAGGAGCGGTCGGCGCCTGTACTGGTTTAGATCGGTAACGGTTACATATTACACAGCGCGATATTACCGTTTTTACTAGACGTCGAACGCCGATGATCCAGAATCTCGCCCGTAGATCTACAATGAGCTGGTTGGTACCTGCATGTTGGAGCTGTTCATGACGTTGTTTCACCATCATTGCCACTATCAGATTTTTGGCTGGGAGCAGAAAAGGTATTTTAGTGATTTCTGGAAATTCTGAAGAAAGGGTAAGTTTAGTTTTAATTCTTAATATTCCTTCTTTATCGTGGAAATGTATTAGTTTACCACAATCTTTCTCTAACTTTTCTTTATTCACACCTTGTATTAATTTAATTATCACTTTTTCTGCTTTTTCAAACTCATTATATGTTAATTCAGATTTTCTTTTATTATTTCTATTTTGCATGTTATATGTAAATCTTAGTATCCATGCTACCATTCTGATTAACTTTGAGTATTTAGAAAAATAAGTTTGTAATCTATTTAATAAACTTTCTTTTGTACATACTTGAGCATTTACTAATGTTTTCTTTGTTTCCAGGTGTACCTGTTGCTCATCGACAACCACTTCAGATTGTGGCCACAAGTCTGATGACTGGTGTAACCAAGCTGGTCCTTTCCACCACTGGCTGTCCAAGAGTGTCTTTGCATTGCAACCTCTGGATGCAATATCTGCCCAATTCTCAGTTCCTGGGATATGATACCATTGTTCAATATTAGTGTTTTGTCTTATTTCTTTAATCCTATTTCCCACAAAATTATTTAATGGTAATTCTTGCTTTATCCATGTCAACACAACACTAGAATCTGTCCAACAATATACAATACAATTTTTAAAATTATTATTTTGTTTTACTTGTATTAATAAACGTGAACCCATTAATGCAGCCAATAATTCTAATCGTGGGATGCTAATCTTCTTAGGTGGTGTAACCCGTGATCGGGCACAGATTAATTGCACTGATACTTTGTAGTCTTTTTCAGCACGGAGTAGTATACCTGCGCCATATCCGTTTTTACTCGCGTCACAAAACAAATGTATAGTTAACTGACATTCTGGTAGTTTATCTGCTGTTAATCTCCTTGGAATTCTGCAGTCATTCAAATAATGTATATATTTATACCATTCTTTAAAATTGTGTAGCAAGTCGGAAGGTAATTCATCATCCCATTGTATTTGTCGCTGCCATGTTTCTTGTACAATTAATTTTGGGGTTAACATGACGGGGGTTGTATAACCAATCGGGTCGAAAACTCTTTGTATAATTGACAATAAAGCTCTTTTCGTGATTTTGCCAAGATCTTTGAATTCAGGTAAGTTTTCTGTATTACAATATAATTTATCTGAGGTTGTATCCCAGTTGAGTCCCAAAATTGATATTACCTCCTTACCTGACTCATTAATTTTCATTGGGGCTGTAACCCACATCCGTAAATTGAACTTGGCCTTTTGCATGATAGCTTTGGATTCTGTAATAAATTTATGTGTCTCTTCTTCCGTGTCTAAACTAGTAATACAATTATCCACATACCAAGAATTTCTTAACAATATTGCAGTTCCTTGCAAGTCTCCTTTTATGTTGTTTAAGTGATGTAAGAGAGTTGCTGACAATAGAAAAGGACTAGATGTTAGACCAAATACCACCCTACAATGTCTATATGTTTTTATATTTTGAAGGCTGTCATTTTCCCACCATAAAAATTTTAAATAATTCCTGTCGTTAGGGGGTAAGCTAATTTGCAAGAATGCCTTCTGTATGTCAGCTGTTATCCCTATAGCTCCTGTTCTAAAACTCGTAAGTAAATTCGGTATTAGAGAAATTAAATTATTACCTTTTTCTAAACAGGAGTTGAGACTCAGTCTATTTTTATCTTTGGCTGATGCATCAAATACCGGTCTCATGGAACAAGTGAGACTGGACTCTTTAATAACAGGTCTATGTGGCAGATAATGACCTGTATCATGTTCTCCATCTATTGGTGGCACCTCTTCTATGATACCTAAATTGTGCCACTCTTGAAAACAATTATGATAATCTTGAAACTTGCCATTAGATATGAGTTTATTTGTAATTGAGGAAAGTCTTAATTTAGCCTTTTCATAATTTGGCAATAAATCTTCATAACCTGTTTTAAAAGGAAGTTTTACTTCATACCTGCCATCTCTGTTGTATTTTATAGTTTCTTGAAAGGATGCTATTATCTCAGCTGATTTTTCTTCCTTTGATTTTGTTTCAGCTGGATCCTGTATACCCATCATCTCCAATGACCAGTAATCTGTTAAATCTAAATTGTCATTATTAGAGATAAATAAAGATGTTGTAGTAAGACTAAAATTTGCACTCACCTGTTTCCCTTGTAATGTCCATCCAAATTTAGTATTTATAGCTACCAACCCGCTTTGTTGAAGTTGCTTTACCTCTCCTGTCAGATAAAAACCTAAATAGTCAGCACCAATTAGTAGCGCTATGTCATTTGAGTGATTATGTTGATCTGTCAGAGATATCTGGTTATTTATCAAAATTTGTTTTAGTACATTATTAGATTTAAATCTAGGAACATTTTTACAAATAATATCTTGACCCAATGCCAATATTTCAGTACTAAAAGAATTATTTAAGCTAGAAATATTCAAATTATATACTTTGTGTGTTTTAGAACTAGTTTCTGTACCGCCAAACAAACTATGTGATAATATCTCCTCATTCACCTCTGGAACTTGTAACTCTTCTATGATTTCTTTTTTAATGTATGATCTTTGTGACCCGCTGTCAAACAGTACTCTGATAGGTAGTTGCTTTCCTTTGTATTCAATTTGAACAACTACTGTTTGCAAAAGTGTTGTGTAATTTGTTGATTTCTGTACAGGAATATCAGATGTTGAGGATGCTGTAGTAGTGGTGATTTCTTTTGTGGTCTCTATTTTCTTATTCTGGGCATTACATATGACAGTTGAATGTCTTTTTCCGCAAATTAGGCATTTTATGTTATAGGCTTTGCATGTCTTAAATGAGTGTCCTTTCTTAAGGCAAATTGAGCATACTTTCTTTTCATACAATATATTCTTTCTTTCTTGTATTGATAATTTATATAGTCTATAGCATTCCAAACTGGTATGGTTGTCTTTGTCGCACCAAATACATGACCTCTTTATATATTCTTTCCTATTAAGTGTTGAGGCTAAGCATTGAGCTGTTGATGATGGTTTGTCTTCCATTTTGAATTCTGGGGTTTCTTGTGAAAATGTGGTACTTGCAATTTTGATTCGCTGGTCACACTCTACTTCTTTTTGTAAAAATATAAGTAAGTTTCCAAGCTCGTCTTCCATTTTATTTTCATGTGTGCCTGCACGCTGCCAAGTTTTTAATACTTCACATGGTAGTGCTGATTCAACCATAGGGAGAATGAATGCTGCATGGTTTTTTGTCACGCCAAGTGTTTCAAGGGCCCGTAAATGAGCACTCACTTTGTCGTATAATGTTGCTAAGTCTAGCTTTTCGCGTTGTAATATTAGTGACAGCAATTCTCGTACATATAATTGTATCAGAAGGTCTTCTCGTGCGTATCTAGATTTTAAATGGTTGACACATTTTATATAATTTTCAGCATTAATTGGGTAGCTTTCCACAAGATTTCGAGCTTCGGTGTTAGGTGTAATGGACTGTAATAGGTAAACAAATTTGTCTTCTGTGTCCATATTAACATTTTCGTGAATTTTTCGAAATTGTCCCCAAAATGGTAACCAATTCTTTATATTACCGTCGAATTTGACTATTTCAATTTTTGGCAATCTCAATTGTAGGTTATGTTTATCTTCTTTAATTTCTGTTTTTATATTTTCTTGTATTGTGGAATTATATTTTTCGATTAGCAGAAGCCATCTTGAATCATATTTTTCTGCTTCGTCAAATTCCTTTTCGATTAATTCTTCGTCATCTTGTAGTAAAATCTTATTTTTAATCTCTTCACTCAGTTTATCGATTCTTTCTTTTATGCTGATGAGTCCTTTGTATGTGGCTTTAAGTTCCATTTCAATATTAGAATTTTTCTCCGCCATTAGTAAACCATCCATTAGATTGGCTTTCTTGGTAAATTGGCCTCGTAGAATCGCTCTGTGTTTTTCCATGTTTCACGGTCGCCACGTTGTGGGACTTTTGGGAACGACCTTTTTAATATAATAAAAGATATTGGAACTTTACTTTCACTTGTTTTATTACTTTTATTAGCCACTTACTTCAGTTACAAACTTAGAACTAACTAGAACTAACCTTTTTAAAAACAGTGTTGCCAACCTCTAAAAAATATGTCTTTTCGGAACAATGCCTCAACAAAACAAAACCTCAATCAAATAGACACATAGAACTAATAAAAAATTCCATTTATTCATCGGGCTTGAAAAACGTTTTTTACATATACGCATGAGGTTAACTAACGGTAAAAATCCCTTAAAGATTTTAAAATGATGGAATGTGTTTTACTAAAAAGAAAGTTATAATTTTAATAATAAGATTAATTAAGTTATTTACTTTTATTTATTTATTACAGAAGAAATTATTATTGACTCTAGACGAGGCGGTATGGTCTACGACCTTAGCCCGCCCATTATAGTTCTGTAGTAGAATCTGTCTCATCTGTGGTTTGTTAATGTTTTGACCTTTTGACAGTTCCGACGGGATACAACAAATTGTACTTGCTTGCGTTGGGTTACGCGCGTTTTCTATACTGTGCATTTTAATACTGTTATCTAATCTAATTATACGTTAGTTTGATGGAATTATAGTAATAAATACATAATATCATGGTTTTCATGTGTTGTTTGTGCAAATGCGTTAGCACTCTTGAACCCAACAGGAGTTTTCATCCGTAAGTAAACAAATGGATATTCATTACCGTGGCCTCTTTATTGATTAATAATTAAAAGCTTATATTCCTGTTTTGTGAAAATATAAACAGTAAAGCTTTGTTTACAACATAAAAACTTTAGTGTTAATGGATTTAATAACTTTTTATGTGTATAGTAGAATGTTGGTTTAAAAAAAATATCATTCCCATAAAGTGACTGGCACCCGTATTAAAGCTTGTACCTAATTTTAAGCACTACTGCATTACTATAATAAAGAACATAAAATTAAACATCATACAGTATTTAAGTGAACCATGTACAGAATAAAATCTGCTCTGAAAATTATATAAATGTTCTAAGTATCCACACATTCATGACAATATTTGTTGTTTATTATTTTAATATAGTCCATAAAGATCACATTTTGTGATCTGTGGGCAGGACTGGTCTGTTAAGTTAAATAAGAAGAAAGAACTCTTTAGTAGAGATTTAACTATTCCACAATAAAAAAAATCATTAAGCAGTGCATATATGACCCACTGTTGAGTTTGGAAAGCTCCAATTACATGAATTGAAATTAGTTATTATTAAAAGTGTGTTTGGTCTTGTCAGACCAACCCGTCTTGCCAGCGTGGCAGGATAGGCTAATTTCCCTCCATGAATTTGGAGGAGGCCCAGTAGTGGGTCATTTATGGGCTGTAAGTGTATTGCAAGCTGTAGTGTGTTTAAATGATTGTTCCACAGTTTCCCGGAGGAACAGACATTAAGAAGTACATGGCTACGGATATCCAAAAGATCTGCAGGGAATTTAGGAAAGAGAACATCCATATGCTCATTGCATTTCCCTAAAAGCAGTTACAGTCTTAATAAAGGAAACCGTGAATTGAAAGATGATGCTGTGCCAACTCTACATCTTACTACACTCTACAACAACCAGAAACTGGGTAAGAATGAGAGGGCAGAAAAATAATTCTAGAAATTAAACTTTGTTACCAATTAACTGTTGAATATATTAGATACATTATTTAGATATTTATATTTTTTATAAGTAAATAAACTTGAATTCTAATAATAAAATTTGGAAAATAATATATCAAATATTATTATCAGTTATTAATTGATAACACAAGGAATATTTAATAAATATTCTTTGTTCTGAAAACACTTCAGACTTTGTTCGTCAGAATAATAATAATTATATATACATAGCAAGATTATTTTTGTTTTATATTAATCCCGTCCGCGTAAATTTATTTACGCTGGCTACCCTAATCAGTAACGTCAGAAATCCCACGCGTCAGTTAATGTCGTTCCAGGTTCACATTTGTCCAATATTTAGCGTAGTACATTCTGCTATTGCTTTCTATTAAACTGCATCAACATTTCTATCTCGCTCTAAACGACTTATCTATTTCTAAAAGTGAGGACTGGAACACGCGACCTAATTTTTTTTCGCCGTCTTCAATTTATTTGCCTGTTTTGTTAGGGAAAGCGAATAAAATTGGATACAAACCTATCGTGAAAAAGAACTTGAAGATAGCTGTGAGCAAATGTGCCCAGTGCAGTCGCAAGTTTCCTTCTACTGCCGCGCTAAAATCTCACATCTTCCGCAACCATGGAACGAGATCGGCGTTCCCGCTAGAAAAGAAGAGATTGACACGAAAAAGTGAGAAAACGATGGAACGAGCTAAGCCTTTGCGAAGATATGGCACTCCATCCAAAAACTTGGTCACGACTGACACGAAAGCAGACCCGAAACCGACTAAAGACGAGAACAAGACTAAATTCGAGTGCCCGAAGTGTTCAAAGAGTTTTAAAGTGTATTTCTCGGCGCTTAAACACATACAGAAGTTTCACTGTGTTGATAAGGACGGGAAGGAAGTGTGAGTATTTTTAATTTTCTGTTTTTCATTTAGAAATTTGGTACCTTGAGGTTGTTGTAGTGAGTATACACCCGGTATGTTTTGGGACGTCTCATAATTAGGTTCCAGCATAAATATAAGAAAACCTTCTGGGACTCGGGAGCTGGAATGTAAAAAATATTTTTATTAAAAAAACATTGATATATTTTGTGAGCTTTTGGCCTGCACTGACAAATAATGGTAGGTTTTAGTATGTAAACCGGTCACTATCACCATCTCATTCTGTTCAGGCTCCCATATACCCCAGCCCTGTCCCCCGGCTAGGGACCTTTAAAAGGTTTCCCAGACTAAAGATAAAAAAAACCTAATGCTTGTTACTGTGTCCTCGAGAGTAAAAGGCTTGGCTATCATGCCCTCTATATTATAGGCACTAATAATGAAAACATCTGCAGTGCTGAGGATGCATTGCCTATTTTAATTTAAATTATTTATTCTAGTTTCTGTTTATTTAGTTCTGAGTATTGAAATTGTCTTTTTTTTTTCTAGTTTCTAACATTATATTATGTGTGATAAGAAAATACATATATTATTTTTAAATTAATGGTCTTAATTTATAAATTAAATCTATATCAGATTATTTTAAACATTTAAGTTTGGGAGATTGGTGACAGATTTCGAATACATAGTGTCACCACCCCATTCCACCCAAAGGAGTGTCATAAGAGTGGAGTAAAGATAAGTACACAGCCTAAAATGTAGCAAGTGTAGGAAAATTTGAAACAAAACCTAATTTCCGTCCTATCATCTGAGGAGGCCCGACATGGCAATGCGTATTTTATGGGCTGAAATGTATGTTCTAGTTCATTTCTTTTCCAGATCACCAACGTCTGAAGACTTGATGAAACCGATAAGTATAGAGCATTGTATTATTTGTGCTAATGATTACCGGTCTACGGACTCACATAACTGCTTGAAGAGTGAAACACCCAAGGATCAGTATCTGTGTCTCGGCTGTGAACAGGTTAGTCTTTTTAATAAGTATATTCACAGTCATCATTTCAGCCAAGAGACGTCCACTGCTGGACAGAGGCCTCCTCCCAAGGAACAATCACTTTCAGGTGACATTAACCAGTTTGTTGGTACACTGTGTAGGAGGCCTACCAGCACTGCGCTTTCCTGAACCTGGTCACCACTCGAGGCCTTCTGCCATTGGACGTATGTCCTGCGAGCTATGTGCCCTGCCCATTGCCATTTAAGTTTGGCAATCCTGTGGGCTACATCGGTAACTCTAGTTCTCCTCCGAGCATAGATGGCCCTCTCCAGCCAGTCTAATAGCTTTGATGTGGGCCACTGCCAGGCACTTCAGGCTGAGCAAACCACACAGGAGGTTTTAAATTGAATATGAGTGTATTTTAGAGACGGGTTCAATGGGGCTGACATAGTCATTATGCAACCAAAAGCCGCAAAAAAAAAACAATTAAAAAATAACAGCCATCATGCAGATTCATATGATTTTATCTTTCAGGTGTTTGAAGGACTGTCATTGTATGAAGTGCATTTGGAAAACCTTCATGGTAGTAAACAGGACAGCTTCTATTTCCAAGATATTACTGGTATGTGAATATGTCTTATTTTGGCGACATGTGTTGCTACCACTCTGCCCATAGATGACCCCCTGCTGAGTGGAGCCTCCTCCAACTATGTGGTGGCCTACTGTCGCGCTTTGACGGCCGAAGGCACAGGGTTTTGTATTGAGTGTTCCTTATGTTGCGGCTAGGTCATCGGCCTTGATATTTCCTTTTGTCGGCGCTTACGACACCGTCGGGATGGAATTGGGTGGTGATACCATGTATTCTTTATTGTAGTGGTTAGATGTGCCGCCTTTGGATCACGGGGTCCAGGGTTCGATTCCAGGGCCGGGCAAGTGTCTTTGTGTAACCCAGAGGCACTTGCCCTGAGCGTGGGTGTCATTTGTATTCGTGAATTTCATGTTTGTAAACTCACCCGCGATACTGGTAATACTTAGTGCAAGGGGTTACGTTTTTAAGGAAAATAAATAGATAGAAAAATAAATAACGAAAATTTAACGTTTTTATAGCAAAATTTTATTATAACATGTATTCTAGTAACATCCAACCAATTAAATATCGTTATTTTATGTTCCTTAATCTATATTTTAAATTACAGAATTCACACCATGGAAACTAGATGTGGAGACCCAAACAAAATCCAAATACATAAAATTAAATGAAAACACTCCGAGACAGATGTATTACTGTACGTACCAACCTGTCACTACAGATAACAAGATCACCACCACACAGCTGTGTCCGTCTTCCCTTGTAGTAAAAAAACTGCCTAAGGGAATACAAGTAACTTACTATGGAGACCACACAAGTCACCCGAGTGAAGAGTACAAGGTACCACTCAAATACTCAGGGAAATGCATCAACCATTATCTAAAAGATGCTGTAGAAATGGAGGCTTTGCAGGAAGATGAGCAAGACTTGTATGTGCAGTTCAAAAAGTTAATGAGCTCCGTAGTGATAGATGCTGCAAAACTTAATATTGCAACATTAAATATACTAAGTGAGAAAGCGTTTGAAATGACAATGATACTGAATGGCTACGATGAGGATGCTGAGCCGTTAGTTCAGAGTAGCAGCATGACGGAGACTCAAGTAGCAAACATATTGACCGAGGATAACAACAAGAAGAAACGGAAACAGGACTTTGATGTGAAGCCTGAGAACAATGAGAATGTGAATAAAGTTAACGGTGAAAGCCCACCAAAGAAAGTGCTAGAAGAAACTCCATCCTCGTTCAACGATTCATACAAGAACTTTGTGTCCAGTGTCACTAAACCTAGTGTGGGTAAGAAGAAGGAGGTTGTTAAGACTAGGATGGGTCAGTTCAAGCCGAGTCCTCCAAAGAAGACTTCAGTTAACACAGAGTCAAACAAAAGTGTTTTGACCGGGAATAAGAAGGATCTTTTCCCAAGGAAGATGGTTAAAAGGAATGCAAAGGATGATAACATATGGAAAGTCAAACCCAATACGGAATATGAGATCATCGAACAGGAAAATGACTACAATATACTTGTGTTGAAGATCTAAATGATGAGTTGTCATTGTGTGTTGGTCTGTTCTGGGTTCATCAATGTCTTCATCAGATATTTAGATTTTCCAGGTACTATGTTTCAGCCCATATATGACCCACTGCTGAGTCGGGCCTCCTCCAATCACACGGAGGGTAATTAGCCTACTGTGCCACGTTGGCCAGATGGGTTGGCACAGGGTTCGTATCAAGTTTTCCTTCTGTTGCGGCCAGGTTATAAGCCTTGCCAGGCTCTTACAGGCTCCTCAGGATGGAATGGGGTGGTGACACTAGGTATTCTAAATCCGTCACCATACGCAAAACTCACTACTACTCAGTCCTTAAATGACTGTCCCCAGACCTTGCTCCGCCATTACATGGAGCCTAATGTGCCATACTGGCCAGACGGGTTGGCACAGGGCTTCATATCAACCAGTCACAGTGGAATGCGTTTACGCGAACTTGTGGCGCCCCAAGCGTGTCGTGTGAGGGTATATAACTGAGGTTTTAGTGGGTAGACGAGTTGCGGAGTCCCACATAACCGTCGGCCCCACCACCTAGGGACGGCGGTATGCATAAAGCTTCCCAGAGAAACCAAAAATGCTTCGTATCAAGTTTGCCTTCAAGCGACCAAAAGCCCCAAAATAACGACGTTTTCCTTCTCATCCGGCTAGGTTATCGGCCTTGTCAATTTCTTTTGTCAACTCTTACAATACCCTCAGGATGGAATGGGGTGGTGACACGATGTATTCTAAATCCGTTACCACACGGATAAGGATCCTTTAAAGGGATCCGTACTTTAATAAAGATATCGCTTCCTGAAATTTTTTGGATAAGGGCAATCAAGATGATTGTAACTCTTAAATGGGATGAAAGGCTTACCACTCTTGGCTTCACAACTCTATGAGGCGCAGGTGAAGTCTAATTACTACTACTGCTACAGTTCACTGTTGGCTAGGACCTCCTCCAGTTAAGTAGAGGGTCATTAACCTACTGTGCCACACTGGTTGCTATGCCAACCATGAACCAGTGTTTCGTATCAAATTTTACCTTCTCGCGGCTAGGTTTTCACCGTATCACTGTATGGTCAGTCATTAAGAAATTTCCCTCCACGTAGTTGGAGGGGGCCCGACTCAGCAGGGGGTCTGTTGTGTTAATAATTGTACTGAGTAACCAATTTTTTTTTTAATAAATGAAATCATTTCTATAGATATTTTAGTGATGAATTTAAGCATGCATCTGCTGTTTCACTTACATGATGATGATTGACATACAAGTGAAAGGGACAAATATACTTCTCATCAGAAAAATCGAAACACTTCCCTTTATTTATATATTATGGTTGTTAAACAAAATACGAAACTAAGAAAACCTAAGACATCATTATGAAAGTTTAATTTGATTTTAGAATATTAATATTAGGATTTGAAAACCTTCTAATGAACGACATTTGACATAATGTATATTCCTAAATATATATTTTTTTCTGATAATCCTAACAAAACATAAACTTGCCTTGCAAGGTGTTTCGATTTTTCTGATGAGTGTATATCAAGATTGCCTTGTAGCATTAAGGTTGAACCTTAGTCTAAGTTATAATTTTAAGTTGGCTATAATTAGTATGTGAATAAAGTGTTAATTTTATAAATTCTAATTAGATTTTTATTATCTTTCTATCAGCCCATAAAAGACCTACAACTTAGTTGGGCCTCCCCCAATATAATGCTCTTCATTTACCAAAACATTTGTGAATTTTTATCAAGCCTTCCTTTTCTCGAGTTCCTTACATGGCTTACGACTCCCCAGGATATAATGGGTTGGTTTTTTCTTATCAATGACATGAACGCCTTTGACCCTAGGCTTGCGTGATAGAAAGCAACGCCAGGGTCTAAGATGGAGCCGACAATTCAAGGAAATGCCGTGTCGGGCACCGGCTCTCACATACACACGGCGAAACTGAGATGTGAAGGTGGTAGCTAGCCGGGCGGACCATTAGATCCCACCACCAAGGGTGCTGGGTTTTGTTGACTTTTACAACGCGTTGTTTCCCAGAGTGCGGTGGGGAAGTTTTATAATCTACTGTGTTGGTTGGTTAAAGAAAACAAAAAATTACTACACCAAATTCTAATATATCAATCAGAATCTTGTCTATTGTATTCAATCTTATTACTTTTAATTTGATGGAAGATTTGTATGAAATCCGAGGTCGGGGCGAGCGCGCCCTTCGTCACCCAAGCCTTCAAAGTCTTCGCCACATCCTCAGTCTTCAAGCTGACTGACAGACTGATGGACTTGTTCAACCTTGACTGATCAAAGAACGGTTTCGTCGACTTGATATTGAAGTCAGTCAAAAGCGGAGGGTTGGGCCCTAATATGTTTTCAATATAATTTTCATCGTAGGTTTTGTTGGTGAAATCTATCCCGTTGGCAGTTATTACTGGCGTAGGAGCGTATTCTGGCACTCGAGTCAGCTGGTCCGGGTTCGCGGTCCAGCCCCGGTCGTTTATCCTCAACAGAGAGTATATATCGCGGCCGTGAAGCTGGGCGGTCTCATATTTTTTGTAGCCAAGACCTGAAAAAAATTTAAGAATATAGTGACTAGCTGACTAAACATCGTCGACTAAAACAGTAATAGATCACGTCTCAACAAATCTTAGAGATAATAATTTTTATTTTGCTATAATAGAATCATCCTTATCTGATCACAAGAACATTTATGTAGAACTTAAACGAGTGAATCCTCCAAAAAAACAGCGTGTACCATATAATTCTATTAATTATAAAAAACTCTACGAATTCGTTGAAACAAGTACATTTATAAATCATACAAATGATTTTTCACATTTAGATCAATTTATTAAATCAGCTGTGGCTGAAAGTACCACAACGAAACACAAAATAATTAACCAACCCCAAAAAGAGTGGATAAACAAGGAAATAATAGACCAAATCAGCGAGAGAAATAAATTGTGGAGTGAACTAAAACATTCAGATGGGAATCATGAACTATCATCTTTATTTAAAACAAATAAAGAAAACCTAGCTCATCTAATAAAGAATACTAAAGACAGATACTTCTATAGCGAATTCTTAAAGTGCGCTGAAAAGCCAAAAAAAATGTGGAAATTAATCAATGTCCTATCTAAAAATACACACGTGAATAGTTGTGGTCCTCCAAATATAAAATGTGCAAGTGGAAAAATAATTACAGATCCTACAAGAGTTTGCGAAGTTTTTAATAACTTTTTTGCTAACATTGGATTTGAATTAGCTAAACAAATTCCTAAACACTCCTCTACTAATGACACATACACCTCATCACGGTGGAAAACATCATAAATTACAGAAATTTTCATTATGTACAGTAAAAGAAGTATCAGATATAATAGATAAACTTAATCCCAATACTAGTACAGGCGTTGACAAAATTAGTGCAAAATCTGTTAAATGTATAAAAGCGCTTATCCTTCAGAACCTTACAGACTGCCTAAATAAGCTACTAAGTATCGGTGACTTTCCTAAAGTTCTTAAAATAGCTAAAGTTACACCTATCCACAAGGCAGGTTCCAAATCAGATCCTGGTAACTACCGTCCCATTTCAGTACTACCGATGCTTTCCAAAATACTTGAAAAAATTATATATAAAAGACTTAATGATTATCTAAGTAAAATATCGTTTCTATATCCTCAGCAGTATGGATTCAGGCCCAAATCGAACACACTTGGTGCAACCCTAGACCTCATATCAACAATTCAAACAAAAATTGACCAAAAACACGTTGTACTTGGAGTATTTATTGACCTTAAAAAGCCATTTGACACGGTTTGTCACAAATTGCTGCTGAGGAAGTTGAATAGTATTGGCGTGACTGGAATTGCATATAAAATGTTTCAATCATATCTATCGGATAGATACCAGATCGTAAAGTTTGGAACCTTCGAAAGTTCTCCCAAACCACTTACATACGGCGTGCCGCAGGGATCCGTCCTTGGGCCTTTATTATTTCTAATATATATTAATAACATTCATGAGGCAGGCTTACGAGGTCAACTAACCCTATTTGCAGATGACACATGTTTATTTTACTTTGGACATAATGTTAACGAAGTTCTAAAACAGGCCCAAGAGGACTTGAATATTTTAGAAAAATGGTTTCAAGTAAATCTTCTTACCGTGAATGCTACCAAAACTTCATACATGGTGTTTAGTGCTAAAAATAAAAAGCTTCACATATGTGAAAACCTAAGTATCAATGGCCAGATTCTGAAAAAATCAAACCATGAAAAATATCTTGGACTAACGCTTGATAGCCAACTTACTTGGAAGGCACATATTCAGCAAATAGGGAAGAAACTTTCCCGCCTAGTGGGTTCATTGCGTGGTATTGTCAAATGTATACCATCAAAGGCAAGACTTATTATATATAATGCCTTAGTAAAACCTCATCTTATTTATCTCATAGAAATTTGGGGTAGTGCTGCTAAAACCAATATAAAACCGTTACAAATATTACAAAATAAATTAATTAAAATTTTATACCATTACAATTACTTGACATCATCCACATTAATATATAAACAATCAAAACAAATGAATATAAAACAGCTACATACGTATCACATTTGCATATTAGTATATAAAATAACTCATAAACTTATTCATTCAAAAATTACTTTCAATAAAAATACTCCGAGATACTCATCTCGGCGACCGAATTATCTTGCCTTACCACGTATAAGAACAAATTATGGCAAAAGTAATTTCACGTATGGAGGAGCACAACTATTTAATAAACTTCCTAAAAGTATTAAAGAAGTGACAACATTGGAAAATTTTAAGAAACAATTATTTCAATATATCTTTGATAACGAATCGCTTGCTGCGTAAAACTTATAACTTGGACCAAGCACCAACTTGTGCACCGAAGATCTTTGTTTGTTCTGTTTGCCGTCAAACTACCCTCAATTGGCGCATTGTAATAATTATATTAAGTAATTGTTCTCATGTAAGTGACAAAATGTCTTTATGAGAAATAAATATCTTTGAACCGAGCTGACCCCGCAAACGCTGTCTGGCCATATAAATATAGCTATTAAACAATAGGGGTTGATCGTAGAGGGGTGAATATTTAGGGTTGTACGTATTTTTGTATACTGTATCACAAAAACAAGAAATTTTGTCTAAAATAAAAAATTTACAACCCCCGTATGGGCTTAACATTTAGGAATAGACGATTTCCGATTCGCAGACCTAACTGATATGCAAAAAATTACAAGAAAAACGGTTCAGCCATCTCGGAGGAGTTTAATTACAAACTCAAAATTAATTTTATTTACGTAGGTTTTATCACAAAACTCTTATAAATCGTCATATTTACAGTTACCATTATCATCATCTGATGATGATTATCATCATCTTACGACCCCTGTCCCACGCCAGGTGGCAGTCTCCATACACACCTATCAGTCGTCATATCTACAGTCACACCTTTCATACACAATTTCTCATGCTTATAATCCATCCATCTCTCTTAATCTTCCACACCCCTTACCGTCCACCCACATGGTAATTTTATTCAATAGAAGATTCAACAATCCTCAAACTCTACTACTAATACTCAGCCCATAGATGGCCTAATACAGAGGGCCTCCTCCCATCACAGGGAGGGTGATTAACCTACTGTGCCACGCTGGCCAGACAGGTTGGCACAGGGTTTCAATTCAAGTTTTCCTTCTCTTGCGGCTAGGATTTCGGCCTTGTCTTGTCGACTACTGGGACACCCTCAGGATGGCATGGGGTGGTGACACTGTGTTTTCTAAATCAGTCACCACTCGGACTACGGACACTAACAACACACTAATAAAAAAAATAACTAATTGTGGCATTTATGCAGTATTTTTGATTTTTGAAGGACATTCATTTTATAATATGTTCTTTGTGGGCGGTATGTTTAATGTCGAGTTGTGTTTAATGTAACTAGATGGCGTCAAGTTGTCCTTCCCAGGGTGTGTATGCGGGGTGGGGGGTGTTAGGTTTTATTTTTCGTTACGGAATTTCTTGATTCGGTCGCCGCGCTCAGAGCTCGGGATAAAAGCTATACAATAGCCTGAAAAATACCTTCAACGCAGGCTTTGAGCAGGCCAGCCATGGTGAATGAGCTGACCAGCATCACTGGCTCTCCCAACGGACATGCCACGTAGAGAACTGAACCTTCCTTCTGGTCGGACACCAGTTGCAAGCTCAGGTACATGAGATCCCCCAAGAATACTGTTTGGACCTGTAAATTACGAATGGTGTATTATTAGTAAACAAAAAAAACAACGGCTTGCGCTCCGGGAGCGCCGGCAGAAGTGAAAAAAAGATGCGGCAACTAAAAAAATTATATTATATTAGCACGATAAACCGCTAACTATACCTTGTTCAAGATAGCATGATCGATTTGACAGACGGGCTAGTGATGGGAAACAGAAAATATCTAGTAGTCCAAAAAATAAAGTTATAAAATACTTGTAACAGTGACAAGTTCGCGTGGGTGTATTATGTGTGAAATTCTTTATTGCACTAGACATATAAAACATTGGGTAGATAAGCGATGGTGGGTCAATATTCATAATAAGTTCCTATTTAATATTACAGGGTTATTTTTTGACCTTCCGCCAAATTTAAATAGGTGGTTCAGACCATGAAAGTAAACAAAAAAGAAAAGAAAATAATAGTTGTAAAAGTGTTCAATTTCAATGCGCTAAAGCCACCGAATTTTATTTCAAAATGAAAATGTTTTTTATTCGAATATTGTCTTAAAAAGTTAAGAAAAAGTGATAAAGAATTTCACACATAATACACCCATACCATTTCGTAACAGTTACAAGTATTTTAAACCGTTATTTTTTGGACTACTAGTTATTATCTGTTTCCCACCACTATTCGCCATTGCAAAGTAAAGGTATGATTCCGAAGTACACTGTACGCAGAAGTGCTACCGCGGCACTACTGGTCCCCATTACCGAGACGTAGTTCGGAATCATACCTTTTTGTGGATCAGAAAAATTGACA
The DNA here is from genome assembly GCA_905475355.2 of Clostera curtula. NCBI lineage: Eukaryota > Metazoa > Arthropoda > Insecta > Lepidoptera > Notodontidae > Clostera > Clostera curtula. Next base: position 9,581,135 of record FR997815.1, on the reverse strand, counting down.
TCTGCCAAATCGATCACGCTATCTTGAATAGGGTATAACCTCACAATGCAAACCAAATAATTGTCAAAATATTTTTTACTAGCGACCCGCCCCGGCTTCGCACGGTTGCAATTATGAATGTATTATACATATAAACCTTCCTCTTGAATCTCTCTAATACTCTCTATCTATTAAAAAAAACCGCATCCAAATCCGTTGCGTAGTTTTAAAGATTTAAGCATACATAGGGACGGACAGACGACAGCGACTTTGTTTTATACTATGTAGTGATTACGTACCATTAACATTGATTTGATGATGATGATAAATTGAATATACTAAACACAGCAACACAACAGCGAAGAGCAGCTGACTGTATCTTTCTCGCTCGGGTAGGTACCTATTTCACCCGATCGAGCCTTTCACCTCGGAACGTGACGGACCAGACTAACTTACTAATACCAACGGAAAAAGATGTGCGCGGTGCCCCAAAAGAAATTTTCACTTATAAAAACAAGTAAAATAAATAACATCTTTGAATTTATGCCCAGCTGTTTAAAACGGTTAGTCAATGTTGCATTGTATGTACGTCAAATCGACATGAACAATTGATAACAACAACAATTATTAGATATCTCAGTAACCCATCGAGAGGCACGTCAGGCGCCGGATGAAATGGCACCCGAACTACGCGGTTGCGGCGGCAGTGGCACTCCTGCCTGGCCGCCCCTCCGCTGCTAGTGGCGGCAGCCCTGGCCTTAACGCCTGGCCGCCCTTCACTGCGGCAGGTCAAGGCTTCCGAGGCAACACTGAGGACAGAGCAGTCCCCTATGCCAAAACCCACCACGAGTCCGTGTGCCGCTCTCCCCGTGGGCCCGCCCGGCATGGCCCCAACGGATCCAAAAGCCACGCAAGCCCCCTCACCACAACAAGGCGGCCCCGCACGGTCGAGGGGGAGCATATCTTACCCCTAGACTTTACCCACCTCAGGCCGCATTCCCCTATTCTTGGCCTTCCTCAGCAATTGTGTGATACGCCCTGGCGCCGCCCTCATGGTAAGCGTGACTGGTTCATCAACGCATCTGTCTAGAAGCCTCATCACATGCCAGGTACGTGGCTGAGTGGCAACCACTGGAAAATCATGGAAATCAATCATCAACCACATTATTTCATGATAACTTCAGCTTGTAGATGACCTACTACTGAGCCGAGATAGAGTAAAATAAGCATGTTGTGTGTGCTATGTCGGGCCTCCTTCATGGGCAGAATTGGTTATGTCTTGTCTTTATTGTTTTTAAAGTTGTTCTACATTATTTATTAAAAAAAAAACAATGGGTTGCACACCAGGAGTGCTGGCAGAAGTGAAAACTTGAACCTTAATGTTGTGCATTTTTTAATATTTTGGAATGGTGAGGGAGTAATTTCGCACGAATTGCTTTATCTATACAAATAAATAAAATTGGAGTGTCTGTTTAGTAAAAAAGCATTTAGTAAAAAGTGGTTATTTTATTATTACATTAAAAAGTGGTTATTTTATTATTACATAATAAAATAACCACTTTTTATTTCAATTAATTTTAATGTTTTTATTAATATTTTTATTTTTTTTATATTTTAATCAATTTAGTAAAAAGTGGTTACATAATAAAATAACCACTTTTTACTATAGCATGACTATTTATATTAAATTTAAAAAAAAATTATATAAACAGTCATGCTATGCTGTGTCAGTCTGCTTTCCCTGCATCTTACGAATTTTCGATCAGGTCACGTGTCCTGGCGCGACATTGACAAAGAAAGTTTTAATTTATACATATTTTAGTAATTCACAAAGTCTTTTCATCATCTAGCTAGACAAGAGCAGTGTAGACAATACTCACATTTTAGTCTCAATTTAGCAACAATATCGTCAACCTCATCAGCAGAAAGTGCCTTTGCCACATGTCTGCTGAGCACCCGAGCAACGCTGGATGACTGCATCGGCAGACGAGCATTCCGCACTGCTTTGGAGACATCCCTCCACTTAACCCCTAGCTCTGGTAACGCTACCACACAGAAAACCTCTAGCGGCATCCTGGATATGATATTTTGGAGTTCTTGCAGTTCTGAAAGCAGTTAAACATAACATCATTACATAGTATAAAACAAAGTCGCTGTCGTCTGTCCGTCCCTATGTATGCTTAAATCTTTAAAACTATGCACCGGATTTTGATACAGTTTTTTTAATAGATAGAGTGATTCAAGAGGAAGGTTTATATGTATAACCCACCCCCGCTTTGCACGGGCGAAGCCGGGGCGGGCCACTAGTAAATTATAAAGTAAAAAACAATATTACTCAAACTAAAAAGGAACTATATTTAAATAGGTTTTATCACAAAACTTTTATAATCATCATATTTAAATGTTATCTAATTGCAATCCATCCATCTCTTTTGATCTCCCACAACCCTTGCATCCACCCACATTCATGCTGAAACTACCACTGGTTCAGACTGCCGCTCTACAGCGAAGAGCCTGTAGTTAAGAGTGAAACTCTGTAGTTTTTTTTTCATATTTAGTCTGTCAGCATAGTAAGAGCAAGTTCGCCAGATGAGAAAAACACGCTACATGTATACGCAAAGAATGAGGACTAAGTCCTTAGTCCTAAGTCTTGTCAGGGCCAATCTAAATACTAAATATACCTGCAAGGCTATACCTAACTTTGTTTTGAAATGGATGTATTAAGTAGGTATATTTGCATTTATTCAAAGCCAAATAACTGAAATGGTAAACTTGACATTGGCTGAACACAAACCGTGAGAGCTACAAGAATAAAAACCGAAATGGTGCCTCGAAGTTATAGCAAGATATTATTAAATTTTAAAATTATTAACTTTTTGTACAAAACGGAAAGCTTATCTTAGCTTATAGAGCAATATTAATCATGAAGCTTGTTTATCAACAAAACACTGAACAAGTTATTGATTGTGGATAAATATTAAAGATGTACAAGTTACAACTCATAATAATAAATAAAGATGTGATCTTACTGTTTTTGGATACCGATTGCATTATTGATATCTATGTAGATTATTCTTTTCGACAGTAACATAAACTCAAATGATGAGAATTGTCTTCTTACACATACGAACCGTATCTCACTAAAATTAAATGCAATAAAATCACTCGGAACGAAACGGTTTCATTTGTTTACATTTTCAAACTGAATAAACGTGAGGTTGGTCAGGTTGGCCCTATTGTCCGTAAACCATAAACAAGAGTATCTTTTTTTCTTCTACTTCATTACTACTGGCAACTACCCAATACCGTATTGGCAGTAAATTTAATGATTATGGAGTTTACTATTTTCTTGATAAATATATATTTTTCAACAGAAAATATAATATAACTTATATTTTATTATTAACCTAGCAGAATAATCAATATATGGCTTTTGTTAAATTATAAGAAAACAAAGAATAATAAGTACACTGTACATACCTGTAGCTGTAAGTTATCCTTAAATAATAAAATAAAATATCTTAATCACCATTGCCCTCTAACCAAACGAATAGTGCCTAATACGTGACATAAATGTATGTTGCCAGGGGGCAGCCCCAGGCCATATTCCTAAAACCGATTTTTTTTTATTCATTTCATGTAATTGTTATTTTTCAACCGGTCATTTTTTTATAGTATTTTTTTTATTAAAACTATTTGTTTTTAAATTATTTATTGCATTACACAAAAAAAAGTTTCAATGACTTTTCACGATAAAGTTAGTATTTTTAGAGATATGATTTTTTAAAGGCTCGAGAAATCGCAAATTTGGGTACTTTTGACCCATGAAAAGTATATTTAAAAAATGAATAAAAGACACATTATATATTTTTTTAAATTCTTTATACATTAGTTAATGACATGCATAGTAGCGATTTAAAAAAAACATTGTTTAAACCTGTTTTTAATTTCGCGTGCTCACACTTATTTTACTGTACGTTTTACTTACTGATAATCAAGAATTAATTGTTTCTGGCGGCTTTGATAATTTGTAAACGTTTAAGTATTGTCTCTGTGGTGACGGATTTAGAATACTTAGTCACTCCATTCCAACCTGAGGGTGTCGTAAGAGCCAACAAAAGGAACTTACAAGGCAGGTCACCTTGCCGCAAGAGGAGGAAAACTTGATACAAACCCTGTACCTATCCGACTGGCCAGCGTGGCACAGTAGGCTAGTTACCATCCATGGTTTTGAAGGAGCCCCGACTCAGTAGTGGGTCATTTATTCATGAAAGAATTTGACAAAATATAAACCGCAAATTTGGTCACAGGTGAGTTATATAAATAGCGAAACGTTTGCCGGGACAACTAGTAAGACATTGTAGAACTGACAATTGCCAGTAGCCCAGAACATATCCACTCATTATTTATAGCGAGAATATTTAATTTACTCTCCTTACTTTTTAAAACGGGTAGAAGCTAGGTCACATTAATTAAAAATGCATAATTTGAACAAATTTGTATTTAATATAATCAATACCAAACAGATTTCAGACAAACAAATATTCCCTTAAATATTTTCCCTCTAAAGCTCTTCGATTTCTGCAATCAAAACTTTTAATCAGCCAGGTCCAAATTTTAATTAAATTGTAATAATAATGGAAGGTATAATCCCCTCCCTCGTCAGAGAAGGGAACCCGCCACGCAGCTTCGCACTCCACTAAACGAGGCAGTTGCGAAGAATACTCCCCCAGTCGGGAGGAGTAAAACCCGTCCGTAGCCCATCAAATAAACTGTTGCTTGTTTTTTTTATTGGATTAAAAGTTTTGGCGGCAACACAAACCGTATTTCCTTCTTCCATCATTATAACTTTGCCAATATGCTTATTTCCCAAGTTCATACATTTAAAACGTTCAAACAAATATCAAAACTCGTGCTATAATTTAATAACACTAACTTATTATCGGCATGTCTTGAAAATTTACAATTTCTTACACAACGAAATTCGATTCCAAAACGCTTCTTCAAAAGTATATTGAGTTTCTTAATATTATCCTAAACTACTATAGAGACAAACAATAGAAAAAAACCTCCCTCATTTAATTAATATGGCAACATCCATACAATTGCAACAAAATAGATCCAATGACACGTTACAGAGATCATTTTCTTTCTAATAATAAAAAAGTACAAGTACAGTGTGCCTGGTGCGAGTCGAAAGCGTTTTTATTGCATGGAGTGTTGCTAATGTAACTATATAGTAAATAGACGGCTTTTTTTTTAACTTCATTTCATTTTTATTTTGTTTAATGGCTTAACATAATAAACATAACTCCGCCAATGTGACATTGTACAGATAAAATGAAAAAGTAATCTAAATATTTTTTAAAACAATAACTCTAAAAATTTCAAAATCATTATAAATATTACTAGATTCAAAATCAAAGAGTCATTGATTATTTCTTATATTACGATTACAAAACAATCAAAGTGCCTAATTTATTGTATTTTTAAAGTAAGACAAATAAATCTTTTCCGTTTCCGATTTGTGACCGTATATTTAGTCAGTGAATCATAATTGACGTTCAGACTCGCATTAGGCTCAAAGTTTTATTCTGCGACGATAAACGGGTTTGACGCCCGTTGGTAGCCCCTATTACACACTATTCCCCATATTTAACAGAAAATTTACGAGAATTACAGACTGTAACGACTATTCAGCGTCTGACAATGTTGTTACAGCAATATTTCTCCAGTGGAAATATCAGCATGACGAATTTGAAGCAACACTAAGTTAACGTTTCCCGTTTTTGCAAAGATATATCTTTTTCCCGGCTGTTGGGGAGACAACCAGGTTATGTGAGAGTAAGGGCATAACCCTACTTCATACCCAGTCGTATCTGACGGCATTTCTCGCAGCGCCCGTTCTGGGGCCGGCCCGAGCTATCATCATTGGGCTATATTCTCCCGAACTTAAATGGTTAAGCGAAAACAAATTATATTTATTTAAATTCTAGGAACAAAATAGTGGCAATCAATTTTAATTACTTTTGACTAGTCACCGTCATAAAATTATAAATAGCACCTCGCCAAACTAAACATTAATTTAATTTCCTCTTTTTCTTATATTGCAACACCCTTAAAGTTAGACTTTTTAAAACGACAACACCGCTCGACAGATCGAAAAATACTTAGAGTTAAAACTTACACGCTAATAAAGAAGAAGCTTTACGCTAAGAACAATATTTATTTTTTAATTAGTAAAATTTTCAATTTTTAGTTAAATAGAATTTTGTACTTGTAAATGCCGTAATATTTTAGTTTCTCTTCATTCTAAATACGAGACATAAGTTTACCTTTATTCATTTATGGTTTTTAAGCTTTTGGTGTGGATATGACTTAGGGTTCAAGGTCTAGGTCCCATTATGTGGACATCTATTTACCCAGCGTTAGGAGCTGTCAGTCCGTGAATATATCTCTGACAAAGCCATTTGAATGGGCCCCTAGTCCTCCAATAATAATGATAGATATACCTAAGCGACTAGTGTTTGGAACTGACACAACAGATTGTTTTCTGCGGAAGATTACATATTTCCATAAAATTTTAATAAATGGTAAAAGTAAACCTATGCTCGCAACATTTCTGCCTAACCTATGATCACAATTCGCCGTTCAATCACAGATATTTCCAATCCTACCGCGATGACAACAGTGCCGGTGTCAAAGGTGCAATTGCCAACATGAGTTCTTCGTCTCTTGCAGTTAGTGGCAATACATATTTCATTTCCGCCAGTTTCAAGTAAGAGTAAATTGTACGGTAATTGAAATATTTAATCATAGATCACAAAATCCACAGCGAATCAGGATGCAACTGTAGATTCATTTTAGGTCTACTATTAGGTCAGTCAGCGCATACAATTTTAATTATACAGACGTAATATTTACCGTTATACGGTTTTATAACATAGCAACCCTTTACACCGACAATGTTTCCCGCCCCCAATTTCCATTGCCATTCACCGAATTCAATATTTCAATAATATTTAAAAAAAAAGAACGTCAAAACTAGCATTTCCATAGACTACGATCAAAACACAGCTTTTTTTATTACAAACACAGCGTACTAATTTTTGAAATGGGAATACAATTAAAAATATAAATATTTTCCTCAGGCGACTTCACCCACTTAGATCTCCAATACCAAATATTATTTTTAAATTCCAATTTCAAACACTAGTTTTCCCGCTAAAACATGTAACCAACCAATAGGTAGCCATTTTGTCAGCGTACAAAATGGCTGCACATTGCAAACAGTTATTTAACACGTAAGAGGAGTTTTCCCGCAAGTAAACGTTAAACTAGTAAGACATCGAGTCAACTGTTCAAAAGTGTTTTTTAAAAGATGTATTTTTATACAAGGTGTCACAAAAATCCTACAGCCACAACGAAAAGATCGATGGTACTGCTGAAATAGATGCTTTGCGCAAAATTTCAGGAACATCATAGCTCGAGAAATGAGCACAGAAAACTCTAGAAACATTACGAAACTCAGATTACTAAACTTTGAGTTAATAATAATGATGGCTAGTTAGTTGGTGCCAGGCCAGTGAAACCCATTTTTTAAAGTAATAACCTGGTTCCCCTGAACCGCGATATGTCAGTCAAACATCAAGATTTTAAACACAGAGCTGGCTACACTATTTCATAGTTAAGGTGTCGTAAGAGTTGTGGTGGTGTGCCTGTGCATGTGTGCACTTAAAGGATAAGTATGTAGTAGTATGTAATAGTTAAGTAAGTCAGTGAATAAACGGTAATCACTCGCAGCGGACGTTTTCATTAGAAATCGCCAACCAACACATGACATGGCGACCCTGCCATGCATTCGCGCGTGCGCGTGAGCACATGTTCGTGATTTAGGGGTTATGTGCGGCATGGCCGAAAACCAAGCCACAAGCGAAGAAAAACTTTAAACGTAACCCTGTGCCAACAACACCTTAGGTTAATTTTCCCGGAGGGGATGGTAGGAGGTCCGATTCAACAGTGAGTTATCTCTGGGCTGAGCAACATTATGAAAAACTCCTCTTACATAAAATCTTGATTATACAGAACGACGAGATGAAATTTTGGTCGTGATAAAAGCGACATGCATCAGTCATAAATACGTGAGCAAAATATATATTTTTCAATACCATTACCTACATTTTTCATACTATCGCATAAATAATATATGCATAAAACGAATTTATGACGACCACAATTTTTACCACATTGTGATTGACTCATAAATCGACGTATTTTAAAAGACAATAATTTTTGTTGACAAGTGTCAAATGGCCGAATCCAGTTCGAGATCAGAAAAAAAAACTGTGTGTTGAAATTATTTTGTGTATATAATTCTTTATCATTCAAAAACTGTTTTTGTTTTTTCTCTCTTTCTTGGGTAATGTTAATAACTCAAACTCAAAAGGAACATCGATTTACCAGTCAGCCTGTATAATACTTTTACCCATCCGCAGCGGCAGTTAGCTCGGTTCGCTTCTCCGTACTAATGTGTGACATTTTTAAGTGTCGCCTGAAAAAGGAATTGAGAATTCAAATATATACATCTAGCTGCTCCACGCGGTTTTACCCGCGAGGAGATGGAATTTATTATTTCGTCAGTTTTTTTTTCTGGTTACTCGAAACCTATTGTTATATTTTGGACAATTCACGCAATATCTTTATAAATTGTAGCCTATGTATTATTCTGATGTGTAGGCTATATTATTGTAAAGTTTCATTAAAATCCACTCAGTAGTTTCCACGAGAAAGAGTAACAAACATCCATCCATCCATACTTACAAACATTTGCGTTTATGATATTAGTAGGAAGTAGGATATTCAGGTGAATAAGTTTTCCTTCTACTGCTGCTAGGTTTTCGTCTTAGTCATTTCCTCTTGTCGGCTCTTACGACACCCTCAGGATGGAATGGGGAAGTGACACTATGTATTCTAAATCCTTCACCACACGGGTAGTATGATTGAGGAGCAGAAATAATACTTACTTGAGCCCTCTCTCCCCCTTAAAACTTAGACTACAGAGTGAGCAATGCATCCAGTCTGGCTTATCTTCTAAACTTGCTGATCTTATCATGTGGTCTTCTGGTCGTTCCTGGTGTTTCACCGGTCTATTGGCCTTCTGGTCTTCGGTTTTACTTCGGTCTATTGAGGCTGAGAACTTTTCTGAGTGCTTATGGTCTTTTCTGTTGGACTTCGATGTTACTCTTTCCGATTGATGAGATTTAGACTTGAGATCTGTGAAGAGATGAATGTATCATTGCAGTTTCACCCGAAAAAGGCCACTACTGGATATAGGCATCCCCAAAAGGAGATCCTTTTGGGGATGCCTTTTGGGGATCTATCCACATCTATCGGCTACAGTCAAACTTAACCAGGTCGTCGGTCCACCATGTTTTTTGACCTGGGGTAAAATCCTTTATGGACAATCCCCGCCAGCGTGGGGATGTGTAGCAGTGGACTGCTACGCCTCTGTGAGGAGACGGAGTCATACCCACTAAACGTCCCCGGGGTGTACCGTCCCGCGCTTGCTGCCCCGTGGGCCCGGACTGTATCTCCGCTGATGCGAGCCCTACCAGCACTGCGCTTTCTGGAACGCGGTCGCCACTTGAGGACTTTTCTGCCCCATCGGGCGTCGGTCCTGCGTGCTGTCAGGATTTCTTTCACTTGCGGCTAGGGTTGCCAGTAGTAACCACACATTTACACATACCTTTGCTCAATATGACAATATGAGGTACACCCATGACATTATCTGGTGATTCGGTCTTTCTGTGCTCAGTGTGAACGGTTTTAGCTTCCTCCACAATACGGCTGAGGGGTAACGCCTCATCACTAGAACCTTCGGAGTCGCTGCGAGCTTTCGGCACCCGTTTTTTTACTCGCTTCCTAAACCTGACGATGGTTAAAAAAGGTGGTGTCAAAAATTATACAGGGTGAATGGTTGCAGTAGCCATTACCGAAACTTATAGCAATATTTTGGGAAGACTATACAATTATTATTTCTTATCAGATATACAAAAGAGCAACCATGGACTTTCTTGCCGGCTCGTCTCTGTGGAATGGCATTCCGAGCTAGTGGTAAAGACTAGTTTAGACTAGCGAATAACTCTTTTTGTCATCATTTGACTATTTGAGCGCTTAGGCGCAAAGGGATGATCATCCAGCCAGATGAGGTGGTACCTGACAGGCGCCGGCGGCACCTATACCACCGATAACTGTAGTCGGGTATTTCTTAACCGTTCTGTGAACTTCACTATAGCGTTATGGTCATTCTTATCTCTCATAAGATTATATTCGAATTTTTATTTTTGTTAAAATCAATTGGCTAATTACCCTACCTGCGATGGGAGGAGGCCCGACTCAGCAGTGGGTGTTTTTTAAGCTAAGTAGTAGTATAACGCGACTAGTTCCTAAACGACTGAGTAACCATGAGGATCGCCTACGCAAAAAGGCTTTAATTCTCGGGCATCCTGCAATTACATGGATGGCAACTAGCCCACTGTGCCACGCTGGCCAGACGGTTTGGCACAGGCTTAATAAATGTTGCACCACGCCGGGACGTCACAGTCGAATGCGTTTACGCGAACTTGTGACGCCCCAAGTGCGCAGTGTGAGGGTATACCGCTGGGGTTTTAGTGGGTAGACGACCCTTGTCGGAGTCCCACATAATCACCGCCTCTCCCCCGGGGGGCGGTGGTATGCATAAAGCATTTCCCAAGCGACATAAAAAAAAGCCTTAATAAATGTTTCCTTCTTTTCCGGCTAGGTTATTGGCCTTGTAATTTCCTTTTCTTCTTTTACGACAGCAAGACGGAATGGGGTGGTGACACTCTGTATTATAAACCCATCACCACACAGACAAAAAAAGACTTCAGCTAAAACTTAAAATTAAAAAAACCACCATACCTTTTTCTCGGTCGCTTGTATATGACAGCAGATTTCTTCGCAGCTGTCTCCTCATTGTTGTTAATATTGATATACTTCTCGCACGTGACTGTGGGCCTGTCAGCCTCTGTGCTACTGCAGAGGGAGTCACTCTTGTCACACGCAAACAGATCCGTCTCATTGCTTAACTCGTTGCTGTCTATCTGATCACTGCAATGAAAACATCAAAAAATATATATTATATTATCTATCTCATTATCAGCCATGTAAAAAATTTTGAATACATGGTGTCGCCACCCTATTCCATTCTATGTTAGAGGGAAAGAAAGTGACTAGTGAGAATGAGGAAGTGGTTATTTTTGGGGAGATAACTTGTTTGTACTAGGGAGGGCTGTGTGCCAATTAATGTGAAGACCATACTGTCTTGAGGGGGTCGTAAGTGACATATCACTTAGCCGCAAGAGAAGGAAACCTTGATACAAAAACTGTCATGCCACACAAGTTGCCAGAGGGTTTGTATCAAGATTTCCTTCTCTTAGGGCTAAGTGCTAAATTACATTCTTTAACTGCTTCTACACCCACAGGATGATATGGGTTGGTGACATTTTCTAATTCAAGCTCGTCACCACATGGACACGGCTTTAGCTTCCTAGGATACTAGAGAATCTTTTTCTTTTTCAATGGCAATCTGCCAGTCTTTGGTCATTTTTGCCAGTGTCACATGATACTGATGTTTAAAAAGTTAAATGATTTTGAATTCTCAATATAGACTAATTGAATAATCTTATAATTAGATCCATGGGGACATCCCGAGGGGGGTCATATGAGCCAACAAAGGGAAATGTCAAGGCCAATAACCTAGCTGTGGGAGAAGGAAAACTTGATGCAAACCCTGTACCAATCTATCTGGCCAGTGTGGCACAGTAGGCAGGAGGCCATGTGACTGGAGGTCTACTCAACAGTGGGTCATCAACAGGCTGAGTAGTAGTAGTAGAATAATTAAATACTAACCTGAAGTTTGATACATCACTGAGTCCCGCAGACTCAGATTTCTTTATTTCAAATGTAATGTTTATCCTTTTGTATATTTCTTCGGTGATATTGCGACATTTCTCGTACTTATTGTGTTCATTAGGTTTAGATAATGGCCATAATTCCTTATTATCACTCACAGTGGACATTGTCGTAAAAATAAGAGTTAATATTAATCCCTACTGGATAATCAATATGGTTTCCTTAATTTTTATCCATTGTAAATGGTTTTCAAGGCGACAATTGAGCAACTTAGCCATACTCGTGGCGGAAAACTAAAATATTCACTTACGAAATACTTGCGCGCTCACTGACGCTTGTTACTCATAAATAAGCAGGTTTGACCACTTTTCTTAGTAGATTCCATCGACGGATGATGCTTGCCCACTACAAATGCTTCCTGGTTGCAATTTTCAATCTCAATTTGTGCTATAACACGAGAAAATTGCATATTCCCAGACAAAGGACACTACATCAACATTTTTACGACACTATAAACCCGTCACACGCGCAGATATTAGCAATTAAATTGCTGCAGACCCTAGATAAGCTACAAGACTAGATGAAATTATAGTACCTAGGTATAACATGTTGTGTTTTGTAACAATAATTAACCAAATTAATAACAAAAATAAAACATTGAATGCCTTCCGGCTTGTTTTTTTTAGATTTTTTGACGTTTTTAATCTAGTGTTGCTGCTTGTTTTATGATTAATTGATCATAATTTAAAATATATTTGGCCATAGACAATTTTTTCCGTGATAGAATGGCATTCCGACTGCTGTGCTTTGCTTTGTTGGCAGAAACAAATAGATGGTTTTTAGTTGCCATACGAACAAGAAGATCAAGAACAGTTTTCCGTAAGGTTGGTATTCCCTGGTGTTCTATTTGTTTTCCCGCCAAACTTAATGTCATCTGTCGCCACTCGCCCATATTTTTGTTTTCTATTTTAGATTACGCCTATTTACTTGGTTTCCTATTAATTTTATCAATTAAGTATGTGTTAAAATAAATATAAATTACAATGCATTAATAGCACGATAATGTACGGCTTTGACCTTAACAATGGCACCGAAGAAAAGTGTTCGCAATAAACATAAAGCTAAGTTAGTAACTGGCGAGAAGTTCCCGTGCGCTTTTTGTCGGCAAACTATCGACGAAGAAGTGTCTTTCGGGAAGCTTTATGAAATAGGCGACATACAGTGTCATTATTTTTGCGTTGTAAGTTCTTTTTCTAACCACTATACTTCTACTACTCATAAATTACCCACCGCTGAGTCAGGCCGGTTTAACAAATGGCCCGCATATGTTTCAGCTATTATCGTCATGTCTTGTGCAAAAGGGAAAGGACGATGATGGACTCTATGGATTCCTCTATGAAGACATCCTGGCTGAAGTGGAGAGAAGCAAGAAGCATGTATGTAAACATTAAAAAAATACATTGCCACAAATAATAGAATAGAAAATTGCTTCACTATCACTACATGGTATAAAACAAAGTCGCTATTGTCTGTCCGTCCCTATGTATGCTTAAATCTTTAAAAGTACACAACGGATTTGGAAGTGGGTTTTTTTAATAGATAGAGTGCTTCTGCAAGAAGGTTTATATGCGTAATACATGTATAATTTACACCCGTGCGAAGCCCGGGCGGGTCTCTAGTTATTGTATAAACTATAGACCAATTATGGTGTTCACATTTGTCAATGGATACATCATTTTTATAACACTACTACCAGGTTGGAATGCGGCACTTGTAAGAAAGCATTCACAAGAATTTATTTTCGAATAAAAAACTATTACATGTTTTTTTATTATCTAGATGTTTCTGTTGTTTGGCCTAAAAACGCGAGTTTGCGATTACAATCCTGCCTTGTACCTTAAATTGGCGATCTAAAAAAAGCAACCACAGTGTTTCTTGCCGGCTCTTCTCTAGTACAAAAATAAAAATGATGAAAATAAAATATATAGGGATCATTTCTAATCTCTTGTATGGAGTCGACGTATTATAGTGCTCTCCCTTCAACAGTTTTTGTTTTCTATATGGTTTCAGTTTTATTTGCGACTTGGCTGGTTTTCGGAACATGTAAAAATTTAAAAGAAATTGGTCTTTTCGTACCACAATATTAAAAACCGCACCAAAAACCATTGAGGAATATAAAAATAAATATTCCGAGTGACTGCATGTAAGCTAACAGTAAACACGCCCTTTTTTGTCCTTCGCATTTGCATACAAAAGTGCAACAGAGAGACCGCTATATTAGCTCGCTAACGTGAACCGAGTATATTTGTAATCTACTGGCTTCTTTTTCAGAAATGTTCGTTTTGCGGGGCCGAGGGTGCAACCCTTGGGTGCTCCATTAGTCAGTGCAAGAAACAGTTCCATCTGCCTTGCGGGAGAGAAAGACAGGCTGTCTCACTCTTCTACGGGAACTACAAGTAAGATTTATTTATGACTCAGCCCAATAATTCTGAACCCACTGCTCGTCGGGCTTCCTCCAATTACATAGAGTGTAATTAGCCCGTGTGGTGACGGATTTAGAATACACAATGTCACCAACCCATACCGTCTTGAGGGTGTCGTAAGAGGCGACTAAAGGAAAGCAAGAGGCAGATTACCTAGCCGAAAGAGAAGGAAACCTTGATACACACTCTGTGCCAACCCGTCTTGCCAGCGTGGCTCAGTAGGCTAATTGCTCTCCATGTAACTGGAGGAGGCCCGACTCAGCGGTGGGGTCATCTATATGAGTAGTAATAGTGTTAATCATCCAACTTGGCTGGGCAGCTGCAAAAGATTTTCTCGTCCACAATACCACAGTGTCTGAAGACAAAAGTCATCCACCAATGTGTGTTGCCAGTGATGACATATGGAACAGAGACGTGGTCGCTCACTATGGGCTCCATCAGAAGGCTCAAAGTCATCCAAAGGGCAATGGAGAGGGCTATGCTCGGAGTTTCCCTGCGAGATCGAATCAGAAATGAGGAGATATGCAGGAAAACGCAGGACCGACGCCCGATGGGGCAGAAAAGTCCTCGAGTGGCGACCGCGTTCCGGAAGGCGCAGTGCTGGTAGGCCTCCCACACGGTGGACCGACGACCTGGTTAAGGTCGCCGGAAAGCAGTGGATGCGGGCGGCCCAGGACCGGCCTTTGTGGAGATCCTTGGGGGAGGCCTATGTCCAGCAGTGGACGTCTTTTGGCTGAAATGATGATGAGTGTTAATCTGCTATGACATGCTACCCGTTTCTTCCAGGTCTTTCTGTCACGCCCATGCGCCGAAACAGAGTATACCACCTGCCATCATGGCTAAAGCAAAGTTGAGGACGGCCGGGAGTAAACGTCGTTCACTACGCGAGAAGATTGAAGGTTCCGGCGTTTCTATTTCTAATGGTAAATATAAGCTAACTTACATTTGAACTCAAAAGGAGCTTTATTTCGTCGTTTTAGTCCATTAATGACCCACTACTGAGTCGGGCCTCCTCCAAATTCATGGAGGGAAATTAGCCAACTATGCCACGCTGGCAAGACGGGTTGGCACAGGGTTTGTATCAAGTTTTCCTTCTCTTGCGGCTAGGTGATCTGCCTCTTGCGTTCCTTTAGTCGCCTCTTACGACACCCTCAGGATGGATTGGGTTGGTGACCTTGCGCATTCTAAATCCGTCACCGCACAGATCTACGCATTTTACTAAATACTTAGAGTTATTTTAATATTACAAACAGTCACTCCAATTGTATGTATTTATTTGTGTGGCTTTGACTTCCAGATAGCGAGGCGGAGTGCGTGTGCGTCATTTGCTACGAGCTGGTCTCTGGCACCCCTGGGCCCGGCGCCTTCTGGCCGCCTTGCTGTGCCAAAGACGCCTGGTTCCACAGACCCTGTCTCGAGGTACTTGGCCTATTGTTTTAATACCAACATTATTCACTACTACCACAATGGGGCTGTCCATTAATCACGTGAGGTTCGAAAGGGGGAGGGAGGGGTTGGGAAAAAAATCACGAAACATCACCAAGGGGTAGGGGGGGTAAAATAAGAGTAAGGTCTAGTGGTCAGATGTGCCGCCTTTGGATCAACGGGTCCCGGGTTCGATTCCGGGGTCGGGCCAGTGTCTTTGTCTAAACCAGAGGCACTGGCTCGGAGTCTGGGTGTCATTTCTATCTATAATATGTATGTATTATTACAAAAAAAAATGTATATAAGTAGTTTATCATCCATCTCGTTACCATAACACTAGCATTAAGTTGCTTAACTTGGGACGAGATGGCGTTGTGTGAAATGTCCAAGGATATTTATTTATTATTTAATTTTTCCTCAAACGCGTAATCTCTGAACCGAATAGCGCCGTGTTTAAGCTTCCTTGTAGGTACAAAAAAATACACGTGATTTTTTTATGGGCATAGTCTTTTGTGGTAGAGCCACGCTGTTCGCAGCATGAATGGGCCGGCTCGACCGGGTAAGTACCACACTCTCGCAGAAGACCGACTTTTGAGTAGTAGCTTTTAGCCACTGCGCTTCGTTCGGTGAGCGAGAGGGCCGTAGGCCCAAAACCCCCCCCCCCCCCCTCCCCTAGGGGGGGCAAAATAAAGGCCGGCAACGCACTTGCAACCCCTCTGGTGTTGTGGGTGTCCATGGGCGGCGGTGATCACTTACCATCAGGTGACCCGCTTGCTCGTTTGCCTGCCTCTTCCATAAAAAAAAAAACCTCACCACGTATCACCAAGGGGGGGAGGGGTTAAAAAAAGTTAAAAAAAAATATCACGTGATTAATGGACAGCCCCTATCTACTATTCAGCCCATAAACGACCCACTGCTGAGTCGGGCCTCTGCCAATTACAAGGAGGGTAATAAACCTACCTTCCTTTTGCCGGCTCTTACGACACCCTCAGGATGGACTGGTGTGGTGACACTATGTATTCTAAATCCGTCACCACACGGAGTACTTTATTGTATAGTTTGTTTAAATATTTTTGTGTTTTTCAGCGAATGGCGTTAAGTGCGGGCGTCCACTACCTGAAATGCCCGCTTTGCAATGACAAAGATATATTCAGAGAGGCTGTTATTAGACAGGGATACTACGTCCCGGATAGGTAAGTGATGTAGATATAAATCTACATCTAATCTAGCAGAGTATATAAATAGTATAAATAATATACAAGCAAGAATTCTTACGGTGAATGTTCCAGGGTAGCCCGGGAAATTCAAATTTTCTTACGTTTTTTGCAATTTGCAGACCAGTGCTAGGTTGTATGATGAGGAAAATTTGATTCGCGGCTGTAAGACGTATGTAGTTACAGAGTTATAATCATCAAACTCATCAATACAACCCTCCAAGCTCATAAAGGTGCAAGAATGACTTTGAGCTTGAAAAAGTTTTTCTTGCACCTTTATGAGGTTGGAGGGTTGTATTGATGATTTTGAGAATTATAATTCTATAACTACATACGTCTTACATCCGCGAATAACATTTTAATCAACATACAACCTAGCACTGACCTGCAATTTGCAAAAAAAACGTAAGAAAATTTGAATTTCCCGGGCTACCCAGGAACATTCACCTTAAGGGAAACTTATATTTCACATAAAATATAAAGTCCCTTATTTTGCACTTCGTAATGGAATGACATTACATTTTTTTCTTCTAACCTTAAATAAGTTCTATCAATTTATTAATCGCAACCATACTCTTTAATAGTAAGCAATAGTTTTGTAGCTACCAACATGCTACATACTTTACACAGTTTACCCGAAAAATCTGAACTAATAACATCAAGAAATATCGCCTACAAATGCGAGATTTGCCAAAAAGTCCTACACCGCGATAGCGAAGTTTATAGAGCAATTTGCACAGTTAAGATTTCCCCGACTACAACTATCGGGGGATAGGCGCCGCGGCCCCCTTCCAGACATACCACCTTCTCTGGCTGGATGATCACCCCTTTGCGCCTAAAGAACTAATAAGGCCGAACACCTAGCCGCAAGAGAAGGAAAACTTGATAAGAAACCCTGTGTCAGCCCGTGGCCAATGTGGCACAGTAGGATGATTACCCTCCATGTAGTTGGAGGAGGCCCGACTCAGTAGTAGGTAATTAATGGGCTAAATAGTGGGACACAATGGACACTTACAAATTGTCAACACATTAATAAAAAATATTCAAAGCAAGAAGGAGCACGACCACTGCTGAGAAGTACCGCCAAAAAACTTTTTTTTTATTACTTTTATTTTTATTGCTTTCTAGTTAGGTAATAGTTTCATATTTATTTCTCCAACAAATTTCATGTAAATACTATTCTCATGGCTTCGTATACATATTTGTTCAGAGACGCGGCGTGGGAGTTGGAGCAGAACGCGTTTTCCGATATGTACGAGAGAGCCGTCGCGTGCGTTGCCGAGAGTTGTCTCTGCGATATGGGGAGGGGTCACGACGCCGACACTGGGTGCGTTTTTCCATCATCATCATAATATCAGCCTATATATTGATTTATTTAACTAAAAAAAAGTTAGGATTGGAGTCCCTAACCGCGGAAGAAGTGAAACTTCCTAACGTGTAAATGAAAAGAGAAATTATATTGTTTCTTTATGACAAACTTTATTAACATTGCTTACAATTCACAATTTTATTGATCGCATCTTTTAATTATCATTTTCGAGTGAAGAAACATCAACATCTATGACTCACTCTTTTTCTCTCTCCTATTTTCTACCTTTGTATATCTTTCTTTCTCTCTCCCTCTTGCGCGTTAAACGTTTAACGCAACCTCGTTGGAAGTCGCATTAGAGGATTCACTTCAAAATGTTCTTCCATAAAAGTTTTTCCGTAAAAGTGGTTAAAAGTGAACTCTTTGTCCAGTCCGTGGGACATCCGGCCGTGTCTGCTGTGCGGAAGTAGCGGCATCCACGCCCACTGCTGGGCCAGCCAAGACCGGGAGACCAGACAGCACTTCGTGTGCCGCACTTGTCAACCAGCTGCCCCTGTCGACCTGGACGCACTGGCTACCAGCATAGAGGCTCGTGAGTATACTTCTCAGACCACAAATCACCCATTGCTGAGTCGGGCTCCCTCCCATAACAGAGAGGGTAATTAGCTTACTTGTGCCCCGCTGGCCAGACGGGTTGGAACAGGGTTATGTAACAAGTTTTGTGACTTGGTCGCTCACTATGGGGTCCATCAGAAGGCTCTAAGTCACCCGAAGAGCAATAGAGAGGGCTATGCTATTCCCTGAGATCGAACCTGAAATAACGACATACGCAGGAGAACCAGAGTTACGGACATAGCCCACCGGATTGCCAAACTTCAGTGGCAGTGGGGACCGTGCCCGATGGGGCAGAAAAGTCCTGGAGTGGCGACCGCATTCCGGAAAGCGCAGTGCTGGTAGGCCTCCCACACGGTGGACCGATGACCTGGTTAAGGTCGCCGGAAAACGATGGATGCGGGCGTCACCACCCGGACATTCCTGTATTCATTTTTATATATTACAGAATCCATTAGATACATTATTTTATTTGGAAACAAATATTTATCGCGTTGTTTGTATACGTAAATATGTGGGAGTACAAACGAGAACACTGCCGACAAACTGTTAAACAGTTTGACAGAAGGTTTTATTTTAATACTCTTGTAATATTTATTAAATAAATAAATATCCTTGGACATTTCACACTACGCCATCGTCACAAGCTAAGCAACTTAATGCTTGTTTTATGGTAACGAGAGGGATGATAAACTATTAAATATTTTTTTTTTGTAAATGCATACATATTATAGTTAGAAAACACCCAGACTCGGAACAAATACTTGTAGGTCGTACAAATATTTTTTCCGTGCGGGAATCGAACCCGCGACATGCTGCGCAGCAGTCGATCGCTCAACCACTGCGCCAACCGAACCAACCAATTGAATGAATGAAGACTTAAAAATAAAAATTCGTTCGCAGTGACCGCGGCCGAGCAGCGCAGAGTCCCCCGTTCGAGGTCCGGTCCCGTCATGCCTTCCCGGATGTCACTCCGACGCACCAAGGGGAATCTGAGCAGGTACACTTCCCCCTACATACCCTCATGTCTTTACGTCGGAGATTCTCATGGATCCCTGCCGTTAGGGACTAGCGGGGCGTTCCCTGTCTGCCCGCTTCGTCATTTCACCCCATAAATGACCCACTACTGAGTCTGGCCTCCTCCAACTTCAATCCTTCGTGGCCTGAAACAATGATGATCATTTATTTATTTCTCTTCAGCATGCCAGGCTCGTCGCGACAACTCGTCGTTGCCAAAAAGGAAATCCTATCTGAAGGTAAGTCCATATATTATATCTTTATTCATATAATTCTAATGTACATGTGTATGTCACTGAACTCATCCTAAACGGCTGGACCGATTTGAATGACTTTTTTGTATGCATTTGGGTGGCACCGAGGATAGTTTAAATTCACAAATCAGCCCGACAGATGGCGCTGCAGTCGGTAAACGAATATCATGCAGGACTACGTCTGCCTGGTAGTGTAATTTGAACTTAACCCCTGCTTTAGGTATAACCTGTATCGGAATGCTGGTCTACAGAGACGAGCCGGCAAGAAACTGTAGTTGCCTTTGTCTTCTAATTATTGAACTTGTGTACAGAATGCACTAAACAACATAGTGAGAGCAAGGCAATGACACGGTTATAATTACATACATTGTTTCAGTTTAAGTATGTAGATAAAATTGAGAAGACGATTATTGGCAAACCCTCTGAGTTTCTTGCCAGTTCTTCTCAGCTGTTGTCGCGATCCGAACTGGTAATATTTATTGATAAAATGTTGACTGTTCCGTGTGGTGACGGATTTAGAATACATTGTGTCACAATACCATTCCATCCTGAGGGTGTCGTATGAGCTGACAAGACAAAAAGCCTAGCCGTACGAGAAGGAAAACTTGATGCGAAATCCTGTGCCAACCTGTCTGGTCTTATTACCCTCCAAATAAATGGAGGAGGCCTGCCAGAAGTGGGTAATATGTTGACTGTTTGTAAGTTACCATTGTGTCCTGTGCAAAAGAAATTGTTTGAGTTTGACGGTCAGCAATCATCATCAGCCCACTCTAGTCC
The DNA here is from genome assembly GCA_905475355.2 of Clostera curtula. NCBI lineage: Eukaryota > Metazoa > Arthropoda > Insecta > Lepidoptera > Notodontidae > Clostera > Clostera curtula. Next base: position 9,560,131 of record FR997815.1, on the reverse strand, counting down.
ACTGCTGGACATAGGCCTCCGCTGAAGAGCGCCATAGCGCCCTGTCTTCAGCTTGACGCATCCAGCTGCTGCCCGCAACCTTTCGCAGATCGTCGCTCCATCTAGCAGAGGGCCGTCCCACACTACGCTTGCCGATTTGCGGTCTCCAAACAAGAACTCGTCGACCCCAGCGGTTGTCGGTTCTTCTACAGATATGACCAGCCCACTGCCACTTCTGTCTGCTGATTCTCAGAGCTATGTCGGTGACTTTGGTTCTGTGTCGTCATCTTTCAGAGAACCTCCAAGCATAGCACGCTGAGCGACTTTAAACTGGTGGACTAGTCTCACTGTTAGTGTCCAAGTCTCGGCGCCGTAGGTCATGACGGGTAGGACGCACTGTTCAAAAACTTTTGTTTTCATGCTGTATATAGTTAATTATCTTTTTCTATTCCACAGCTGCCAATACCAATACTGTGTTGAGTCGTGAAGAACTCAACTTGAAGCCCCCCACTCGCCCTCCCCTGCATAATAATAACTCCAATATACCTGTAGTCCCTCGTTATTCCCCCAAATCGTCCCCCCTCTCTAAAGATACAAAATCACCTTTTAATGACAGTAAATCTGTTGTATTACAATCTCCCACAAAAGAGGGTAATTCTATAAACCCGATAAGATTGTCTTTCGATTTGAAGTCTGAACCGCAATCTCCCATAAACGTGGCAAAATCGATCAAACTGGCAACATCGCCGTTCAACAGTCTTAATTCTCCCCAAAAGGAAATAAATTCACCCTTAAAAGAGGGTAAATCTCCCTTCAAAAATAGCAACATTGATATCCCATCTAACTTATCCCCCAAAACTGCCAGGTCTCCTCTAAAGGAAAATTGCCAACACAAAGCGAATTCTCCCTTTAAAGAAGGCAATTCTATAATTTACTCACCATCCCCAAAGAAGAGAATCTTAGAATCACTGTCTCCGGTGAAAGATTGCACCAACTCACAGTATTTGAAAGAAGATATTAATGAGTTGGACATGAAAAACTCCAAACATATGTTTAAGAAGAAGAATATTATGAGGTAAGATGTTTTATTATTTAACTATCAACGGTTGTATATGTATAACTGTGTGCAACGAATTTAGAATATAGCCTGTTCCATCCTGAGGGTGTCGTAAGAGCTAATTCGTCGACTAAACTAAGTAGCAAGGCAGAAATTATAGCCGCCAGAAAAGGAACACTTCGAAACCCTGTGCCAACGCGTCTGGCCAGTGTGGCACAGTAGGCTCATTACTCTCCATGTAACTGGAGGAGGCCTGACGATGTAGTAAAAAGTATTAGTTTCATCCCATAAATGACCCACTACTGAGTCGGGCCTCCTCCAAATTCATGGAGGGAAATTAGCCTACTGCGCCACGCTGGCAGGACGGATTGGCACAGGGTTTGTATCAAGTTTTCCTTCTCTTGCGGCTAGGTGATCTGCCTTTTGCGAACTTTTAGTCAGTTTTAGTCTTACGACACCCTCAAGATAGTATGGATTGGTGACATTGTGTATTCTAAATCCGTCACCACACGGAAATATATATCTATACAAATAAATAAAATTGGAGTGTCCGTTTGTAATAATAAAATAACCACTTTTAACTAAATGCGTAAATATGTACATAGACCAAAATATATATTTATTCTTGTCTGTCTGTGTTTGTTCCGCCTAATATCTGCAACGGCTGGACCGATTTTGACGAGACTTTCACTGATAGGTAGCTGATGATATAAGGAGTAACGTCAAGAAATCATTGCTTGCAAAATTATTATGTTTAATTTTTTTGATATTTTTGCAGCGATATACTGAACAACTTGTTCGATGGTCTGCTGAAAGAAGACAGCTGCGGGCAGATGTGTAGCAAGCAGAAACAGCCCATCAGGGAGTGGTGCTCGCCAAGGAAGGAGACGGAAGCCGAGGATGTGGAGGTACGTGTCAATCCGGATTTAGACACATAGTGTCACCACCCCATTCCATCCTGAGGGTCGCGTAAGAGATGACAAGGACGATAGTCTAGCCGCTTACTTGATACGCAACCCTGTAGTTTCAGCTCGCACCATGTAATTTGTGTAATTTCACTAATTTTGATTTTCTAATTTTTTAATATGCCACATGTTTATGCGTGTAATTGCTTTCACTAATCTGTCAGACATGTTTGTACCACCATCATTGTAACCCTCTTATTTAAAAGAGCAACCATGGAGTTTCTTGCCGGCTCTTCTCTGTGGAATGGCATGGCGAACCGGTGGTAAAAACTCAATGATAAATTATTCATATATATATATTTTTAATTTTAGATTTAGAGTAATATGTATTTTTTATTTTTTTTACTATTTGAAAGCATTCGTAAGAATTTATTCGAATAAAAAACATTTTGATTTTGTGCCTACCTGTCTGGCACGTGGCACAGGCTAATTACCCTCCCTGTGGTGGGAGGTGGCCCGACACACCAGTGGGTTACGCTGTTTTTTTTTTCAGCCAAGATACATCTACTCTTGGATATAAGCCTCGGATTTCCACGAAAGCTGGTTCTGAGCCGCCCCCAACCATTGTTTTCCAGCGACCTTAACCAGGTCGTCGGTCCACCGTGTGGGAGGCCTACCAGCACTGCGTTTTCTATCACTATATTCTGCGTCAGTCCTGCGAGCTATGTGCCCTGCCCACTGCCACAGTCGGTAACTCTGGTTCTCCTGCGAATCTCCTTATCCATATACCTTATCTTGCTTCTAAATGTGATCTAATGGTGATATTGTCTCAGGCGCAGCAGTCCCCCTCCGTGGTGGGGGAGGTCACCGGCAAAGCCCCCTTCAGTCCCACCTCCGTGGCCCTCCTCGACTCCAGCATCGAGATCTCTGAACACGACACTGGCAGAGTGGATGTCACCATAGAGGACCAGAGAGGCGCGAAGGCTGACAAGGTAGGAAGGGTGGGGTGCTGCCCAATCGCGTTAGGATCGGCACCAGTGGGACCTGGAGCTAGGTTGTGGTGATGCATTTAAAGAACATGGCGTCACCATGCCGACCATGTCATGTCAATGATACGTCTTTCTTATCAAACTAACTACCCGGTCGAGAAGACCTGGCCGAAGAAACTTTAGGCGCAAAGGGATGATCATCCAGCCAGACGAGGTGGTATGTCTGGCTAGGGGTCGCAGCGCCTATCCCAGCGCCAGACTATGCGAATTGCTCTTGAAATTTCGCTATCGGGGTGTAGGACTTTTTGGTAATCCTCGCAGTATGTAGCATGCGGTCGCTACATCATCATCATTTCAGCCAATAGACGTCCACTGCTGGACATGGCCTCCCCCAAGGATCTCCACAAAGGCCAGTCCTTGGCCGCCTCCATCCATGGTTTTCCGGCGACCTTCATGAAGAAACTCAGTGGGCTTCATTGCATGGAGGGTAATTAGCCTACTGTGCCACGCTGGCCAGACGGGTTGGCGTAGGGTTTGTATCAAGTCTTCGTTCTCTTGTCTAGTCCGTGTGGTGGCGGATTTACATTACACAATGTCACTAACACACACTATCCTGAGGTTGTCGTAAGTGACGACTAAAGGAGCTCAAGGGATAGATGACCTAGCCGTATGAGAAGGAAAACGACCCGTCTTGCCAGCGTGGCACAATTAGCTAATTCCCTCCATGAATTTGGAGGAGGCCTGACTCAGTAGTGGGGCATTTATGGGCTGAGACATTTTCGTTCTCTTGTGGTTTACATATAGTAGATTACCCACCTATCTCTTGCGTTTCCTTCGTCGCCTCTAACGACACCCTCGGGATCGTATGGGTAGGTGACGTATGAGCTAAAATTATAGCTTTATCTCGCATTTCAGAATCGCTGCGCGTTGAAATTCAGTCCGAGCAACAAAGAGATATTGAGAGATGAAAATGTCAATATAGACTTGGAAATCTTCAAGAGTCGATACTTGAACGAAGTGTCGCGAGAAACACACGCTGCCAACTCCGGTAACAAGTCCTTAAGAGGGAAACGGAAGCGGGAAGAGAGAATTGTCTTGGAGTATGGGCCCAAGACCCGGGGAAGAGTCAGGAATGACATCAAGGTCAGGATCAAGTGGAGGAAGGAGAGATTGAAGTTGAAGATCACCGAGGGCAGGAGAGAGAGGAGGGTGGCTGGGAGGAAAGGGAGACAAGAGGTCAAAAATTTGGCTGAAGGAAGAAAGACTCGCAGACAAGACAGGAACATGGTCTGCGGGAAGGGGAGGAAAAGGAAATTGAGCGAGACGGAAGCCAAAGACAAGAGCTACACGCAGTACGTACTACAGTATTCCCCGGAAGTGACGTCGAAGATTGTGAAACCGGAGCACGAGGTGCCCGTCAAGAAGCGGGCGTACACGAAGCAGGGGAAGTCGCAGGACAAACTAGTGCAGACATGTTTGGACAGCTTTTTCAAAGTGAAACCCAATTAGTGGTGTCGCCAACCAGTTCCGTGCTGAGCGTGTTGTGGTGTGTTAACCGTGTGGCGACGGATTCAGAATACACAGTGTCACCACCCCATTCCATTCAGAGCGTGTCGTAAGAGGCGACTAAGGAACACAAGAGGCAGAACACCTAAGAGAAGGAAAACTTGATATATGTGCCAACTCGTCTGGCCAGCGTGGCACAGTAGGCTAATTTCTGTTTAACGAGTGCAGGTACCAGGGTCTCAAAACAATGTAAGAGAGATGACGCTTCCCCCCTTGGTGAATACACTGTCACTACCCTATTCCGACTGGAGGCTGTCGTAAGAGGCGACTAAAAGAAGGCGTGATGATTATAACGTATCACCAGGTACCAGGGTTGCAGAACAATGTAGGAGATGCTTCCCTTTTCGTGCAAACAACATGGCCGTAAGAGAAGGAAATCTTGATACTCCGTTCCTTTATCCTCCCGATTGGCCAGGGTGTCACAGTAGGCTAATTACCCTCCATGGGACTGGAGGAGGCTCGACCCAGCAGTGGGTCATATAAAGACGGAGCAGTAGTAGGTGAGACGTGGTCGCTCACTATGGGCTCCATCAGAAGGCTCAAAGTCACCCAGAGGGCAATGGAGAGGGCTATGCTCCGAGTTTCCCTGCGAGGAATCAGAAATGAGGAGATACGCAGGAAAACCAGTGTCACCGACATAGCCCACCGGATTGCCAGGCTCAAGTGGCAGTGGGCAGGGCACATAGCTCGCAGGACCGACGTCCGATGGGGCAGAAAAGTCCTCGAGTGGCGACCGCGTTCCGGAAGGCGCAGTGCTAGTAGGCCTCCCACACGGTGGACCGACGACCTGGTTAAGATCGCCGGAAAGCAGTGGATGCGGGCGGCCCAGGACCGGCCTTTGTGGAAATCCTTGGGGGAGGCCTATGTCCAGCAGTGGACGTCTTTTGGCTGAAATGATGATGAGTAGTAGGCTCTAGTGTAGTATTTCGTCGAATATCACAAATATTTTAATGCTTTGATACAAATACATTTATTTAGTCTCATAGTACTTTATGTATTACGGAAAATTATGATATGCAAATTTTAGTTTGTCAATAAATTTGAAACTTGTATTTTCTTTTTTAAAATACCCCTTTTTTGCTGTTACGTACTAGCGCCGGGGTCTGTGGGACTCCGGGGCGCGAAAATATGGTATTTACCGAATGTTGGGGATCTTTCCGCGCCGCGATGTCCCCAACGGCGGAATATCCATAAGGACTGCTAACGAAAAGGCACGGCAACGCGTGATATACCTCCAGGTTACTCCGGCGACCTTAACGAGGTCGTCGATCTAACCATGCGGGAGGCCCACCAGCACTGCGCTTTAAATAAAACAAGCAAATCAAGATGACCATCGGTTTATTCTGCAAGACATTCCTCATCGAAGAATCCAATTGATTTTGCATCACTCAATGTAATTTCTTTAGATCAGTAAAAATTTTCTTCTCATATTTTAAAGACACGCTAATATATATCAGATCACCATTCCTAGTTTATAGTTCAGCGACAATAGATGGCACCACTATCGACAAGGAATAGAATGACACGGTGACCCCATTCCATCCCGAGGGTGTCGTAAGGAAATGACGAGCCAACCCGTCTTGCCAGTGTGGCATGGGCCGAGTAATACTATTACAGGAGTTTTGATCCGGACATATCTTAGCGTGCCCCGTGGGTTACAAATGCCAAGTGTTTTGTTTTTACAATGAAAAGTTCTCTTATGAATTAACTGCTATTCCCTTACCGACTGTTACAATTGTTTAATATATTATCACAGTGACTGGAGAAATGCTATTCGGTTCAGGAAAGGCAGAATCGCCGTGCAGTCGGTTCATTTTGCTATATTACCATTTCCATGATCACAATCACACTGCCAAGTTGGGCCCGAACTTTGTGGGGGGGGGGATCTAACTACTGTGCCACGCTGGCCAGATGGGCTGGCACAGGTAAACAAATTACACTAGAAATTAAATTATATGGAATAAGATTTGAATTACATGTCTAGCAAGTCTTGTTCCGGTGCCAACTCGTCTGGCCAGCGTGGCACAGTAGGCTAACTTCTCTTTGAAGCTTGAGTGTCTTTACCAGGCTCGCATAACAATGTAGGAGATGACCCTTCCTTATTCGTGCAGACAATTAAGCCGCAAGAGAAGTTAAACTTGGTACAAATCCGGGCCAAATCGTCTGCCCAGCACAGAAGGCTTCCCTCCGTGTAATTGGAGGAGGCCCGCCTCAGCAGTGGGTTATAAGGCGCCGAGATGATTTCGCCGGTAATTAGTTTAGTACAAGGCAGTGCAGTATGGCAAAGTGAACCACTACACTCCTATAGAAACATCCGTATTTGCTTAGACAGGTATAATAGCCGTCAAATAACTCGAGCAACGGCCTTGACTGTAGTACATTTCCGTCTCACTGACGAAGCAGGAACCCACGCGATTGGTTGGAGGCTTGCTCGGACATTCCCCACCACGGCAGATTTCGATCAAGTTATTTGCCGGATACAACAACTTAAGTTTTAAATTTAACTTATAAATTAGTCAGATGTCCGGCCACTTAGACTGAGATCTTTTTTTTTTACATTTTTAGACATTTATTTTGTATTTTTTTTTTGTCATTTGCTAATTACAACTAATGATATTTCGGAAATTAACTAATCTACAATGAAATCGAAATAGAAACGCTGCGTTAAAAAAAGATTATTTAATACATTATTTTTAATTTTTTTTTGCATTTTCTAAACTCCGCAGAGTCAGTCGCTTGGAAATATATTAATATTATGTACTAGTAAATTTAAAATTAATAATTACATTCTCTTACGGGTAATACTTAAATTACAATTTCTTCGGTGGATTTTTGTATTTTTTTTTTCACATTTTTTTCCATTCACTCGTTTTCGTTCGCAGTTCACACAATTCGACTTAAAATTAAGTTGAAGTTAACGCTGGCTGAGCGGGTTCCGTATACAGACAAGACAGACAAACCCCTCAACGCACCGACAAACCTTATTATCTAATAACAAAATTGTGGAATATGTTTTTGGACATTTTCGTTTTTTTATTTCGAGACAAACCCCGTGTCCCACGCGACTGCCGTTAAAGTGGTTTATACATTAGCCTTCTTTCGGACCAAGATCCGTTTGCTTATACCATGCAAACAATGATTGATTGAATTCTGTTTGTGCGAACCCAAAGCAGGACTTAAGCCTTTGGTGGAAGGCGCAAATAGCTGCCAGAAGGGAATCTCGGCCCGAGCGCCCCACTGCCGAGTGGGGGAGGCAGAAACGACGCCAAGAGAACACTACGCCAAGTATAAAAAGACAAAGCTATCGGCTTGAGACTGGGTGCAGCCAACGGCCCTCTAACCATTGGAATGAAACAAAATTGACGGATTTCGTTAGATTTATTCACAAATTCGTATTTAATTAAATGCAATGTCATTTACTGGAATCAACACTGAATCGGACTCCGGCGCAGACCCCTTCCGCAGACCAAATACAAAGAGACACACTTAAGACGGTAAGCGGAAGGCACCGCGTCCAACAAAAGCAATAAAGGAAATGGATCGAATCCGTAAACTTGGTTGCACTCCATTGCCGGACAGAACGATTTAACCCTAGCTTACGACGGCCGCCTCCCCCACTGGCGGGGGGCGACCTCGCCGCACACCCGCCTCGGTCAGAAGCGGCGCCGTGGGGAGCCGTCCAGGTGCTGCTCCTCGATGGTGGGCAGCAGAGAGGTGAGGCGGTCGGTGGGCCGGAGCACCTGTGCAGAGACGAGGGGTGAGTCGAGGCCGGTGGATGACCAGTGGACGACCAGGGCCAGCTAGGGCGGCAGCGCGCGCTTACCTTGAGCGTCCTCTCGGAGAGCCTCCACACGAGCCTCTGCCTCTGGTCCCGCCGGGCCTCGCTGCGCTCGTAGCGGGAGACCACCCAGCGCACGCGGCTGCGCACCGACGCCAGCGACGCGTCACTCATCTGCGAAGGGGTCAGAGTCAGACAGGCCAGGGCTGGCAGGTGCCATGTTGCCAGTGCCAGCCAAGCCAATGGCAATACTTACGTGGCAGTGCGCCTGCAGCTGCCGCGCGAACTCGCACACGAAGTACGCCGCCTCGGGCAGGGCGGAGTTGCTCTCCGCAGCCTCGCGGGTCCACTGCTCCAGCTGCTCCTCTGTGGGCGGGGGGGACGCGGTTAGTACACAGTGTCCACGCCCTGTTTATAGATAGCCTAGCCCCAAGAGAAGGAAAACTCGTAGTGGTGGGGCTGGTGCACGGGTTATCCACTAAAACCTACCACTACCATTCCGGTCTCAACCCAAACCACCTGAAGGAAACTTCATAGACTGCCCACGCGTACGAAGCCGAGCGCAAAAGCTAGTAATTCATCAAGATTTTATGTAAATTGGCGATATATTAATATAAAGGAAGATATAACCTGTATTGCGGGGGCAGATATATATACACACATTTAATTCACGAACACAAAGGACACCCCAGACTCGAAGCAAGTGCCTATAGTTTATACAAAGACACTTGCCCAACCCCGGAATCGATCCCTGACACAAAGGCGGCACATCCAACCCCATGACCTGGTGAATCTTCTCCTGGCGAGAGGAGGTTCTTTCGGCAGCATTTAGACAACTTTTTTTTTAATATGTTTATTCACAAACAATACATTAATTAAATTACATAAACATCGCCAAACTGTTTTACAGTTTGTTGGCGATAGTGGCGCTCCTTTATCTTATGTATACACGTATCTTATGTATTTATTTCTATCTGTATATTATGTTTACACCTAGATCTTATATTTATGTCAGTGGGTACACAATATTACATTTCAGCATCATTTTTGACGGATTATGCTGTAACAACAATGTTATATGTATGTATTTTATATTACTATTTATATGACTCACCCAGCCTGTAGAAGAGAAGCACCAAGGCCAGCTCACTGGGCCTGGCCGTGGCGCAGACTGCGTCGCACGAGACCACTTCCAGCAGCTGGGCCAAGTCGCTCTCCTGGACGCTCAGCTCCTGCGGAGGAACACGTATTTGATTAGCTGGCAATCCCACGGCCAAAACAAAAACATCAATAGTTGCCAACATGTTTATTTATACTTTACTAGCTACGCCGCGCGGGTTTGCCGCGCCGCGCGTGGTGATTGAAAATTGTGATGGAAAATGTAGTTTAGGTGTAGTGTAAAAGACAAAGGTTGACTACTTTAGCTACGAGATGCGGTAAAAGTTTTTATTTTGATATATGGGTCAATTTGTTACTACCAAATGCGCGGTATAAATAAACTATACATGTATTTAAAAAAGAATGTTTAAAATTAGTTTATCATCCATCTCGTTACCATAACACAAGCATTATGTTGCTTAGCTTGGGACGAGATGGATATAAAAGATATATGCTGTCCTGACCTTTTTGTAGGACTATTCACGTATAGTCACTCAACACGGGGGGGGGGGGGTTGTAAGTGTAACTCTAACGGCATTTGCGGCGCAGTCCTGAATAGCTCGCAGATGGCAGATCCTACTTATTTGACACTTGCCGTTATGTTATGGGTAATTAACACTATATCTTTACAAATCATTGATAATGACTATATGATATAATGACTTCACAAATGATATTAGCCTATGTGCTATTCCGATGTGTATATAATTGTAAAGTGTCATCAAAATGCATTGAGTAGATGTCAAAAGTCCTTACGTGATCTCCAGGGAGATGCGCCAGCTGCAGCAGCAGCAGCGGCCGCAGCAGCTTTAGCCAGTGGCAGGCCGTGGCGGCCCTGCTGCCCGGCGCCAGTGCCAGCTTGTCCGCCACCACGCGCGACATGCGCGCCGCATCGCCCGCCGTGCACGCGGACTGCGAGATGGCCACTGAGAGACAGACCAAAATCAGTCCAGTGTACATGGTCTAGTGGTTAGATGTGCCGCCTTTGGATCAACGGGTCCCGGGTTCGATTCCGGGGTCGGGCAAGTGTCTTTGTCTAAACCAGAGGCACTGGCTCGGAGTCTGGGTGTCATTTCTATCTATAATATGTATGTATTTACAAAAAAAAATGTATCTATGTAGTTTATCATCCATCTCGTTACCATAACACAAGCATTAAGTTGCTTAGCTTGGGACGAGATGGCGTTGTGTGAAATGTCCAAGGATATTTAAAAAAAAATTATTTATTTAATAAAGCTGCTAATTCAGTAGGCTCCTAAACCTCTTACTATATTATGCTCTCCTGGTATTCAACCATTATTTAAACCCTTTAATGACCCACTGCTGAGTCAGGCTGGCAAGATGGACTGGCACAAGTTCCCTTACACTTGCAGTAAGGGATGTGTCTCTGCGTTCCTTTAGTCGCCTCTTATGACATCCTCAGGTGGGTTGGTGACATTGTATATTCCAAATCCGTTGCCAAACTGGTTTTGTCTTAATCTCCTACCATTTTATTTTCTCCTGGTATTCTGTAAGGAGCTCTGAATTGAATGAACTATGGTATGGTAATCTTTAATACGCAAGAGGCAAATCATTTAGCCGCAAAAGAAGGAAAAACTTGATACAAACCTTGATACAAACACAGTAGGCTAATTTCCTTCCATGAATTTGGAGGAGGCCCGACTCAGTAGTGGGCTGAAACGTCGACGACGATGGTAATCTTTGTCCTAGTCTCCTACCACCTTATGTTCTCCTGGCATTATCTATAACCCTTCCACGAGTATCCCCCTCTCTATCTACTGATTCAGTCAAATCCTATATCAAAATTGTGCTCTCACCTAGTTCGTCCAAGGAGACGGTCCGTTTGATGTTGTTGTCAGCTGCGTACTGGTCCAAAGCTATATTCATGCAAGACACGGTGATGCAAGGCACGTGACATGGTCTAACCTTCATCTTCGTCAGGAACCTGTTCAGAACAAACAAATGTTTACCTTTATAATCTTTTTATCAAAACATGTTAACCGACTTCAAAATAGAAGGTTAGAATTGATATAACACCGTCTCGCCCTCAATTAAGGGGCCTGGTAGAAATCGCGAAAACATGCTCTAACTCTCCCCCACCATCTCGCTTTTGGGTCAAGATGTTTTTCAGCCAATAAAGCACGCGCCAAATAAAACGTACTAGGCGCGCATACCCGTCGAATAGATTGTTTGGTGATACTAAGTGCTTTAAATCCTTCACCACACGAGACAAACGCGACGGGGCGAGACGTCGCCCTCAAATAATGGGCCTGGTAGAAATCACAGAAACATTGACTAACTTTCCCCCATCACCTTGGTTTTGGGTCAAGATGTTTTTCAGCTACTATAACACACGCCCATTCAAATCCAAAAGATAGTTTGTATACACCAAATTTATTAAAATCCGTCACCACACCGCAAACGCCATCGCACCACCCAATAGGGGGAGCTGAAATAAAATTTAAAGTACCACCTGGCTTTTGGGTCAGGATGTTTTTCAGCTACTATAACACGCACCCATTCTAATCCAAGATATTGTTTGGTGACACCAAGTTTTAGTAAACACCACCACAAATAGGGGGTGCTGAAATAAAATATAAAGTACCAGGCGCGCATACCTGTCGAAGAGGTTGATGGCGTTGATGAGCACGTCGACTGGCAAATCGTACCACACTTTCAGGCATCGCAGCACATGGGCCGCTCCGTCGCGAGCCCCAGTGGTCACCTCACCATTCTGAAAATAAGACTTCTTCAATACCGCTGGCGTCAAACATACGCTGATGGAAAGCCTGTGTACCTTTGTAATATTACACGCAACTACTACTCAGCCCATAAAAGGCCCACTGCCGAGGCCTCCTCTCTTACATGGAGGGCGGTGGTAATAATAGCAGAGCACAAAATCCCATTTTTAACCCCCGACGCAAAAAGAGGGGTGTTATAAGTTTCACGTGTCTGTCTGTCTGTGGCACCGCAGCTCGCGAACGGATGAAGCGATTTCAATAAAGTTTTTTTTGTATGAAAGGTGAGTTACGGGCGAGTGTTCTTAGACATGTTTGATGAAAATCGGGTGAGCCGTTTAAAAGTTATGAGGGGTGAAAGTGGGGAAGAATAACCGAATGTCTGCAAATATAATCGAGTGGGGTCTCAAATGCAACAAAATCTACATTATAATAAGTATGTACCTATAAAAAGTATAAAATAAAAATTAAATTAAAAATTTCAATAAACCCCCGACACAATAACCTTTAAAAAGTAAAAAATAAAAATAAATACTTCGCGTTGGGGGACCAGGGGTCAGGTAATAAATAAGTGGGAGTGGTCCCCCAACGCGAAGTATTTTTTATCCTGAGGGTATGATACGACAAAGGAAATGACAAGGCCGAAAACCTAGCTGCCGGAGAAGGAAAACTTGACTAACCCGTTTGGCCAGCGTGGTACAGTAGCCTCGGTGGTATAAGGGTTAGATGTGCCGCCTTTGGATCAACGGGTCCCGGGTTCAGGCAAGTGTCTTTGTCTCTAAGACATGGCACTTTCTCAGAGTCTGGGTGTCATTTGTGCTCGTGAATTACATGTTTGTAAACTGCCCCCGCGATACTAGTTATAACAAGAGCAGGGGTGTCGTTTTAAAAAAAATGGAATTGGAGCAAACTCGACTCAGCAGTGGGTAATTAATACCTAATAGATGTGATCTTCCAGATTTGACGTTAAAATCGAATCTATGCGGGTTTGGCTTTGGCAGATCTTTGAAGGCTATGGTGATGATGTAAAAAAACTATTTGAATAATATTTTGTGAATGTGTGCGCGATGTCACGTCCACAACCGTGTGACGAAATCACGCACACACAGAAAAGGACACTCGACAACGACGTGATGCCAAAGAATAAATAAATACCAGAAAGTCTATTTCACTTCTGATCTATACACAGCGTCGGCGTTAAACCAAACCGTCTATGTGATGACGGATTTAGAATACACAGTGTCACCACCCCATTCCGTTCCTGAGGGCGTCGTAAGAGCCGACAAAAGACAACCTAAGCGTAAGAGAAGGACTCGATACGAAATCCTGTGCCAACCTAGCGTGGCACAGTAGACTTATTACCCTCCATGTAACTGGAGGAGGCCAGACTCAACAGTGGGTCAGTTATGGGCCGAGAACAATAGTAAATGTGAAATGTATATTAATTTAGATATCTATATATTATCGACTAAGAAATAAACTTCTTGAAACTTTTTTTTTTAACAAAACCTCTGCGCCGGATGTCAGTCACGAACACAAATGACACCCAGACTCTGAGCAAGCGCCTCTGGTTTACACAAATACACTTGCCCGACCCCGGAATCGAACCGGGGTTCCCAGAAGCAGTAAAGACAACAACATCGAATTACGCAACCCTGGAATCATATTTACAATGATTATTACGTAAATAGCTACTAGTCTTCGTGTACTCATTAAAATGGCGAGAGTCAGCCATTTTGTGGAAACAACAATGGCAGTTTAAAGGTGTCTCAAAAATAGTGTCAAGGGGAATTCCAGAGATAGAGCACCGCTTGGGGTACCCGAATCACCCCCATTTATGTCCTGCGATTTTTCATAGATTCGGGTGGGGCACTCTAAGGGGTGCTCTATCTCTGGACTTCCACTTGACACTACTTTCTGGGGACACCCTGTATAAGTGATCCAAAGGCGGCACATAAAACCATAGGCATATTTATTATGTACGTAGTTAGGCACTAAGCTTCATTATCAAATTGTACCTTCTGCATTTATTTACTGACCGAGTGGCATTCACGCATTAGCATCCTGGGAAGGTCGCAACGGCATCGTAAACACAACTTTATACAAGGGGCCTAGATATATATTTTGGTTGTTTGCACGAAATCAATGAAATCACAGAGGAGAATGCAATTTTCGAAGGTTACGCAACATTGAATTTGAATTTTTTTACTGCCTTGTGGGTCTAGGAGTCCGGTTCGATTCCGGAGTGGGGCACAGTGTCTTTGTGTAAACCAGGTGCACTTGCTCCGAGTCTGGGGGTCATTTGTGTTCGTGAATTTCATGTTTGTAAAAAGCCCCCGCGCGATACAGGTTATAAAATATAAAAAAAGCAGGGGTTTATTTTTGTTCAAAAAATACATCTGCGAGAAAAAGTAAACGTGTCTAAAAAATATTAAGTATATTTTTGTTTAACAATATTTTTTAAATTTATTATGGTTCTTCATAGGTTTCATTTCATCACATCGTAAGTACTCGTGTGGCAGATTAGGCTAATTTCCCCCACTTAATAGGGGGCGCCATTCCGCAATGCCCGTGTGGTGACGGATTTAGAATACATGGTGTCACCACCCCATTCCATCCTGAGGGTGTCATAAGAGTCGATAGAAGGAATAGACAAGACCCAAAACCTAGATGCAAGAAGAAAAACTTGATACGAAACCCTGCGCCAACCCGTCTGGCCAGCGTGGCACAGTAGGCTAATTAGTAGGCGGCAGGCCCGTCCCAGGAGTGGGTCATTTATGGGCCGAGATATATTCGGCCCGAGATGGTTTTTAAACAATACCATTGCACAATTATGTGCGACGACGCCGACCTCGCTACAGCGAATCGTTCAGACGATCGTGAATTAAAAAGGCCATACCGAGGGGCACACCTGGCGAGACGGCCTCCGATATACCCTTGTACACATAATTAATAACATATACAGACTTGGAAACGTCGGGAATTAAATCATGTTATTCACACGCGATAAATCCGTAATTTCAATCCTACTATTGATCTATTGCCCCTAGACCATCAAACCAATCTTAACAAATGCTAGTTTAGGCGCAACGCGATCATAATGCAGCCAGACGAGGTGGTATGTCTGGCAGGGGCGCCATCTTCCTATAACTGTAGTCGGGGATTTCTTAACCGTGCCAATTGTTCTGTAAACTTCACTATCGCGGTGTAGGACTTTTTGGTAACTCTCGCATTTTTAGGCGACATTTCTTGATGTTGATAGTTCAGATTTTTCGTGTAAATTGTGTAAAGCATGTTGCAAGCTGGTCGCCTCAGATTCATCAGGCAGGCACAAATTTGGCCTCGAACTTGGGTACCATAAGCTTCACGGACACAAATGACACCTAGTTTCGGAGCAAGTGGTGCTTCTGCTTTATGCCAGCAATACACGTTGGCCGAGCTTAGGCCAACGCGAGCGTAGGCAATTTAATACAAGGCAAGTGCTACTGCCTACACGTTGGGCAAGTGTACCGAAACCAACTAGGCGAGCGACACCGAGCGATGGCCAGACAATGCAAATATACCGTCTATACGTTGGTATTGGCGTTCACTCGGCAATGCTAGGCCAACGTATATTGCTGGCTTTACACAAATACACTTACTTGCCCAACCCCGGAATCGAACCCCCCGGTTCGACGGGTCCCCCCGTTGGATCTTGCCCCTAGACGAACAAGGCAATCTCTTTCTAACCTAACCCCTACCTACGTTAGGTTAGCTTCTCTAAACAAATGCCAGTGAAACGTCAAAAGCACTCACCTCAGATTCATCAGGCAGGCACAATTTGGGTTGGAACTTGGGTTCCATAAGCAGGTACTCGTTGAGCGTGTGGTATAGGTGCTGCGGATCGTCGGACGCGCTCTGCCGCGACGTGGAAGCCGCTGGGGAGCACTGCCCGGCATCCGGGTGCCTCGCGCCCGATCTCTGCATCATCGGGACTATTGGCGCGAGCGGCGGGTGAATCGGCACCTGAAGACCACGTCACAATCAGACACTGCCTTTCAAAAAGGCCAGCTATAGAGATATTTGAGAGGATTTATAATACATAGTGTCACCACCCCATTCCATCCTGAGGGCGTCGTAAGAGCCGACAAAAGGAAATGACATGGCCGAAAACCTAGCAAGAGAAGGAAAACTTGATACGAAACCCTATATCAACCCGTCTGGCCAGCATGGCACAGTATGCTAGTTGCCCTCCAAGTATTTGGAGGAGGCCCGACTCAGCAGTGGGTCATTTATGGGCTTAGTAGTAGTTAGATCTCTAAAGCTCCATCTAGTGGTACAACTGAGAATCGCTTGGCTCGACCAGGTGAAAAGTTCTCACGCTACCGAATTCGTGTATCGACTGCTATAGACTCTCGAATGGCAGCTGGGATCGCATCAACGATGAGGGTAATTTTTAACATGATGGTACATGTAAATATACATTTAAACATAGCACGTTACCAATACATAAAATAAGTTATGTTTGTTTTGTGGGCCCGAATGTGAAACAAGTCCAACCAATTAAGTACCAGTTGGCCCACTGGATGGATCAAATTCCGTTCCCAAAATTGCTGTTCCATCTAAACATCAAAGAAGCATACTACTATTATCGGACAAGTTAACAGATGGCGAGCGTGAATTTCATACCGTAGTCAGTTAGCCAGCTGACACCTGGCAACAAACAAGCCCAGTAAACAGTGGGAAAGATTGAAATCGAACACTCGATTTTACGCGTATATGTTACATTATTTAATTCCCGACGTTTCGAATGCTTTACAGTATTCGTCGTCACGGTAGAGACCAATGGGCTCACTCTCGAACGCGATTCCGATCGATCGGCATTGGGATTGTGACGTTTCGTACTCTTGAGCACACTTGAATGCGACGTTAGCGCTAAATTGTCTCTATATTGTGTGGCCATTGGATGAACTAATCACTATTGGATTCAATCCAATATTCATTTTTTATAGTAATTATTATTGCTATACCGGTTTTCGACTAACGACGGGCATATCTCAAACGCAAACTTCATGTGTAATGACACAATCGCTAGCATATATAAGAGCAATTCCGATTTCAATCCAATGTTGGCAAGAGTATTGTTTTCATGAGTACGGTAATTTGACTGGATTGGTTATGCATTGGATCGGAATTGGCATTGAATTAAAATTGTTATTGGACTCAAGAGACAGTTGTCTTCAAAAGTACAATGAAACAGTGGCTGAGATTATACGGCTCATGAATAGCGAAAGCGTCGACCATTAACGAGATACACATTAGAGTGTACAATGAACCCTATGCATACATTTCAATGGTTAATTTTACCCATCTCTAAGCGTTACGCGCCGGAAACAGCTGACAGATGCGTATAGTTGATCAAAAAAGTAAAAACAGATTTCGTAACCGACCTAACGCTAATGTTAATGCAAAGACTTTTCAGTTTCTACGGCGCAAGTTGATTATGTGGATGTTATAATTTTGACGAGATCGTCTGTCAGCAAAATAGATGAGACGTATTTAAGGCAACTTATAACAAATTATACGGTGACATCATCTGCGTGTAATCAGAACATGCAGGAAATTGAAAAGTACATACTAATATACTAATTTTAGCTCCGATAAACGTCAATAATAAAGTCAGATTTGCCCAATTTACGTGGGTGTACAAATTTTAGTCCGTGTGGTGAAGGATTTAGAATGTAGTGTCATCATCCCATTCCATCCTGCAGGCGTCGTAGGAGGCGACTAGAGAAGGAAATCTTGAAACAAAATCCTGTGCCAACCCATCTGGCCAGTGTGGCGCAGCAGCCTTATTTCCCTCCATGTAATTTGGGCAGACTTGACTCGTCAGTGGGTCTTCTCCTACTACTAACCACTCATAATCGTTGGCATAGTGGTTAGATGTGCCGCCTTTGGATCAACGGGTCCCGGGTTCGATTCCCGGTTCGGGCAAGTGTCTTTGTCTAAACCAGAGGCACTGGCTCGGAGTCTGGGTGTCATTTCTATAATATGTGTTTATTTACAAAAAAAATGTATACATATAAGTAGTTTATCATCCATCTCGTCACCATAACACAAGCATTAAGTTGCTTAGCTTGGGACGAGATGGCGTTGTGTGAAATGTCCAAGGATATTTATATTTATTTATAAATGACCCACTGCTGAATCGGGCCTCCTCTCATCACAGGGAGGTTAATTAGCCTACTGTGCCACGCTGGCCAGATGGATTGGCACAAGGTTTTGTATCGAGTTTTCCTTCCCTTTAGTTTTAAGCCTTGTCATTTCCTTTTGTCGGCTCTTAAGATACGCTCAGGATGGAATAGGGTGATGACACTTTGTATTCTAAATCCGTCATCACACGGAATCGTGGTGAGCTAAATATAATTTACTTTTTTCTTCTGGAAAATCTCTACGCAGAGTATCTTTGTACATTAGTTGTGCAAACGCGTAAATAAACAAATAATTAAACGTCGACGTTTACAATTATTATGGAATTGACTGCAGAATGTGACTTACCAAAGCTTGTTGCAGGAGCAATCAGCGGCTTGTAGTCGTTGTATATGCTCGCACCGATTCCCCCTCGGCTCGTCGACCCGACTCTTTGAGCGACCGGGCGCTGAGGCCCTAGTACCTGACCACAAGAGAGCGCACAATTCAACACACTGCAGCCTGAAGAGGCCACTGAGCGTTGATAGCGAGAGCTTGGAATCGGGAAGACCTGGAGAGCTTTGGGTTTCTGGAGACAGGTGATGGTTTTGTGATGGTAAGGATTTCTTTGTGATATTAAGGATTTGACTAGGACGTCGTCTAGATCGCTTAATTAAAATCTAGGGAAAATAAGAACGGGATATAACTTTGAAATATAAATTAAATAAATGTCGCAAGTTGCCAATTATAATATTATCAATACTTTTAATATTACTAACAAATTATAGAATCGATAATCTCATAAGATAACCTCAAGAATACTGTTACAATGATCTGGTTAAAACCTTTGACTAGATCGAGGGTTGTGAAATTGGAAATAGGAGTTGGGATTGTGGAGATTCGAGAATTGGTAGGTTAGGTTAGCCTTAGGCTACCGGGTACAATGTCTTGTTGAAAGACAATTGCCCAGCTACCGTTGCGCCTCTCAACAAAGTCAGATACAGTACAGGAGTGGTTGAGCACTTCTGTAGGGCGGTACGCTGCGCTCTTCGCGAGACACAGTGACACAAAGAGCAACAAATAAAATATTTTGCACCGGTCGGTCCCTTGACCCTTAGTATACACTGGGCGTAGTACCCTTGATACTATATTTATGTGAACTTGTGACAGTTCCGTCGCAGCCAGCGACAGGGTCTCTTGACAGGGAGCACAGATTAAAGCGTTTCTTTACAATAAAATACCTGTAAAATGAGCACAATGAATAATGCAATCAAAAGCGCGATGATGGTGAAGATCCAGAGCATACGCCAACCAGTGTCTTTCAAATCCTATGTATTATTGCCTGGAAGAGTGGAAGATCACTCTCAGAGAAATTATTATTATGGCATATAGGCTTCGCTCCGGCTACATTCCTCTTGGAAAATTTAAGTATCTCATTAGGCAAATTCACATAAGTGTCAGTATTGTGGGGCACAGTAGCAGACTTATGCCACTTAATAATGGAGTGTACCCGTAGCTAAACTGTAAGAGATGCCATAAAACAGAAACACGTCCTACAAGTTGGAATGTTAAATAGCATTTTCTCGCAACCAATGTCTCCGCCAGCCAAAACATTGTACACCTTATTAATTATTGTGCTAAAGAATAAGTAGCGGATAACTGTATGAGAGTACTATGAGTTTGACATAAACTTTCAAAAATTAAAGACCCCAAACAAATAAAGAATTAAAAAAGATGTCTCTCTATAGCTAATAATCTTCGTTATTACTTTTGTTTGATTCCGTAGACGGATATCTCTTACAAGAGTAATCATTATCATAGACAAAACCGGTTGGTAAAGTAAGTTCCGTATCAGATAACAGATAATCTAAACCCTGTGCTGATAGCAAAACTCAAGACGCATTTGTTTGAACTAGTAATATCTGGCCGGTAAGACTTGAAAAACACTACAGACCAGACTGCAGTTTCTATGAAGTACAATTAGTATAAAAATAATATGATATAGTTTCAGGCGTGTGGTGACAGATTTAGAATACATAGTGTCACCATCCCGTACACAGGACATTGTAAGGACAAAAGGACATGACAAGGCCGATTACTTCGAAAACATGCTACAAAACCCTGTGCCGTCCTGTTTGACTAGCGTGGCACAATCTAATGACCCTCCATGTAACTGGAGGAGACCCGACTCAACAGTGAGTCATTCATGGGCTGAGTAACATTAGCAGTAGCACCCAATATCACGTTACGCCCTCCCTGTACACGAAAGGCACTAAAAGCTAAAGGTGCCAGCTGCCATTACATATAACATATATCATAGTTGCTACGCACTATCAATAACGTAAAGAGCAGATGGCAGCTCTAGCTAAACCGTTAGTCCGGTGACGGTCCTCGCGGACAGACAGCAAAATCAAAATGCATGTATTTTTTATCCCAATAAATATTACACACACATTTAAAAAAATATCTAAATCAATTCATAATTTAGTCTCAACCACCGATCCAGAATGCCATTCCACAGAGAAGAGTCAGAAAGAAAATCCATGGTTGCTCTTTTAAATGAAAGGGAAGCAATTACACACATACATGTAACATAGCCAAACATTTTTTTTAATATGGGGACAGCATAGCATTAATAACGGTGACTTGAGTCAACCATTGACAGAAGAACAGTGTGTGGTGACGCTTTTTAGAATACATCGTGTCAATGCCCCATTCCGTCCTGAGGGTACCGAAAAGCCGGCAAAAAGAAATGACGAGGCCGAAAACGCAGCCGCAAGGCAAGAAACATTTTAAGAAACGAAACCCCGTGCGAGTCCGTCTGGCCGGCGTGGCACAGTAGATTATTTACCCTCCCTGTGATGGGAGGAGGCTCGACTCAATAGCGGGTGATTTATGGACGGAGTAGTAGTAGAACAAGAAGAACATTCTCGACATGATCTGTCACTTACTGCGCGTAAACAATCATAAGTTAATTGTTATCGATAAAGTTGTTTTCCAAAAGCTATAGTATCTACCACTATCAGTACACAAACACGTTTTCCCACATGTGGCGACTCTTAGCGCTATTTTGGACTCTGCACAATAGCGTCCAAAGTACAAAATGGCTTGACTGTGCGACATCATCGATTGCGTAATACCCATGCCTATTTTAGCATACTACGTTCAAAACTTCCGTGATCGCAATTGATAACTAGATTTTATACTATAGCACAGTTGTTGCTAAACATATTAACTTGTGCCCGAGTGCTGACGGATTTAGAATACATACCATCACCACCCCCATCCTGAGGGTGTCGTAAGAGCCGAAAGAAATGCAAAAAAGCATTTTTCTATTCAAACTCAAACTAAAATTTATTTACCGTAGGTTTTATCACAAAACTCTACTAAATAGTCATATTCAAAATTACCAATATCATCTTAAGGCCCATAAGGAGACCTAAGGTCGATCTCCCACAACCCTTGCGTCCACCGACATTCGTGCTGAAACTACCACCGGTTCGGAATTCTGCTCTAGAGAAGAGCCGGCAAGAAACTCTGTAGTTTCTATTCAAATAGTAGTAGTAGGCGTTACAACACATGTCTTAGTACAACATTATGTTACAACCATGGTATTCATTATAAGCCAAACCGAGAGTCAAGGCGACGATTACGTTAGCATCTGTTGCATGACGAAAGTAATGTTTGAGCTGCCAAATTTTTTTATGAGCGTTGTCGCGTTTCCCTAGCTTTGTATCCACAAATAAATAAAAACAGCTTTTACCCACATACACTCATAGTTTATTTTTCAATCAATGTCACTTGTTATTTATGCAGTTAACTGCCAAATCACTGCACGAAAGGAATTTACATGGCTGAAAGCTAGCTTGATGTGTTATTGTAAAGATTACACTAATAGTGTAATCCGATTTAAAATACATAGTGTCACCACCCCATTCTATCCTGAGGGTGTCGTAAGAGCCGACAAAAGGGAATGATAAGGCCGAAAACCGAGCCGCAAGAGAAGGAAAACTTGATACGAAATCCTTTGTGTCAACCCGTCTGGCCAGCGTGGCACAGTAGGCTAATCACCCTCCATGTAACTGGAGGAGGCCCGACTCAGCAGTGTGTCGTTAGTAGTATCATTTTTCCACATGAAAGTTATGTTCATTGTTGGTCTAGGGGTTGTATCACGCGTGGTTCTGCATCGGATCCCACAATGCCGCAACAGGACGCGAGTTGGAGCACCCCGGGGAGGTTTAGTGGGTAGGCCCCCACACTATGGGGGAGAGCCCCACACTCCCCTCGCTGGCCATCCCATTCTATCCTGAGGGTGTCGTAAGAGCCGACAAAAGGGAATGATAAGGCCGAAAACCGAGCCGCAAGAGAAGGAAAACTTGATACGAAATCCTTTGTGTCAACCCGTCTGGCCAGCGTGGCACAGTAGGCTAATCACCCTCCATGTAACTGGAGGAGGCCCGACTCAGCAGTGTGTCGTTAGTAGTATCATTTTTCCACATGAAAGTTATGTTCATTGTTGGTCTAGGGGTTGTATCACGCGTGGTTCTGCATCGGATCCCACAATGCCGCAACAGGACGCGAGTTGGAGCACCCCGGGGAGGTTTAGTGGGTAGGCCCCCACTATGGGGGAGAGCCCCACACTCCCCTCGCTGGCCATCCCCGTGGCCGGCGAGGAAGTCCATAAAGGATTTTACCCCGGGCGATAAAAAAAAAACAAACAACAAAAAAAAGGGTGTTGTATCACGGGCTCCCAGGTTCTTTGTGTAAATCAGAGGCACTTGCTATAAGTCTGAATCGTGTGTTTCATATTTGTAAACTGCTTCCGCGATACAGGTTATACACAGAGCAAGGGATTAGTTTTTTCTTAAAAAAATATACATTTCTATTAACTAGTTTGTCAACAGCAAAAAAAATAGATTGCTTTAAAATACTAAATGCACTTAACGTTTATCGTCCATAACCTCTACTATCAAAAGCCATCACGCATGCGCCATTCGAGTGACGACATACGAAAATCGCTATCACTATTTGTTCAGCAATTTCGGCCGATAAAACATCACGCGTTTACGCAACGCCCACTTTGCCAATGCGTGTCGGAATCAATTTCTAAAATATGTATAGAATACCCCCACCCCATTCCATCCTGAGGGCGTATTAAGAGCCGACAAAGGGAAGTGGTGACAAGGCCGAACTCCTAGCCGCAAGAGAAGGAAAACTTGATACGAAACCCGTCTGGCTACCGTGGCATGTAACTTGGGGGAGGCCCGACTCAGCAGTGGGCAATTTATGGGCTGAAATGGTGGTGGTGGGACGTGGAGGGGGGCCGACTAAACAGTGGGCCGTATACGTTTGTTATTTCCGAGTGAAAACAGTCTATTTACAAAGCGTGCGTTGTATTTGCTACGCCTACCGGGGTCGTTCACCGCTTTCTACGTCGATATGCCTAACATCGATAAAAATATCCCAATATTATTATTGTAAACGCGAAAGTGTGTAAGTATGATTGTTACTCATTCACGGCAAACCTACTAAATGGATTTTGATGAAACCGCACAAAATATTATTGTAACTTACTACGGCTCAGCCCATAAATTACCCACTGCCGAGTCGGGCCTCCTCCCATAACATGGAGGAGAATTAGCCTACTGTGCCACGCTGGCTAGACGTGTTGGCACATGGTTTCGTTTCAAGTTTTCCTTCTCTTGCGGCTAAGTTTTCGGCCTTGTCATTTCCTTTTGTCATTCCCCTCCATTTAATGAGAGGAGGTCAGGCTCAGCATTGTGTCATTTATGGACTGAATAGTAGTAATAGTAATAAGTGAGAACAGACTACTGGTAATAGTAGTAGTTATTATTTCTCGTGCCGTCAGTCGTCACGTCACACGTGTGAATATTAAAAAAAAAGTTACGCCCGCAAATTAAAATCAACGCGAAATATCAAACGGCAAACAGAAACCGTTTTCTCGAACAAAATTATCATAACGACACTTTGAACTACGAAAACATGTCAACAAGGCAAGAACCGTTATGCGATCGCCACAGTAGACAAACTAATAGCAGCACGAGAATAGTAGTTAGCGGTGGCCAATTTTGAGCAATGCGCAAAATTGGGAAAAAATACGCCGTAATCCGTAATGTTTGATGACCTTATCACAAGTGTATGCACTCATATGATGTTTACTATAAACTTTTGTTGAATTCTAGAGGCCCGTCCCGGCTTCGCACGGGCGCGATGTTACTCGCGCTTATTGTAGTACCGCGGGTCCAGAGATTAGCCGGAACAAACAGGCAGATGACAAAGATGTAAAAAATGTTATTTTGGTCTATGTACTGTGTATACACACTAACACATTTAGTAAAAAGTCGTTATTTTATGATTAAAACAGACACTCCAATTTTATTTATTTGTATAGATTAGTATAGACTAGCTGTACCTTGTGCTACGCCACTAACTAAATCAATTTGAAGACACTACACAACTTTTCAATTTAGTTTTTTGTTCTGAACCCTTCCTGCACTCATTCTATCAAGGATATACAGAAAAACATTCATTTTTTCATACTTCAAAAGAAGATAATACTCAGTGTATCACAAACGTTGGTGAAATAAATAAATTAGATCCGCGAACTTTCACATACACAATGTCAACTAACAGACGTAACAGAAAATCTAGTCTTAAGAGGAGGAAAACTTGATACCAACCCTGGGCCAACCCTTCCGACCAATAGGCCAACAACATCCCTACGTAAAATTGTAGGTTTATCTCAGTTCTCTGAGGTACTGCTTCAACTCATACATCTACTGTGTCACACGTGCCAATTCGAATCTTGGGATCTATTTCGGAACAATGAGTCTCTATTAGCGGGAAATTGGAACGTGTATGTACCTACGTATAAATATAAAACATACTTTTGTCGACAAACTGCTTTTTTTATACCACGACAGAATCTGTTCTTAATTTTTTTTTCAACTTTTTTTAAAAAACATGTTTGTTGTTAAATTGGTTTTGCACCAAGACAGAATCTGTGCAAAATTAACGCAGTTTCTATTAACTAGATACTTTTTTTTACTAATAAATTAATTGCATTACATAAGGTATTTAGGAAAACAAAAAGTTTACTCTGATTATATTAGTAATGATATAACTAACGTGTTTAAATGTTTAAAATACTGAACTGTTATCGGTCCTTGATAAGAATGTCATATTTCGATACGAAACCCTACACCAACCCGTCTAGACTAATTACCCTCCTGTTATTGGAGGAGGCCCCACTCGGCTGTGGGTCCAAAGCCGAAGCAATAAAAATAACAAAAAGAAAAATAGCCAAGAGCATGATACACAAAAAACTGTGTTACCCTGATACCCACCATGAATAGAATGTTCACTTAATAAACTAAAATGTTTATATAACTTAAAAATATAGTACTGGTATTAAATAAATGAAGATCGTAAATAGTTGACAGCTCATTGAACCTGCCGCACATTCTCCACAGATATGAGTTTTGCCGATAATTTGATGAGACTAGCGATACGGGAAGTGGATGGTTATAAGAGTTCTGTATGGAACTCGACCCGCCCCGGCTTCGCTCGGGTACAATGATGAACATCTAAATTTATCAGTGTTTCTCTACAATATTATGCATGTATTATACATATTATAAACCTTCCTCTCGAATAACTATCTATTTTAAAAAAAACCGCTTCCAAATTTGTTGCGTAGTTTAACACATTTAAGCATACTTACATAGGGACGGACAGACGACAGTAACTTTGTTTTATACTATGTAGTGATATGTAGGGATAGTGATGCTATACCAGCTATGTCACGTCGAACATGACACTGAGTCTGAAACATATATATCTCAAAAACTTTTTCTGTATAAGCCGACGATGCGTCCACCGACGGTGAACTAACATTTATGAAAATCTGGCTCAACTATGCAAGCTAAACTAAACAAACTTATTTGATCCTATTTATATATGTATAATATGTTATACATATTACTAACTTACTAGTTAGTAATATGTATAATATGTTATACATATTACTAACTTACTAGTTAGTAATATCATCATGATCACCAGCCCACATTAGTCCACTGTTGGACATAGGCCTCCCCTAAAGAGCGCCATAGCGCCCTGTCTTCAGCTTGACGCATCCAGCTGCCTTTCGCAGATCGTCGCTCCATCTAGCAGTTAGTAATATAATGTTGTAAATTTGTGTTTCTCAGTAAGCAAATTATTGTTAAACTCAAGAAAAAAGTCTACGGTTCTAAAATTAAATAATTGGTAATAGTCGTGTTTGTGCCAAAACAGACTGCGATCCAATGGGTGTCACATACTACAACACCCACGGGGTGGGTGGGATGTTTACATTAGCGAATCTACGCTATACATGGTGCTACCAAAGCTCATAGGCCCGGATTCCACCTAAGCAGAGAGGAGAGGAGACGAGAGATGTGTTTTGAATTGTGTATAAAAGGTGTGAATGTAGGTATGACGACTGATAGGTGAGTGTGGAGACTACAACCTAGTGTGGGACAGAGGCCGTAAAATGATAATGGTATTTATAAACATGACTATTTATAAGTTTTGTGATAAAACCTACGTAAATAAAGTTCCGTTTGAGTTTGAATAACCAATCAGGTTTCGTTATTGGTTGAACCATTTAAAAATTCAAATGTTTATCAAACTTAAAGTAGGTCGCATATCCACGAAGTTATTGACTATGCGTGACAATTAAAAAAACATATGGAAACCATAAATTGTAGAGACCAACGCGTCTGTCGTGTTCAAATTTGGATCTTCCATTTTATTTTAGTTGTGTGTGGCATGGTTACCGTAGCGATAAGTGTTTAGACGCTACGATTCCACAAATATACACAGAAAGAAAATATATTTATTCGGCATAAAGGACACAGAATAGAAATCATTATCATTACATAGTATAAAATAAAGTCGCTGCCGTCTGCCCGTCCCTATGTATGCTTAAATCTTTAAAACTACGCAACGGATTTTGAAGCGGTTTCTTTTAATAGACAGAGTTATTCAAGAGGAAGGTTTTTAAGTGTAATACATCCATAATGTTGTAGAAAAACACTGATAAATTTAGAGGTTCACCATTGCACCCGTGCGAAGCCGGGATGGGTCGCTAGTATAAAATAAAGTCGCTGCCGTCTGTCCGTCCCTATGTATGCTTAAATCTTTAAAACTACGCAACGGATTTTGAAGCGGTTTTTTTTTAATAGATAGTGTTTCAAGAGGAAGGTTTACTTGTATAACACATGCACAATTGCACACGGGCGAAGCCGGGCGGGTCGCTAGTTAACAATATCAAAACCAGGTTATTTTTAATATCAAAAAAACATCGAATATCGAAATATCCAATACAGACAACATTTAAAAAAAATTTTGTTTTGATACATGCACCGTGTGTACACATCAAAATGCTCCTAGTAAAAAGCGATTATTTTAATACATATTACAAACAGACACTCCAATTTTGTTTATTTGTAGATATATGTATGTATATCTACAGATTTGACTTGTACGTTATATATAATTTAAGCCGTAAGGTTGAGGCCTCTCGGTTACGTCACCCAAGTACTGTGCCAAGGTGTAGTTATTTTTGAACCCACATACTTCTAACCTTCATGCGGTCCTCTAGTCACATGAATACGTAATACGAGGTTAATCGCTAATGCATATTTAACAACACCTTAAAAACATAAAACTTGCGTTAGGTCAATTAATCAACTACTATTACAACTACAACTCAGGCCACACAAGATCCACTGCCGAAAATTTAAAAAATAATTAGGATTTGGAATACATAATGTCACCACCCCATTCTGTCCTGTGTGTGTCGCAAGGCGCCAAAAACGTAATTGTAAATTGACCAACAACTACTACTATTCTGCCCAAACTTGACCCACTGCAGAGTCGGTACATGGAGGGTAATTAGGATTTGGAATACATAGTGTCACCATCCCATTCCATCCTGAGGATATCGCAAGAGCCGACAAAAGGATGACAAAGCCGATAACCTAGGCACAAGAGAAGGAAAACTTGAAACGAAATCCTTTTTTTTTTTGCCCTGGGTAAAATCCTTTATGGCCTTCCTCGCCGGCCACGGGGCTGGCCAGCGAGGGGAGTGTGGGACTCTCCCCCATCGTGGGGGCCTACCCACTAAACCTCCCCGGGGTGCTCCAACTCGCGTCCTGTTGCGGCATTGTGGGATCTGATGCAGAACCACGCCGTGAAACGAAACCCTGTGCCAGCCCGTGTGGCCTCCATGTAGTTAGAGGCGTCTTGACTCAGTAGCGGGTCATTTACGGGCTTAAAAGTAGTCTACTGTGCCACGCTAGCCGGTCGGCACAAGGCTTTTTTTTTAAATAAAACCAAACCCCTCCACTATCTATAACCTGAATCGCGGGGACAGTTTACAAACATGTAATTCACGAACCCAAATGACACCCAGACTCTGAGCAAGTGTCTACTATTCACACAAAGACAACTGCAGCACAACCCATCTATCTAACCAACGAGGCAGTCAAGGTTTCCCTCTCTTACGACTATGTTATCGGCCTCGTCGTTTCCTTTTGTCTGGACTGGGGCGCTCACACTATGTATTCTAAAACCGTCACCACACGATAAAATTATCAAATAACTAGTGGCCCGCCCCGGCTTCGTACAAAGCGGGGGTGTGTTATACATATAAACCTTCCCCTTAGATCACTATCTATTAAAAAAAAACCGCTTCAAAATCCGTTGCGTAGTTTTAAAGATTTATGCATACATAGGGACGGACAGAAAAATGCGACTTTGTTTTATACTATGTAGTGATGGTGATTTTCAATAGGATGTCATCGATATAGCGTTAGCAACAATTTCCCTTAGCAGACCCAGCAGACGTACCACCCGCTCTATGGTACTGCCTGGGGAAAGACCTTTTACCTACCTCCACCTTCTATAATACCGCGTAATTTACCTCCATTGGAGGAATCGGCAGTGAGTCAAGATGATGATGATCACACGAATTAACATTTTAAAGCTAACTAAACACACGCCAATCCACGTTATATACAGATATGGCAAAAACTCGTCTGCCTTGAATTTTTTGCCACAGCCATCGTGTTCTCTTTTTGAATGCGCGTGTTGTATTTTTTTATCGCGCCTTTTTATTATCTCAGAATAAGGCATAGACATACACTACTGCGGGTTTTGACTTTTTCAAAATGGCGCATATATAGTTTTTTGTCTCGTAAATGTCATCGTCACCGACCCATTCCATCCTGGGGGTGTAAGAGCCGGCAAAAGGAAATGGCAAAGCCGAGAACCTAGCCACTAGAGCTTGAAACGAGAGCTTGTGCCAACCCTTCTGGCCAGCGTGGCACAGTAGGCTGATTACCCTCCATGTAATGGGAGGAGGCCCGACTCAGCAGAGGGTCATAGGTTAAATAAATAAAAATTATTAACAAAATTAAATTATACTTAAGAACTAGGATATGAAGTATTATTTTTCAGTGCCGCCTTTGGATCAACGGGTCCCGGGTTCGATTCCGGGGTCGGGCAAGAGTCTTTGTCTAAACTAGGGATAATGAGTTCTTAGGTTTTCGCGATTATCTCAAGCAATCTCAAGCAAAATACTCATCTGCAAGACCTCTGGACACCGTGAGCGATTTCTGCGTGCACATGGAACGTTATCAATAAAACAAAATTATAGGCGGTAGATTTTAACTGTTTCTTTGTACTTTTGAAGACAACTGTCATCTAGTCTCTCCCGCGACCACGACTGCTGCAAAGCATTCGAAACGTCGGGAATTAAATAATGTAATATACACGCGATAAATCAGTTAAAAAGTGTTTAATTTCAATAAACTAGGGATGTTACGGAGCTCCGTATCCGAAACTATCGGATAATCCGAAATAATTCAATAACCGTAACCGAAACCGTTATAATATTTTTCATATATCCGTATCCGAAATTGCATATCCATAACATCCCTGGTCTAAACCAGAGGGACTTGCTCCGAGTCTGCGTGTCATTTGTGTTCGTGAATTCCATGTATGTAAGCTGCCCCTGCGAAATACCAAGGGCAGGTAGGTTTAAAAAAAAAACAATTTACCGTCATGCAGCGATGATGATAATAACTACGTCAAAGGAAATTACTATTATGCGATAATTTGGCAATAAATCATAATTTGTTTCTCAATACCATACACGAATTATACGAAACGGGCGACCTTCAATTAGTTCGCAAAATATCACTATTTGCCCAGCCGTTTCGGCGTATAACTGCGTAGATAATAGACAAAGATAACCGTTCTTTTTACAATCGGATGTAAAACGACGCCATTAAAATATTCTTCTAGATGTTTCCCATACCATTACTACTCAGCCCATAGTTGACCCACTGTTGGGTCGGGCCTCCTCATGTCACATGGAGTGTAATCAGCCTACTGTGCCACACTAGCCAGACGGGTTGGCACAGGGTTTCGTAACAATCCACTATGAGGCGGGCCGAGGCCCCCAGGGTCACGGAGCATGCTCTCTGCAATGGGAGTGAATCCCGTGACCCTGGCTTGGGCAGTCAAGGATCGCCGTCGGTTTTAGTGGGTAGGTCGGGGCGCAATTTACCATCTCTACGCGCCCCGGAGTCCCACATACCCCGGCCATTTCCCAACGGCCGGGTACATGAGGAAATCCGACATAAAAAAAAAAAAAAAAAAAAAAAAGGGTTTCGTAACAAGTTTTCCGTCTCTTACGGCTAGGTTTTCGGCCCTTGACTGGTTGATAGATTGAACTTAATAACTACGCGAGCGGATCCTCGGGCAATAGCATTATCAAACGAACACGCAGAGTTAAGTAAGATTACGCCCAAAACATTATCATGTTCCCATTTTAAGTAGGTCACACAGATTAGTCTGATATTATTCGATATAAAATGGTGTTACAATGTTATGAGCTATATCTCCAAGCAACGTCATAACCGGATGTCGGATGGTCAACCTTCATGTTATAACAATGTACTTCCTGCATTTTTTTTTAAAAAAGGACTGAAGCCCTGTCACTACACCCTGTACTTTTCAGGCCATAAATTACCCACTGCCGTGTCGGGCCTCCAACTACATGGAGGCTAATTACCCTTTACATCACAATCACCTTACATACTTGTGCCGAGGTAGCACTTCTGCGTGCAGCGTACTTCGGAATCATACCTCTACTTTGCAATGGCAAATAGTGGTGGTAAACAGATAATAACTAGTAGTCCAAAAAATAACGGTTTAAAATACTTGTAACTGTGACGAGATGGTATGGGTGTATTATGTGTGAAATTCTTTCGCTTTTTCTTAACTTTATAAGACAATATTCGCATAAAAACATTTTCATTTTGAAATAAAATTTGTTGGCTTTAGCGCATTGAAATTTAACACTTTTACAACTATTATTTTCTTTTCTTTATTGTTTACTTTCATGGTCTGAACTAGAGATGAAACGGATAGCAGTTTGGCCAGATACCGGATATTCGGCCAACCATGTGGCCGAATAGCCGGTGGAACTTAGCCGTTTGGTGCATCGCACACAGCAGGCAGCTATAGCACAATACCCAAATTTAACAAAGTTTGCCAAAATCTATCTTTCAGCACCTTCCAGCAGTGTGTACAGGGACTTTTTTCTGAAGCTGGCCTTATTTATGAAGAGAAGCGAAACCGCTTGATACCTCTCAATGCAGAGAAATTAGTATTTATTCATCATAATTTGCCCTTATTGCAATATGAGTACTAATTAATTCTTTATGTTTCTATTACATTCATTTACTATTGTGTGATTTTTTTTTTTTTTTTTTATTCTGATGTTAATTAGGTGCTTTTAGTCGCATTGCGACTATGTCAGCCCCATCGAGCTCTCCACGATATACTCGTCTTCAACAGCTAAAACTAATTATATTTCCTAGGTGACACTAAGACTAACTAAATAAAGCAAATAATTACTTAAAAATATATTTTTTATTAATTCGGCGAGATCCCTATCCGGCCGAGTAGTTGTTAGTTATCTGGTATTCGGCGGATAGTATAAAGGCCGCCGGATAGGCCGGATACCGGATAGTTACTGGATATCCGTTTCATCTCTAGTCTGAACCTCCTATTTAAATTTGGCGGAAGGTCAAAAAATAACCCTGTAATATTAAATAGGAACTTATTATGAATATTGACCCACCATCGCTTATCTACCCAATGTTTTATATGTCTAGTGCAATAAAGAATTTCACACATAATACACCCACGCCAACTTGTCACTGTTACAAGTATTTTAAAACGTTATTTTTTGGACTACTAGATATTTTCTGTTTCCCATCACTAGCCCGTCTGTCAAATCAATCAAGCTATGTTGAACGGGGTATAGTTAAGTATTTCCGGAATGCTATAAAGGCCAAAGTGAAAAGACAACTTCTAGGTAAACATGTACCATCTTAGGCCGTATTATCACCTTCCATCAAGAAGATGAAGTCAAGCAATTTTATCCTGAGTGTCAAATGACTATGTACTACTCATCATAGTAGCTCCAGAGATAAGAGATAGTTCTAGTACATAAGGCCCCAACTTGAAATATGGTAGGAATATTTCTTTCATCAAGTCTCCGAATATAGTCTATGAACATCATAGACAAGATCTATGTTAGATGTAACTTTATAAATTATAAAATATATATGAATTCAATTGATGTCCTCTAATATTGCACAAAATGTTATTATTATCAAAATATTACGCAACTAAACGAGTTACAGCTTGTTCGTTGGCTGATTTCATCTGATTGAGTCATCAGAAAATTCTGGAAGAACTTAGTTGGGTTAAAACAAGATTGTTACTTTCACAAATTATTCCATTAATTTAGCGAAATTAGGTTATCAAAACCACGTTAAATGATTGGTGATCCATTATAATATCCATTCAAGGTTATAACTACAGCTAAATATAATTCTTATTGGTATGGTATAACAAAGTTAACTTTCGAAATTGACCGTCATAGATCGACGATTTCACTAACGCACGAGGATAGCGTACCAGCTAATAAAACACATGCAAATAAGGAATTTCGACACAGAAGACACTGGTTGACCTAAAATTTCACCTTAGCAACAAGTGGAGATGTGGACAAAGAAAATGCTAACAAAAAAAAGTAATCAACGGCCGCGATTTATGTATTATAAATGATCTAAGACTCACCCGGATGCGTCCGTGGTCGGTTTTTATTGAAAACCACCCTATGAGAGATGATTTTTCACGCACACCCTTCACGAAGTAAATCCAAAATCACTTGACAGATGACTGATGGTAATGTTACAAACATGGCGGACCGAACAGAAAATTACGTCATTCCGCGGGAAAATCAAAACGACCGTTAAAATTACTTTTTTTGTACAGCTATTAATTTGCATATGATAATATTAATCAATTATATTTCACTCACCTCATAAAAGTGGAGTTATGTGTAATATTATAAGTTAACAGGGAGTTTTACTAATACATGAGTAGAATATTCAGTCCGATTCTTCGCGTTGTTGCCAAATTTCTATTGCGTCAGAAACTTTAGACCGTTCCAATTTACACATCTCAAGACACTGGATCATAACTTTTTGATTTCACCGAGTAATTTAACAGTTTTAGAAGTGATAAACTTCAAAACAATGTCTCCTGTGAGAAATTTTCTCTTGACAAGACGGTTTAGCAGAACGGCAACGTCGCTTTGTTAGAGAACAAAGCAAACTCAAAAAACTTCAAGAACTTTCTGTTGGTTGTTGTACGCGATTTTTTAACAATAATTACCACTAATGAGAACAAATTAAATCAACTTGATTTAGATTTTAGAAGTATAGCGAGCGGTCGCAGTAAATTAACTGTGTCTGACTGGTTTCACTTGAACTTGTTTTTGTTTCCTTTAGCTATGGAGTTCGCCTTCGCGTTGGTTGTAAACAATCAATGTTACCAGCACAAAAATGTTATTCCCATGTTTTTAATCAATCCTGAGACACATCCAGGCTTTAATTTGTTTTATAGTATAACTTTGTTCTGCCTTATAGCAAATAAATGAGCAGATTTTGGATTTTATTAATTTAACTTTATATAGGACTACATAGGTCTTCCGTTATAACTTAAAATTGACCACAAGAAAAAATTGGATTTTCTAGATACAGACCACAAACTTTTAAGGATTGGCCCTATGATTTGTTAATGGTCATGGCGATAAAAAGACGGATCGAACATGTAAGTCCATTAAACTCAAACGACATATCGGTTGGGATCATCGGGATCCTTGATATGAGAACTTCCTCACCTTGGAATTTTCTTTTGAGTATCGACGTGTAAACTGTAAAAAACACGTTTTTAGCAAGTACCATCTGCTAAAAAGTTAAATGTTATCATGTGAACGTCACGTAGATAACATTTAAGCGTTTGTGAAATGCTGACAAACGACTGGATTTGTATATATCCAATACCGTAATACAGTGTTAATCAATACCCTCGTTCAAAATATATGCGAAGAATACATTTAACGATTTAATATGTAATTCAAAGACAAAAAGTATGTTTGGAAATTATTAATTAAGATTTAGTAGTCTTGTTTCATAGTATGTAGATATAAAGGGGACTAGAGACATTTGACAAGAGTGTGTTATTTTGTAAGATATGATTATTTTTATGTATGCTTTGAACTATCCCCGAGTTCAGGGAAAATCGGTACAGGTAGACCACACTGGGAATTTGGTAGAAAAAAATAGCTAACATGTTTTTTTATTAAATAATAGTAAAGTTACTTTTAGTCATTGCGATCGAGTTATTTAATATTCAGATAATTTAATCAGCACGAAAGAAAATCTAAAAATATGATAATATTTATTGTTACCGAAAAAAATCCGACAGTTGTTTATTTGATACTAGATAGTAATGTTCTGCTACCGATCACTAGATGGCAGTAAAAGTAAATTAACTCGCGAAACTCGTATTATCGGCACATATGTCCATCTAAATAAATGAAATGTATTTCTAGAGACAAACTACATATTAAGCGCCTAATATCAAAATAATTGGGCATTTTCATGATCTCGTTTATCGCAATGAATCGCGCGCGTATTCATAATAATTATATCTAATATACTGTGCCGCTACAATCTATTTATTTGTATTACTGCAGCCCATCAAAGACCCACTACTGAGTCGGGTCTCATCCAAATTCATGAAGATAAATTAGTGTACTGTGCCGGCAAGACGGGTTGGCACAGAATGTATATCAAAACGCCATTGTCGCAGCGAGAATGTTTAAAGATTCCCGCGCGGCATGTGGCAAGAGTACTTTGCGTGGTAGGTTTTAGGGGGTAACCCGGGGGCACTACCATGTCTTCGCGCCCGTAGACTCCCACATAGCCCAGCCCTGTCCCACTGGATAGGCACGGTTAAAAGGTTTCCCACGTATAAAAGTGCATTCATCTGGTCACCGCTTACGACACCCTCTGGATAGAATGGGTAAGTGACATTTTCTATTCTTTGGAACACTCGATAGAAACCTTGTGTGGACCTGTCTTGCCAGCGTGGCCCAGTAGGCTAATTTCATATATTAATGTGCCAACCAGAGAACGAAAGATTACAGACATTTTCATCTATTCGGTGATTTAATATGCGATAGCAGACTTACTTTGAGGATAAAATGACATATTATCAATTCAATGGTAAAGTAAAAGACAACCATTTAACAATACATATTTTATTCCGAATGATAAACAGTTTCTCCAAACCTCATTTGCAACCAAAAGAAAACGGGCATGTTTTTAATATACTTGTCTCCCTCGCACAAATCCATAAGGAGCGAGACAAAAAGAGATGGACCCATATTTCCTGTTTTTTCATTGTTAGCTTTAACAAAAACATGATTTTTCCTCAACGCCGATAAATTCATGACCTAATATTAAAATAAACAAAGTTATTCCCATACAACATTTATCATTGAAATTAAATTCTCGTTATGAATTAAAAATGAGTTCAAATGAGAGCATCGGATGAATTCAAATGAATATTTACAGTGGAAATACAAAGCTTATTCTAAAAAATACTTTTTGCGTGACGTATGTAGATAATAATCTATGGAGTTTTGCCCGGTTAGTTTCCTCAATAGATATAATAAATTTTAATGCAATTTATTTACGTAATATATATTTATGTAGGCTTTTGTCATAACTTATTTTACATAACATCACTGACTGATATGCCAAACAAGGAATGTTAGAATATAAATTTTCAATAAACAATATTTATGTTTTCCTTTTTAATCATTCTAATCATTTAGGTAACGAAATATGATATTCAACAACAAATGATATCAATATCGTTTCGTTCGGATTATTACATAATTAAACTTGAAGGTTATTTAATAATGGCAATAATCATACATTCCTGGTGACTAAAATATGGTGGGACACTAAATATTTGAATTACATATACCAACCTAAGAATGTATTGACGTAACGATAAATTAACCTACAGAACAAAAAATACTAGATAATTTTAGCACCTACATGAAAAACATTGCCAATATACATAAAACAATATATTATGCGAAACAAACAGAATTAAACCGATCGAAATGTTATTTGGGCAGCACAATAACTACGCCACACGTTTTCATATAAACAATATGTACTTTAACTTAAAATAGCCTAAAACTTAAGACTAACATTTTATAATCACCGTATTATTATAAACATTATGCACCATGAATAGAATAGCAAAATGTTTTATTAATGCGAAATGGGTTATAAATATTGTCATGGTTAAATCGGAAATAAAATATTCTTACATGTGGGTGTTTAATATTTCATCATTAAATGTATTTAATATGAATCATTTTACGCGTATACACAGACTTAGTGATATGATTAGGTGTCTAATTATTGTCCATTAATTATTTTTACTTTATTAACTGTCTTACTAAGAAATTATTATTTAAACATAACGACTAAATAACTGCATTTCTAAGCATTTTGATCATAGACATTTAATTGACTTGTACAAACATTATTAAAAAAATTAAAAGGCAAAATTGCTTGAATTAGACTTAAAAATTAATTGATAATTACATGCGTAATAAAAATAATGTCTAATTAACTAAATATATGACTTAATCGTAACATAATTATTTTATTAGAAAAATAAATCCACGAGACAATTTGGGCAATTTTAACCTAAACATAACAACACCGTTCGTTTGGCGCCAAATAGTCCTTGACAGAACAAAAAAAAAACATTGGTAACTTTTTAAACTTACTAAATACATTTTGTCCAGATTTCAAATCATATCATTTGACCTTAATTAATAATTATATTTAAAAGCAATTAAATGGAGATGTTTTATTCGTAAAACTAAGTAATTTAAGTGCTAAACTTTAATATAATTTGCTCATTTATTCATACTAACATATTCCGGCAGAAATCTCTACCTATTAAAAAAAAATCATATTATTTTATCGTCGGTGGGGGCGACGGATGTAGAATACATAGTGTCACCACCCCATTCCATCCTAGGGTTATTAAGTAGTAGGCTAATTTCCCACCATGTAACTGGAGGAGGCCCGACTCAGCAATGGATGCTTTATAGGCTGGGCTAATTTACTTCACATTTCATAAATATATGACAAAAAGAAATGAGAGAAAAAACACAATATAGTCGCATGTATGTTAGGGGATTGCGGAGATATTGGCGTATTAGCTTAGAGTTTTTTTTTCTACCGCGTTATTCAAAGTTAACGCTATGGAGTCCGTAATCCTTGAAATATACAAAACAAGTTGTAACAAGTAATCGTAACTACAAAACATTTGGAAATACCCATTGTAAATATTATTCGATTACATTAATCGATTTTAATAGAATTTTTTTTTCGATCATTATAGAAAAATATCGATTTATATAAAAAAAATCTCTTCAACAATTCAATTCATAAGGCACAAGATGGCCGATTAAAAAATACTTTCATTTTTTTTCTTTATTAACGGCATTTCTTTAAGAAATCTAACACTTCCTGCGGGTAGTTTTGTCGCGTCGTCGACTTCGTGGCAGATCTGGCGTATTCAATAGGCGTCACTGAGCTGAGAAAAACATAAAAGAGACGCATGAAAAAAAGATGAGATTAAGAATACACAATGTCACCAACCCATATTAACCTGAGTGTGTCGTAAGATAAGACTAAGCTACAAGATAGGAATACTTGATATAAGCACTTTTTTTTGTTGACCCTCGGGGGTGGGGTTGGCTATTATGAGGGACTCGGGAAACTACTGGTCTTCTCACTGAAATCCCAGCGGCCCAGCGGTAAACCCTCACACGACACGCTTGGGGCGCCACAGGTTCGCGTAAACGCATTCCACTGTGACACTTGACACACTCATTGTGCCAACCCGTCTGGCCAGCATGGCACAGCAGCCTAATTACCCTCCATGTTATATGGACTGAGTAGTATTAGTAGCGGGGGCAGTTCACAAACTTGTAATTCACGAACACAAATGACACCCGGACTCAAGCAAGTGCCTCTGGTTTACACAAAAACGGAATCGAACCGGGTTAACCTTCCATAATATATCGCTTAAGTAGTTAGCAAATATCTTTAGCCAAAATATGTATATCCTGCGGAATAGTAGCTTTTTGGATGTCTTTGGCGGTGATTGGCGGAGAAGACCACGCGATAGGCTGATGACATGGTTCAAGATGTTTTTAAGCTACTATTCCTATTTATTAAATCTATATATAAATATGTTGCCCCTAACTCTTCAATTAAAATCTCTACGCTGGCAGAAATGATACACTTATTTGGCTTATTGCCATGAATAGAAGAAAAAAGTGACAGCGGTATTCGCAACGCTAAAATGCATAGGATGACATTTTATAATCACGTGATACCTAGAAATATTTCACAGAAACGCGGGAATATCAAAAAATCCTACATCGCGATATCGAAGTATACAGGGTAATTTGCGCGGATATGGAATTGCGCCTTGTTTGATTCTCACCTCATGTTTTGCAAATGAGCAAGAGCCTTCCACATCTTGCGATCGACATGTTTGAATAACAGCATGATGAGACGAAGGTCGCAATTCGCGGAGTTTACCGCTAGGTGGAGCGCCGTATCGCCACCCTTAATGTCCTGCAAAAGAAAATAATCTCTACCGTAAGATAAAATCAGGAGCACATAAGATGAAAGGAGATTAGGACATAGTAAATGACCTTTTTAATACAGTTGCTCAAAAAGTGGCATATTGCAGGGACGTATATCGTTCGGGAAGTGGGCTATTACACACGCGTGCTTTTTTTTTACCATTCCCGCACTAGTGCGTTTTCTTTTCCAAGTATCAAAATAATGTCTATTTTATGGAAAAACCAACCATGAAGTTTTTACTAAAAAAAATCATAGAAGTTTTTATGATTCATATATTACGTATATTTCTAAAAAGAAACTACTTAGTTACTCATTTGTTTCAATATCAGATTTAATAATTTGATTGAATGAGTTAGGGTTAGGTTTCATTTCATTAAATTTCATTTTCATTTCATATCAATAAAATTTTTCTACTGAAGACTTGGCTGTATAGTTGCTCTTGCCTACTAGAATGGGTGAAGAAAAAAAAATTTGGAATTGTGCCTTCATTTCAAAATAGTATGCGCGCGGCTCTCGTCACGTGCGAACGGTCAAAATGTCAAAGTGCTCATTTAGAAATTGTAAACATATTACGTCAAGAACTTTAAAAAAGGATGGGATATCCTACTTTCAGTAAGTAAAAATGTTTATCAATTTATTTTTGTTGTTTTTATGAGCAAATATAGTGAGTAGTTGTGGGCAGCAGCTGGATGCGTCAAGCTGAAGACAGGGCGCTATGGCGCTCATTAGGGGATGTCCAGCAGTGGACTAATGTGGGCTGATGATGATGATGAAGACAGATAGGGTTCGGTGGAGAGACTGAGGAAGACTGTAAGGTACCAGGAGAACATAGAGAACTATGGATAAAAATAACTATATAATGAAAGCACTTCACCATCACCACAATTCTAACCAAATTATAGGAACTTACCCCCTTCCATATGTCAGCACCTGCGTGGTCCAACAGGACGTGGACAATGCGTAGCCGAGGGGACGCGCTGCTGTGCTGGGAACACGCCACGTGCAACGCTGTATAGCCTGTTGGATACAAAAGGTTTTATAGTGTATAAAAGGTTTTGCGGAGTGTATAAAAGGCCTTACGGAATGTATAAAAAGTTTGACGGAGTGTATAAAAGATTTTACGGAGTGTCTATAAGGAAATACAGAGTGTATGGAAATGATATACTGGGTGAATAAAATGGTATACAGAGTGTACAAATGAATTATACAGACCTTTTATACACTCTGTATATCTTTTTATAAACTCTGTGTTTAATTTTATAAACTCTGTATATTCGTAAAGTGTATAAAAGTTTATACGCAGTGTATGAAATATTATACAGAGTGTATAACATACTGTTATATTGGGTATAATATTCTTTGGGTACGCTTTGTGTCATTAAGTCCGATGTAACCTGTACTACTAAGTTTGTAGTCGAACTTACCATCAGCGTTGGTGTGGCGTACCCTAAAGATGGGCGGCTGGTCGGCGTGTGGTCGAGCGATTTCTGCCAGGACGGGGGCGAAGGCGTCTCCCCCACGGGCACAGGCCGATATCAAGTTATCACCCAACACATCCACCTATGGAGGAAATCAATTTATTACTAGATTTCACCAGCGACTTCGCCTGAATTGACCTTAAATTTTGTCAATACTTCTATCAACCGAATTCAAAAAGTTGGTTATCTATTCGGTTTTTTTAATGTTTACAGCATACATTTGCCTGGAAGAGATTGCCTCGTTTGTGTTTGTGTGGTACAAGGTACAATGTAAACATTTTTTTTTGTCTGTGTGTGACGTGTTTAGAAAAAATATAGAGAGTAAAAAAGAAAACTTTGTATATACCCTGTGCCAACCCATCTGGCCAGCGTTGCACAGTAGGCTAATTACCCTCCATGGGTCATGTATGTGCTGAGTCATTATCACCTTTCAGCCGAATGACGTCCACTGCTCTACATAGGCCTCCCCCAAGGATATCACAAAGGCCAGTCCTCAAATTCATGGAGGGAAATAGGCAAGTAGTAGGTGCAATCCGTGTGGTGACGGATTTAGAATACACAGTGTCACTACTCCATTCCATCCTGAGGGTGTCGTAAGCCGCTCAAAAGGAGATGACAAGGCCGAAAACCTAGCCGCAAGAGAAGGAAAACTTGACACGATACCCCGTCAGGTCAGCGTGGCAGGGTAGGCTAAATACCCTTTTTTTTTTTTGGTTTCGCTGGGGAAATGCTTTACGCATACCACCGCCCCCCGGGGAGAGGTCGGTGATTATGTGGGACTCCCGGGACAGAACCCGTATACCCACTAAAACCCCAGCGGTACCCTCACACGGCACGCTTGGGGCGCCAACGGTTCGCGCAAGCGTAGTCAACGTTGACGCCCCGACGAGGTGCCCGCTACGCGGGCAATCGACTATCAGAGAGGGCGTCCCGGTACACTGGGACGCCCTCAGTCATCGAGGCTTTCGTCGGTGGCGGGTCCCCCGACCCACCACCGGCCTCTATGGCGGGGGAAGGAGGTGGGCGTACAGTCGCCTCCTCCTCCCCGGCCTCCGTCTGCAGCGCGGGTCGGCCAGGACGTCTTCCTCCCTGACCCGCTCCGCGGAGGCTAATTACCCTGCCATTAATTAAGCCAAACCCAGCAGTGGGTCATTTATGGGCTAAATATTTGTGGTAGTAGGTGCAAAATCAGTATTACGTACCTCATGGAAAACGCACTCCTTCCCCTTGTAAAGTGCAGGGTCTGATTTGAGCGCGGTACGCACGCAGTGGACCAGGTATCTTGTCAACAACGGCCGATGGGGGCAGCGGAGGGCGGCAGCCTTGAGCAGGTTCAAACCGACTGCGGACAAAGATGTATGATTGTTTTTACCTGACTGTTTTTTTTAAACGAAACTCCTGCACTATAACCTGTATCGCGGAGGCAGTTTACAAACATGTAATTCATGATCGCCAATGACACCCAGACTCGGAGCAAGTGCCTCTGGTTTAGACAAATACACTTGCCCGGCCCCGGAATCGAACCCGGGACCAACGAGGCATTTCATTTTTTGTTGAATCTGGGTTAATTTAATAGGTGTTTCCAAGATATGCCAATGCTGTGCATGCCTATAACTGACATGCATATCAGGCTTAAACATGTGTGATTAATATAATTGTAATGCAATGTATATTGTTGGCGTGTGTTAAAAAAATAAATCTTGTGGCATATTAGGCTAATCTAATCCCCCCCATGAATTTGGTGGAGGCCTGACTCAGTAGTGGGTCGTTCATGGTTGAAATAATGATTTTTGAACAATAATATATTTTTTTTTAATTTTTAATCTGTTACTCGAATGCCTCTGACCCTAGACTTGCGCGATGGAAAACATCGCCAGGGTCTAAGATGGAACAGGCAATTCAAGCAAATGCCCTGACGGGCACCGGCTCTCACAAACACACGACGAAACACAGTAAAACTGCTTGGCTTAGATGTGAGCTAGCCGGGTGGAGCCGACCATTAGATGCTACCACCGGCTGCTGGGTTTTGTTGACTTTTACAACACACGTTATTCCCAGCGTGCGGTGGGGATGCGTAATATTCTGCCTTTGTATTCTAAATCCATCAGTTTATCTAAAATAAAAAAATATTAAATCGACTCACCTTCCCCAATGAAGACCTTAGCGTCCCTGACCAGGATTCCCTCACAGAGAAGAGCGAAGAGAGCATACTGCCGGTCTTCTGGGTCTGTCCCCCGGGATAGACTTAGCAGAATGTTTTGAAGCACGCTGTAGAAAAAAAGATATACAGGGTTACAGGAAAAGTCGTGCTAGGTCCGTTAAGGGCGTGGGGTACCCATCATTTCTGACTTATTGACATTTAAATTTGATTATATTATTATTATTGCATTTTTACATGTGTAATAAGATGCTTTAGAACGTCAATCATTAAAATAGTGCATAAGTTAATTGAATAGGCCGTAGTAGACAAGTGAAAGTTAAGAAACTGAAAAAAATATTTGAAAGTTTGTTTTTCTCTAAGGGATATCTAAAAAAAAATATTATGGCAGTTGTTCGGCAGGTGTGTTTAAAAATATGTACGTTTCATCAGCTGGCCAGCGTGCCACAGTAGGCCAATTACCCTCCTCCATGTAACTAGTAGTATACATAAACCATTACCCATAAGACGTCTTTACGTCCAAAGTCGCGATTTGCGAGCACAGGCTCTTCCTCTCCTCCTTCGAGACTCTCTCCAGGTGCTCCTGTAGAATCTCCCTGCAACTCCTTCTGTTCTCTTGACAGCACTCATTCTTACTGAACTCCGAAGAGATCTCTTTCTGCAGATCTTTGAACTGCTTCATTGTCATGCAGGAGATCGAGTTGGTTCTATCACGGGTTTTCTTATCTGTGAAGGGGAAAGGGATGTAGACAAAAACCTTGATAGCCATGCCAAATTGCAAGTGGTTAGTAAAAACGTTTTTCAATTACCGATTTGGAGTTACAGAACTTGTCCGATGAAAAAAAAACTTCTGTTTTTTCTGAATTTTTATACTACTACTATTCAGCCCATAAATGACCCACTGCTGAGTCGGGCCTCCTCCAGTTACGTGGAGGGCAATGAGCATACTGAACCACAATGGCCGGACGGGTTGGCACACGGTTTCCTTCTCTTGCGGCTAGGTTATCGGCCTTGACATTTCCATTTGTCGGCTCTTACGACACCCTCAGGATAGAATGGGGTGGTGATACAATGTATTCTTAATCCGTTATCACGCGTCATAGGTCAGTTCACAAACACGCAATTTACGAACACCCTGAGCCTGGGTGTCATTTGTATTCGTAAATTTCATGTTTGTAAACTGCCGCCGCGATACAGGTTATAACAATACGGTAATAAACAATAAAGGGCCTGGAAGAGACTTATTTTCTGTACAGTCCGCGCCAATCTCTATGGCCGGTCTGAATGTAGCCGTGGGTACGAACTTGCGCATCGTACATCTAATAACCAATAC
Organism: Clostera curtula; assembly: GCA_905475355.2. Taxonomy (NCBI): domain Eukaryota; kingdom Metazoa; phylum Arthropoda; class Insecta; order Lepidoptera; family Notodontidae; genus Clostera; species Clostera curtula. Next base: position 9,515,624 of record FR997815.1, on the reverse strand, counting down.
GAACGTAGCTCACTCACACTAACACGCGGGTGGCGAGGGCGCTTGCAGGTGGAAACGTGCCCTACCCCCCGCCCCGCGTACATCCCGCTGATACATGATTTTGTGTTGTGTGCAGTGTAATGCGGCTATATTCAGACCGGCCATAACGATTGGCACGGACTGTACCTTTTTTGTTTTGGTGTGCAATAAAGAGTTCATAACATAGCAATACCTGAACAGTCCTCTGCGATCTTCTCTTCCTCGAAATGCGGTATCTCCTGATACTTCTCATAGTCGCTGTAATGAGCCGGCGAGCGCTCCGGAGACAGCGTATACTCCGAATTGGTGGCGTAAAAAGAAGATGGGGATTCCAGCATTGGACTCGGAACATTCTCCGAGCGAGGGGGCGTCGGGAACACATTTCTGTCATTACTCAACTCGCTCTCCACGTAGTTAAAGATGCAGTTGATGTCATCTGTGTTGATTAAACTGGTGCTCGCCAGCTGAGGGTCGGGAGGAGCGCCATCTTGGATCTCCTGTATGAGCTGAAGGAACTCGTTTTCCGTTTTCCGCTGCAGGTCTTCGTACTCCGAAGGCTTTACCACGTCCTGCCGCGCCAATAAATAAAAAAATGAGTAGTGTTTTTTATCTGTGGTGTCGGATTTGGAATACATAGTGTCGCCCACATGTGTGTTGCCAGTGATGACATATGGTACAGAGACGTGGTCGCTCACTATGGGCTCCAAGTCTCAAAGTTACCCAATGGACAGGGTTATGTTCGGAGTTTCCCTGTGGGATTGAATCAGAAATGAGGAGATACGCAGAAGAATCGCAGTTACCGACATAGCCCTCAGGGTTGCCAAACTTAAGTGGCAGTGGGCAGGGCACATAGCTAGGACTGACGCCCGATGAAGCAGAAAAGCCCTCGAGTGGTAGGCCTCCCACACGGTGGACCGTCGACGACCCTCCTTCGTGGAAATCCTTGGGGGAGGCCTATTTCCAGCATTGGACGTCTTTGGGCTGAAATTACACCATTTTACGCCATAACAAAAGACGAAATTACCTGTACACAATACTCCGGGGACGGTATCGAGACAACCGGTACTTGGCTGTCTTCCTGTATATACTCAAGCACATCCTGGAGGTATCCTTCCTGGTCGCGCAGGTACTGCGACTGGCTGCCAACCAGTTGGCACGCGATGTCCACTTCGATGAAGTTGTCAGGGCATTGGTTCACGATAACTTGGCCGCCAGTGAGCGTGTGTTTGTTTATCTGGTGTATCTGCCGGAACAAAGGGAATCTATGGAATTTATATTCGTTCTTGAATTCTAAATCCGTGTGGTGACAGATTTAGAATACATATTGTCACCACCCCATTCCATCCCGAGGGTGTCGTAAGAGCCGACAACAGGAAATTATTGCTGATAACCTAGCCAGTCGCAAGAGAAGGAAAAGTTGATACGAAACCCTGTGCCAACCCGTCTGGCCAGCGTGGCACAGTAGGCTGTGTAGTATTTTCGGTAAAACCCATAGACGATGTATATAATTGGTTAAAAGAACGTTATATAAATAAATAAATAAATATCCTTGGACATTTCACACAACGCCATCTTGTCCCAAGCTAAGCAGCTTAATGCTTGTGTTATGGTAACGAGATGAATAATTTATAAATTTTTTTTTGTAAATACATACATATTATAGATAGAAATGACACCCAGACTCCGAGCCAGTGCCTCTGGTTTAGACAATCTATTTTTGTATAACGCTAGCTTTAAAGTAGCGACGTGTGGCGGGTCTACCACTTCCCTTTGATATGGTTGAGGAGATCGATGCCAAAATGCTTTATGCTTGTAAACAGTGTCTGTGTCCAGAAAATACAATCAATCCAATCCATTACCTACAGGCAAATTTAACAATACTAATCGATTAATATGCAGTGGGCATACTAGTGTTTTACGCCCATGACGCCACTTTAACTTGAAGCATAAGGGTGAGGCCAAACAAGCGTAATTTTGTGAGTCGTGAGTCACGTAATTTCGGTCGCTGAAATTCTGCCCAGCAGAAATTCTGTTGGTCTGCCAAACGAGCGTAATTTTGTGAGTTGTGCTTGTGAGGCGCGTAATTTCTGCTGCACCCGGTTTCATACAAAAATCCAGTTCGTGCCAAAAGAATTTCTGCTAGGCAGAATTTCAGCGACCGAAATTACGCTCATTTTGCTTCACCGCAACGCCGTTTGTCCACCGCCGCCGTCAACGGCACGTCAACGAGAACGAGATTATTTCAAGAAGAGTTTAAGATGACGTGACGGGCGTGCGGTGGACACACGGCCATAGTAAATGTATGTATCGCTAACTCGGCGCCGTCATCTTTTTCTCGTTGATGTGCCGTTGACGGCGGCGGTGGCGGTGGACAAACGGCCTAAGCCTGTCTGTCTGTTGTCACGGATTTATAACTTGCAGACCCGGCCACGCGTTGCCGTGGCTAAGGTTTTTGTTATTTTACATTTAACATACATTTATTTAACTTTTAGCATAGCACCATCTACTTCTCTAAATCCAGTCAACAATAATGCCTTATGTTAAAATCGTTTGGAGCTATATTTAACCTAGACGCAAGATAAGGAAAACTCGATACATACCCTGGGTTAATCCGTTTGGCCAGCGTGGCACGATATGCCAATTTATCATTAAAGCTTGAATGTCGGTACCAGGGTCGCATAACAATCTAGGAGATGACGCTTCCCAGTTGGCGAATACACTGTCACTACCGCATTTCGTCCCGAGAGTGTCGTCACAGGCGACTAAAGGAACTAAATATGCTCAAAACGTATCACCAGGTACCAGGGTCGCATAACATAGTAGGAGATGACGCTTCCCGCTTGGCGAATACACTGTCACTACCCCATTCCGTCTGGGGGTTGTCGTAAGAGCAGATTCAAGGAACTAAATATGATCAAAACGTATCACCAGGTACCAGGGTCGCATAACAATGTAGGAGATGACGCTTCACTATTAGGGCAAACAGCATAGCCGCAATAGAAATAAAACTTGATACAATAAAATACATTGATCTTGAGATTAAAAAACAGCCAAATTTCAATAGAGAGGATGAATAGAATAGAAAATGCTTTATTATTTAAACCAATTATGGCGTTCATTATATAATCGTCAACAGATACATATAATTTTAACACTACTACTAGGTCGGAACGCGGCACCAACCGAGAAGATCTGGCGGAAGAAATTCTGGTTTCGTATCAAGTTTTCCTTCTCTTGGGGCTAGGCTATCAGCCGTCATTTCCCTTAGTCGGCTCTTACGACACGCTCAGGATGGAACGGGGTGGTGACATTATGTATTCTTAATCTGTCACCATATGGACACTGGCGACTAGAAAGGAAAATTATAAAAAGCTACGTTATAATAAAAACCAACTTACTTGTCTATAGTTTTCATTGTCGTTAGCAGCGTACGGGCTGGTCGACGCGTAGCCTTTCGCTTTCGTCTTGATCGGAGCCCTGGACACCACTATCCTCTTCCACTCCTTCTTCTTCTCATCTTTCATCAAGTTCAACTTCTCTAGCCCCTCGACAATGTCTCCCAGCTTATCGTCATTCTCTGCCTTATCTGCGGCTAATCTCTCAGAATTCTCCGAGTACCCACTATCTTCTGAGGACTGCGAGTTGATTCTCTCGCTTCTGTGATCTTCTATGACTTTAAAAGAGAAATTATCCAGCTCATTCTTCTTCGGTTCTGTCAATTTCTCCTTTTCCAGTTCAAGTTTATTAAAGTTGTCGAGTAATCTTTCCACCGGGTCCACTTGTTTTTCGTCTCGTGTCTGTTTCGGGGCACTTTCGTTCTGCTTCTTACCCGGGTTCTCCGGCTTCTCTTTCTTCTCCTTCTTCTTGTGGAAGAGAAGGGATTTTATGAGGGTCTTTAGCGTTTTCTTGTCCGTGCTCTCCATTGCTCTTCTACTCGTGTTAGGCACTGTTGCGCTTCCCATTTTTATGGTTATCTGTACATCCTGGAACAAAATATAGATTTAAGTTCAGAAATCAGGAGATACTCAGGACGCCCCCCACCCCCATCCATCGTTTTATGATGAAAAACCAGCTTGATTAAATGATTTTCCTACATTTGCGGCTAGTTTTTCAGCCTTGTCATTTCCTTTTGTCGGTTCTTACAACACCCTCAGAATGGGGTAGTAACTCTTAGTAAATCGGATTCTCCGAGCTGGATCAGAAATAGAACACAAAAATTCAGTTGTTTGGTCTGCTTTACAATTCCGCGAAATTCGTCAGCCAACAAACGACCTTGTGCCCAAAATTCTTTCTGATATAACTACATCACTTCACGCACACATGAACCATATATGTATAATAGAACTGAAATAATCTTCTTCACTATCACTACATAGTATAAAACAAAGACGATGTCGTCTGTCCGTCCCTATGTATGCTTAAATCTTTAAAACTACGCAACGGATTTGAAGCGGTTTTTTTTAATAGATAGAGTGATTCAAGAGAAAGGTTTATAAGCATAAAAATGTTTGATATTGTTTTGAAGTGGGTCAAAATCATGTTCAAAGATTCCGTTACATACATACAACCAAAGCTAATAAAAGCGTATTAAAAATGCTGAATTTTGTAGAGAAACACTGACAAATTTAAATGTTCAATATTGCACCCGTGCGAAGCCGTTTCTGCCCCATCGGGCGTCACTCTTGCGAGCTATGTGCCCTGCCCACTGCCACTTAAGTTTGCTTCAACATTTCAAAATGGTTTCAGGTTCGCGATATGCCTATAGTAGTACTACACTAAGCTCATAAATGACGGAATGCTGAGGCGGGACTCCTCCCAACACAGCGTGGGTAATTAGCCTACTGTGCCACGCTGGCAAGACGGGTAGGCCCTGGGAGGATAGCGCGCCGCGATTCACGTGCTCCCCCAGCGGTGGAATGGGGGAGGGCAATACAGCGTCCCCCCTCATAATCGGAGGGGCCCGCCTTGGAGCATGGGGCTCCACTAGCTTTATAAGAGGCGGGTCAAGGCTCCCAGGGTCACGGAGCCTGCTCCCGTAATGGGAGTGAATCCCGTGGCCCTGGTTTGGGCAGTCGAGGATCGCCGTCGGTTTTAGTGGGTAGGTCGGGGCGCAATTCACCATCTCTACGCGCCCCGGAATCCCACATACCCCGGCCAGATATCCATGACGATCTCCGACGTAAAAAAAAAATAGGGTTTGTATCAAGATTTCCTTCTCTTGGGGCTAGGCGATCTGCCTCTTGCATTCCTTCCCTCGCCGCTAACACCCTCGACACGGAAAATGGGTACACAGTACTATAAGTTATAAGTGCGTTAGTTGTTAATGACATATCTAGTTTCCTTATTCTATCGCCGTCCGTATTGTTAGAATAACAGGATATATTTATCGGCATACTTAATTTGTTGCGGTTAAAATTGACCGTGATCCGATGGTTCCAGAATACATTGTGGCACCGGAACCCCTCCGTGGGGGGGGAGCTGGTACATAGTACACAGTTAAAATGCTTTTTAATAGAATAAATTCTTCCGAATGTTTTCAAATGGTCCACAGTGAAGAGCCGGTAAGAAAATCCATGGTTGCTCTTTTAAATAAAAGGGTTACAATGATGTACAAACAAGTATGACAGATAAAGCCCGCGCCACAGACGTAGCTATAATATACAATATTAATATGAATCATAGCAAGGCATAGTATACTACGATATATTTTCCATTTTAATTTTCGAGACACCGCACAAGCAGCTGTAATTTATATTTCTATGACATGACATCAAAAAAATATGTCGACATATATATTTTGGCATATTGATATACAGAAAATAAGCTGCGCTTGCAAGAACGACCGCAGACCGAGTGAGGGCGAAATATATATTATAGTATAGCTCCACGGTGTGGTAGCTTGCTATACTATAATTTGTATCTCTACATATCACTATCACTACATAGTATAAAACAAAGTCGCTGTCGTCTGTCCGTCCCTATGTATGCTTAAATCTTTTTATCTACGCAACGGATTTTGAAGCGACTTTTTTTAATAGATAGAGTGATTCAAGAGGAAGGTTTAAATTCGTGCAGCATGCTACATACTTTACACAATCTTTCATAATCTGAACTATCAACACCAAAAAATATCGCCTATAAATGCGAGAACTACCAAAAATACCTACATGGCGATAGCGAAGTTTACAGAAATCCCACTACAGTTATCAGGGGATAGGCACAGCGGCCCCTACCAGACATACTAACTCTACTACTCGGCGCAAAGATGACCCTGGTGAGTCAGGCCTACTCCCATCACAGGGAGGGTTAATTACCCTTCTGTGCCACGCTGGCCAGATGTGTTGGCACAGGGTTTCGTATCAAGATTTCCTTCTCTTGCGACTAGGTTTCCGGCCTTGACTTTTCTTTTTGCTAGCTAATACCCTCAGGATGGAAATGGGTATTGATACCATGTATTCTAAATCGGACACCCCACGGACGCGAATTCACATATACCAATAGATAGATAGATATATAAATAACACTTTATTGTATAATTGCGACATACACATGGTTTACAAGAGAAATTATATTTACCATTGGCGGCCTTATCACTAAAAAGCAATCTCTTCCAGGCAACCAAAACAAAACAATTAAAATAAAAAAAAGTTTGTCTATTAATAGTGAATAATCATAGACAAGGCACGGTGTTCTTAAAAAGCAGTGTCCTTTTTCACGCGCCCAACGCATGGCTACAAAACAAGTTGGGTCGGAAAAATAATTTGGTTTTTAGATCGCGCTGGGTTTTCTACAGGACCGGTTTCTTTATTTTCCTTGGTGGATAAAGACGACATTATAAAATGTTAAGCATTATGTCAGTATAATAAATAGTTTGTTTAAAATATATATTAGGAGTTTCGATAATAGTTCGCTAACAAATTTTGCATTCTGTTAAAACCCGATCAATTACCTCTTTAGGGATAAGAACATTTAAAATGAATTAATAAATAGTTACTTTTATAAATTCCGTTTAAAAGGGGACTTCATTATCTCACTTTCAGTTAAAAGAACAACCTTGGAGTTTCTTGCCGGCTCCTCTCCGTGGAATGGCATTCCATAACGTTGGTAAAGACTAAATTATTAACTACTTTCCAATTTTTGTGCCTGTGTGTGTGTTTTTTTCGTATTAGTTTAAAGCATTCATAAGAATACATATATTTGAATTAGTGTCGAAATTTGTCCATATTTAGTTTATATTATAGTTCTATCTTCAATTTGACCACATACTTTAACAATAAACAAAGAGTATAATTATATGAGTGTGTGTATCAAATACGGTAGTGTGTGAAATTGATTTTTTATAGAGATTTAACTAGCGACCCGCCCCGGCTTCATGCCGGAATGATGAACATCTAAATTTATCAGTGTTTCTCATTGATATACAAAAAACCCGGGTTTACTGGGTTTTTAGTATATCAATGGTGTTTCTCTACAATGTTGTGCATGTATTAAACCATCCTCTTGAATCACTCCTATTAGAAAAAAACGCTTCAAAATCCGTTGCGTAGTTTTAAAGATTTATGCATATATACATATAGGGACGGACAGACGACAGCGACTTTGTTTTATACTGTCGGGGCGTCACAGTGGAATATGTTTACGCGAACCTGTGGCGCCTCAAGCGTGTCGTGTGAGGGTATACCGCTGGGGTTCTAGTGGGTTTCGGAGTCCCACATAATCGCCAACCCCACACCCGAGGGGCTTATAGCATTTCCCTAGCGAATTAAAAAAAAGGCAACCTAAATGGGCTTGGAATTCCATGCGAGCGAAGCGGAAAACCGAAGCCAGTTAGCAAATTAAACCAACGAACCAGTATGTAACCTTAGTACGTCATTCAACGTTCCACACCTACTTTAACAGGACAAGTTTGTTTATTTGCGAATAAAATTAACATCAGAATTGAAATAACCTCACTTGAAAATCCGAAAACGTCCTAGTAATACCAGCTGGACATGCAAAAATGCACCTTCTCTCGTCTGTATTTAAGTCTATTATAGTTGGCATGCGATAATGCGGTTGCTATTGTTTTGTTTACGTTCAGTTTCGCGCGCAACTCGAATGGAGATGGCGGGTTTGCGTCTTGACAGATCGAAAATGTCCTAACAATACCAGTTGGACATGCAAAAATGCACTCTGTCATGTCACTATTTAAGTCTATTATCGTTGGAATGTGTTAATGCGGTTGTTTCTGTTTTGTTTACGTTCGGTTTGGCGCGCAAGTCAAATGGAAGATGGCGGATTTGCGTCATGAGAGTTAGTTACCTGGTATTAAAAGAGATCTTTTTAATATTTTCTTGCGAATTACATACGTAATGTATTCCGCGATACAGGTTATACCTAGTGCAGGGGTTTTATTTAAAAGTGTCCCCTGCGCGCCTGGCTAAGCCACTAACTTATATCTCCCTCTCATCTCCATTCGCCTCGCCCGATCACACTTTACGTAATGCTCTCGTCGCGCATTCACCAGCATAAATATACGAGAGAAATAAAGTGTGTGCTCGCATCCCTCTCTTGCCCCTACAGTGATAGAAGAAACTCTATCTTTCTATCGTCACAAACGTACCTATGTCTCCTTCTCAACACCGTTCGCCTCGCCCGATCACACTTTACGTAACGCTCTCGTCACGCATTCACCAGCTTAGATTTTAGATATACGAGAAAAAGAAAGTGTGTGCTCGCATCAGCTCTTGTCCCTACAGTGATATACGAAACTATCTTTCTATCGTCACAAACTTATGTCTCCTTCTCAACTCCGTTCGCCTCACCCGATCACAGTTTACGTAACGCTCTCGTCACGCATTCACCAGCTTAGATTTTAGATATACGAGAGAAAGAAAGTGTGTGCCCGCATCCCGCTCTTGCCCCTACAGTGATATACGAAACTCTATCTTTCTATCGTCACAAACTTATGTCTCCTTCTCAACTCCGTTCGCCTCACCCGATCACACTTTTGTAACGCTATCGTCATGCATCCACCAATTCAAGAAGATTTACTTAAAAAACGTACAATATTAAGTCGGTTAAGAATCCCTTATCGCGAAAATTTCATAACCGTTTACGGAAATGTCTCATATGTACAATACGTAATATAATTTTATCGTCTTTCATATCAGAATCGATAAGACCGCGAGGATACTTATCAGTTGCTGACGCATCCTGGCCGATGATCAAAAACGGAAACTACTAATATGTCGTTAATGTCGTGAACATGGATTTATATGACGTAGAAACGTGTATTTGGGTTATCGGGAACGGCCCTTTCTGACTTGTGTGGGCTTGCTCTCGCAAATCTGTCTTAATTGTCTGTCTGTCTTATCAGCCCATAAATGACCCACTGCTGAGTCATGCTTTCTCTTAAACAGAGGGTGATAAGCCTACTGTGCCAGGGTTTTATCCGCCACCAGGCAGGGGTGCCACGGCTGCCACCGCTACCGCCTGGGTCGGGCGTCCTTGCCTGACGGGGGCACGTGCAATGTCCCGCAAGTGCCTTCCGGTGGGTTGGGGACCGTCCAGAGCTCCACAACAAAGCGTGGGGCCCGCTTGTAAAAGCGGGTCAAGGCCCCATCAGGGTCGCGGAGCATGCTCCACAGGGGAGTGAAACCCGTGGCCCTGTTTCGGGCAGTTGGTTTTCATGGGTAGTTTGGGGCGCAACTACAATCTTTCCGCGCCCCGGAGTCCATGAGGATTTCCAACGTATAAAACGTTTTAGTGGATCTTCACACATAGCCGGTAACCTAAACAAAGTTTCCCCCACTTCAAAAATAGGTTTCAGTCTTTTGCGGCTAGGTTTTCGGCCTTGTCATTCCCTCTTGTCGGCTCTTACAACACCCTCAGAATGAAATGGGGTGGCGACTCTATGTATTCTAAATCCGACACCACATAGAACGGTACCAACACTTCCGTCGTTATACAAAGTAATCGAAAACTGTAGTATTTGGTACTTAATAAGTAAGTGAGAATGAGGAATTGTGTATGAAAGGTGTGACTGTAGATATGACTACTGATAAGTCTACACGTATTGAGACTACCACCTAGTGTGGGACAGGGCCCGTAAGATGATGTGATGATGGTTATCACCACATAGTATAAACAGAGTCGCTGTCGTCTGTCCGTCCCTATGTATGCTTAAATCTTTAAAATTACGCAACGGATTTAGAAGCGGTTTTTTTAAAGTAGATAGACTATTCATGAGGAAGGTTTTTAGGTATAATACATGCATTATTTCACCCGTGCGAAGCCGGGGCGGGTCGCTAGTTTTAAATATGACGATTTTTAAGAGTAATAAAACCTACGTAAATAATGTTCCTATTGAGTTTGAGTTTAAAACGTCGATTACTTAGAACACAGATAAAGAAAGACATAAAAGTCATACCTAGATATTTAATTCATTAATTTTAAGTATCAAAGAAAGCAATGATTTCATATATACAATTTTCCCAATAAAGAGAAACGTCGATAAGATAATGATAATTATAATCTATACTAATATTATAAAGCTGCAGAGTTTGTTTGTTTATACGCGCTAATCTCAGGCACTACTTATCCGATTTCAAAAAGTCCTTCAGTGTTGGATAGTCTATTTATCGAGGAAGGTAAAAGACAATTTTTTTTTTTTCAAAAAAAAATATTCTGTCACGACGATTTATAGGAGTTTTGTCATAAAAGCTACGTAAATAAAGTGTCTTTTGAGTTACTCCATAAACCTCAGCTAACTACAGTACAGCACATATTATAAAACACTAGCTTTTGGGCGCGGCTTCGCTCGCGTGGACTTCGAACCCGTGCTTATCTCTATGCATTTTTTTTGATGAATATAAAAGTGGTTATTGTGACTAAACTATGATAGTTAGATATGTGCTCTCGCGGACTTTTTTGTAGATTTTAATAAGACCTACAAACTCGTAGTACTTCATTTTGTTCTATTGTCAATCGTTTTTGCAGCGCACGCATAAATAGGTTTTCGATTTTACACCCTGGGTTACAAAATCGCAATTTTCATACGGATACCTAATTCTTTTGAAAATAAAATATAGCCTATAACCTTCCTCGATAAATGGACTATCTAACACTGAAAGAATTTTTGAAATCGGACCAGTAGTTCCTGAGATTAGCGCGTTCAAACAAACAAACAAACAAACAAACTCTGCAGCTTTATATATTAGTATAGATATAGATTACTTCATAACTCGATTCCGCAGAAATGCGTCGTTTCTCGGAAGTCGCAGGTTGGTTGCCAAAATGATTGTACCGAAAATAAACATTACGGTTATCTGATGTTAAGGTGAATGTTCCAGGGTAGCCCGCGAAATTCAAATTTTCTTACGTTTTTTGCAATTTGCCGGTCAGTGCTAGGTTGTATGTTGATTAAAATGTTATTCGCGGCTGAAGACGTATGTAGTTATAGAATTATAATCATCAAACTCATCAATACAACCCTCCAAGCTCATACAGGTGACAGAAAAACTTTTTCAAGCTCAAAGTCATTCTTGCACCTTTATGAGCTTGGAGGGTTGTATTGATGAGTTTGATGATTATAACTCTGTAACTACATACGTCTTACAGCCGCGAATAACATTTTAATCAACATACAACCTAGCACTGTCCTGCAAATTGCAAAAAACGTAGGAAAATTTGAATTTCGCGGGCTACCCTGGAACATCCACCTTAAGTGAATATTGTAGACAGTCGTGGTCGTAACTACCCATATCGTCTCTCTAAAGGAAGAATTAAGTAAGTCTTAAAAAGTGTTTGGCCATTTTCAACCTAAGTGGGTGATTGATACCTTAGGTCGAAAATAAACTACATATTTTTGGGGACTTGCTTATTTCTCGCTCTACGGGGACGACATATGACCCACTGTGGCGTCGGGTCTCTTCCCATTACATGGAGGTAATAAGCCAACTGTGCCATATAATATACGAAACCCCTGTTTGTGAATGTCATGTTTGTAATTATGAAATTTGGTATTTGGTATCGCACTATCCAATGTGAAGTACACAAAACTCCATGGATAGACCAGACAAGTCTAAATAAACCTACCTTAACCATTGCTCTAAGGCTCCGCTCTGGCCACATTCCAACGAATAAATTCGGTTTTCTAATGAAGAAAGTACCTTCTCCCAATTGCCCTAGTTGTGATGTAATTGATTACATTCAACATGTTTAAAGTATAAATGTAAAAAAAAGGAGATCCCTTTTTGGTAACAGGGCACATTATGACATAGGTATGTGCAACAGCATTCTTGCTAACCCAACATCGGAAGAAGCGAAACTATTGTATAATATAATTAGCTAAGTAGAATTGTAACAACAAATGTACACCTATGGGGCGATATGATCGCAAAGTGACCAAGCCCCTAAAATAAATTAAAAGAAATAAAATATATATGAAATTCACGAACACAAATGACACCTAGACGAATAGCAAGTGCCTGGCCGATATTCTAGCCTTAAGAGAAGAGAAACTTGAAACGAAACCCGTCTGGCCAGCGTGGTACAGTACAGCAATGGGTCATAACGTCCCCGTAGAGCGAGAATTAAGTAAGTCTTCATAATTATGTAATTAATTTTCAAACTAAGATATCAGCACCTTAAGTTGAAAATGGCCAAACAATTTTTTAAGACTTAGTTACTTCTTCCTCTACAGAGACGATAATATGGGATGAGTAGTAATAGCAATGGAGGGCCTCACTACGATGCTCGATGGCCTCTGTGGAGCCTCCGAACGAGTCGGCCTTAAGACGAACATGTAGAAGACGAAGATCATGTCTAATATCCACGTTAAAGCCACTCCTGTTAACATCCGAGGTTCTACCCTCGAAGTTGTTGACCACTACATTTACCTGGGTCACACTGTCCAGTTAGGTAAGTCCAACTTCGAGAAAGAGGTCAAACGTCGGATCCAACTCAGGTGGACAGCGATCGGGAAGCTGCTAAAGATCTTCTCATCCACAATACCGCAGTGTCTGAAGACAAAAGTCTTCAACCAATGTGTGTTGCCAGTGATGACTTATGGAACAGAGACGTGGTCGCTCACTATGGGCTCCATCAGAAGGCTCAAAGTCACCCAAAGGGCAATGGAGAAGGCTATGCTCGGAGTTTCCCTGCGATCGAATCAAAAATGAGGAGATACGCAAGAAAACCAGGGTCACTGACATAGCCCACCGGATTGCCAAACTTAAGAGGCAGTGGGCAGGGCACATAGCTCGCAGGACCGACGCCCGATGTGGCAGAAAAGTCGTCGAGTGGCGACCGCGTTCCAGAAGGCAGTGCTGGTAGGCCTCCCACAAGGTGGACCGACGACCTGGTTAAGGTCCCCGGAAAACAATGGATGCGGGCGGCCTAGGACCGGCCTTTGTGGACATCATTGGGGGAGGCCTTTGCCCAGCAGTGGACGTCTTTTGGCTGAAATTATGATAAAAAATTGTGAATGAGTAGTAGCAACCGCCGCGCCGCGTGTAGATTTGGAAAGTGAGGTATATACGCGAGCTTGACATCTGTACCCTATTACTTTATGGTCCAAGCCGGCTCGACAACTGGTCTCTTCCAACGGAGCTGGGAAGTACGTACAATCAAGGACAATAATAAACAGCGCGCTAATAATAAACAGCGAAGCGCGATTCGCATCATCGGTTCACGGCCACTCACGTACGAGCTTGCTCGGTTGTAACCACGTTTTAGCACACATCGTATAATGAATACCTTGTGGTGACGAATTTTGAATACAGTGCCCCCCCCATCCGTCCTGAGGGTGTCGTAAGAGTCGGCAAAAGGAAATGACAAGGCTGACAACCTAGCCGCAAGAGAAGGCAAACTCTAAACGAAAGGCATCTGGTAGCGAGACAGTAACATGTAATGGGAGGAGGTTTGACCCGAGTTGTAGTCGTTTCAGCCCATAAATGACCCACTAGTGAGTCGGGCCTGCTCCAAATTCATGGAGGGAAATTAGCCTACTGCGCCACGTTGGCAAGACGGGTTGGCACAGGGTTTGTATCAAGTTTTCCTTCTCATACGGCTATGTGATCTGCATTTTGCGATCCTTTAGTCGCCTCTTATGACACCCTCAGCATAGTGTGCGTTGGTGTCATTGAGTATTGTAAATCCTTCACCGGACTAGTAGTAGTTGTATTAATTATGTCACCACATGGGCAATATAATATCGGATATAAGTATTATTTAAATCGGTGTCGAGAGCTGATAATGCTCCAATATGTGAGTCATTTGACTCGGAATGACGACAACATAAATATGTATCGAAGTTTTGTTAGTACATATCCGAATGAACGATTTAGATTACACAATGTCATCCCATACTATCCGATAATGTCGTAGTAGTCATCATATTTTTTTTTATTTGTGCATGTTTTCTTATTTTTTTGAATTAACGAAGGCGCTCTTGATCAGATTTGTAAGAAATTAATACACATATTAATTTAACAATTCTCACTTATACATTTTAATATACAATAGATTTACCCATTATAATCCCTCTCATTTTTATAATAATTCCGGTCAAACGACGTACGGGATATTAATTTTTTGTTTAGTTTTAGGTTCATTGGACTAGTTTTAGTCATCATCATTTCAGCCAGAAGACACTGCTGAACATAGGCCTCCCCCAAGGATTACCACAAAGGCCGGTCCTGAGCCACCCGCATCCATCGCTTTGCTCTCACCAGGTGGTCGGTCCAACGTGTGGGAGGCCTACCAGCACTTGCTTTCCGGAACGAGGTCGCCACTCGAGAACTTTTCTGCCCCATCGGGCGTCGGTCCTGCGCGCTATGTGCCCTGGCCACTGCCACTTAAGTTTGGCAATCATATGGGCTATGTCGGTGACCCTGGCTGCAAGCGTATCTCCTCATTTCTGCTTCGATCTCGCAGGGAAACTCCGAGCATAGCCTTCTCCATTGCCCTGCACTTTGAGCGTTCTGTTGGAGCCCATAGTGAGCGACCACGACTCTGTGCCGCCATATGTCATCATCAGTTTTAGTCATAAGTAATATTTGCCTTAATAGGTTAGGTACACAATATATTTTTATTTTAGACTTTGAAAATGATTGTAATGTTATATCAAATTGTTTTTATGATAAATAATAATAGAATGGCATTGTATTTTGTCGTTACAAAATGTTCGGGGTCAATGACCGGTCAGACGATGTTTTACATAACCACAAACAAATCCGTTAATGAATGGCAAGCCGCAAAACATCACAACACGGTTGCATGCGAACTATATCCGTCTCGCTTCAACGTTGGCAGCACGAGTGAGACGGGGACAGTGGCGAAATCAACTTTCGCAGTGAGTTGGAATTAATTTTGCTACTTTGCAATGGATGTCACCTGCGTTTGGATTGCTGTTGATAATGTATCCGGGTGGTTACGGATTTATAATACATAGTGTCACCACCGCATACCATCCTGAGGGTGTCGTAAGAGCCGACAGCAGGAATTGACAAGGCTGAAAATCTAGCCGAAAGAGAAGGAAAACTTGATAAGAAACCCGGTGCCAACATGTCTGGCCACAGTAGGCCAATTACCCTCCATGTAACTGGAGGAGGCCCGACTCAGCAGTGGGTCATTTAAAGACTGAGAAGTACTCAACTCTCAACTCAAATCATTTATTTCAATTGAACCTATTTACAGTATTTTTGAACGGTCGAAAGTGAAGTTAGGAATCTAGTTGCTTGTTCCAAACAGAAGATCCTATGGAGAAGAACAGGCAAGAAATTCCATGGACACTTTTTATAACACATTTTCTAAGTATGTAGTATAAATCATCTACTCAGCTCTGTACGGTACAAGATCACGAATTAAATGACTCATCGGCTCCCGCCATAACACACTCGCGCCCAGACCGGTCGATCTTGTATCACGCACTTACCTCGTGATAGTTGATCTAATTTACTACATATGTACACACAGAAGTGTGGTGACGCATTTAGAATACATTCACCAGCCCATTTCACCCAGAGGGTATCGTAAGAGCCGACAGAACGTAAAAACAAGGCCTATAACCTAGCTGTAAGAAAGGGAAAACTTGATACGAAACCGTTTGCCTACCCGTCTGGCCAGTGTGGCACAATAGGCTAATAACCCTCTATGTAATGGAGGAATGTGGAGGAGGCCCGACTCAGCAGTGGGACATATATGGGCTGAGTAGTAAGTAGCCCATTAATTTTATCGAACTCGCTTCAGTAGTAATTAGTTTTTATAAAATCGAAATTCAACATACCAGACAAAATAGAAAGTCCTAATTAACATGTGTAAATTAAGATACTTGCTCAAAACATTTTAAATACAGGCACAAATATAAAAAAAAGAAATGGCCAACCTCACAACACAACGTCCCGTTCACAAACCTTGACGTAAAAAATAATACACGTTTTACTATGCCGACAAAAACAGCTAACCGCAAAATCATTGATTGAAACAAAAGCGAATTATCTATGGCTTTTCGGACACGTCAAAATGGTGGGACTTTAAGAAAAATGACAGTAGTTATTGGGAAATAATTTTATCTGGGTAATTGTTAAGATTGCCAAACATAAGTGGCAATCTTCACACAATGGCAGGGCAGGGCAGGGCACAAAGCTCGCAGGACTGACGCCCGATTGGGCAGAAAAGTCCTCGAGTGGCGTTCCGGACAGCGCAGTGCTGGTAGGCCTCCCACACGGTGGTTTGACGACCTGGTCAAGGTCGACGGAAAGCGATGGATGTGGGCGGCTCAGAACTGGCCCTAGTGGAAATCCTTGCGGGAGGAGGAGGAGATCCTTCCTATGTCCAGCAGTGGACGTCTTTAAGCTGAAATGATTGATGGTTGAAAGCTAAGACTCCTTAGCTCCTTAAGTTTATAGTAGTAGTACTAAAAATTAAGTAATAAAGTTTATAGTAGTAATTAAAATGTGATGGGGACAATTTGTGACGTCAACGCTTATCTATCAGCCACAGAAGTCCACTGCTGAACATAGATCTCCCCCATAGATTACCACAACTCACAATATCATGCAGACTGTATCCACCGACTCATAGCATTTCTGTATTTTCCCCAAAATCAAACATTTGATGAGAGGTTTCACTTTAACCAACTCCGAAGAGCAAGTGATAGCGTTGAATCAGGACGTAGAAAACACGCGTTCAGATCTGTGGTCCTCCCTGTTTAAAAAAATTGTTCGATCGCATGAAAAAATGATTAAAATGTAAAGGGAGAGTATTTAAACAGCAATAAACATAATAATATTTTGGTTATCACATGTCGTTTTTTTGAGTTACGCAAAACGTATAGTGTGACCTACGTATAATGCGCGGGGAACTAGTTGGCCGCGCCATATCTCTCACCCCTCACGTACCTAAAGCCCGGGATCCACCAAAGCAGAGAGGAGAGGAGACTAGAGGAATGTGTTTTGAATAACCAATCAGATTTAGTTATTTCCACATCCCCTCTCCGCTTAGCTTCGGTGGAAATACATAGAATAACGAGTGCCGCGCGCACTATAGTACATAATATAACATCACAAACATATGTATATAAATTGTCTGTCATCTCGTTTATCAGGTCAACTCAATTAAATTAGGTACATAATTATATTTTATCACCGAAGCCACGTAATTAGCACAATCACTTGATATTAAATAAACATCTTGTTGACAAAACATGATTTCTACAAGCTTATATTCACAGAACTAACATGGCGGTGGGTTTTTTGTTTCAAATATTTTTTTGTAACAAAAGCGTGGGGTGTATTGTTTCAATAGGTATAAATATTTAAAAAACAGATATGAGTAGATGGGCTATTTTGATAACTACTCTTTGCTGTTTGTTTTTTAACCAACTTGTATACCAAAGTGAATCAAAATCGGTTGAGTGGTTTAAGCGTGGAAGCATAACAAACGGAGACAGGTTGGCATTTAATAACATTGCTTTGGATTTGCGGCCTAGACGTTGGGTCCTAGACAAATACTCCCAGAAAGGGGTCATCGAACTACATCTTTTGTAGTGGGTTTAAAAAAATGCGTCTTTGTCACAACAAAAAGCCGACCTGTTGTCGTTTTTGATTATTCGACAATAAAAACTGCATGCTGATCGAACAACGGAGACCCAAGCCGATATTGATTTAAAAAAAAGCTGCGGAATACTTTCCTAAATAGCGAAGAGTTTCAATTTAGTTTGACTGTGTGTGACCACCGTTTAACATTCTGTACATAAAGACCATTGTTTGAGAAAGCAAATTTAGAAATTACAATTATCTGAACATCATCATCATCATTTCAGCCAAATGACGTCCTCTTCTGGACATAGGCCTCCCCCAAAGATTTCCACGATGGCCGGTCCTCTAAGCCACCATCATCCATCATTTTCCGGCGACCTTAACCAGGTCTCCGGTCTACTGCACTGCGGTTTCCGGAACACAGACGCCACTCGAGGACTTTTCAGCCCCATCAGATATCAGTCCTGCGAGCTACGTGCCCTGCCCTTTGCCTCGTGACTATCCCCGCCAGCCTCATCCCCAGTTTACGCGAACTTGTGGCGCCCCAAGCGCGCCGTGTGAGGGTATATCGCTGGGGGGTTTTAGTGGATAGACAACTCTTGGGTAGACGACCCTTGTCGGAGTCTCACATAATCACAGACCTCTCCCCCGGGGGTATGCATAAAGCATTTCCACAGCGACAACAAAAAAAAAGGTTGGCGAGGATAGTCCATAAAAGCCAGCAGGGGGTGTTTCCGTGTACATTTGAACCTATACCATCATGAGGGTGTCGCAAGAGGCGACTAAAGGAACGCAGGATGTTTATAACGTATCACCAGGTACCAAGGTCGCATAACAATGTAGGAGATGACGCTTCCCTATACGTGCAGACAACATAGCCGAGACGAGAAGGGCTTTCCAGCGCGGGACAGTAGGTTTTTTTCCCCTCCAAGAATTTGGAGGAGGCTCGACTCAGTAGTGCGTCATTTATGGGCTGAAACGACATTGTAAGCAGTATTTAACTGCTGAATAAATGATAGTGAATGATAGTATTATAGAATTTCGTCTGATGCAAAATTAAAAACATGGCGGCGCATTCCCGCCCAAAATTTGCGCGCGTAACTGTTTAATGTCAAAAGTAGTTTACACGTGTCCCATCGCTTCTGTCTAGGGTAATTGGACGGACAACGCCAATCGTTTGTTGGCGTTTTTTGTCCATTTAAATTTGCCCACTTTCTAATCAATATTGAATAGTTGTATTTTTAGAAAAATAATACCACGTGATTAAATTTAGTTTTTAATAAATACAGGTTTGCCAGTGCATTCTTATCGATTTTTGCCAGTGGTTTGTTATGGATTTTTGCCAGTGTATTGTTCGGTGTTACGCACAATCATATCGTTTACTTGATATTTAAGCGAGATGAGTTCAACATTGTCTTTTTAAAATGTGTTTATGAAAAAGTAAATACAGATTTTTTGCCGACTCTTCTTTGTAGAGTAGCATTTCGAATCGTATGTTATTTTCTCAAACCCAGAATAAAAGTTTAGGGTTGATCATCCAGCCAAACGAGGTGGTATGTCTGGCAGGGGTCCGCGGCGCCTATACCCCGATAACTGTAGTCGGGGATTTCTTCACCGTGCGAATAGCTCTAAATACTTCGCTATCGCGGTGTAGCACTTTTTAGTAATTCTTGCATTTGAAGGCGTGTTTTTTTTTAAATCCTACCCCCTGCACTATGTATTGTACCTGTATTGCGGGCGGGGGCAGTTTACAAACGTGTAATTCACGAACACAAATGACACCCAGACTCCGAGCAAGTGCCTCTGGTATAGACAAAGACACTGACCCGAACCCGGGACCCGTTGATCCAAAGGCGGTACATCTAACCCCTAGCTAGACCAACGAGGCAGTCAAAAGAGGCATTTCCGATGTTCATAATTCAGATTCTTCGGGTAAATTGTGTTATGTATGTCGCACGCTGGTCGCTACAAATGTATATGTTTCAAAATATAATAAGTAAGTGCCACATATTGATAGATGGTACGATTGGTACAATTGGCATGATTGGAAGTCTCGACAGATTGATTCGCAAACTGCATTTCTCACAGAGTTTAATAAACTTAATACTTAACGATGACTAACCTACACTCTGAGTAACAGTCTGTTCAACTTAACACTTGCTTATTCAGTTTATACCTATACTAGCGACCCGCCCCGGCTTCGCACGGGTGCAATCATGAACATCTTAGTGTTTCTCTACAATATGTTGCATGTTAACTATTGGGATGGATTAAGAATACATGGTGTCACCATCACATTCCATCGTGAGGGTGTCGACAGATGGAAATGACGACTCTTACGACGCCCTCAGGATAAAATCGGGTGGTGACACGGTGTATCCGAAATCCGTCACCACACAGTAATTAACTTTACGGTGGTGTAATGTGATTGATCCAAAAAATAGTTATTTGTTATACAAGAGTGCAAAGTTGCTTTTTAACCGCGTGTTCAATTTTGATGACCGAGCAAGCGAAGGATTCTAAAATTGATTCACGAGCGCAGCGAGTGATTCAAAATTAGAATCCTGAACGTTAGCGAGGGAATCAAAAGAGCACGAGGTGAAAAATCTTTGCACTCGAGTGCAACACGTAACTTTTCATTCCAGCTCAGCGAGGAAATGACTAAATGCAAAAAAAAAACGTTTACAATCACAAGATAGGTACACTTTTATTTCAGTTTAGGTATTAATTACTACATTATGACAGGTAAGTATTACAGAATAATCTTTACTTTATTCTCTAGCGAATAAAAACGGCTTTTGCACTCAGATATCGAAAAGCAAAAATACTTTATTCTCTAGTGAATAAAAACGGCTTTTGCACTCAGATATCGAAGAGCAAAAATACTCTTTCCGAGATGGGGGGATGAAAAATATCTTTGCTAGGCCGCCCCGTCCTCTTTTGTCATTGTAAATCATTCTGCAGGCAAAAAGTCAACTGCCATTTACATTGCGACGTTATATTAAACGCCAAAAAAAAACAATGTGTCTGTGCCATTCTTATTCTTCTCCTGTAGTAGCAATGGACTGGGCAAAAAATGAACATATTTAGCGATAAGTAAAAATGTTTTAAGGCGTACGAAGTTTTTTTTAACCGACCTCAAAACAATTTTATTGTTCGAATATTTATGAAAACGATAGCTGGGACTCGACGAAAGGCGCCAAGTCAACTTTCGCAGGAAAATGCATGGGCTATAGCGGTTCCAAACAGATTTTGTTGCGCATTCACTAATTAATACATTGTCATTATCATCCGACCCTAGTGAACTGGTGGTAGGGCTGCCATCCGTCCGGGATTGTCCTAGTTTGAAGGGCGTCCGGGGGCCGTCCGGCAGGGGTTTTGTAAAGTGTCCCTTTGGACAATTTTGTTGTCAGAGGAAATCCAATTTTTTTATGGATAATTGAAATAAATCTTAGTTAAAAATTCATCCACTATAACCTGCATTCAAGAAGGCTCGGCCGTTTTTATTTTTTTTTACACAAAATATATTTTATAGTTGTCCGGGTAAAAAAACATATTTTGCCCAAATGTTCGGGATTTTTGCCGTGTTTATCCGGCTGCAATTTAGGTGATGGCAGCCCCATCTGTTGGACATGGAACTTGGACATGGACCTTGGACATGGACCTTGGACATGGACCTTGGACATGGACCTTGGACATGGACCTTGGACATGGACCTTGGACATGGCTTGTCATGCTTGTGAATAGTTGCCGTTGCTGGGTGTCAGTTGGCTCGGGCATTAGTCGACCTATAGATACCTATTTTTGACTAGATCTGGCTGATGTTTGGCCCTTTGCGACTATTGCGCGAGTTTGCTCTCACAAATCTGTCTTATCCCAGCCTTTTACCTCAGACAGTTAAATCAGTTTTAAATGGTAAATTTTAAATGTTATTTTATTGTTTGACTTAGCAAAAGATAAAGACAACTTGATTAAATGAGATTTGATTTTGAGTTTGAAAGTCCCGGTCAGCCACGATAATAACATTTTAGTGTTAACTAATTTTGTTTTTAATAAATTGGCGATTAACAACGCATTTCTAGCCAACTGCGTAGTTAAGTTCGTTAAAAGGGGAATATTTTTTTCAGAACTCATTAACCTACTGACATTTAAACCTAACAGCAATGTTTATTTTCATAGTAAACACCACCTCAAACAAAACAAAAAATTCAATGTCACCGTCTTATCACCAAATAATACGTAATTTTTTAAACAGTTGGCGGTACATTTCTTTGTCACTGGGTATGACGGTGTGAAGAAGAATAAGATAACAACTGCTGACACGAACTGGCCCACTCAAAGGCTCACGCTCCGTAAGCGCTACATTAATATGTTTGGAAATGACAGATCGAAACGACAACATAAACGAAATCAAACAATATATTTTGACTGCCTCCTTGGTCTAGTGGTCAGATGTGCCGCCTTTGGATCAACGGGTCCCGGGTTCGATTCCGGGGTCGGGCCAGTGTCTTTGTCTAAACCAGAGGCACTGGCTCGGAGTCTGGGTGTCATTTCTATCTATAATATGTATGTATTTATAAAAAAAAAATGTATATAAGTAGTTTATCATCCATCTCGTTACCATAACACAAGCATTAAGTTGCTTAGCTTGGGACGAGATGGCGTTGTGTGAAATATTCAAGGATATTTATTTATTTATTATTTATGTCCATGAATTAATGGAATGAAATAATGAATTAATTGTAAAGCCCCAAATTTAAAGAACCTCAGAGATAGTACTACTCAGCTCAGATCAGAGCAGTATGTGACCCTACGTATATTGATAGTCGTCCTAATAAAAACATACTTAAAAAAAAAGATTTCAAGTAACCAACAAAATGACTGTTGGCGTTACACAAATTGACGCTAAATAGGTTAAATAAATACTTTTTCTAGTTGTGATATTACACTTCCCCACCAGCGCCAAGCAGTTTTACTGTGTTTCGTCGCGTGTATGAGAGAGCCGGTGCCCGGCAGGGCATTTCCTTGAATTGCCTGCTCCATCTTAGACCCTGGCGTGGCTTTCCATCACGCAAGCCTAGGGTCAAAAGCATTCAAGTCACTGATAAAAAAAGGTCAGAAAAAAGGTTTGGACCATTAAATTATGTCTATAGACAGGTCCGTCTTCGTGTCGGCATAAAAAAGAAATGGCGGCAAAAAAAAGTTATCAGTTAATCTAGAACCAAGAGTATTGTAACGGTTTATTCAAAACTGGACACGACTCAGCCGATAGGACAACGGGGCATGGGGCCCACGCGTTTCTAGTCTATGGCTAAAGCCAAATAGTACACACTACGAGTACAAACCTTGTACATAAAGCATATTTTTGCGCTACATTCCTCACTGTTAGCGTTCGTGTAGTGACGGATTTACAATATATAGTACATATCACAACCACATTCCTCTCGCCACTCTGCACAGTAAGCTAACTACCCTACATGTAGTTGGAGGAGGCCAGGTCTCGAGTCAGTAATAGTTAGCGTTCAACGTGAACCAGCAAGTAAGGGCTGTCCATCAATCACGTGATTTTCCTAGGGGGGAGGGGGAGGGTTTCGCCAAAAATCACGAAATATCACAAGGGGGAGGGGTATAATAAGATATCATGTGTATTCATTTTTTCGTTAAACGCGTGAGTTCTAAATCGAAAAGAGGCGAAAACCTTTGCGTGTCGGTGTAAGATTCTTTGTAGGTACTAAAAAATACACAATTTTTAATGGGGCATGGGGGGTGTCTTTAGCCTCACCACGTATCACAAAGGGGGAGGGAGGGGTTAAAAAATGATAAAAAACATCACGTCATTAATGGACAGCCCGTATGAATACTTTTTGTTCAGAGAAAAACTATGTTTTTGTTGAAACGGATGAATAAGTACTAATGAATAATAAACACTTGATCACAAAACGTCGCGTAGCTAAGAAATTAAAAAAATATAAAAGTGACATTGACGGTTACGTTTGGTGCCAACTTAAACGAAACATTTTTAAGCCAACATAAGACTACAAACTTAAACGAAAAAATTTTTAAATACAGTTTGCGTCGCGAACTCTCCTTTTCCCAATTTCACTGGTGCCGAGTGACCTGATTTGGCTAATTGCCGGATTTTCGGTTGTTATGTCATTGTCATTTCAACGGTTGTCAACGGTTGATTCAACGACTACTCTGCCGATATATGACCCACTGTTGGGTCGGGCCTCCTCCTGTCACATGGAGGGTAATTAGCCTACAGTGCCACGCTGGCCAGACGGGTTGACACAGGGTTTCGTTTCAAGATTTCCTTCTCTTGCGGCTAGGTTTTCAGCCTTGTCACTTCCTTCTCTCGGCTCTTACGACACCCTTAGGCTGACATAGGGTGGTGACACTATGTATTCTAAATCCGTCACCACACATACACATGGCACAGTTGCATAAACTTAAATATTGCTCGGCAGCCCGCATACTCGTTGCATAACTATCTGCAACTAGTTTGTTAACGGAATATCCGTAACTTAAAATTGTTTTCAACCAGATTATAACGGATCTCGCTGTTCCAAATCTACAACGTTGGCAAAATAATTACCAAATTTATCATCATCAACATCTTTTCAGCCCACAAATTATACTGCCGAGTCGAGCCTCCTCCAAATTCATGGGGGGGAAATTAGCCTACTGTGCATCTCTGGAAAGACAGGTGTCAAGATTCTGTAGTGACCAGCCAGCTACTCGTACATACTTTACACAACTAAAGGACGTAGCAGACACATCAACTCGGACCTCGCCGTCAAACAGGCGTCAACCTAAGCATCAGCAGCTCCGATACGTCGCCTTGGCTACGGCCAGTCGACGCCGCGCTTACGGATGGCCCGTAAGATAATGTTACGAATATGTATGTCCTAGGTGCCAAGGCGCTGGGTACGACAGACGAAAGGAAAAAAAAGACGAGCAAATAATTACCATTCATTGCTAAAAAGGACACGGACTACAAGTCTGTAGTGTTGTCACAAAATAAACTATAAAAAAAAAAAAGTATGGCGGAGGCGTGGCGTGCTTTGACCACGTGCCTAACGGCGATCGGCTTGTCCCGAGGCGAGGCGTTTACGTTACGAATCCGATTAGTGTGCTTTGCAGTAGGCAGTTTCATACAAATAATACTGAACGCCTCGAGTTGATACGGTGCCGATCCCTTTCCGAGTTGATAAGTGTGCTTTGTCCCTTACCCGAAAAATTCGGAACTAGTAACATCAAGAAATATCGCCTACAAATGCCCTGCGACCCCTACCCAGACATACCACCTCGTCTGGCTGGATGATCATTCCTTTGCGCCTACATTTCTTATGGCTAGGTGGTGTGCCTTTTGTGTTCCTTTACTCGACTCTTACGATACCCTCGGGCTGGAATGGGGTTAGCCTATAAATGACCCAATACTGAATCGGGCATCCTCTAAATTGGTGGAGGGAAATTAGCCTACCGTGCCATCCTACCGTGCCATATTAATTAAATATTAATTAGCTGCGTGAACTGGTTTCGCGGTCGCCTTATGACGCATTGTAACAAAATGGAGGACCTGATAAGGGCGCGTGTAGTTTAGACAAACAAACAACGACCCTGCTAATCTGCGCACTGGTGGAATGCACCGTGTGGTTAGCGATTTAGAATGGTGTTGGACTACGGGTTGACTAAATATAAGGCACGGCCGGTGAAATTGAGGGCATTTACTAAACTACTGGTCTATGTGCTGGCGGATTTAGAATACGTAGAGTCACCACCCCATTACACCTCGAGAGTGTCGTAAGACCCATCATCAGCCCACATTAGTCCACTGCTGGACATAAGCTTCCCCTAAAGAGCGCCACAGCGCCCTGTCTTCCGCTTGACGCATACAGCTGCTGCCCACAACCTTCCGCAGATCGTCGCTCCATTTAGCAGAGGGTGGTCCCACACTACGCTTGCCGATTCGAGGTCTTCACTCCAGGACATGCCTACCCCAGCGGTGGTGGGTTCTTCTACAGATATGACCAGTTCACTCTTCTCTGAGCTATGTCCGTGACTTTGGTTCTCTGTCTCGTTACGGAGCCTATCTTTCAAAGAAACTCCAAGCGCAGTTCATGCCATAGCACGCTGAGCGACTAAGACCTGACAGAAGGAAATTAAAAGGCCGTATACCTGCCGCAAGAGAAGGAAACCTTGATACGATACGCTGTGGCAACCCGTCTGGCCAACGTGGTACAGTAGGCTAATTACCCTCGCCCGACAGTGGGTCAACAGTGGGTAAGTAAATAAAAACGAATGTGCTTCAGAGCACTCGACTGAAGTAAAACTTAGTAAAGTAAATGTATGAACATTAAAGTAAATTCACTACTTTATCACATTCGCCAAAATCACCTTTCGCGTAACGCTAGCAAACACGCAAACGAAATACTGACTGAGATATATTGCCCCGTCCATACGCTTGATGTTTGCCACAAATATCAAACACAACAAATAAAGTCCCAAACATCGGCCACAATCACCAAACACAAACAGTCGTCCTCACACTTGGCGAACATGTCAGTATTTTCTGAATCGGCAAACATGGCGGACGACTAGCTTGTAGCAGCTTCACTTTCGGGTTGACCTATTTTTATTTAATATTTATAGAAAATCAACTCCTAGAAATATACGGTGGATAATGGTGGATGACATTTGACATAATGGTTCTATTAATGGTTTTAGAAAATGTATAGAAGAAAAATTAAATCAACTTATGCCGTATGAGTTTTGAAAATTGTTAGTATTTGCCAAACAAAATTTCTCGCCTAATTTCAGAGCAAGATACTTACCATACCATATCGTACAACAGAGACCATACCATGCCAGCTAAATATCGTCTAGCAATAATTAAAAGATTTATCGGAAGTGGCGACAGATAAAAGTTGACACTATTTATTCAAAGTATTACCCTAAGTAATATCAAAAATAGTGACGTCCATCGTCCGTAAGCTCGCTCGCAATACTGATGATAGCAAGCGTGTGGAAACATCGCAAGCTGTTTGCCAAACAGCCTTTGATCTGTGAAGAAAAACCGACACTGACGCCGAACAGTGGCGAACACAAACAAGAACAGGCACACACATACAAACACCCATCCACATGTTCGTTTTTGCTGTTTGCAATTTTTTGCCAAGCGTATGGACGTGGTATATGATGATATTATGCCCCGTCCATACGCTTGATGTTTGCTACAAATACCAAACACAACAAACAAAGTCCCATGCCCCGTCCATACGCTTGCTGTTTGCCACAAACACAACAAACAAAGTCCCAAACATCGGCCACAATCACCAAACACAAGCAGTCGTCCTCACACTTGGCGAACATGTCAGTATCTTCCGAATCGGCAAACATGGCGGACGACGAGCTTGTAGCAGCTGTCACTTTTGGGTTGACCTATTTTTATTTCGAAAATAGAATAAATAATTTCGAATCGACGCTTGTTGTTTTTTTAATTGTCTCCGGAATGAAGCCATTAATACTTCTTTTTTATTTTTTAAATCTTTTACATTTTTATTCATCAACACTGAGGCGGGTCCACGCACCCTGTACCTTCTGCCTATTTTTGTGGTAACGGTCTATTGCGTTCCAGATACATGGCTCATTTTGATATGCTTTGATACACATGATTAGGTACGCGCGTAAACCTATTTTAGTTAAGTCTTTTGCTCCAAAAACGATTTATCAACGCGGTCCGTGCGACGTCCACCGCTCTTAAGCTCCCGCGCAATACTGATATGTTTTCAAGCGTGTGGAGCCATCGCAAACTGTTTGCCAAACAGTCTTTGATCTGTGAAGAAAAACCGACACCGATGCCGATCAGTGGCGAACACAAAAAAAAACAGGAACACACACACAAACACCCATCCACATGTTCGTGTTTTCTGTTTGTTGTTTGCTATTGTTTGCCAAGCGTATGGACCCGGCATTACAGAATGTGGGCGCGCACTGCTCTCTCTTGACTTACAAACAATGATAAACGAATCGAGACGAAACGTAACTGGCTATCAGAGAAAGAGAGAACGAAAAGGTGTGCATATACAAAACGTAGCTCTCTCTCTCTTTCTATCTTCACTAGGGGGTTGGATGTGCCTCCTTTGGATCACGGGGTCCCGGGTTCGATTCCGGGTTCGGGCAAGTGTCTTGCCAGAGGCAATTGCTCTGAGTCTGGGTGTCATTCGTGTTAGTGAATTTCATGTTTGTAAACTGCCCCCGCGACACTGGCTAACCTACTGCAGGGGTTTATTATAAAAAAATAAAAAAGCTTATATCTCTCAACTTCCGTTCGCCTGGCCCGATCACACTTTTCGTAACGCTCTCGTCACGCTTTCACCAGCTTACTGGCCAAGTCAAGCGTGCGTAAAGAAGTTTAACTTCAAAAATAATACAAATCAGTGAAATATTGCACATCAGCTTTAACATCAGAATAACACATAGG
Source organism: Clostera curtula (assembly GCA_905475355.2). NCBI lineage: Eukaryota > Metazoa > Arthropoda > Insecta > Lepidoptera > Notodontidae > Clostera > Clostera curtula. The sequence goes on along the minus strand of FR997815.1, from coordinate 9,487,100 downwards.
CTATCTATCCCTATACATTAGATTAACACATAGGCTATCTATATAAATATCTATCTTCTATCTATATAATCTATCTATATAAATAAAAATGAATTGCTGTTCGTTAGTCTCGCTAAAACTCGAGAACGGCTGTACCGATTTGGCTAATTTTGGTCTTGAAATATTCGTGGAAGTCCAGGGAAGGTTTAAAAGGTGAGAAAATATGACAAAACAATTTTATTCTGAGGCGGTACGATGTTTGCCGGGGCAGCTAGTAATTAATAAAGATATAGTGTGAATTATGATTTACAGGATTGACTTTTATATTTTTTGTTAAATACCCGCGCGAAGGCGGGCCGCTTGAATGCTATATAATAAAGGTTTTCACAGGCGCAATGGCTGATGTCCAGGAAATAGCACAATGGAATGGCAAAGGTTGCGATTAAACTGGAATTTCTGCCATCGGAATTTCATGAGGAAAGTACACACATCTATCTATATAAATAAAAATGAATTGCTGGTCGTTAGTCTCGCTAAAACTCGAGAACGGCTGGGCCGATTTGGCTAATTTTGATCTTGAAATATTCGTGGAAGTCCAGGGAAGGTTTAAAAGGTGAGAAAATATGGAAATGCTCGGAATTAAATAATAACAAAAAATTTGCTTTTCCCTTGACGTGACGTGACACTTGTCGATTCCTTTTGTTTGTTTTATGTTAATTTATACAAAAGATTAGGTCTTTTATTTATTGATTGAGGCAGTACGAAGTCTGCCGGGTCAGCTAGTATGTATATATTTTTTGTTTTTTTTTTTACAAATCCTTAAATGTGTCTATGGATGTTTTTGACGTTTTATATGTCTTTCTGTTCCTCCAGTATTTAAACCAAATTCAACCTAAATGAATAAGAAGATGAACCAATTTCATGCCCTTATGGATATCCCTTTATATTGTTGGTAATTCAAAATTAGTTAACTCTACTAGAGACGTATTAGAATACACGTGACCACCCCATTCCATCTTGAGTGTATCGTAAAAGCTGACAAAAGGAAATGACAAGGCCAAAAACCTAGCCGCAAGGGTAGGTTGAAGCGAAAAGAAGCGAAGCCTACCCGTCTGGCCAGTGTGGTACAGTACTGACCCTCCCCGTGATGGGAGGAGGACTGAGTCAGCAGTGGGTCTTTTATGTGCTGAGTAGTAGTCGTATTTGTTAGTATGATAGTTGACTGAGGATCGTAGCAAGTGGAAAGAAGTGGTCTCTGCCTACCCCTACGGGAAAGAGGCGTGATTATATGTATGTAGTTGACTATTTACTGGAGTTTTGTGTAAAAACCTACTCAAACATCATGCCAGACTCACCATTCTATAAAATGGAGTGGCTTCATAATGCGCTATTGTATTTTTAGGTCTTAAACGTAAGGATTTCGTGATTATAGAAATAAATAAATGAATCCATTTAAAGTCTGACTTTGATAAATTGTTGGTGAATAATATCCAAGCAAATACATTTTTGTATTGGCAATTTCCCAGCCTCTAGACGCACTAAGGAATCTATTTATAAAAAGGTCAGCAAAGATTGTAATGACATCAGACCAACATAGTAAAGCAAAGAGCAGTATCTTAACCTTAATGATATTTGAATAAAAAAAAATTGCTGTTCAACTAGGTTGAAACTTGAATCTATACAAATAATTGGAGTGTGTGTTTGTAATAAGAGGTACAAAATGCCAGACAAAATTTCTCTGTTTGTTTTAGCTAATATCTGAAATGGCTGGACCGACTTTGAGCTGTTGTCACAAAGACACTATATGTCAACAAAAAAAGTATCTATGGACACTCTCCCCCCGCTTTTCAGGAGCCCATAGTAACAAAGTTTTCTACATTGTTAACTACCACACAGACAAAATCGCAGAAAACAGCTAGTACATAATATAATGAAGTGAAGGTAAACAGTTTTTTGGGAGTCTGAATTTGTACTATACAATGAATCATGCTGTATACATGCAATGTACATGTCAGTGCATTTGTGCTTATGTTACTGTAGTTTAATACTTCTTAGGCATGTAAATCGACTGTGAAAGACTTGTGTTGGCATGTGCCAGGACTAATAATCTCAACATACAGCCAGATTTACATTTCATTGGATACTGTTTGTCTCAGTCCCTCAGAATACACAGTCCCTAAAGGAAATCCCAGCTATGGTAGCTAGCTAGTAACACTGCCAGAAATGACAAAATCTCAATTGCCATAGAAAAATATAGAACATGTTTTAACAAAATGTTTCAAGACAACATCTTTGTTTAACATGGCAAGGCATATAGCCATATGTCCACCATCAGCTAAAATAAGTTAGTTTGGCTTGCATAGTTATGCCAATTTTTCATACAGTCCTACCAACTTATCTGTGAAATGGCGAAAATTGGAACTACGGCCGCTTATTACCCCTATGGAAATAAGCGGAGTATGGCCTCACAACCAGGATGAAGTTGTGTGTGCAGGTTCATCTAAATATCACAATTATTGTAAACCTGGTTTTCAATAAATCATTGTAAAGCAATTTGTCCTTCTTTATTACAGTACTCTACCACTAGGTACCGCTGCTAATTATAAATTAGTCAAATTTGGTGTTGATGGTTACATACGGTCATAACCAAATGCTAGACATCCAGGTACCTCTTAACTTCGCAATAAATGAAAGTTGTACCCCCCCCCATAGAATATGTTATCTGCTGAATTTCCACTTCATTGCATTACTTTTTAGATAATAAAGCCTTTTTTTATTGCTGAGAGACTAAATGGTTAGCGTACCTACGTAACTGTAAATTAACAAATTCTTTTTATTGATTTTATTATTTTTATATAAGTTTCATTATTTTTTATTTGTAAAATTAAAATAATGATACTGTATTTTTTATAAAACGATTATGTCAAATGTGAAATTTCCTTCTTGAAAACTTACAAAATTTTGGGCACCTTATATTAATTAGCAACACTGAATCAACGGTGCTGACCTCTTTCAGTTCACAGAAAAGTTGGTAGGACTGTACATGTGCATCCACCAACAGTGAACTGACATGTATGAAAACCTTATTCAACTATGCAAGCTAAATTAAACTAACATATTTTAGCTGGCAGTGGATGTTTGGCTTTAAGGAAGAAGTTGAGTTAATATATATGTTTCAGATTAATACTGCCAGTTTATTTCTTTTTAAAATAGCGAAAGATTGCACCAAAATCCTGTATTGTTAGGGCTGTTTAGAAACATGCAAGTTACTAACACAAATTACACTCACATTCAGAGCAAGTGTCTCTGGTTTACATGAGTATAGTCACCAGATTTGGTCTAACATAACTAAAAGAAACTGTTAAAATATGTACCTAGTAATGTAATAAATAGTACAATGGTAACAACAATGATTTAATTAAAAGTGACTGTAAAGTCTGGCAGTTTTCACTCCAAAGTTAGTTTCAGAGGAATTTTATGAGACAGTTTATTTTCTTAGTTGAAAAGGCAACGCCGTTGATTAAAAGATTATTAAATAAAACTATATGAAATTTTACTTTTTTTTAACTACACTAATAAAGCGCCAGTGCGATGTTTCGCTTTACGCAATGTATATTTTTAAAGTAGTTTCGTGCAGCACTACTCGAACACAATAAGTAACAAAAAAATAAAGTGAAGGCCTATGGGGCACTCACCTTCAGGCCAATGAGATTGAAATCCTTTTTTATCCCTTTATTACTCAGCACAAAACAATATCACTATTAACAAATCCAAATATTCAAAATCACAGTCAAATGTTGCACAGGTGTCACACGATAGACGCACGCAAACACTTCATAATATAAATATATGAAAGTCGACAACACACGACACGCGCAACACTCACGAATCTATATCGCGTTGACAGACCACTGACTGATATATTTAACTGCGCGCGCACTCTGCGCAAGACAGGGGGTTGACAGATAAGTTCGAACATTACCGCATTGGCGCTGCAGTCGCGGCATCATGGCGTCAGCGGTCCGCCATCTTCTAACAATTTGACAGTGGCAGCCATTTAAATTTCTATCAAACGTCATTATTGTAAACAGCTTGAGTTGAGTAGTTGTGTATTTCCTCGCATTTTTGGTATATTTTGCTGAATTCTGCTGATTTGAGATCCAATTTCTCCTAAGTTGTTTTCGATAATACTTTGCTCTTGTGCAAAACATCTTTTTAAGATTGCTATAAAAAAGTGTTGTGTTGGTGGTTGTAATTCAACAAGTGCCTCGTACCGACTTTTTTGGTTTCCTAAGAATTATAGTCTTAGAAATTTGTGGATGTCTTTCTTGGTGCCTAAAAACTACTCCCTAATTGGACTCTCGAAAGAGCAATTGCTTCAGAAACGCGTTTGTGAAAAACATTTTGACAAACAACAGTTTGATGCTGTAGGGAAAAGGCTACGACATTCGTATCCGTGCTTGTTCACTAAGCGATACGATACTTCAACCTAATGATAATTGGTGCAATATTATAAATTGAATTTTAAGTGGCAAAATACATGAGAAACATGTTTTAAAACATATTAATATTCAAAATAAAGCATTTGAAAAATTTAGAAGCCAATGATTAAGAAAAAAAAGATTAAATAAATGATTAGCACTAAATGTTGTTTTCTTTTATTTTAATGTTAAAAGACCACAGCAGTATCTGTAGGAACAATCCCTATATTTTAAGTCCTATCGACAAATTAAAACGTCACTAGTAACATTGTCGATATCGACATATTATCAAAACGTATACTGCAATCACTATCTGAATATCTATCTATACCTAGGTACCTATTTACAATTATGTCAAAATATGCGACTGCAGCGCCAAAACGACGGAGTGGGATATAACGAGATAAAGCACTGTCGCATCTGTAGCTAGCTACTATTACTAATCTGTGGCGCAAGAGCAAATGTGACATACAGGGTTGCCAACCTCAGCACAGAGCTAAACTGTAGATATGCCAGAAAAAAACCGTAGAAAACTGTAAATATCAAGTTATAAAGCAGTAAATCTACAGCTTAATCTTTTTATTATTTTATGATGGTAGGCAATATAATATATTTTAGAGTGGGAATTAAAAACAAGAAAAATCATGTGATTATCAAAGTTTTAAATAAAGTTAAATAGCAAAAGATTCAGAAGTCGTAACGATACATTATGCCAATTAAGATTAGTAATTTAAAAAAGCTAGTATTGTAACACTACAGAAAGTGTGTTTAGCGATTTTTGAGGAAGCTTAACAGCTTAGAATGGTTCATCCACAACAATCAAATAGTAGCTGATCAGCAACTGATCATAAGCTGCTGATGATACACGTTAGTTAATATCACTAGCTACTATCTCATTTTCAATTTGTAAATCTTCTTTCTCTTTTTATAATTTTCCGTTATATAATTTTCATTGATTTTTTTAATGGTCATTTTGATACGTTAAATTCAAAACAAATGTTTAATTTTTGACTTTTTATGCAAGGTACCTTTTATTGTGGTCGTAGATTTACTGATGCTGAGTTAGTGCACGGACTACTACGTAGCAAATAAAAAATATGTTCAGATAGCATCTTAATAAAAAAAACTGTAGATTTCGAGGACTTAACTAAAAACTGAGAGAATTTCCAATAAACTGCAGATCTTCAGTTAAAATTGTAGAGTTGGCTACACTGGTGACATACATACACAGTATTGCCATGAGAGTAAAATTACTAATAATGCAAACCTGTGCAAACGCAAATATGTTTTGTGTGCAAATAGTGTGTATTTAATTCAAAGAGTAAAATAATATACATGTTTAATTTGTATCTTCGTTTACGGTTTCCGTAAAATAATATTCCTTAGTTTATATATTTTTTTAATTCTTATTAAATCTTATTGTAGAGTCCAATGATTGTATATTACTAGATAATGTTACCTTCATAACAAACGACTCTTCAAATCTGATCCCGCCATAAATACATACCGATATAGTGCGCAATGATGACAAGTAGCATTAATGAAAAGTACAAAAGATGGGCTAAGCACGTGAGTAAAAAAGATAGCTATAATGGAACGATTGCACTTCAAGTGTTATGTCGAACCATAGATTACGATTTTGTTGAACAGAAGGATATTTCTATAGGAACTAGGTAAGAAACAAAATTTGATGAAATAGTTAATATGTACAAGGAAATTCAACACTTTTTAACGGATATATCGCGTTTATTACATTATTTCGAATTCTTTGCAGCAGTCGTGGGTGGGTTGATATGTATAGGTGGGTAATTCATACTTATTTATTATCCATTTAAATTCAAATCTCATATAATCAAGTTGCCTCATTAAAGCACTTTTGACAAGTCGAGCAATAAAATAAAATTTAAAATTAACCATCTACCACCGGTTCGGAATGCACCTCTACAGAGAAGAGTTGACAAGAAACTCTGTAGTTGCTCTTTTTAGATCGCCATTTTCATCGCCAACAAATAATTACCATAGTAGCACAATAATTAAACACCTTCGAATTTATTTCTTTTCTGCCTGGTCTATGACAAATATTAAAACATCACAAATAATTAAATAACAAATATTATTAATTAATTAAAAAAAACTGTACAACAGGGTAATTCTTACTTTAGTGCCTACGTTCGCATCTGTATTTAAAATCTATGTTCGTAGTACATGCGTCTTTGTCTTGCTCGCGACAAAAAGTATTGACTGTCTCGTTTCTTAACTAGCATTATTTATGAATATTATTAAACTAATTTTATTCAAATACACTATTATATCGAAATATATTTTATGTACTTACATGTGATAGGAAATCCCTTGTGATTTATTAATTTTGGAACAATAATTTGTACACTTTATAAACACACAGGACGGCATTTTTGTTATTATTCTAAAATTCACTACACGTGACAACTCTGTGTGTGGTTAGATGCGACTAAAGTCGAAACGGCCTGTTTTCGTGTCTTCACTTGGCGTGCGCTTGAATCATATCTGCCTCTTTTTATTTAAATAATATCATTGGTAGACTCCATTTCACCAAAAAAGTCCCGCGGAAAATTGTGGTACTAAATTTGACAGATGGGAAGATCGGCCATGTTGTCGTTTGTTGATGTTATCGCGGTGCGTTTGGTGTGGTAGGTATTTTGTGAGTTTATAATCGGATTAGTGCGTTTTATGGTTTGTTTACCATGCCAAAAGTTGTAAAAAGTGCAGGTCGAGAAATTATATTGAAGGTGAAGGAGTTTTTTGAAGCGGAGCACAATAATAACAGTGTTTTAATACCAATAAACCAATGATGTTACAAGTAAAAAGGTGTAGATGGGTTATAAGCGGTCAGCAAGCGGCACGTTAAAAGTAGGCTAATTCGCAAACCTGACCTCAGTGTTGCGTCGCTGGCGACAACAGATGCACGTCAAGAGCCGTGTGTAAAAAGTGCTATAAAACAATTGAAAATGCCGTCGTGTGTTATGAGATATTACACAAACTACTCTAACCAATCTTCTAAAAGTCAAGGAATCACTTATCATTCGTAACTGTCACTATTTCTGTAATATAATTAATATTTTTTACAAATTAAAATGTTATTCGTAAAATATGGCGGTAAAAATCAATGAGTGGAACAAAAGTATCCTCATTACCAAGTGCAAAAGAGATAGATGTCATTACGCGTCACAGACTTGACAAAATGTTGTCTGATTTAATTAATCTATATTGTTTCTAGTGCATGTGACGACGCATCACAACAAATTATATTTGTCTCTATTTAGCACGTGATTATTAAATCATACCATCCTACTTTCACGACTCATCTAAAGCAGTGTGCATATTGCATATTAAGTTAACTATGTGTGCGTTGGCTTGCCATTTTTATAGATCGAATGTTGTACAGGTAACGTATCTACACCTTTTATTTGTAACATCATTGCCAATAAACAATGTTCGCGCATATCTTCGCCGCCATGATAGATAAATTTTGGGGCTGCCATAGTCAGATTTTTTCCCCGATTGATTTCATACAGATTGCAATTAAGTTTTTCAATGCATGATTTTTAAAAGAATTAACACTACACAATGTTATATTCAATAATAATGTACTTAAATACGAAAATAACCATTCAAACTTGTTTATTTTATTGCAGTTGAGTCAGAGAAAATTTAACGAGAGTTACAAAAGAAAGCGCAACAGCGGCGTGTACTTCTTAAGTTATCGTCACGACAGGAAAGAGACCGTATCCCAAAAAGTTCGACTTGGAAGGATTTGATGTGTGCGCTATACGGCAAAAAAATAACAGTTTTTAAGCATTTGGAGGAAGAACATTTAGAAATGATGGTCTTGTGGATGATGAAATGGATTGATTTATTATGTCCACGGCTAGTGATAGTGAAACTGAATCTGATTCTGTTTCTATTCACTCTTCTGACAGTGATCATAGTATGACGGATCATAATTATTCAATAAAACTTTTAAATGTTATTTTTCTAATTTATAGTTTGTCGAACATCTCAATTTTATATTTTAGAAATTACTGGAAGATTTATTTTTCACTAATCTGGCCTTAGCAGTATGGATATCAAATAGGTACATATATTAAAAATACACTACTAAACAAAAATGTTTTCTTAACTAAATATACAAGTCGTAGTATTTAAGCAAATTAACGATAAATTATTTTCCCCGATTTCCTCTTACATAACCCTGGCAACATTATGTCGCGCGATTACAGCGCCGCGTCTTCGGGACTTCTTTCGTGAAATGGAATCTACTTTAAGGTGAATGTTCTAGGGTAGCCCGCGAAATTCAAATTTTCTTAGGTTTTTTGCAATTTGTTGGTCAGTGCTAGGTTGTATGTTGATTATAATGTTATTCGCGGCTGTAAGACGTATGTCGTTATAGAATTATAATCATCAAAATCATCAATAAAACCCTCCAAGCTCATAAAGGTGCAAGAAAAACTTTTTCAACGTCAAAGTCATTCTTGCACCTTTATGAGCTTGAACGGTTGTATTGATGAGTTTGATGATTATAACTCTGTAACTACATACGTCTTACAGCCGCTAATCAAATGTTCAACATCATACAGCCTATCACTGCGCTGCAAATTGCAAAAAATCTAAGAAAATTTGAATTTCGCGGGCTACCCTGGAGCATCCACCTTAAATTACATGAGCAACGTAGAAATTCTTAAAAATAAATTATAGCGCTTTTTAACATAATAATAACGTAGTCATTTTATCAGATTCAGCTATGTTTTGATCCTACGAGTCCTCAAATATTTTAATGAATTACGGATTTCCGGACAAGTGTCGCAAAAATACGTTGAACTAAACAGCTTTTAAATATTATCTGGTAAATTTACCTCCGTGAATTTGGAGGAGGCGACTCAGTCTTGGATTATTCATGGGCTGAAACGAACGAACGAAAATAACCTTTTTAAGGGTTCAAAGTAACTTTTCACATATAAGAAGAATATTTAAAATATATTCGTTTGTAGTCAGATAGTATTAGAACTAAACGAATTTTAAACGCGTCAGTCTCACCAAAGTCATCAATGCAATGCAAAATAATCAAAATATAGCGCGGGAAACTTGGAAAAAAATTCATTGACGTTTCAAGTTTTCACGTATGTTGCCTTTGCGACTTTTTATTAGCTTATTTATTACCAAGTTCATAAACCAAGTTCTATGATTTAAAATTGGTTCTCGTAGTTAGCTAAATCAAGCATTTAGCTTAATGCCGTCCAGAAACGGTAAGTTTAATAATTTAATTTTAGCTCCGTATTGATAGAAAAAAGGGTTGACGGGAGTGGCAAGTAATTGAGTGTGAACTTAAGATATCGTTACATCAGTTCCATTTTTACACAGTATTTTATTTATCATTAGTCTTTTCAAGATTAGGTACAGTCCTCGCCTAAGTTTATGGCCGCTCTGAATGTAGCCGTCTCGGTGCGAACTTGCGCATCGTACATTTCAAAACCAATACGAACGTAGCACACTCACACTTACGCACGTGAGGCGAGTACGCTTGCGGGGGCAAGACGGCGAGTGCGGGCGTGCCCTGGCTACATGATGCCCCCCGTACATCCCGCTGATACCTGATTTTGTGTACCGCGCAGCGTAATGCGGCTACATTCAGACAGCCATAAAGTTTTGCGATAACTGTATTAGTCTTCTACTTGTCAGCCCATATATGGTCCACTGCTGAGTAGGGCAGTAGGTAAAAATTGGGGTTTCCAGATCAGATAAGATCTGAAAACCCCAATTTTCAATAAATGTGTATTCAAATAGACGAAATCTTGTTTTTGTAATAATGACCTACTATTTGAATATACTATTTATTGCATACTCATTCAATAGATTGTGATCTGTGTGATTGGTCATAGTTTTCAATCAATGTGTATTCAAATATCATAGTTTTCAATCAATGTGTAAGTATTCAAATATACGAAATCTTGTTTGTCTTAATGGCCTACTATTAGATACTATTAGACAGATCAGATAAGATCTGAAAACCCCAATTTTCAATAAACACCTAATTTACATCATAGTATTCAAATACCTACTATTATAATAAACCGTTCATTGAATTAAAAAACACCTATTCAAATAGATTCTTATCTGCATTACATTCAAATTGAATAATGATCAAAGGTAAAACTATGTGATTGGTCTTAGAATGTCACAAGGTTTAATTCTGATAATTGAATGCGCTCACACATTCTCCGATGTTATCTTATATCGGATTTTTGATATACTCGTACTTACGTCATTGCGTTCTTCTATCTCACGAAGCGATGTATGTGCATTATTCGATGCGACTTTCAACCTTACTCTCATAAACTTTAAAACCACATGTCATCGCTTCGTGACGTAAAATAACAATTAGATGAGAGTATGTAAGTGAAAGGTTAAATAAAAATACTTTATCATTTATTAAGTACTATGATTTATTTTACGACATATTATTCGATACCTTTACAGCAATTTCTTTAACCGATTTATAAATGTCATCCATAAATATGTTTTTAACTACATGCTGCACGCACAATTCAGCATCACAATTACATAGCGAACTTATGATATCAGGGTAACTTTCCACATCATAAACTTCGATCCTGATCACTTTAGCACCACGCGTTAGTTTTTTTATACAGGTGAATGCAGCTGTTGAACTTCTCTTGAGCTGTTTGCTGCTGGGACCCTCCAGATTCAATTGTTTTTCATTTTTCTGTCCTACTACAGTATTCATAGGAATGAAGTTGAAGTAGTCGTTTTCGGAGTCCTGAAAAAAAAAACAGAATGCAATTAGTCATGTTGAACTAAGTGTATACTTACATACGTTTTTATTCAAAAACTCTAATGTCAAGGGCTTATAATTATGTTATATTTTAATTGATAGATAAAATACTGTTAAAGAAAATATTACCACTTACCGACATTACGCGATGATATCCCCCGTTTTTAGCCAGTCAGGACTCAGCAAGGGTACAAATTGAAATGATTGATTTAATATATTTTTTTCAATTTATATAATAATCGATTTTTTATCTATAGAGTTCAAAATCGTACAATTTTGTTAGATTTCGATAAGTACTCCGACAGTAGGACAAAAATGGCATGGTGAAATTGAAACCTCAAGACATCACGGCGCCAAACATTTTCATGTTTACTATAAATCTATATTGATAAAACAAACACTTACTGTACGTTTGTTCACTGTAATTTTTTCATACATTTTTATTGAGAAGATCAATATCATAATGGCATGCGAAACCATCGCATGTAAGTAGTACGTCTAATTTGCAACGTAAGTTCTAATTCTATTTAAGGAGATGGATCAAAACAATAATATTGTATTGCAATATCGACATACTCCGGGTTCTTATTAGTGTACACTTTAGGTATCATAATTTAAGGTTGAGATTTATACATTTGGTTATGATTGCAAAGCATTTGTCGCGTGAAGAAGTCCTGACTCAGGATTTTAGGTTAACGCATGCATTACATATATGGAAAAAGCTCACGTGAATCCCGGCTATATAAATATTGGACGGTGATTTAGGGGACATCACTTCAGCTACCAGAAGCTCCAGATAAACATCAAGTACCTACCTACTTACCAAGAATCAACCTACTCTACGAAAAATGTAAGTATTCCAAGTTCTTTAATAATACATAAATTAATAGACCTGCTCTTGTATTTATATTTTATAGTTTTATCTAGCGTGTTATAGTATCATGGTTTAATAGAGTAATGTTTCTGTGATAGTTATGTTTCAGTATTCTAAAAAGATGTACTTAATTCAATATTAGATGAACATAGATAGATAGATACATAGACAATAATAAAATAATAATAATAAATTAGAGTAGTGTACCTATCTGTGACATTTCAATGTGGTATGTACGCTTGAATAATGATTTGATTGTATTAATATGTTTCACTCTATTTCAGGTCGCACGAAAACGCCGAGACCCTTTTTCCCTCTGACGTCGACGAGGAACCTCAGGTTCAAAAAAAGAAGCACGACGGGCGAAAAAGGAAGCACGCATCGTCACGTACGTCTTCACCATCGAGAGCAAGTCCGGTGCCCCTACGAAAAATGTAAGTATTCCAAGTTCTTTAATAAAACATAAATTAATAGACCTGCTCTTGTATTTATATTTTATAGTTTTATCTAGCGTGTTATAGTATCGTGGTTTAATAGAGTAATGTTTCTGTGATAGTAATGCGTCGTCGGCGAAACCGTCTGTGTCGTCCCATCCATCGGCTTCAAAGAAGCTGCATATCAAACCCATTCCCCCGAGGAAGTGCACGGCATACGATCTGTTTGGAGACGATAGCGAGGACGACGAGAAAGAGCCCCCTGCAGTTACTGGTAAAACACCATTAGCTTCATATATATCACGACGTCTTGCAAATGGTCATTCGCGCCAAACCTTTGAAAAAAAGCCGGGAACGCACTATATTGATTTAAAAATATACCGGTGCGATGAAATAGAAAAAGTTCAGCCAATGAATAGATGGCGCCAAGCAATTGTCACGCTTAAAAATCAAACTTTTGACAATACAGATGCTTGGCAACATTTGTCTAATTTTATTATAGCTACACGAAAAGAGTACGTTAAGTGCCCACCAACATTTATTAGTAACTACTATTAAAATAGTAGGTACTGTATTAAACAAGTACTATAATTCAGTAGTACCTACTATATTACTTAGTGGACTATTATTAAGCTAATCTTGTATTCATTTATTCAAATATTAGGTATTATTATCTTTATATTTCAAGTTTATACTATTGCTATACCTACTAGCTTAGTTTATAAATGTTTTTTTTATTTTTGTAATCTACATTATGAATAAATATGTAGATGTAAATCTACTATTATGTTATATACCTTAGGCGGTACTTAGTTATTACATAGGCATATAAATAAATCATGTAATCAGTTATAGAAATTAAGTTGTATAATCATTTATCATATTACATTTGATTTAATGCTCATGGTTTTTTTCCTTTCTTTATTACAGTTTCAACTAGATCCGGAATCAGAACAAATAACAACGATATAATAATATGTCAAAAATGTCACATTGAAGTACCTAAAATTGAATATCAGTATCATTTAAGAACGAATTTGCATAAATCTAATTGCATACTAAAAACTGAAATTGAAAATATCGATATAATAGCCACGGCTTTTAAAAAGAGAATAATAAGTTTCAAACTGAATCCATTAATGGAATACCTAACACCTGAGGAATTCCTAATGGATAATCGACTTAAGGTTATAAAACTAATTAATGATTGTTTGATAAAACATAATTGTGTTAAATTAAACTTTGAACTTTTTGCTTATTTCATTCTACCAACATCTGATGAGCAACAGCTTAAATCATTTAACACAAAATATGAAATCGTATATAATAATAATACAGATATTAATGAATTATATTTGAAAACAATAAATACATTTGACAGAAAGCTCTCAGAGTTCCAACATTGTGGATCTGGCTGGACTTGTTTCTCTATAAGTCATCTAGAAATTAACATTAACAAATACTCTCCTTTGAAAGGCGGCACCTATATAGATTTGCCACAAGTAATAAAAAAAACTAAAAGTTGTTTAAATATTAAAAACAGCGATAACAACTGCTTTTTATGGAGTATTGTCGCAGCATTATATCCCTGCCAAATGAATGTTTGCAGAACAAGTTCATATCCGCATTTTTCAAAAGTTTTAAATACAGATGGGCTATCATTTCCCCCATCATACAAAGATGTTAAAATATTTGAAAATTTAAATCCCCACATAAGTATTAATATATATGGATTAGATAACAAAAACATGGTCACTGGACCTTTATATGTGGCAAGTTTAAGAAAAAGTCAGCACATCAATTTATTGTACTTTGAACAGAAAGGTAACGGGCATTATTGCTTAATAAAAAATCTATTGAGATTAATCAAACGTCAGATAAGTAAACATAAAGGTAAAATGTACCTATGTGAGACATGCTTACAAGTTTTCACGAGTGAAACGAAATATAATGACCATAATAAATGTCCTAAGGTTTTGACTGTTTTACCTGAAAAAAATAGTATTCTTCAATTTAAGAACTTCGAAAGACGACAAAAGATTAATTTCGTTATATACGCCGATTTTGAAAGTCTTTTACTGAACTGCAACATAAATGTAACTGAGAATACTCGTACCTATAAGGTTCACGAACCTTCATGTTTTGGTTACTATATTTGTTGTTCACACAATACAGATCTGAATAAGTTTGTTACTTATAGAGGAGCTGATTGTGTAGAAGTATTTATAAAATATTTAATAAGAGATTTGGAGTACATTCACAGTATCTTATTAAATAAAATACCTATGGCACCTTTAACTAAGGACCAAGAAAACGATTACAAAAATGCCACTACATGTCATATCTGTAATTATTTGCTCTTTGACGATAAAGTAATGGATCATGATCACATTACATCACAATACCGAGGCGCAGCACACTCTCATTGTAATTTAATGTTAAGAGTTTGTCCATTTGTGCCTGTTATTTTTCATAACCTATCTGGCTATGACTCTCACCTATTTATAAAAGAACTATCGAAGTATGAAGGTGCTTTTAAAATTATACCAAAAACCAAAGAAAGGTATATGTCATTCACAAAAGTACTTCATACTAAGAATACATTAAAATCAAAGCCTATTCAAGTTAAGTTCATAGATTCTTATCAATTTCTTCATTCAAGTTTAAGCACATTAGTAAATAACTTGAATGAACCTGACTTTGTTAATTTATTAAAAGAATTTCCAACTATTAGTAATAATCAGTTAAAGTTGTTACGACAAAAAGGAATTTATCCCTATGATTATATGGACGCATACTCAAAATATTACGAGACTCAACTTCCATCGAAAGTTTGTTTCTATAACAGTTTGAATTGTCAGCATATAAGCGATGATGAATACGTACACGCTCAATCTATTTGGCAGTCATTTAATATTAAAACACTTGGAGAATATACAGATTTATATTTAAAGACCGACGTATTACTTCTTGCTGACGTATTCGAAAAATTTAGACAGACTTGTCTGGATCATTATCAACTTGATCCAGCGTATTACATTACTGCACGTAGTTTAAGCTGGGATGCGATGCTTCTGTACACAGGCGTTAAATTAGAGTTAATTCATAGTTTAGAAATGTATGAATTTTTGGAAAAGGGAATACGTGGAGGCTTGGCACAATGTTCTCTTCGCCATGCTCAAGCGAATAATAAATATTTACCAAATTACGATGCTTCTCAAAAATCAACATATTTGATTTATCTTGACTGTAACAATTTATATGGTTACGCAATGACAAAGAAAATGCCTATTTCAGATTTCCGTTTTATGACAATCGATGAGATTAAAACAGTAAATGTGTTATCAATACCAGATGATTCTGAATATGGGTTTATTTTAGAAGTTGATTTACTATATCCTGAGAGTTTACATAATACTCATAGTGATTTACCTTTTGCGCCCGAGAGGTTCACACCTCCTGGAGGCAAAACACCTAAATTAATTGCTAATTTATACGACAAATTCAACTATGTCATACATTACATTCATTTAAAGGCATGTTTATTAAATGGACTAATTTTGAAAAAAATTCACCGTATTTTAATATTTAGACAAGAAAATTATTTACAAAAATATATTGACTTGAATACTACTTTACGTCAAGCTTCAACAAACGTATTTGAAAAAGACTTTTTCAAACTACTTAATAATGCTATATTTGGAAAAACTATTGAAAATAGACGCAAACAGGTTAACGTCAAATTAGTTACCATGTGGGATGATTACAATAATAAAACTAACAAGCACCACGGTGCTGAAAAATTAATTGCAAAACCAAATCTGAAAAGTATTGCTATCTTTTCTGAAAGTTTTGTTGCTATTCAATTAACTCCTGAAAAAATAATTTTAGATCGCCCTATTTACATTGGGTTTACAGTTCTAGAATTAGCAAAGGAACATTTGTATAAATTTCACTATAACTTTATTAAAAATAAATATAATACTCGCGCAAGACTGTGTTATACAGACACAGACAGCCTTCTTTATTTTATAAATACAGGGGATGTTTATGAAGACATAAAAAATGATATCGCAAATTTTGATACAAGTAATTTCCAGGCTGATAGTTGTTACAGCATGCCAAGAGTAAATACTAAAATTCCAGGACTGTTTAAAGATGAACTCGGGGGTGACATCATAAGTGAATTTGTAGGACTGAGAGCCAAACTATATTGTATAATCAGTTCAAAAACTCGCATCGCAAAAGCAAAAGGTATATCTAAAGCTGTTACTAATCGATTGAAATTATCTCACTATAGTAAAGCTTTAACAAATAATGTCAATTTTAAATGTAAAATGAATATAATTAAATCACTTAAGCATGTACTGTACTCGCAAGAAATTCATAAAGTAGTTTTAAATAGAAATGATGATAAGAGACAAATACAAACGAACTTTATTGAAACTTTACCTTGGGGTCATTGTGAAACTTTATTCTAAGAACTTATTTATAAAATTAAATACAAATCTGTTTATGTGAATAAATTGTCATATTATTATTATTATTATGTTTGTTTATAATTCGTATTAGTAAGTAGTAAGTAGTATAGCAGTATATATTAGTAAGTAGGTATAGCATATACATGTTTAATTTAGTGAGTGGTAATGTTGATTTTCGTATTGAAATATGTAATATCCGAATAAAAAATGTATAACTGATGTATGATTTTTATTTTTGCTATGACCTTCATTCTATTAATCTATAACATCACTAATCACGAATATAAATACTTTACTAACTTATTTATTTATTTACAGCAGGTTTAAACATAAAATGGATGCACTATGTAGGTATTCTGAATATTACCTACGTTCGCTTTACATTTGACGAGACAACTTTATATCTCAATCATTTGTTTTTATTATATTTAGGCTTTATATATCTATGTATGCGTAAAATTGAATTAATAGTCAAAATGAAGTTGATCAAACAACACACATCACTTAATGTTAATCATATAAATCTTGGTGACTCCGATAACCACATTAGGCATAGCGTTCTGTTACCAAATACGATTCGTTGTATTATATGTGGTCCATCGAATTGTGGAAAAACAAACGTAGTTCTTAGTTTATTATTGCATGAGAATGGTCTTAAATTTCAAAATCTTTATCTTTACTCGAAAACTAACTTTCAACGAAAATACAGGTTCTTACGAGAAGTTATAAAGAGGGTGCAGGTCAGGTTAAGTTTCATGAATTTAATGATAATAAAGAAGTCATAGCCCCAGATGAAGCACTACCTAATTCTGTATTTATTTTCGATGATGTTGCATGTGAAAATCAAATAAACATTCGTAATTACTTTTCTATGGGTAGACATAAACAAATCGATTGCTTTAATTTATGTCAAACATACTCTAAAATTCCGAAACAGCTGCTGCGTGATAATGCTAACTTTCTTATAATATTTAAACAAGACGATGTGAACTTGAAACATATTTATGAAGAGCATGTTAGTTCTGATATGTCCTGGAATCAATTCAAGAACCTTTGTAATAAAGCTTGGAGAGAGCCATATAACTTTGTTAGTATTTGCAAAGATTCTTCATTAAACAATGGAAGGTACAGACAGAATTTAGATAGTTTTTTTAAATTTTGATCTAAAAATGTATACCTATATATAAATCAATAACGTATAAATCTGATTTAGTATTATATCTTCTTTAGCTGAGTACACTTGTAACAGTACAATATGGAAAAGAATATTAAAATAGAATTAATGAAGTCTGTAGACTCCATAAAGAATAAAATAAAACAAATGAAAAACCAGGAACACTCAATGAACTTGTCACTTGATAAAATATTAAAACCTGTCACAGATCCCCTTAAAACCCTAGTTGATTCGAATAAGACAATAGAGAAAATACAAACTAATGAAAATACACACTCTAATTTTGAAGACATGGAATTGGATGACATTAATACTAGTTCATCTACAAAGTTCGAAGAATGTTACGAACCAGAACCGAATTCTGTACAGATCGTTAAAAAGTCTCCCCAGACGGAATTACTGGATGATTTAGAAATATCATTAGAGGGTCGTGATATACATGATATTTATGATGGTGTAAATATACCATTTGGAATAAGGAGTGCAAACAAAAAATTACTAATGGGTAATTCAAACGTTTCATTTTCTAAAATAGATAGTGTGAATGATGATAATGTCATTTTAATTAAAATTGGGGACAAAAGCTACAATTTAACCCCAGGTTTAAAAGAACTTTTACTTCGAAGAAAACCTGATTTGAAACTAATATCGAGCAAAGATAAACTTGTCTATAAAGATATGTTGCATTATACAAATGCCCATAAGAAAAATTTCAATCCTAATGGGCAAATAAGAGGCGATAAAGGTATAAAATATCGTGAAATAATCAAACCATTGTTTTCTGAAGCGTTAAACAATAATATTGTCACTAAATTTGGAAGAAGCTTACCAACACTAAAGAAATACAAAAATAACACTGACTTGGTATATTGGGACGATCCTAACGAACTGGTTGACAGATTGAAACTATTGATTGCTTCCCGAGATGCCGGTAATTCAAACCATGATAATGAAATTTTATCAATAATCGAAGAATTAAAAGAAGCTAGCATAATTAAATAATAAATAGTCATAATAATATGCTTTTTATTCAGTATTATAGCTGAATTCAAGACAAATATACTAAATTGTGAATATGAGTAAAGCTGACGTGGTAAACGAAATTCATAAAAATGCGAGGGTGAACTATCCACGAAGACGTGTTATCATGAAAGATATAGATGACTTGTGGCAAGCAGACTTAATTGATATGCAATCAATTTCAAAAGAAAATAAAAGTTACAGATATATTCTTGCCGTCATTGATACATTTTCGAAATATGCTTGGGCCTTTCCTATGAGAAGTAAAACCAAAGAAGATGTGTGTAAGACTTTCAAAACTTTGTTGGACAAAGGGCGTGTTCCTAAAAATCTGCAAACGGATAATGGAGCAGAATTTTATAATAACAAATTTCAGAAGCTTATGAAATCGTATCATATTAACCATTATTCAACTTTCTCAACTAAAAAGGCTTCAATAGTTGAACGATTTATCAGAACATTGAAATCTAAAGTTTATAAGGAATTTAGTTTAAAAGGCAATTACAATTGGGTAAATAATACCCTCAATGATGTTATTTACAAATACAATCACACACACCATCGCACTATTAATGAAATCCCTGCTAATGTGGACAATATTAATAAAAAACTGATATTAGAAAGGTATTTAAAATTGCAAAAAAATGATAATTTAAAAAGTAAGTACAAAGAAGGTGATTATGTGCGTATCAGTAAATACAAAGGAACATTTGAAAAAGGTTATACTCCCAACTGGTCAACAGAAATATTTAAAATTCGTAAAATACAAAATACAACTCCTATAACTTACTTAATCGAAGATACTATCAGAGGTCAACCTATTTTAGGTGCATTTTATACACAAGAACTTCAAAAAACAAAACATCCCAATGTATATCTAGTCGAGAAAGTTCTTAGAAGAAAAGGTAACAGGGTTTTAGTAAAATGGTTAGGTTTATCTTCAGCAGAAAGCAGTTGGATTGATAAATCGAATGTAATCTATATATATAAAAGAAAGTCGTGTTAGTTACTCCACTTATAACTCAAGAACGGCTGAACCGATTTAGCTGAAAATTGGCAGGGAGGTAGTTTAGAGCCAGGAGAAGGACATAGGATACTTTTTATCCCGATCAAAAAAAATAATTTAAATATTAATTTAATGCAAATTATTTGGTTTTTATTTGACATTCATAATCATATGTTAGCTCTAACAATGGCGATATCTGTTGACAGGTTTGTAAATATTGGAGTACGTATTGAATAGATGGCGCTTTGTTAAAAGTAAAAGAGGTTTAATATATTAATTAAAAAAATGAATTAATGTTTATATTTTTTTGTGTTTGTTATTGCCACGGCAAAGTTTGTACAAACATTTAAGAATATCAAACCGCTATAAAAAGTATTTCTTATTTAACCTTAAAAATAATGTAACCTCATGACGTTTGTCATAGAATTGTCTGAATGCAAGCTGCAAATATAGTTAGAGAGGATGTAAAAAAACGAAACATCGTTTAAAACAGATGCTTCGGTCGGAGTTATTTTAAAGATAAAATACATGTTTATCAATTAATTTATTATTCCTAACAAAAAGTATGTAAGAAAACCGAATTACTCAGTGCACATCATGGTTAGGTCAGATCCATCATGCCTAATATTAAAAGTTGAATGTAATATGGAGTTTTGGTACGTTTGGATAGACTAAGGCGGCAATATTACGCATTGTGCAATATTATTGACTGTCTAAGGTTAATATTGAAGTTTGCGCAATGATTGAACGTAAGTTTGAGCGAGTTTAATTTTTATTGCACAATATTTTTCCATGGCATCGTGAAGGGTCAATACTATTCTCCGACTGAACACGAAAACATTGCGCAATTCGTATTATTGTGCAATATAATTGATCGTTTGGATTCAAAGCGCCTTTCAATCTTATTGTACGATAAAAGTATTGTACAATGTTATTGTAGGTCTAGGGGCCCAACATAAACATAAACGTAACATAAACGGCCTAACGTAAACGTTGATATTTGGTTTTTCATTACTTTACAGTTAAATTTTCTACATATTTTCTCTCGAAATAATCACAAAATTGACATCAAAGTTGATAAGACGCCTTCAGGACAATACGTTTTAATGCGCTAACAATTAGCTGGGTCCACACCGGACGATCCGTTTTGGATCGGTCGGATCCAGGATCACGGAGCGTGGATCGTGTTAGAGCGGAGCGCGCGCTCCAATAATGCGCATGGATCGCGCGCGGCACGACCACACCGCCTGCACATTTGGATCGCGCTCCTGACGCCGCGCGCGATCGGAGCGTGATGGATCGTCCGGTGTGGACCCAGCTAATGACGAAATCGCTATTGTCGTTGTGGGTGAAAATTTAGAAACCCGAGATATAGGGTGTTTTGCATTGGCGTAGCAATCGACTGCAGCGTGTGTCCGGAACACATCAATTAGGTATATCATCATTTCAGCCAAAAGACGTCCACTGCTGGACATAGGCCTCCCCCAAGGATCTCCAAAAAGATCGGTCCTGGGCCGCCCGCATCCATTGCTTTCCGGCGACCTTAACCAGGTCGTCGCTCCACCGTGTGGGACGCCTACCAGCACTCAATTAGGATCGATTATATGATGCTTTACAATATCTCATCTTATTTTGGAAAGGTGAAGATGGATATCATTTTTCAATGAAGATGAGAACTCCAGTTACAGTTTCCGAAACTAACAAAAAACAACAACGGGTTGCACAACGGGAGTGCCGGCAGAAGTGAAAACTTGAACCTTTGTAGTTTATAGTTAGGACAGGACAACGTATGTCGGGTCATCATTTCAGCCAAAAGACGTCCACTGCTGGACATAGGCCTCCCCCAAGGATCTCCAAAAAGGCCGGTCCTGGGCCGCCCGCATCCATTGCTTTCCGGCGACCTTAACCAGGTCGTCGCTCCACCGTGTGGGACGCCTACCAGCACTCAATTAGGATCGATTATATGATGCTTTACAATATCTCATCTTATTTTGGAAAGGTGAAGATGGATATCATTTTTCAATGAAGATGAGAACTCCAGTTACAGTTTCCGAAACTAACAAAAAATAACAACGGGTTGCACTCCGGGAGTGCCGGCAGAAGTGAAAACTTGAACCTTTGTAGTTTATAGTTAGGACAGGACAACGTATGTCGGGTCAGCTAGTATTATAAATAAAATAACATTAACAACAAACTCGAATCACATAACTATTTATTAAAGTATTCAAACCGGAATCATCAGTCTTATAATGTGTTTTGGAGAGAGTAGTCTTCTTAATTGGCTTATTAATAATTTACCATTTGAATTACATTTACCAGGATATAATTACTGTGGCCCTGGTACTAAATTAATAAAAAGACTTACACAAGGAGATAACGGTGTAAATAAGTTGGACGAATATTGCAAAGATCACGATATTGCATATCACAAGTCATCAAACTTAAAGGATCGACATAAAGCTGATTTAATTTTGTTAAAAATGGCGAAAGAGCGAGCGGTTGCTTCCGATGCTAGTATAGGCGAAAAAGTCGCGGCACGTTTAGTAAGTAAGGCTATGTCAACAAAAATTAAAACTGGGTCTGGTTTGAGAAAAAAGCCTTCTCCAAAAGTTACATCTGGAAAAGGATTAAACAGTAAATTAAAAACTGTTATTACAAAAGCAAAAAGACATATAAAAAAATTAAAACCTAAGAGCAAGAAAATGGCTATAGAATTAGCTATTGCCGCTGCCAGGGAATTAGCTGATGACTCATCGATTAAGCTTCCTCGTATTATTCCTATTCCAAAAACTGGGGGAGTATTACCTTTGATTCCTATTTTTGCGGGATTATCAGCGGCGGGAGCTTTAGCAGGCGGTGCAGCTGGTATTGCTAAAACCATAAATGAATTCAAAATGGCTAAAAAGCTGTATGAAGAATCGAAGAGACACAATGAAAAAATGGAAGCTCTATGTATTGGGAAAGGACTACACCTTAAACCACATAAAGGCGGTCTTGGAATTTTCGTATCAAAAGAAAAAAATTAAGATATCGGCTACCCAAACGGGCCTTAACTAACTTTGACATTTTAAAGTACGGGAATAGAATTCCTTATTTTAGAGGTGTCTTTATGAGAGATGAGCTCCCTAAATGTCCTTATAAAAAAGAATGTGGAGTTATTAATTTAGATAGTTCTAAAAATCCTGGTTCTCATTGGGTAGCCTATGCAAAATATAATGATTATGTTGAGTATTTTGACAGTTATGGAAATCTTAAACCTCCAAAGGAATTTATAAAATATGTAGGTTCTAATATTCAATATAATTATGAAAATATACAACGTGATCACCCCTTCAATTGTGGACATCTATGTTTAAATTTCTTAAAGAATTTTTGGTATAATCAAGAAATAAAATAAACAGGATCATTTAAAAGAGTTCAGTATGCAAGCATGCCTACTACGGTTACCATCTCTGGAAATAAATCAGAACTGGTCTCGTATTTTCAACCACCTCTTCATTTATCTGATCAATACGAGTGCGGTTTACTATACTTTTCAGTATTAAAAAAAAGATCGAATGTGCCAGTTAATAGCAGCAGTTTAGCAGCTGTAATCAGAATCGAATGTGATCTTGTGCACGGTTCATATTACAACGGATTACCGACTCATTTTATTCACGAATTCATATCTGATACTGCTCCAAGTCACGGGTACACAGAAATACCCCAGAACGTTATTTACTTCCCAGTAAACAAAAACATAATTTCATCCATATCTGTCAGGATTGTAGATCAGTTTGGTTACTGTATTGACTTTGGTGAAGAACATATTCAATTACGTCTTCATTTAAGAAAAGCAAAATGATTGTGTATGATAAAAACCCTACAGTGAAAATAAAACGTCCTATTCCGTCAACAACCGTTAAGGTGCACAGACGTAAGAAAAACGTGATGAAATTGACTAAAACAAATAAAGATTTTCTTAAAGCTTTAGGGTTTAAAGTATGAGTATACTACAGATTACTGATTTACCACACTTTGATAGTTCAATCGAAAGTTATGAAGTCCATTCATACAATCCCTACAATAACAGCTTTAGAGAAAACGATGAAATCAGAATCCCCATCCACCAGCAAGACATATATGTACTACCATCAGCCAGTTCAATCTACATCGAAGGTCAGGCAAAGCTGTTCGGCAAGGATGGGCATCCAATCAAGAAAACTGTTACGTTCACTAATAACCCTGTTATGCATTTGTTTCAAGACATCAGATACGAAATGAATGGAATTGAAATAGATCGTATAAAAAATTCCGGAATAACATCAACAATAAAGTCATACATCTCATTAAATGAAGCAGAAAGTAAAGTTGCTGCATTATGGGGTTGGAATTTAAACGGGTTCGAAAGTTATGGGCATTTTAGCGTTGTGGTACCTTTAAATAAGATTTTAGGGTTTGCAGAGGATTACAATAAAATTGTGATAAATTGTAAACACGAACTTATATTGAATAGGAGTAATTCTAACTTGAATAGTATTATTCTTACTGATGAAGTCGTTCAGCTTCAAATAGATATACAAAGGGTTCAGTGGAGAGTACCACATGTAAAAGTTTCAGATAGAGAACGTTTAACACTTTTAAAGCATTTAGAAAGAGATAAACCTATTCAGATGGCATTTAGAAATTGGGATTTATATGAGTATCCTTTACTACCTAAAACCACAAAGCATTCTTGGTCAGTAAAAACTGCTTCTCAATTAGAAAAGCCCCGGTATGTAATTTTTTGCTTGCAGACTAATAGAAAAAGTAATAAATCGAAAGACAGCTCAGTATTTGATCATTGCGATGTGACAAACGTAACGCTATTTTTGAATTCTCAATATTACCCTTATGAGCCTTTAGGCTTAAAGTTTTCTGAAAACAAGTACAGTATATTATATGAAATGTATGTGAAATTTCGTCAGTCGTATTATAACAGCCCTGTCGATCCCTTGCTTGATCTGAAAGATTTTAAAGAAAAAGCACCACTTTTTATCATAGATTGTTCAAGGCAAAATGA
Organism: Clostera curtula; assembly: GCA_905475355.2. Classification (NCBI taxonomy): domain Eukaryota; kingdom Metazoa; phylum Arthropoda; class Insecta; order Lepidoptera; family Notodontidae; genus Clostera; species Clostera curtula. Next base: position 9,461,781 of record FR997815.1, on the reverse strand, counting down.
CTGTTTAAAAACAGGCCCGGTAGACGTAAGGTTGGAATTTGAATGTTCAACATTGATACCAGATAACACAACTGCTTATTGTTTAATTATTAACGATCGACTTGTGGAATACAAACCGTTAAGTAACATTGTGCGCAGGCTATCATGACTGCAATTGTAGATGTTCAAGGTTTCAAATCAGAAGCTAACGAATTTATAGTAAAGGAAATTGCGATATTATGCGATAAAAAAATACAGGTATTTTTAATAAAACCTCCATTCCCATTTTACGACTTGACTAAACAAGAACGGCGACAAGTAAGTTGGATTGAGCGCAATAGAAAGATATACTGGAAGGAAGGAATTGTGCCCTACTCAAATTATCAGAATTTGGTCTTAAATATTTTAAGAGATAAATGTGTTTATGTCAAAGGTTCAGAAAAAGTGTCATGGTTAAGGAAAATTGTAAATAGTGCTAATGTTAATAACTTAGAAGATATAGGTTGTCCTAGTTTATTAAACTTATATAAACAATATGAAAACTCTCATGATGTGTATAGTTGTATTTATCATGATTCAGTATGTGCCTTGAAAAACGTTCTCTGTTTAAATAAATGGTGTATAAACAATGTAGTATAAACACTCTAAGTAACTAATAAATTTTTGAAATAAATATTTTCTTGTTTTATTCATTAAAAGGTTGATTATATGTATAGTAATTCCCACAGATTTCGCAATAACATTTCGCAAGAAACAGATCATATCAGGCTGGAATATTACTCAAAATTTAAATGTAATGACTACTTACCCACAGAAAACAGATCAGATCAGGTTAGAACATTATTCCATACATAAAATATAATAACCTTTAAGTACCTCGGAAACAGATCTGATTAGGTCCGATTATTTTGCACCAGTTCTCAAATAGATACATGATCACAACAACACCTCTATGACCAATCACACAGATCACAATCTATTGAATGAATATGCAATAAATAGTATATTCAAATAGTAGGTCATTATTACAAAAACAAGATTTCGTATATTTGAATACACATTTATTGAAAATTGGGGTTTTCAGATCTTATCTGATCTGGAATCGTATATTTGAATACACATTTATTGAAAATTGGGGTTTTCAGATCTTATCTGATCTGGAAACCCCAATTTTTACCTACTTAGGGCCTCCTCCAACTACATAGAGGGTAATTACTCTAATTAGCCTACTGTGCCACACTGACTTGCCAGATGGGTTGGCACATGGTACCATTTCAAATTTTCTTTCTCTTGTGGCTAGGTTTTTGGCCTAATCATTTCCTTTCACAGTTAGGACATGAACAAATTTATATTTAGACAGAAGAGACATTTTGATTACTATCATTTATTGTTAAAAGAGTTACTAAAATATTTTTTTTTTACCTAATTTGACAATTAGTGGTTTTATTTTGCTCAATATTAAAATAAATATTTATTATTTCATTATGTATAACAAACAGCCAGTATAAAGACAAACACTGTGTTATTTGTGTATAGTCTTAGTAAGTAAGGAGTAATTCTTGGATGTACTCAGGTACCCTGCTCCAGTTTTGTATACAAAGACAGTAGCTTCCTGGGATTCCTGGACGTAATATTCTGTCGAGGCGCGCTATGGCGCCACTAGTGCCTTGTGTTCTTACACTCACTCCACCCGGCGCTGCTGAACTGGCTCCAGAGTTGCTTGTGCCTCCTGTGACTGCGCTTGCGCCATATGGTCCAGCTTGACCTGCGCCTGAGGTCGTCGAACCGCTGGTAGCGGCGTTGGGTCCACCAGGTCCTGCTGAACCGGCTCCAGAGTTGCTTGTGCCTCCTGTGACAGCGCTTGCGCCATTTGGTCCAGCTTGACCTGCGCCTGAGGTCGTCGAACCGCTGGTAGCGGCGTTGGGTCCTAGGGGTCCTGATGAACCAGCTCCGGAGCTGCTTGTGCCTCCTGTTACTGCGCTTGCGCCATATGGTCCAGCTTGGCCTGCGCCTGAGGTCGTCGAGCCGCTAGTAGCGACGTTGGGTCCTCGGGGTCCTGATGAACCGGCTCCGGAGCTGCTAGTGCCTCCTGTGACTGCGCTTGCACCATTTGGTCCAGCTTGACCTGCGCCTGAGGTCGTCGAGCCGCTGGTAGCGACGTTGGGTCCTCGGGGTCCTGATGAACCGGCTCCGGAGCTGCTTGTGCCTCCTGTGACTGCGCTTGCGCCATATGGTCCAGCTTGGCCTGCGCCTGAAGTCGTCGAGCCGCTAGTAGCGACATTGGGTCCTCGGGGTCCTGATGAACCGGCTCCGGAGTTGCTTGTGCCTCCTGTGACTGCGCTTGCGCCATATGGTCCAGCTTGAGCTGCGCCCGAGGTCGTCGAACCGCTGGTAGCGGCGTTGGGTCCTCCCGGCCCTACTGAACCGGCTCCAGAGTTGCTTGTGCCTCCTGTGACTGCGCTTGCGCCATATGGTCCAGCTTGGCCTGCGCCTGAAGTCGTCGAGCCGCTAGTAGCGACATTGGGTCCTCGGGGTCCTGATGAACCGGCTCCGGAGTTGCTTGTGCCTCCTGTGACTGCGCTTGCGCCATATGGTCCAGCTTGAGCTGCGCCCGAGGTCGTCGAACCGCTGGTAGCGGCGTTGGGTCCTCCCGGCCCTACTGAACCGGCTCCAGAGTTGCTTGTGCCTCCTGTGACTGCGCTTGCGCCATATGGTCCAGCTTGGCCTGCGCCTGAGGTCGTCGAGCCGCTAGTAGCGACATTGGGTCCTCGGGGTCCTGATGAACCGGCTCCGGAGTTGCTTGTGCCTCCTGTGACTGCGCTTGCGCCATATGGTCCAGCTTGAGCTGCGCCCGAGGTCGTCGAACCGCTGGTAGCGGCGTTGGGTCCTCGGGGTCCTGATGAACCGGCTCCGGAGTTGCTTGTGCCTCCTGTGACTGCGCTTGCGCCATATGGTCCAGCTTGAGCTGCGCCCGAGGTCGTCGAACCGCTGGTAGCGGCGTTAGGTCCTCCCGGCCCTACTGAACCGGCTCCAGAGTTGCTTGTGCCTCCTGTGACTGCGCTTGCGCCATTTGGTCCAGCTTGAGCTGCGCCTGAGGTCGTCGAGCCGCTAGTAGCGACGTTGGGTCCTCGGGGTCCTGATGAACCGGCTCCGGAGTTGCTTGTGCCTCCTGTGACTGCGCTTGCGCCATATGGTCCAGCTTGGCCTGCGCCTGAGGTCGTCGAGCCGCTAGTAGCGACATTGGGTCCTCGGGGTCCTGATGAACCGGCTCCGGAGTTGCTTGTGCCTCCTGTGACTGCGCTTGCGCCATATGGTCCAGCTTGAGCTGCGCCCGAGGTCGTCGAACCGCTGGTAGCGGCGTTAGGTCCTCCCGGCCCTACTGAACCGGCTCCAGAGTTGCTTGTGCCTCCTGTGACTGCGCTTGCGCCATATGGTCCAGCTTGAGCTGCGCCTGAGGTCGTCGAGCCACTGGTAGCGACGTTGGGTCCTCGGGGTCCTGATGAACCGGCTCCGGAGTTGCTTGTGCCTCCTGTGACTGCGCTTGCGCCATATGGTCCAGCTTGAGCTGCGCCTGAGGTCGTCGAACCGCTGGTAGCGGCGTTGGGTCCTCCCGGCCCTACTGAACCGGCTCCAGAGTTGCTTGTGCCTCCTGTGACTGCGCTTGCGCCATATGGTCCAGCTTGGCCTGCGCCTGAGGTCGTCGAGCCGCTGGTAGCGACGTTGGGTCCTCGGGGTCCTGATGAACCGGCTCCGGAGTTGCTTGTGCCTCCTGTGACTGCGCTTGCGCCATATGGTCCAGCTTGGCCTGCGCCTGAGGTCGTCGAGCCACTGGTAGCGACGTTGGGTCCTCGGGGTCCTGATGAACCGGCTCCGGAGTTGCTTGTGCCTCCTGTGACTGCGCTTGCGCCATATGGTCCAGCTTGAGCTGCGCCTGAGGTCGTCGAACCGCTGGTAGCGGCGTTGGGTCCTCCCGGCCCTACTGAACCGGCTCCAGAGTTGCTTGTGCCTCCTGTGACTGCGCTTGCGCCATATGGTCCAGCTTGGCCTGCGCCTGAGGTCGTCGAGCCGCTAGTAGCGACATTGGGTCCTCGGGGTCCTGATGAACCGGCTCCGGAGTTGCTTGTGCCTCCTGTGACTGCGCTTGCGCCATATGGTCCAGCTTGAGCTGCGCCCGAGGTCGTCGAACCGCTGGTAGCGGCGTTAGGTCCTCCCGGCCCTACTGAACCGGCTCCAGAGTTGCTTGTGCCTCCTGTGACTGCGCTTGCGCCATATGGTCCAGCTTGGCCTGCGCCTGAGGTCGTCGAGCCACTGGTAGCGACGTTGGGTCCTCGGGGTCCTGATGAACCGGCTCCGGAGTTGCTTGTGCCTCCTGTGACTGCGCTTGCGCCATATGGTCCAGCTTGAGCTGCGCCTGAGGTCGTCGAACCGCTGGTAGCGGCGTTGGGTCCTCCCGGCCCTACTGAACCGGCTCCAGAGTTGCTTGTGCCTCCTGTGACTGCGCTTGCGCCATATGGTCCAGCTTGGCCTGCGCCTGAGGTCGTCGAGCCACTGGTAGCGACGTTGGGTCCTCGGGGTCCTGATGAACCGGCTCCAGAGTTGCTTGTGCCTCCTGTGACTGCGCTTGCGCCATATGGTCCAGCTTGGCCTGCGCCTGATGTCGTCGAGCCACTGGTAGCGACGTTGGGTCCTCGGGGTCCTGATGAACCGGCTCCGGAGTTGCTTGTGCCTCCTGTGACTGCGCTTGCGCCATATGGTCCAGCTTGAGCTGCGCCTGAGGTCGTCGAACCGCTGGTAGCGGCGTTGGGTCCTCCCGGCCCTACTGAACCGGCTCCAGAGTTGCTTGTGCCTCCTGTGACTGCGCTTGCGCCATATGGTCCAGCTTGGCCTGCGCCTGATGTCGTCGAGCCGCTAGTAGCGACATTGGGTCCTCGGGGTCCTGATGAACCGGCTCCGGAGTTGCTTGTGCCTCCTGTGACTGCGCTTGCGCCATATGGTCCAGCTTGAGCTGCGCCCGAGGTCGTCGAACCGCTGGTAGCGGCGTTAGGTCCTCCCGGCCCTACTGAACCGGCTCCAGAGTTGCTTGTGCCTCCTGTGACTGCGCTTGCGCCATATGGTCCAGCTTGGCCTGCGCCTGAGGTCGTCGAGCCACTGGTAGCGACGTTGGGTCCTCGGGGTCCTGATGAACCGGCTCCGGAGTTGCTTGTGCCTCCTGTGACTGCGCTTGCGCCATATGGTCCAGCTTGAGCTGCGCCTGAGGTCGTCGAACCGCTGGTAGCGGCGTTGGGTCCTCCCGGCCCTACTGAACCGGCTCCAGAGTTGCTTGTGCCTCCTGTGACTGCGCTTGCGCCATATGGTCCAGCTTGGCCTGCGCCTGAGGTCGTCGAGCCGCTAGTAGCGACATTGGGTCCTCGGGGTCCTGATGAACCGGCTCCGGAGTTGCTTGTGCCTCCTGTGACTGCGCTTGCGCCATATGGTCCAGCTTGAGCTGCGCCCGAGGTCGTCGAACCGCTGGTAGCGGCGTTAGGTCCTCCCGGCCCTACTGAACCGGCTCCAGAGTTGCTTGTGCCTCCTGTGACTGCGCTTGCGCCATATGGTCCAGCTTGAGCTGCGCCTGAGGTCGTCGAGCCACTGGTAGCGACGTTGGGTCCTCGGGGTCCTGATGAACCGGCTCCGGAGTTGCTTGTGCCTCCTGTGACTGCGCTTGCGCCATATGGTCCAGCTTGAGCTGCGCCTGAGGTCGTCGAACCGCTGGTAGCGGCGTTGGGTCCTCCCGGCCCTACTGAACCGGCTCCAGAGTTGCTTGTGCCTCCTGTGACTGCGCTTGCGCCATATGGTCCAGCTTGGCCTGCGCCTGAGGTCGTCGAGCCACTGGTAGCGACGTTGGGTCCTCGGGGTCCTGATGAACCGGCTCCAGAGTTGCTTGTGCCTCCTGTGACTGCGCTTGCGCCATATGGTCCAGCTTGGCCTGCGCCTGAGGTCGTCGAGCCACTGGTAGCGACGTTGGGTCCTCGGGGTCCTGATGAACCGGCTCCGGAGTTGCTTGTGCCTCCTGTGACTGCGCTTGCGCCATATGGTCCAGCTTGAGCTGCGCCTGAGGTCGTCGAACCGCTGGTAGCGGCGTTGGGTCCTCCCGGCCCTACTGAACCGGCTCCAGAGTTGCTTGTGCCTCCTGTGACTGCGCTTGCGCCATATGGTCCAGCTTGGCCTGCGCCTGAGGTCGTCGAGCCGCTAGTAGCGACATTGGGTCCTCGGGGTCCTGATGAACCGGCTCCGGAGTTGCTTGTGCCTCCTGTGACTGCGCTTGCGCCATATGGTCCAGCTTGAGCTGCGCCCGAGGTCGTCGAACCGCTGGTAGCGGCGTTAGGTCCTCCCGGCCCTACTGAACCGGCTCCAGAGTTGCTTGTGCCTCCTGTGACTGCGCTTGCGCCATATGGTCCAGCTTGGCCTGCGCCTGAGGTCGTCGAGCCACTGGTAGCGACGTTGGGTCCTCGGGGTCCTGATGAACCGGCTCCGGAGTTGCTTGTGCCTCCTGTGACTGCGCTTGCGCCATATGGTCCAGCTTGAGCTGCGCCTGAGGTCGTCGAACCGCTGGTAGCGGCGTTGGGTCCTCCCGGCCCTACTGAACCGGCTCCAGAGTTGCTTGTGCCTCCTGTGACTGCGCTTGCGCTATATGGTCCAGCTTGGCCTGCGCCTGAGGTCGTCGAGCCACTGGTAGCGACGTTGGGTCCTCGGGGTCCTGATGAACCGGCTCCAGAGTTGCTTGTGCCTCCTGTGACTGCGCTTGCGCCATATGGTCCAGCTTGGCCTGCGCCTGAGGTCGTCGAGCCACTGGTAGCGACGTTGGGTCCTCGGGGTCCTGATGAACCGGCTCCGGAGTTGCTTGTGCCTCCTGTGACTGCGCTTGCGCCATTTGGTCCAGCTTGAGCTGCGCCTGAGGTCGTCGAGCCGCTAGTAGCGACATTGGGTCCTCGGGGTCCTGATGAACCGGCTCCAGAGTTGCTTGTGCCTCCTGTGACTGCGCTTGCGCCATTTGGTCCAGCTTGAGCTGCGCCTGAGGTCGTCGAGCCGCTAGTAGCGACGTTGGGTCCTCGGGGTCCTGATGAACCGGCTCCGGAGTTGCTTGTGCCTCCTGTGACTGCGCTTGCGCCATATGGTCCAGCTTGAGCTGCGCCTGAGGTCGTCGAACCGCTGGTAGCGGCGTTGGGTCCTCCCGGCCCTACTGAACCGGCTCCAGAGTTGCTTGTGCCTCCTGTGACTGCGCTTGCGCCATATGGTCCAGCTTGGCCTGCGCCTGAGGTCGTCGAGCCGCTAGTAGCGACATTGGGTCCTCGGGGTCCTGATGAACCGGCTCCGGAGTTGCTTGTGCCTCCTGTGACTGCGCTTGCGCCATATGGTCCAGCTTGAGCTGCGCCTGAGGTCGTCGAACCGCTGGTAGCGGCGTTGGGTCCTCCCGGCCCTACTGAACCGGCTCCAGAGTTGCTTGTGCCTCCTGTGACTGCGCTTGCGCCATTTGGTCCAGCTTGACCTGCGCCTGAGGTCGTCGAGCCGCTAGTAGCGACATTGGGTCCTCGGGGTCCTGATGAACCGGCTCCGGAGTTGCTTGTGCCTCCTGTGACTGCGCTTGCGCCATATGGTCCAGCTTGAGCTGCGCCCGAGGTCGTCGAACCGCTGGTAGCGGCGTTGGGTCCTCCCGGCCCTACTGAACCGGCTCCAGAGTTGCTTGTGCCTCCTGTGACTGCGCTTGCGCCATTTGGTCCAGCTTGGCCTGCGCCTGAGGTCGTCGAGCCGCTAGTAGCGACATTGGGTCCTCGGGGTCCTGATGAACCGGCTCCGGAGTTGCTTGTGCCTCCTGTGACGGCGCTTGCGCCATATGGTCCAGCTTGAGCTGCGCCTGAGGTCGTCGAACCGCTGGTAGCGGCGTTGGGTCCTCCCGGCCCTACTGAACCGGCTCCAGAGTTGCTTGTGCCTCCTGTGACTGCGCTTGCGCCATATGGTCCAGCTTGGCCTGCGCCTGAGGTCGTCGAGCCACTGGTAGCGACGTTGGGTCCTCGGGGTCCTGATGAACCGGCTCCGGAGTTGCTTGTGCCTCCTGTGACTGCGCTTGCGCCATATGGTCCAGCTTGAGCTGCGCCTGAGGTCGTCGAACCGCTGGTAGCGGCGTTGGGTCCTCCCGGCCCTACTGAACCGGCTCCAGAGTTGCTTGTGCCTCCTGTGACTGCGCTTGCGCCATATGGTCCAGCTTGAGCTGCGCCTGAGGTCGTCGAACCGCTGGTAGCGGCGTTGGGTCCTCCCGGCCCTACTGAACCGGCTCCAGAGTTGCTTGTGCCTCCTGTGACTGCGCTTGCGCCATATGGTCCAGCTTGGCCTGCGCCTGAGGTCGTCGAGCCGCTAGTAGCGACATTGGGTCCTCGGGGTCCTGATGAACCGGCTCCGGAGTTGCTTGTGCCTCCTGTGACTGCGCTTGCGCCATATGGTCCAGCTTGAGCTGCGCCTGAGGTCGTCGAACCGCTGGTAGCGGCGTTGGGTCCTCCCGGCCCTACTGAACCGGCTCCAGAGTTGCTTGTGCCTCCTGTGACTGCGCTTGCGCCATTTGGTCCAGCTTGACCTGCGCCTGAGGTCGTCGAGCCGCTAGTAGCGACATTGGGTCCTCGGGGTCCTGATGAACCGGCTCCGGAGTTGCTTGTGCCTCCTGTGACTGCGCTTGCGCCATATGGTCCAGCTTGAGCTGCGCCCGAGGTCGTCGAACCGCTGGTAGCGGCGTTGGGTCCTCCCGGCCCTACTGAACCGGCTCCAGAGTTGCTTGTGCCTCCTGTGACTGCGCTTGCGCCATATGGTCCAGCTTGGCCTGCGCCTGAGGTCGTCGAGCCGCTAGTAGCGACATTGGGTCCTCGGGGTCCTGATGAACCGGCTCCGGAGTTGCTTGTGCCTCCTGTGACGGCGCTTGCGCCATATGGTCCAGCTTGAGCTGCGCCTGAGGTCGTCGAACCGCTGGTAGCGGCGTTGGGTCCTCCCGGCCCTACTGAACCGGCTCCAGAGTTGCTTGTGCCTCCTGTGACTGCGCTTGCGCCATATGGTCCAGCTTGGCCTGCGCCTGAGGTCGTCGAGCCACTGGTAGCGACGTTGGGTCCTCGGGGTCCTGATGAACCGGCTCCGGAGTTGCTTGTGCCTCCTGTGACTGCGCTTGCGCCATATGGTCCAGCTTGAGCTGCGCCTGAGGTCGTCGAACCGCTGGTAGCGGCGTTGGGTCCTCCCGGCCCTACTGAACCGGCTCCAGAGTTGCTTGTGCCTCCTGTGACTGCGCTTGCGCCATATGGTCCAGCTTGAGCTGCGCCTGAGGTCGTCGAACCGCTGGTAGCGGCGTTGGGTCCTCCCGGCCCTACTGAACCGGCTCCGGAGTTGCTTGTGCCTCCTGTGACGGCGCTTGCGCCATATGGTCCAGCTTGAGCTGCGCCTGAGGTCGTCGAACCGCTGGTAGCGGCGTTGGGTCCTCCCGGCCCTACTGAACCGGCTCCAGAGTTGCTTGTGCCTCCTGTGACTGCGCTTGCGCCATATGGTCCAGCTTGGCCTGCGCCTGAGGTCGTCGAGCCGCTAGTAGCGACGTTGGGTCCTCGGGGTCCTGATGAACCGGCTCCGGAGTTGCTTGTGCCTCCTGTGACTGCGCTTGCGCCATATGGTCCAGCTTGAGCTGCGCCTGAGGTCGTCGAACCGCTGGTAGCGGCGTTGGGTCCTCGGGGTCCTGATGAACCGGCTCCGGAGCTGCTAGTGCCTCCTGTGACTGCGCTTGCGCCATTTGGTCCAGCTTGACCTGCGCCTGAGGTCGTCGAGCCGCTAGTAGCGACGTTGGGTCCTCGGGGTCCTGATGAACCGGCTCCGGAGTTGCTTGTGCCTCCTGTGACTGCGCTTGCGCCATATGGTCCAGCTTGAGCTGCGCACGAGGTCGTCGAACCGCTGGTAGCGGCGTTGGGTCCTCCCGGCCCTACTGAACCGGCTCCAGAGTTGCTTGTGCCTCCTGTGACTGCGCTTGCGCCATATGGTCCAGCTTGGCCTGCGCCTGAGGTCGTCGAGCCACTGGTAGCGACGTTGGGTCCTCGGGGTCCTGATGAACCGGCTCCGGAGTTGCTTGTGCCTCCTGTGACTGCGCTTGCGCCATATGGTCCAGCTTGAGCTGCGCCCGAGGTCGTCGAACCGCTGGTAGCGGCGTTGGGTCCTCCCGGCCCTACTGAACCGGCTCCAGAGTTGCTTGTGCCTCCTGTGACTGCGCTTGCGCCATATGGTCCAGCTTGACCTGCGCCTGAGGTCGTCGAGCCGCTAGTAGCGACGTTGGGTCCTCGGGGTCCTGATGAACCGGCTCCGGAGTTGCTTGTGCCTCCTGTGACTGCACTTGCGCCATATGGTCCAGCTTGAGCTGCGCCTGAGGTCGTCGAACCGCTGGTAGCGGCGTTGGGTCCTCCCGGCCCTACTGAACCGGCTCCAGAGTTGCTTGTGCCTCCTGTGACTGCGCTTGCGCCATATGGTCCAGCTTGGCCTGCGCCTGAGGTCGTCGAGCCGCTAGTAGCGACGTTGGGTCCTCGGGGTCCTGATGAACCGGCTCCGGAGTTGCTTGTGCCTCCTGTGACTGCGCTTGCGCCATATGGTCCAGCTTGAGCTGCGCCTGAGGTCGTCGAACCGCTGGTAGCGGCGTTGGGTCCTCGGGGTCCTGATGAACCGGCTCCGGAGCTGCTAGTGCCTCCTGTGACTGCGCTTGCGCCATTTGGTCCAGCTTGACCTGCGCCTGAGGTCGTCGAGCCGCTAGTAGCGACGTTGGGTCCTCGGGGTCCTGATGAACCGGCTCCGGAGTTGCTTGTGCCTCCTGTGACTGCGCTTGCGCCATATGGTCCAGCTTGAGCTGCGCCCGAGGTCGTCGAACCGCTGGTAGCGGCGTTGGGTCCTCCCGGCCCTACTGAACCGGCTCCAGAGTTGCTTGTGCCTCCTGTGACTGCGCTTGCGCCATATGGTCCAGCTTGGCCTGCGCCGGAGGTCGTCGAGCCGCTAGTAGCGACGTTGGGACCTCGGGGTCCTGATGAACCGGCTCCGGAGTTGCTAGTGCCTCCTGTGACTGCGCTTGCACCATATGGTCCAGCTTGGCCTGCGCCTGAGGTCGTCGAGCCGCTGGTAGCGACGTTGGGTCCTCGGGGTCCTGATGAACCGGCTCCAGAGTTGCTTGTGCCTCCTGTGACTGCGCTTGCGCCATATGGTCCAGCTTGAGCTGCGCCCGTGGTCGTCGAACCGCTGGTAGCGACGTTGGGTCCTCGGGGTCCTGATGAACCGGCTCCAGAGCTACTTGTACCCCCTGTGACTGCGCTTGCGCCATTTGGTCCGGCTTGGCCTGCGCCTGAGGTCGTCGAGCCGCTAGTAGCGACGTTGGGTCCTCGGGGTCCTGATGAACCGGCTCCGGAGTTGCTAGTGCCTCCTGTGACTGCGCTTGCACCATATGGTCCAGCTTGGCCTGCGCCTGAGGTCGTTGAGCCACTGGTAGCGACGTTGGGTCCTCGGGGTCCTGATGAACCGGCTCCGGAGTTGCTTGTGCCTCCTGTGACTGCGCTTGCGCCATATGGTCCAGCTTGAGCTCCGCCTGAGGTCGTCGAACCGCTGGTAGCGGCGTTGGGTCCTCGGGGTCCTGATGAACCGGCTCCGGAGCTGCTAGTGCCTCCTGTGACTGCGCTTGCGCCATTTGGTCCAGCTTGACCTGCGCCTGAGGTCGTCGAGCCGCTAGTAGCGACGTTGGGTCCTCGGGGTCCTGATGAACCGGCTCCGGAGTTGCTTGTGCCTCCTGTGACTGCGCTTGCGCCATATGGTCCAGCTTGAGCTGCGCCCGAGGTCGTCGAACCGCTGGTAGCGGCGTTGGGTCCTCCCGGCCCTACTGAACCGGCTCCAGAGTTGCTTGTGCCTCCTGTGACTGCGCTTGCGCCATATGGTCCAGCTTGGCCTGCGCCGGAGGTCGTCGAGCCGCTAGTAGCGACGTTGGGTCCTCGGGGTCCTGATGAACCGGCTCCGGAGTTGCTAGTGCCTCCTGTGACTGCGCTTGCACCATATGGTCCAGCTTGGCCTGCGCCTGAGGTCGTCGAGCCGCTGGTAGCGACGTTGGGTCCTCGGGGTCCTGATGAACCGGCTCCAGAGTTGCTTGTGCCTCCTGTGACTGCGCTTGCGCCATATGGTCCAGCTTGAGCTGCGCCCGTGGTCGTCGAACCGCTGGTAGCGACGTTGGGTCCTCGGGGTCCTGATGAACCGGCTCCAGAGCTACTTGTACCCCCTGTGACTGCGCTTGCGCCATTTGGTCCGGCTTGGCCTGCGCCTGAGGTCGTCGAACCGCTGGTAGCGGCGTTGGGTCCACCAGGTCCTGCTGAACCGGCTCCGGAGTTGCTTGTGCCTCCTGTTACAGCGCTTGCGCCATATGGTCCAGCTTGGCCTGCGCCTGAGGTCGTCGAGCCGCTGGTAGCGGCGTTGGGTCCTCGGGGTCCTGATGAACCGGCTCCGGAGCTGCTAGTGCCTCCTGTTACTGCGCTTGCGCCATATGGTCCGGCTTGGCCTGCGCCTGAGGTCGTCGAGCCGCTGGTAGCGGCGTTGGGCCCTCCCGGTCCTGATGAACCGGCTCCAGAGCTACTTGTGCCCCCTGTGACTGCGCTTGCACCATATGGTCCAGCTTGGCCTGCGCCTGAGGTCGTCGAGCCGCTGGTAGCGACGTTGGGTCCTCGGGGTCCTGATGAACCGGCTCCAGAGTTGCTTGTGCCTCCTGTGACTGCGCTTGCGCCATATGGTCCAGCTTGAGCTGCGCCCGTGGTCGTCGAACCGCTGGTAGCGACGTTGGGTCCTCGGGGTCCTGATGAACCGGCTCCAGAGCTACTTGTACCCCCTGTGACTGCGCTTGCGCCATTTGGTCCGGCTTGGCCTGCGCCTGAGGTCGTCGAGCCGCTAGTAGCGACGTTGGGTCCTCGGGGTCCTGCTGAACCGGCTCCGGAGTTGCTTGTGCCTCCTGTTACAGCGCTTGCGCCATATGGTCCAGCTTGGCCTGCGCCTGAGGTCGTCGAGCCGCTGGTAGCGGCGTTGGGTCCTCGGGGTCCTGATGAACCGGCTCCGGAGCTGCTAGTGCCTCCTGTTACTGCGCTTGCGCCATATGGTCCGGCTTGGCCTGCGCCTGAGGTCGTCGAGCCGCTGGTAGCGACGTTGGGTCCTCGGGGTCCTGATGAACCGGCTCCAGAGTTGCTTGTGCCTCCTGTGACTGCGCTTGCGCCATATGGTCCAGCTTGAGCTGCGCCCGTGGTCGTCGAACCGCTGGTAGCGACGTTGGGTCCTCGGGGTCCTGATGAACCGGCTCCAGAGCTACTTGTACCCCCTGTGACTGCGCTTGCGCCATTTGGTCCGGCTTGGCCTGCGCCTGAGGTCGTCGAGCCGCTAGTAGCGACGTTGGGTCCTCGGGGTCCTGATGAACCGGCTCCGGAGTTGCTAGTGCCTCCTGTGACTGCGCTTGCACCATATGGTCCAGCTTGGCCTGCGCCTGAGGTCGTTGAGCCACTGGTAGCGACGTTGGGTCCTCGGGGTCCTGATGAACCGGCTCCGGAGTTGCTTGTGCCTCCTGTGACTGCGCTTGCGCCATATGGTCCAGCTTGAGCTCCGCCTGAGGTCGTCGAACCGCTGGTAGCGGCGTTGGGTCCTCGGGGTCCTGATGAACCGGCTCCGGAGCTGCTAGTGCCTCCTGTGACTGCGCTTGCGCCATTTGGTCCAGCTTGACCTGCGCCTGAGGTCGTCGAGCCGCTAGTAGCGGCGTTGGGTCCTCCCGGCCCTACTGAACCGGCTCCAGAGTTGCTTGTGCCTCCTGTGACTGCGCTTGCGCCATATGGTCCAGCTTGGCCTGCGCCTGAGGTCGTTGAGCCGCTAGTAGCGACATTGGGTCCTCGGGGTCCTGATGAACCGGCTCCGGAGTTGCTTGTGCCTCCTGTGACTGCGCTTGCGCCATATGGTCCAGCTTGGCCTGCGCCGGAGGTCGTCGAGCCGCTAGTAGCGACGTTGGGTCCTCGGGGTCCTGATGAACCGGCTCCGGAGTTGCTAGTGCCTCCTGTGACTGCGCTTGCACCATATGGTCCAGCTTGGCCTGCGCCTGAGGTCGTCGAGCCGCTGGTAGCGACGTTGGGTCCTCGGGGTCCTGATGAACCGGCTCCAGAGTTGCTTGTGCCTCCTGTGACTGCGCTTGCGCCATATGGTCCAGCTTGAGCTGCGCCCGTGGTCGTCGAACCGCTGGTAGCGACGTTGGGTCCTCGGGGTCCTGATGAACCGGCTCCAGAGCTACTTGTACCCCCTGTGACTGCGCTTGCGCCATTTGGTCCGGCTTGGCCTGCGCCTGAGGTCGTCGAACCGCTGGTAGCGGCGTTGGGTCCACCAGGTCCTGCTGAACCGGCTCCGGAGTTGCTTGTGCCTCCTGTTACAGCGCTTGCGCCATATGGTCCAGCTTGGCCTGCGCCTGAGGTCGTCGAGCCGCTGGTAGCGGCGTTGGGTCCTCGGGGTCCTGATGAACCGGCTCCGGAGCTGCTAGTGCCTCCTGTTACTGCGCTTGCGCCATATGGTCCGGCTTGGCCTGCGCCTGAGGTCGTCGAGCCGCTGGTAGCGGCGTTGGGCCCTCCCGGTCCTGATGAACCGGCTCCAGAGCTACTTGTGCCCCCTGTGACTGCGCTTGCGCCATTTGGTCCAGCCTGAGCTGCGCCTGAGGTGGTTGAACCACTGGTGACAGCCTGGTTGCCACCTGTTTGATGTAAGTGCGTGATTTAATCAGTTTCCTTTGGTTTCGATAATTAGTGTAGGTGAAATTTCATTAATATACACGCCTATTACTCACCTATTCCCAAAATTGGGTTACTCCATCCTGGGCCGTAGATGACGCCAGGACCTGAGGAGCCAGCTCCCGCGTTACTGGTGCCTCCAGTTACTGCACTTGCGCCATTGAGTCCAGGTTGAGCTAGGCCGAAGGTGTTCGATGGCGCTTGGTATCCTCCTTATTAAATAAAAATCGATATTAACAACGATGGTATAGATTTCGTAAGTTTAAATATTTTTTTTACTTCTTGCCAAATACGTGCAGAATGAACACTGTTTTCTCACCTAATCCCCATGGTGGGTCTACAATGAGTCCAGGTCGTGTAGAACCAGCTCCTGAGTTGCTTGAGCCTCCTGTGTTAGCGTTGACACCACCTGGTCCGGATCGAGCTGCACCGGATGTTGTAGAACCGCTAGTAGTCACTTGTGTTACTCCTAATTCAGAAAAATAACCAGAGATAATTACCATGATTTTACCATATGCGGCGTTAACGGATTTTCCTTTGAAATAACGAAAAGAAAACGACTTTCTTACCATTTCCGGGGCCAATTAAGATTGGTTCTGAATTACTGGCCCCTGAGTTGCTTGAGCCTCCTGTTACGGCACTGACACCACCTGGTCCAGCTTGACCTGCCCCGAAGGTACTGGAACCACTAGCGCTGGAACGCCTTCTTGGAGGATTCAGGAAGTATCCATGTCGGCCACCACCTCGTTTAGTGGTCCTTTTAGATAATTTAGATGAGATCACGTCGGTATCTTCGCTTGTAATTATTTCAGGTTCCTCATATTCTTCATAGAATACTGGGCCATAATATTCACTTGGTTCTGAGGAACTCGCTCCGGCGTTGCTTGTGCCCCCGGTGACTGCGCTTGCGCCATTTGGTCCTGTTTGGCCTGCGCCTGAGGTCGTCGAACCGCTGGTAGCGGCGTTGGGTCCTCGGGGTCCTGATGAACCGGCTCCAGAGCTACTTGTACCCCCTGTGACTGCACTTGCGCCATATGGTCCAGCTTGGCCTGCGCCTGAGGTCGTCGAGCCGCTGGTAGCGACGTTGGGTCCTCGGGGTCCTGATGAACCGGCTCCGGAGTTGCTTGTGCCTCCTGTGACAGCGCTTGCGCCATTTGGTCCGGCTTGGCCTGCGCCTGAGGTCGTCGAGCCGCTGGTAGCGGCGTTGGGCCCTCCTGGTCCTGATGAACCGGCTCCAGAGCTACTTGTACCCCCTGTGCCTGCGCTTGCGCCACTTGGTCCGGCTTGGCCTGCGCCTGATGTCGTCGAACCGCTGGTAGCGGCGTTGGGTCCTCGGGGTCCTGATGAACCGGCTCCGGAGCTGCTTGTGCCTCCTGTGACTGCGCTTGCGCCATATGGTCCAGCTTGGCCTGCGCCTGAGGTCGTCGAGCCGCTGGTAGCGACGTTGGGTCCTCGGGGTCCTGATGAACCGGCTCCGGAGTTGCTTGTGCCTCCTGTGACAGCGCTTGCGCCATTTGGTCCGGCTTGGCCTGCGCCTGAGGTCGTCGAGCCGCTGGTAGCGGCGTTGGGCCCTCCTGGTCCTGATGAACCGGCTCCAGAGCTACTTGTACCCCCTGTGCCTGCGCTTGCGCCACTTGGTCCGGCTTGGCCTGCGCCTGATGTCGTCGAACCGCTGGTAGCGGCGTTGGGTCCTCGGGGTCCTGATGAACCGGCTCCGGAGCTGCTTGTGCCTCCTGTGACTGCGCTTGCGCCATATGGTCCAGCTTGGCCTGCGCCTGAGGTCGTCGAGCCGCTGGTAGCGACGTTGGGTCCTCGGGGTCCTGATGAACCGGCTCCGGAGTTGCTTGTGCCTCCTGTGACTGCGCTTGCGCCATATGGTCCAGCTTGAGCTGCGCCTGAGGTCGTCGAACCGCTGGTAGCGGCGTTGGGTCCTCCGGGTCCTGATGAACCAGCTCCAGAGTTGCTTGTGCCTCCTGTGACAGCGCTTGCGCCATTTGGTCCGGCTTGGCCTGCGCCTGAGGTCGTCGAGCCGCTGGTAGCGGCGTTGGGCCCTCCCGGTCCTGATGAACCGGCTCCAGAGCTACTTGTACCCCCTGTGCCTGCGCTTACGCCATTTAGTCCAGCTTGAGCTGCGCCTGAGGTCGTGGAACCACTGGTAGCGCTCTGTGGAACTCCATATCCAAAATATCCAGCTCCGGCGTTACTAGTGCCTCCTGTGACTGCGCTTGCGCCATATGGTCCAGCTTGAGATAATCCACTTGTCAAAGACGAGCTAAAGGCCACCAAGTCTGGAATAGGACAGATTAGAACTTAGCTTCTTGAGCTTAGGTTAGACTAACCTAGCATATATCTCATGATTCTAAACAGTATTTATTGGCGGTTGTACACACTCGTCGAGACAGACCGAGAGCGAGTGTGCGCATGGTGCTCTGCTCTCGCCTTGTCTCGCTCTTTCGCGTCTCGCCTCGCTTATCCTCGCTTGTCGATTCTTTGCACCTTAAGGCCCATTTAGACGGGGATAGTTTCTCGCACCGTACGGTGCGAGAATCGTATGCTAGTATCGCAAGCAATAATCGCCATAACATTATCGCATCAAAATGTTTACACACAGGCAAGAAATAAATTCTCGCCTACGATTATGTCATACGAGATTCGAATGTGACATATCGCTAGGAGATAATTTCCTAAGTCTGTTTACACAGCGACATTTTATAGGAAGATTCTTGCTTACGAGAAACTCGACTCGATCTAGTATGACATTTCTTCAAGTTCATACGAGTATCGTACAAATCGGTTTGAACCGTTTTGAGTGCGAGTTTTGATCATTCGAGTTTAGTAATTACTAGGTTATTGTTCTCAAAAATGACACAATAATCGTTTAAATATGGTGCTGCCGATAGTATTAAGTTATTTCTTTGCTCCAAAATTGTTTCTTCTCACTATCCAATTTTTAACCCAGCATATTTTTTTCTGTTTCCGTTTAAGTAATTCTTGTCTTAGAAGAGCAGATATAATTAAAACACCCTCGCGCACCACACTCATGGTAGCAACTGGCACAAAAACTCGAAATACGATTATTGCTTCAAAATTCTGTTTAGACGGACACTGTCAATATTGTAATGTGAGGCAATTCTCGCCAAAGCGAGTGAGCGAGAGGTTTGAATGTTTAGACGAAGCAACTTTTTTATATCCTTTCGATAATCGCATGTTCGAGGCGAGAAACTATCCCCGTCTAAATGGGCCTTTAGTCTAGTCAAGCGATCTTCATTGTTCAGTACAAATGAAAAAGATGGTCTCGGAGTGTGTACAGCCGCCATAAAATAGTAAAGCGATAAAGTTGATTTGTGTGAACACCTTACTCCTGGCGTTTATAGAAAATATTTTACTAATTATTTTGGCTATTCTAGCCGGAAGACATCTTTAAAACTACCTCGCTAGGAGTAGGTAAGTCTCGCGAGGATAAAGTAATGACTACACTAGTTGAGGCACATATATTATAGCATCGTTCGTAAAACATTGTTTACAAAGTTACTAGATTGTTAAAAAAATGTTTTCTGAATAAATATTATTATTATAGGTATGTCACTTTATTTTTTATTTTGACATATAATTTTATAAAGTACAAAGAGATTTAAAGAAATATACATAATAATAGACAAAAAATATTGATTATTATTATTATGACCCATGGCGCTGGCTTGTATACCGCGGGATGTTTAGTGAGTAGGGCGACTCCCCCGGCAGCACGCGCAGGGGTGAACCCCAGTCCCAAGCACCCCACACCAGCCCGGGCCGAGGAGGGCCGAAGATTTTACCCCCGAAATAAAAATGGAGTAGAGAAGTTGACCTTTTAGGCGCAAAGGGATGATCATCCAGCCATACGAGGTGGTATGTCTGGTCGCAGCGCCTATTCTCCAATAACTGTAGTCGGGGATTTCTTAACCGTACGAATTGCTCTATAAACTTCTATAACGCGGTGTAGGACTTTAGGTATTCTCGCATTTGTAGGCGATATTTCTTGATGTTATTCGTTCAGATGTTTCGGGTAAATTGTGCAAAGTATGTAGCATGCTGGTAGCTACAACCTTTTATGG
Source organism: Clostera curtula (assembly GCA_905475355.2). Taxonomy (NCBI): domain Eukaryota; kingdom Metazoa; phylum Arthropoda; class Insecta; order Lepidoptera; family Notodontidae; genus Clostera; species Clostera curtula. Next base: position 9,442,901 of record FR997815.1, on the reverse strand, counting down.
AAGCTAGAGCGTTAATCTGCCGTGTGGGGACGGGGCAGATTATAAACTTCCCCACTGCACGCTGGAAAAGAACGCGTGTTGTAAAACCCAGCACGCTTGGTGGTAGGATCTAATGGTCCGCCCGGTTAGCTACCTTCACGGCACCAAGCAGTTTTACTGTGTTGCGTCGCGTTTATGTGAGAGCCGGTATGCGACAGGGCATTTCCATCCCGCAAGCCTAGGGTCGAAGGATAAAAAAGTCACAGATAAAAAAAAAACTCACCTTTCGGCATCAGTTTCAAGGTCAAGATGGGGCCGCTGCCGTCATCATTGTCGTCAAGATAGGTCACAATCTCGTAGTCAGTCTCTGTGTTACGCAGATCTGCAATCATGAGACCCTTTTCATGTTCTAATATTAACCTCACAGTTATCGAGATAACTGAGTATCTATACACATTAATAAATTTCATCATTTCGGCCTATGAATGACCCACTACTGAGTCGAGCCTCCGCTTAATTTATGGAGGGAAACCACGGGTGGGCACAGGGTTTGGTATCAAGTTTTCCTTGTCTTGCGGCTACGTTTTCGGCCTTGTCATTTCCTTTTGTCAGATCTTACGACACCCTCAAAATGGAATCACCCTCGGGATGGAATGGGGTGGTAACAAAATGCATTTTAAATCCGTTACCACACAGATCTTATCTGAAATCAATTTTTTTTTCTGACTAGGGTAATTTTTTAAACTGCAGGTCAGTTGTAATGTATGATGATTATCAACATCCTGCGGAGTGTGTTTCTCATTATTCGCAAGGTCCCCTTATGAATATCTATAAAATATGAAAGGATCTATTTTAAAGAAAAACAAGAAAAAAAAATTGATAGATCACTTACGCGGCAAATTGAAGTCGAACAGAGTGTGCAGAGCTGAAAAAGAAAAAAGTTAATTAAAATATAAAATATTTTCTTGTCTATACTATTTATACAAAGGCTGCCTGGAAGAGATCGCGGTATGCAAGAAGGCCGTCCAATGTACACTTTACCTTAGAATATTTTATGCTCTGTATCTTTTTTGTTTTAGTGTGTATAGAGTTTATAAAAACCTAAATAAAATAAATATTCTCTTGCAAGATTATCAATTCATTGCTAGGTTCCACTACAGAGTCTCGTCTCTACTAATTCTCTGGAGGGAAATTAGCCACGCTGGCCAAAAAGACCAGACATAAACTCAAAGCTAGTCATTCTTTTCTCATGACCACTTTTGCCTTCCTCTCTAAGATGCATTATACACGGAATGCATTCTGAATCAATAACGCATCGTCGTTTTAGTCCTAAATGAGGCCTCCTCGAAATCCACGCTAGCAAGGGTTTGTATCAAGTTTTCCTTCTCTTGTACCTAGGCGATCTGCCTCTTCCGTCCACACAGAATTGCACACGGAAACACATGACTACTAACACTAATTTAAATGTCGGTAATAATTCTCAAA